>OY288289.1:31772725-32372725 GCA_958450335.1 Hibiscus tridactylites
GTTGGATCCTGCTGCTGCAAGAATTTGACCTGGAAATTCGAGATAGGAAGGGTACAGAAAATCAAGTGGCAGACCGTCTCTCTCGGCTTGAGAATGGAAAAGAAAAGACTCTCAACAGTGAAATTTAGGATGCATTCCTTGATGATCAGTTGCTACTAGCCTCTACTCTGGTAGCCGCCCTAGATGCTGAAGGCATCGCACTTGCCGCCCACGAAGATGTCGCGGCAGCAACATCGACAGACACACCATGGTATGCAGACATTGTGAATTATTTAGTATCTGGTGTTTTACCCTATGAACTTAACTTTCAAGGAAAGAAACATTTCCAACATGATGCTAAGCATTATTTTTAGGATGATCCTTTCTTGTTTAAAAATTGTGCAGGTCAGGTTATCCGACGGTGTGTCCTAGAGGATGAACAACAAGCCATATTATCACAGTGCCACGCAGCACCATATGGAGGCCATTTTGGGGGGCAGCGTACGGCAACAAAAGTGTTCTAATCATGTTTCTTTTAGTCGACATTGTATAAAGACGCCCAAGTATTCTACAAACAGTGTCATAGCTGCCAAAGAACATGAAACATATCGAGAAGGAACTAAATGCCCCTACAAACAATCTTGGAAGTTAAGTTATTTGATGTTTGGGGGATAGATTTTATGGGACCATTCCCATCTTCATACGGTAATATGTACATCCTTCTAGCAGTAGACTATGTTTCCAAGTGGGTAGAAGCCATTGCCACCCCCCCCCCCCCACAATGATGCAAAGACAGTCTATAGGTTGTTACGAAAGAACATATTCACAAGGATCAGAGTTCCAAGAGCAATCATTAGTGACGAGGGCACCCATTTCGATAACAAACTAATTGCCAAAGCACTCCAAAAAGTTGGGGTCAAGCACAAGATTGTCGCAGCATATCATCCACAAAAAAATGGGCAGGCAGAAATTTCGAACAGGGAAGTCAAGACCATCTAGGAGAAAGTTGTAAACCAAAGTAGGAAAGATTGGTCATTGAAATTAGACGATGCTCTTTGAGGGAAAAGAAACTACTAAATCTAACAGAAATGGAGGAATTTCGGCGGGAGGCATATGAGAACACCAAGATGTACAAGGAAAAAGTCAAAAAATGGCACGACATCAAAATTCAGTAGCGACAGTTCCTGCTAGAGCAGCAAGTGCTGCTGTTAAATTTCCGCCTCAAGCTATTTCCTGTGAAGTTAAAATCCAGATGGTCAGGACCATTCAAAGTAGTCCAAGCCTTTCCACATGGTGTCGTGACAATAAAACCAATAAATAGGGGTACATAATTCAAAGTCAACGACAAGCAATTAAAGCACTATACAGAAGATTCTGCCCCCACAGAACAGGAAGTAGTCACATTAGGGAACGCCCACCCCAATGTGATATAATTTTTTATTTTCCACATCTTTCCCGCTTTAGTAGGAGTAGTTTTTAGGACAAGGTTTTATTTTAATTTATTCTCTTCTCACAATTAATTATGTAGGTCCAAACCCGTATAAGTCAAGACCGTTGAGCAAAAAGAAGGGCAGGAATGCTACACCCACTGTCGTGACCTGCTGATAACTGCAGACAACCCCTAGAAATCCTCTACACCATCTGACTACGCCTAAGTCTTCTTCCCTTTTTTCTTGTTATTATTTTTCTATTTTATTTTGTGCATTGAGGGTAATGCCCATCTCGAGTTTGGGGGGATAGCTCTCACATCTTTTGTCTAGGCATACTTAGTAGCATATAGTTTGCATTGTACTTGCCCTAGTAATAATCAGAATAGAAAAATTTGTTATATAACTTGTGCCTATGACAGTCGATTACTTATTTTCACATCAATAATAAATTGAACTTAAATATGGGAAAAGCATGAAAATGACTTAGAATTTTTTTTTTTGATTTGCCAAAACTGTCAAACACTACTGTTACTTATTGGATTTGTTAGAATATCTAATGATCATTGCCTGTTTGTTTTTAGAATTCTTTGTAAAGTTCTAACAGTGGTTGCAGGTAGTCGCCGAGGCAGGCAAGAGAAACAGAAAAATACAGCACTGCCACGGCAACAGAAGTAAAAACAAGAACATTGTTGTTTTACCCTAGAGATGCCCGCAACAGACTCTAGGAAGAATCATGTGTGAGGACTGTAACCCCCTTAACCCGGCCTAGACGGTTGACCCGAATTAAGAAAGTCACACGGGGAAAACCAAAGTCAACCCGAAAGTCAACCTTGATTAACGACCTTTTTTTTTTCTTTTAAATCTTATCTAGATGCACATTTAACCTATGTGTGATCATACAAACAACATACTAAAAGATCACAAACATCAGAGATCAAACAGGGACCCAATTGAACAAATTACAACTTTAGGGACCAAATGGTAATTTCAGATAAATAAAAGGACTTAACCCAAATTGAAGTTACCATCTTGAAATTAGTCAGGTTTCATGCTTCTCTGTGAAATTTCAACTCAAAAGGACATCCACAGCTCATGCAATTGGTCATACAAGATTCGGGACCAAAATGCAAACAATTCAAAACATATAACTACTAATGTCAGCCCCCAACGGTCGACCGTTCCGAAACAGGTTGACCCTGTTCCGAAACACGGGCCGTTCCGAAACGGGTTCCGGAACGTGGCTCGGCAGAGGGCAAACCGTTTCGAAACGGTGCACACCGTTTCGGACGCCTGGGTTCGTGCAAGGCACCCGTTCCGAAACGGTGCATACTGTTCTGAAACGCCTGCTCAGATTTCAGCAAACAAGCATACCAAATCATGCAATTGAACATTCGAACATGCTCCAAACATCACCAAACTTTACCAGCATGCAATTAAACACATATAAGACTTGTAGGAATCATCAAATCAACAAACAAACATCATATGTAAAAAGCCCCAATTCAAAGGTCATGCTTCCTACACAAGCTAGCTACTCAAGCATCAAACTTCCGAAACAAGCATATAAGGTCTCAATCCAAAACCAGCATTTTAAACAACATTCGACATACTTAGGGAGTCTCAAACACCTCCCAAAACATACACATTGGTCCCCCATTGCCAAAACATACAAAAGCTAAATGTTTAACAAAACCTTCCATACTTAGAGCTTCTCTTGAACTTGATTGCTTGCCCTTCCTTGCAGCCCTTAAGGTACTCTAATGCTCTGCATTATTGAATTAAGAAAACGTAGAGAGCGTAAGCAAAAGCTTAGTGAGGCATGCTCATTAAAACAATTCAATAATGCAATTAAAACCATTTATAAATCATGCTTAAAACCAATCCTTGCACATGCTCAAAAGCAAACTTTAAATCAAGCAATCACATGCTTCATATCATATATCAAAACAAGCATCTCATGCTTCTTACATACTTAACATGTCATATTGGCTCAAGTGATACATTTCATTTCATAAAACAAGTTCAACAACTTTCCCAAGGACTTTTAAACACCTTGGCCCCAAGGACTTTTAAACACCTTGGCCATGGACTTTTAAACACCATGAAATAGGACCACACAAGGACTTTTAACCACCTTTGTGTCCGATGCTTGAATCACCCCAAGGACTTTTAAACACCTTGGCCCCAAGGACTTTTAAACACCTTGGCCCATGGACTTTTAAACACCATGGAAGGATCACCTAAGGACTTTTAACCACCTTAGTGTCCGCAACATGAACCATCCAAGGACTTTTAACCACCTTGATGTTCATAAGTAACAAGACTCACTCAAGGACTTTTAACCACCTTAGTGACCTTAACATTTTCAAACATCACTTGCCAATATACATCATAATCATCATTTAATCCACTGTTTTAAAGCATTTAATCCAAGCCAATTGCATCATGCATTTTAAAGCATTATTCCACATTTAAACAATGTATAAAAGCAAGGTACTCTCATCTACAGTTACCTACAACATATGGCTTATATCATCAGCAAAATCCATGCTAAAACATGCTTTCAAAACAGTAATCAAAACATGCAAATCATCACTTTGCAAAACAACAAGTCATGGCCACCACTAGAGAGAAAATCCGAAAACTTACACTTGAGCTTAGCAAAGTTGTTTAGACTTAAACTAAGCTCCCAAAACCTTCAAACCTTGGTTTAAAAAGCTGGAAATCCAATTCCACAATTGCACTCACCAATTTCCACTTTGCTTCAAGCCAAAGCACCAAAACAAGCTTCCGGATCAACCAAACTTGGATCCAATGATGCCTCCCCTGTTTCAACACATCAAAGCAGAGGATTAATGCATCATCATGCATTAATTGCTTCAATGAAAGCACCTAAACTCGCTGCTCTCACCCAACCTCCATTTTCGGCCACCAAACACAACCGAAAATGCATCCAAACCACTTCTAAACAAAGCCCAGCCATAAACCAGCAAAACCTCACTTCCATTAACATCAAATAACATCTAAAAACAACCTAATAACTACCTTATACTTCCAGCAACACCAGATCACCAAGATCACCTCAAAAACTACCTTAAAACACAAGCTAAACTTAGGAAACTCAACCTATCCGGGATTGCATCAATCAAAACTCAATTCCACATCATTTTAGAGATCATTTAACATCAAAAACATCTCTTAAATCACAGATTACTCAGATCTAACGAAAATCACCAAAAATCATCAAAATCTTGCATAATAAGCCAAGATCCAATTCAACACTTTAAAACCTTTAATTAAACTTCAATTTAGGATTGAAAACTTAGGAATTTCAGTAAAGAACTGATAGTTTAGAGGAGAAGGGCGTTCTTACCTCCAAACTTGTGTTTCTCCACTTTTGGGAATGAAAATCCTTGATGAAACTTGTAGCAATTGAAGAGGTTTTGAAGATACAATGATTTGCAATCAAATGAGAGTTGAAAGGAGGAATTTAGGTGAGAAAATCAGAATCACTTCCTTGGAAATGGAGTGTTTGGGTTGAGAGAAAAAGAGAGAAAGAAAATTGGAAGTTAGATGAGAAAATGCCAAATGAGTTTTTCCCTCCTTTTGATTCACTTTAAAAATCAGAATTATAACTCTAAATATCTTAGAAAAATCTGGAGAAATCACTTTTGGATTAATAGCTCCTTAAAGATTCAAAGTTCCAATCCTTTTTAAAACAGCCACCAAACTTGCGAAAATTACATTTTGGTCACTAGCCAAAATGTCACACTTCCAAAATTCATTTTCCAAAATTGTTTTCACAGTTCATCTAATTATATTAAAAGATGATTTTAGAACATTTTTCCATATTTTTAATGCATCCCGAACTAGGCTTTCCTAATTTAACCCCTTAAGATTCGAACAGCACTTTGACCAACCGGTCAACGCCCAAAACTCCTAAGCCCAAAACCGGAGCGTTACAACTCTCCCCCCTTAAGAAATTTCGTCCTCGAAATTTACCTAAAGGAAAGAGATAAGGAAACTGCTTCAGCATGTCTTCCTTCCGCTCCCACGTGGCTTCCTCAACACCTCGATGCTTCCACAGCACCTTCACCAACTCAATGGTCTTGCCACGAAGAACCTTGCTATCAGAATCCAGAACCTTCACCGGTTCCTCATCATAGGTCAAATCCGGATTCAATACCACATCCTCAACAGGCATCACATGCGAAGGATCAGATCTATACTTCCGGAGCATAGAAACATGGAACACATCATGAATCTTCTCCAACTCCTGAGGTAACCTCAGCCGATATGCAACAGGACCCACACGCTCAACCACCTCATATGGTCCAATTTACCGAGGGCTCAACTTACCCTTCCGGCCAAACCTCATCACCTTCTTCCATGGCGAAACCTTCAAGAACACACGGTCACCCACCGCATACTCTATCTCCTTACGCTTCAAATCTGCGTAAGATTTTTGTCGATCAGAGGCAGCCTTCAACCTCTCACAAATAAGCTTCACCTTCTCGGTGGTCCCTTTCAACAAAGCAGGCATTGAAACCAATTTTTGACCAGTTTCAGCCCAACAAAGAGGAGTCCTACACTTCCTCCCATACAGAGCCTCATATGGTGCCATCTGTATACTCGCCTGATAACCATTGTTATAAGCGAACTCAACCAAAGGCAGATGCTTCTCCCAAGAACCTTGGAACTCAATCACGCAGCATCTCAACATATCCTCCAAAATCTAAATAACGCTCAGACTGACCATCCGACTGAGGATGATAGGATGTACTGAAATGCAACCTTGTACCCAGAGCTTGATGCAAACACTGCCAGAAACGCGATGTGAACCTCGGATCCCTATCCGACACAATCGACTTAGGCACACCATGCAGCCTCACAATCTCAGCAATGTACAGCTCTGCCAGCTTATCCAAAGAGAATGTAGTATGCACAGGCAAGAAATGCGCACACTTCGTCAGGCGATCCACAATCACCCAAACAGAATTCTTCTTTGATGGAGACAAAGGCAAACCAGATACAAAATCCATGGTAACCCTCTCCCACTTCCATTCAGGAATTTTCAACGGTTGCAACAAACCAGAAGGAACCTGATGTTCAGCCTTAACTCGCTGACACACCAAACACTTGCTCACAAATTCTGCAACATCCTTCTTCAAACCAACCCAATAGTACTCATCACGCAGATCACGATACATCTTAGTACTACCAGGGTGCATAGCAAAAGGACTACTATGACCTTCAGTCAGAATAGCACGCCTCAACTCAACATCTGCAGGCACTACTATCCGACTACCAAAACACAACACACCATCCTCGTTAAAGCAGAAATCTGAAGGTCTACCCTCCGCGATATCCTGAACATGAGACACCAAGGAATCATCCAACAACTACTTTTCCTTGATCAACTGAACCAAAAATGGTTTCACTTGCAACTCAGCAACAAGACCACCATCTCGCGATATGCTCAAGCTAGCAAACATCGCCCTCAGCTCAACAGCTACCTTCCTACTCAAGGCATCCGCAACAACATTGGCCTTTCCAGGATGATACTCAATCGTCAGATCATAATCCTTGAGCAACTCCAACCAACGTCGCTGCCTAAGATTCAACTCCTTCTGAGACATCAGATACCTCAAACTCTTGTGATCCGTGTACACAGTACACTTCTCACCTTACAGATAATGTCTCCAGATCTTCAGAGCAAAAACCACTGCAGCCAGCTCAATATCATGCGTAGGGTAATTGCGCTCATGCACCTTCAACTGCCGCGACGCATAAGCCACAACCTTACCCTCTTGCATCAGCACACATCCCAAACCAACATAGGACGCATCACTATAGACCACAAACTCTTTCCCTGATTCAGGCTGAATCAAGATAGGAGCTTGCGTCAAAGCCAACTTCAGCTTCTCAAAGGCTTGCTGCCTCGCTTCTGTCCACTCATACTTAACATCTTTCTGCAAAAGCTTCGTCAAAGGAGCAGCAATCTTGGAAAAACCATCCACAAACCTCCGGTAGTATCCCGCCAAACCAAGGAAACTACGAACCTCATGAACAGACATAGGAACTTTCCAGCTCATCACCGCCTCAATCTTCTGAGGATCAACACGAATCCCCTCAGCTGAGACCACATGTCCAAGAAACACCACCTCCTTAAGCCAAAACTCACACTTGCTCAGCTTAGCATAAAGCTGATTCTCCAACAAGGCTTGCAGCACAAACCTCAAATGCTCTTCGTGCTCCTCCTCAGTACGCGAGTACACAAGGATATCATCAATGAACACCACAACGAACTTGTCCAGGTATTCATGAAAAACACGATTCATCATGTCCATGAAAGCAGCAGGAGCATTTGTCAACCCAAACGGCATCACAAGGAACTCATAATGCCCATACCTTGTCCTGAAAGCTGTTTTAGGCACATCCACATCCTTCACCTTCAATTGATAATACCCTGACCTCAAGTCAATCTTAGAGAACACAGCAGCTCCCCGAAATTGATCAAAGAGATCATCAATCCTCGGCAAAGGATACCGATTCTTGATGGTCAACTTGTTCAGCTGACGGTAATCAATGCACATCCTCATAGTGCCATCTTTCTTCTTCACAAACAAGACAGGAGCACCCCATGGCGACACACTCGGCCGGATGAAACCACGATCAAGCAACTCTTGCAACTGCGTCTTCAGCTCCTTCAGCTCCTTAGGTGCCATTCTATAGGGAGTAATGGACACAGGAGTTGTATTCTCATACAGCTCAATCCCAAACTCCACCTCGCGACTAGGAGGTAAACCAGGCAACTCTTCAGGAAAAACACCAGGGAACTCCTTCACAACACGGATGTCTTGCACCCTCAGCTCCTTAGAGCTAGGATTCATCACAAAAGCTAGGTAAGCTTCGCAACCCTGCCTCAGCATCCTGCTCGCCTCCAAGGTAGACACAACATTGGCAAGAAACTTCACATTCTCACCAACCACCACCACTTCATAATCATCCGCAAGCTTAAGCGAAACTCGCTTATTCTCACAATCCACAACAGCACGATGCTCAGCAAGCCAATCCATACCAAGGATCACATCAAAACCATAGAAGGGCAACTCCATAAGATCAACATGAAAGACATGCTCTTGAACAACCAAAGGACACCTTCTATAAAGCTTACGAGTCACAACAGTTTCACCAAAAGAACTAGTGACACGAACACCAACATCCAAAGACTCAACAGGCAAACCAAGCAGTTCAGCATGCTCACGCAAAATGTATGAATGCGTAGATCCAGAATCAATCAAAGATAGCAATGACAAAGATTGCAAAGTAAAGGTACCTGCAATCACATCTGCATCATTCCTTCCCTCGCGCAGAGCATACACCCTCGCTTGGCCTCCACCTTCAGGCTGAATAGCTACAACATGAGCTACTCCTCGGCCACCTTCCTCACGCCTCTGGAAATTACCACGGCCGCGCCCACGACCTCTCTGCGGTGCTGCAACAACAGGAGCACGATCTTGGCCACCAGCCAACCTCGGACAATCACGTCTCAGATGATCAACAGAACCACAGTTCCAGCACCCATTTCCACCAGCATTACCAGCTGCCACAACAGGAGCTTGCACCTCCCTCACAGCACGAGGACAGTCACGCTTCATGTGACCACGAGAACCACAAATCCAGCAAGCACTAGGCTCAGCCCTAGCAAAGCCTCCTCTAGCAGGTGCACCTCCACCTCTCTTGGCTGAGGACTGATACTTCTGATCGCGTCCCCTCTTGTTCCGTCCACCTCCGGAACTATACTCGGCTGATCTCTTCCCAGCACTTGCTCCAGCACCTCTAGCAGACAAACTCAGGTTCATCTCAATGTCTTTGGCTCGGCCCACCAAAACATCAAAATCATTGTACTCAGCTGCCAACATGTAGGTCTTTACTTCCGTCACCAAGCCATAGCGGAACCTTTCGCACCTCTCTCGCTCATCAGGTATCAGCTCCGGTGCATACTGACTGAGGCGTACGAACTGTACTTCGTACTCAGCCACGCTCATGCTCCCTTGGGTAAGAGACATGAATTCCCGCTTTTTCTCATCCAGATATCTCACTCCAGATATCTCCTCTTAAACACATTCTGAAAGAAGGTCCAGGTAACATCAGCTTCAGCCATCCCAGCTATGGTGGTCGTCCACCATGTATAAGCATCGTCCTGCAGCAAGGACACAACAAAGCCCAACTTTTGCACATCCGTGCAGCTCATCTGACCCAAAATACGCTTGGTACTCTCCAGCCAAGCCTCAGAACTTTCGGCTGACAAACCTCTAAACTCAGTCCCTCCAAGACTGCGCAGACGCTCCAAAGGCAATCTGACTCCAGCATCTCCCTGATGCCCAGCTCCTTGAGCTCCAGCTACTGCTGCTCGAAAAGCACCCGCAATAGCTTGTACCAGCATAGACATGTCAGGCATAGCTTGCCCCTGACCAACCTCTGGTCCAGCAGCTCCAGCACCAGCTGCAGCTTCAGCTCGTTCACCTCCAGCACCACCACCAGGCGGAGGAGGGGGTAACACAGCACTACCAGTGTGCTCTTCATTCTCATTCTCGTTGGGAGCCGTAGCTCGCACACTACCGCGTAACTCTCTACGTGGTGCCATACTTTTACCATGCAACAACAATGCAAATAAAACAAGTCAGGCCCAGCAAGGTAAGCAATCCAAGTATTCAAGCTCAATTTCATTAAAATCAACTCATTTCATTAGCTTTTGTTTGGCAATGGGTACCCTCAACATGCAACATCAAGCATACATCTCAATTGCATCAACATCTCAAGCCACTGATCATGCTTTCAAATAACAAGCATACAGAACTTACATACATCAATCATGCATACATCCATTCCCAATTACTCGCAAACTCAGCTCTGATACCACCAAATGTAACCCCCTTAACCCGGCCTAGACGGTTGACCCGAATTAAGAAAGTCACACGGGGAAAACCAAAGTCAACCCGAAAGTCAACCTTGATTAACGACCCTTTTTTTCTTTTAAATCTTATCTAGATGCACATTTAACCTGTGTGTGATCATACAAACAACATACTAAAAGATCACAAACATCAGAGATCAAACAGGGACCCAATTGAACAAATTACAACTTTAGGGACTAAATGGTAATTTCAGATAAATAAAAGGACTTAACCAAAATTGAAGTTACCATCTTGAAATTAGTCAGGTTTCATGCTTCTCTGTGAAATTTCAACTCAAAAGGACATCCACAGCTCATGCAATTGGTCATAAAAGATTCGGGACCAAAATGCAAACAATTCAAAACATATAACTGCTAATGTCAGCCCCCAACGGTCGACCGTTCCGAAACAGGTTGACCCTGTTCCGAAACACGGGCCGTTCTGAAACGGGTTCCGGAACGTGGCTCGGCAGAGGGCAAACCGTTTCGAAACGGTGCACACCGTTTCGGACGCCTGGGTTCGTGCAAGGCACCCGTTCCGAAACGGTGCATACTGTTCCGAAACGCCTGCTCAGATTTCAGCAAACAAGCATACCAAATCATGCAATTGAACATTCGAACATGCTCCAAACATCACCAAACTTTACCAGCATGCAATTAAACATATATAAGACTTGCAGGAATCATGAAATCAACAAACAAACATCATATGTAAAAAGCCCCAATTCAAAGGTCATGCTTCCTACACAAGCTAGCTACTCAAGCATCAAACTTCCGAAACAAGCATATAAGGTCTCAATCCAAAACCAGCATTTTAAACAACATTCGACATACTTAGGGAGTCTCAAACACCTCCCAAAACATACACATTGGTCCCCCATTGCCAAAACATACAAAAGCTAAATGTTTAACAAAACCTTCCATACTTAGAGCTTCTCTTGAACTTGATTGCTTGCCCTTCCTTGCAGCCCTTAAGGTACTCTAATGCTCTGCATTATTGAATTAAGAAAACGTAGAGAGCGTAAGCAAAAGCTTAGTGAGGCATGCTCATTAAAACAATTCAATAATGCAATTAAAACCATTTATAAATCATGCTTAAAACCAATCCTTGCACATGCTCAAAAGCAAACTTTAAATCAAGCAATCACATGCTTCATATCATATATCAAAACAAGCATCTCATGCTTCTTACATACTTAACATGTCATATTGGCTCAAGTGATACATTTCATTTCAAAAAACAAGTTCAACAACTTTCCCAAGGACTTTTAAACACCTTGGCCCCAAGGACTTTTAAACACCTTGGCCCCAAGGACTTTTAAACACCTTGGCCATGGACTTTTAAACACCATGAAATAGGACCACACAAGGACTTTTAACCACCTTTGTGTCCGATGCTTGAATCACCCCAAGGACTTTTAAACACCTTGGCCCCAAGGACTTTTAAACACCTTGGCCCATGGACTTTTAAACACCATGGAAGGATCACCTAAGGACTTTTAACCACCTTAGTGTCTGCAACATGAACCATCCAAGGACTTTTAACCACCTTGATGTTCATAAGTAACAAGGCTCACTCAAGGACTTTTAACCACCTTAGTGACCTTAACATTTTCAAACATCACTTGCCAATATACATCATAATCATCATTTAATCCACTGTTTTAAAGCATTTAATCCAAGCCAATTTCATCATGCATTTTAAAGCATTATTCCACATTTAAACAATTTATAAAAGCAAGGTACTCTCATCTAGAGTTACCTACAACATATGGCTTATATCATCAGCAAAATCCATGCTAAAACATGCTTTCAAAACAGTAATCAAAACATGCAAATCATCACTTTGCAAAACATCAAGTCATGGCCACCACTAGAGAGAAAATCCGAAAACTTACACTTGAGCTTAGCAAAGTTGTTTAGACTTAAACTAAGCTCCCAAAACCTTCAAACCTTGGTTTAAAAAGCTGGAAATCCAATTCCACAATTGCACTCACCAATTTCCACTTTGCTTCAAGCCAAAGCACCAAAACAAGCTTCCGGATCAACCAAACTTGGATCCAATGATGCCTCCCCTGTTTCAACACATCAAAGCAGAGGATTAATGCATCATCATGCATTAATTGCTTCAATGAAAGCACCTAAACTCGCTGCTCTCACCCAACCTCCATTTTCGGCCACCAAACACAACCGAAAATGCATCCAAACCACTTCTAAACAAAGCCCAGCCATAAACCAGCAAAACCTCACTTCCATTAACATCAAATAACATCTAAAAACAACCTAATAACTACCTTATACTTCCAGCAACACCAGATCACCAAGATCACCTCAAAAACTACCTTAAAACACAAGCTAAACTTAGGAAACTCAACCTATCCGGGATTGCATCAATCAAAACTCAATTCCACATCATTTTAGAGATCATTTAACATCAAAAACATCTCTTAAATCACAGATTACTCAGATCTAACGAAAATCACCAAAAATCATCAAAATCTTGCATAATAAGCCAAGATCCAATTCAACACTTTAAAACCTTTAATTAAACTTCAATTTAGGATTGAAAACTTAGGAATTTCAGTAAAGAACTGATAGTTTAGAGGAGAAGGGCGTTCTTACCTCCAAACTTGTGTTTCTCCACTTTTTGGAATGAAAATCCTTGATGAAACTTGTAGCAATTGAAGAGGTTTTGAAGATACAATGATTTGCAATCAAATGAGAGTTGAAAGGAGGAATTTAGGTGAGAAAATCAGAATCACTTCCCTGGAAATGGAGTGTTTGGGTTGAGAGAAAAAGAGAGAAAGAAAATTGGAAGTTAGATGAGAAAATGCCAAATGAGTTTTTCCCTCCTTTTGATTCACTTTAAAAATCAGAATTATAACTCTAAATATCTTAGAAAAATCTGGAGAAATCACTTTTGGATTAATAGCTCCTTAAAGATTCAAAGTTCCAATCCTTTTTAAAACAGCCACCAAACTTGCGAAAATTACATTTTGGTCACTAGCCAAAATGTCACACTTCCAAAATTCATTTTCCAAAATTGTTTTCACAGTTCATCTAATTATATTAAAAGATGATTTTAGAACATTTTTCCATATTTTTAATGCAACCCGAACTAGGCTTTCCTAATTTAACCCCTTAAGATTCGAACAGCACTTTGACCAACCGGTCAACGCCCAAAACTCCTAAGCCGAAAACCGGGGCGTTACAAGGACACTTCGCTGCTATCAAAGTCCATGAATCTAAAATTTTTGAAGTGACGGAAAAATTAGCATGAGTGAATGAAAGTCTTCACAGGATTACTCTACTCCACGGGTTCGGGGTTTTGTAGTTTGCTCCTATCTTAATTTCGGACATGGAAGAGTAGTTGTGATAAGATGAAGCCCTCATTGCCATGATTGAAATATTGTGCTTAATTGTGCTACCTCGGCAGCAACCTAATATATCATAACAACATCTTTGTTTATTTAGTTATTCTGCATATTCAGCCTATATACAGACCTGCACACACTGCACTGCATTAAAAATTAATCTCTGAGTTATTTTCTTGCTAAGTTTCCTTCACTAATCTAATATAGGTGCCACGGCCTTGAGGTATGAAATCAAGTTGAAAAACATGTTTTTCTTTCTGATTAATATAAGGGTAAGTATGTTAGGTTGAATTGCTTGAGGACAAGCAATAGTTCGAGTTTGGGGGTGTGTAAAGTGTCCACAAGTTCTATATTTCATGCACATTCCATCTCATATTATTGTTGTTTTTAAGCACATCTTAGGCATAATTAGGACCATGCATTGCATTTTACAATATTTCTTTGCTTTTCCATGTTTTTATAGATTATCTTTTATTTGGTGAAGAAAAAAAATACTATTTTAGTGTACTTTTTATTTTAGGTACTAAAGGCTAAAAGGGGAAAGAGGAGCTGAGAATGTGATGCTGACTGTATCCCCCAAGTCTCGGGCTAGACGACAGACCGGTTCGAGCAGGTTACACAGGGAAAACGGAAGCGAAACTCGTTAAGGCTCAACTTCGATTAGCAACCCTAGAAATATTTTCTTTGATTATCTAAATATATCGTTTAATCCCATGTGTGAAAATGACAGCGGAAACCGAGGACAAGACGATACAGACGGAACGTGAGGTAATTTAAATTTACCAAGTATCGAGTTAGTCCAATTTGCTCACATTCGAAACCAAAACCATACATAAACAATACACACGATGCTCACAAGAAAGGTTACGAAAAACGGGACTAAAGCACAACATCTGACAACCCTTAAATATGCCAAAAGCCCATTTACAAGTCTGCGTTTCAAAACAGGCATGCCCGTTTCGATACGCAGGCTCTAGTTAAAAAGTCAGACCAGGCCGTACTGATACGGTCCACTCCGTTCCGGTACGAGGTCTCAGTAACAAAAGGTTCCGAAACATGTTCCGAAACGGGCCTTCATAGAGGCAAATAGTATCAAAACGCGTACTGAAACGGGGGCTCACAGTGTCAAATTGTATCGAAATGGCACCAAACCCGTTTCGATATGAGTATCCCTAGAGCTACACCCGTTCTGAAACCACCACACGCGTTTCGAAACACCTGCACTCTTTGTGACCCTGAAAACAGTTTTCTGCATCTCCAAGTGTTCCCAAACATACCCCAAAACCACAAGAAACAAGAAACAACAATCATACACTTAATCTAGAGACATTTCATCCTACTACAAATATGGTCAAGCACCTAAACATACATGACAAGGTCATTTCTTCAAGGAAACATACATCCACATCATATAGCATAAAACATGGTTAAAAAGCCTTCAATACAAACACTTAGGCATTCATGAAGCAAGGTTTACATGCTTTCAAACAACACATAAACATCTCATAAACATGGTTTACAAATCCACAACATGAAAGCATTAACAAAATTGGAGTCTACACATGCTCCTACAGCACATAGCATCCTCATTACTAAACTACTACATTATTTACTAAAATCATACTCGAGCAACCACCACGGGCTTGGATGCCCTTTCCTTGCACCATGCTAACTCCACAAGGGAGCTCTAAAACAAAAAAAAAACAAGAATGCAGGGTTCAAAGCATGTTATCCTTAAGACTTTCACAAGACATACATATGCACCAACATAGAAACATAGTTAAACGTCACACGAATGCATGAACAGGGCATCTTACCTCATGGTATGCTAAACAAGATATAACAATTATCTTATCACAACCACCACTCATGAACAAGTATATTGGCAACTATTAGCTTACTCGGATATGCGGATAACTTCCGTTTGGTTATTCACCCCCAACGTACTCATCAACAATTACCTTCCGGTAGGATTACACTCATCACCGTTTTCACTCATGGATAGGATTACACTCATCATCACATGCAAAAAATTTCTGGGGGAATATTACCTCACAGTACTCCTCCTTGATGTCTATACGTCACCAAGGCCACACGCGAATTTGACTCTTACCGTGTGCACACTAATCCTAATGATCGATCATTTATACCCGGTAATTAACTAGTGTCAATTATACTAAGCAAGCCACACCATGATATCAAATTCATGCAACACAACATATCCTCATCATTATACAAAATCAATATGTATATCAACATGCATAAACAACCACATACTTCACAAGTCCACATTATGCACATTAAGCAAAACTCAGAAAGCAAACAAGAGATTAAGCTACCAACTTATTGTCTACCCTAGATTGGCCTACCAAGCACAATCCAACACCACAACCACACACTTGAACAAATTTAGAACTTTTTTAAACAAACCACTCACCGAACACCCTTAAGCAAACCGAGAAAGCTGAATCAAGCCTCCAAACATCCCAGAATTGAGCCAGAAGCTTCTCCAACAATTTCCCTTGATTCTAACCAATAAAAAAAAACATATCACTACACAAATCATCCACAAACAATCGTCACATAACAAAGTTCAACCACAAGACCAATCCTCTACATTTCCAAGCCAAAACTAATACAAAAATCCCCATTTTCGAGCTCACACACAATCCATCAGAAAACAATCAAATTCAACACCCAAACCAACATTAAACACCTTCAAAACAACACTCAAGCATTACTTTATCATCAGCCCCACTCTCCTACACCAAACTATCTCAAAAACCCAAGTTTTCACCCTTTCAAAATCCCCACAAAAACTCATTTCGGGGTTTTTTCATAAAACCCCACCATTTTGAGATATAATACTCTTTAGGGCAAGACTAAAACATAAATAAACTTTGCAAACCAAAAGCTAAACGAAATACCATTAAAGCTCCCACCTTTTACTTGAAATTTTGAAAAATTGAAAACCCCAAAGATGGTGTTTATGCGAAAATAAAACCATAGAAACGTTCGGAATACGGAGGAGAAGTCAAAAATGACCTTACCTTGAAGAGAGCTCTTGAAAAGGTGAAGAAATTTGAAGGAATAGTGTTTTGGGTTGAAGGGGGTTTAATGTTGTGAAAACATGAAAGGAAGAAGAAGATGGTGATATTTTTTTGTCAAAAGGCACTTTTTACTCATCTTTTTTCCTTATTTTAAAATTACATTATTTCCATTAGTGAAATTGAAGCCATTTTTAAATTAAAAAAAGCCCATTTTAACTAAAACAAGCCCAACGCCTCGAACCTAATTTAACTCTCCTAACACTCGACCCCTAAACCCAGGTGTTACACTAAGGCAGCGAACTGGGGAGCTGTACTGATACAGTTCCAAACAGAGACAGCAGTTGTCGAGTAGCTACCGCCGCCCACCGTGCCGCCCATGACAGCAAAAATATGGAGTTGGAGAACCGGAGTACGATTTGTAGAGTAGAAAAATCTTGATTCTATCGGTGTTGTCCACTTATTTTTCTGACGTCTGAAGCAGCGGGCTGAGCCGCCAAAGCGAAATCTTGAGATTGCCTATATAAATTGTAATTCTAATTCAAATAATCAGAGGTTTTATTTAGGCATAGCTTAGGTTTTCTTTTGGTCGACATGTTTTAAATTTCACTTGGGTTTGGGTTATGTTGTAATTAGTTGTGAGAACGGTTGTTTAGGTTTTAAAGTTTGTTTTTGCAATAAAATAATCTGAGTTTGCTTAATTCATGTGCTTCACTTCTTCAATTAGTTCCAAAAGTCTAGTTGAAGAAATCCATTTGTCGAGCGCGAGAGTGTCAAACTCACGAAAAAATTAAGTACAGTCTCATCATGACGAGGTGTTGACTAATTCATCTTAGACATAAGTTAGAATTTCAGCGACTAAAAGGAGCAACCAAACGTTGAATGACTGTGTTAGGTTTACGTTGAGATTGCTAGGTATTTCCTACATCATGCAGCAACAGAATCCTAGCCTAGACATAGGTATGATCACTTCAGAATTGCTTTTCCGAACTTGGAGTATCTGCCAGACTTGCCGATAGGACTTCTCTCCATCTCACATGTCGGGAAAGCGAAAGATGCAAGAGCATAGTTTCGTCGTGGCATCAAAAGTTGTCGCCACCTCAATCCTCCATTACCCGTCGAGGCAACAGATCATGGCAGCGCAAAATGACTTGACCTATTCAACGCAATTTCACACTAAGCAGCAGCATAACCTTACCCTCTCTATCAATCTGATTATTTCCTTTTATTACTTGTGTTTTATTTTACTCTTCTTCTCAAACAACCATCTTACTTGTGCATTTACTTTATTTGTGTAGGAACAATTATTCGAACCAAGCTATCCAATCTCTGTGGGAGACGATATCTTATATACTATAACTTGACAAGAGTGTGCACTTGCGCTCATAAATAGAGAACACCCAAACGCTATACAAGTGCGAAATCACAAGTAGTTCGATATAAAACTCCTAGGTGGCATAGCGCAAACCTATATGATGCTTGACATGTTTCGGACGAGTTTAGGACCTATAACCTAAAGCACTGATTCCACTTTATGGAACACCCCTCGCCCGGGTTAGGAGCGAAAGGGCGTTATGGTTTAATAGAACAGATTCGGACAAACGAGATAACATAACATATAACTTTCATACAACAAACATAGAATTTCAAACTTGTATCATACAATCATGCTTTTATACTCAAACAATAATACAAGATCAACAAGTCTAGATCAATCATATGACATAGTAAACAAGTAATCAAAAAACTAGATACACCATACAAGCCAAGATCATCATATGGCAAACAACATTAGACCTTAACAACATAAAACCATTCAAACCATATCACAAACCATTAAAATCAATTCTAACTTCATTCTAACATTTATATGCATCAATTAAACTTATAACCCCATATACAAATCGATTCACAACAAGATTTTCAAGAACCATTCTAATTACTCAACCAAGCATTCATATCATGATCCATGGCAATTAAACATGTATTAACATATAAACTATACCCATCATTGCAAAATCATTTCAAACTTAGTCATATATATAATCCATCCAAACATCGTTTCGTACATTACATATCATGAAAATCTTAACTTAATATTAATATAAAGATCCAAAATGCTTGTGACACTATAAATATGTAACTATGCCACCATCTAGGAGTCTAGCAAAGCTATATTATACTTGAGTCTTGACTTGTGATTGCTCACAGATTAGATTAGATAGCTTTCAGAATCAGAAACATGTTATTTTGGAAGAAGGAAACAGGAGAGTGATAAGTACAATATGTACTTAGTGAGGCAGTTCCTATACTTACTAATTGAATGTTTTAATGTGTTATTTTATATGATCAAGGTTACCTAGCTAGGCTTAGAACAAACAAGGCCCACCTAGCTAGTCCATTTCATGCTCAAGAACTCTTAGCTATTTTCATTCATATCATGTAAGCAAATCATAGAAGCATATTCATAATTCATAACAAACATTCATACCATTGTATAACACAATCAAAGAACAAGAATCAAAACATCAATGTTCATATTCAATCATATAGCAATCTTGTTTAAACATGGCATCATTTTCAAATACCATTTGAATAGGTGCATCTTCAAAAGAGATCATTTTCGATTCATGTAATCATGTAAAATACCATATCATATCATATCATTAGTACACATTTTCATATCATTCTTTTAGGGTCACTACCCATTTTAAACATGTCATTCCATGCAACATATGAACATATAACATTTCATCATTTCAAGCATCATGTATAGTCTTATTGCAAGATTATTGAGTTTTGCCTTGGATGATTAAATGGAGTAGTTAATCGAATCAATAGGTACTAAGTACCAACATATAACAGTAGATGTACAAAGCACCAAAGATCAGTAGATACACAATGTATCAAGGTGTCTAACTACACCATATAGCTTGTAATTTGTAACAGTAGATGCACAAAGCATCAATAGGTGACTAGCCACCTTCAAATCAGTAGAGCTCATGACTCTAAGGCATGCCCTTCTACCTAAGGACCACTAGTCAACCAAGGACTTATTAAGTCTTTTAATTTGTTTTCAACAATATTAACCAAATGTTTCGTAAACATATTATAAGGTCATATAGCAAATACATGTTACCAATTCACAAAATCTATACAAGGACATCATTAAAATAATTTCCATCAAAATTATCATAGCATTTCACTCAAATATACATCAAAAACAATGTCTTAGAATCACATATAATTCCATCTCATGAAGCTCAAATAGCCAACAAGTCATAGCAAATCACAAAGAACACTAACATCATCAACTAGCACTAAACATGTAACATGTTATCCATTTCATTTAGTCCTTCTTCCATTACATTTTAATTACTAAATATTTATTAGATTCATTTCATACTTCATGTTCATTTATCAAATAAACATAAAACATTGGTTAGTGTTGGTTTAAAGTACTACAAAATGATCTGGTTAGCACTGACTGGAAAAATAATAAAATCAGAAAATAAAGGTAGGTGAAT
The DNA here is from genome assembly GCA_958450335.1 of Hibiscus tridactylites. Classification (NCBI taxonomy): domain Eukaryota; kingdom Viridiplantae; phylum Streptophyta; class Magnoliopsida; order Malvales; family Malvaceae; genus Hibiscus; species Hibiscus tridactylites. Next base: position 31,793,042 of record OY288289.1, read on the forward strand.
CGTATCGTGGTATGTTAGCCACTGCCTTAGAAACAATTCTTCCTCGAATAGTGTAGTCGCTTCATAGGAAGATTGTCCCCCAAGGTGAACACGGACGCCCCGAGAGTCGTACACTCGACACCAGAGTGAACGACGGTGGTACTATTGCTTTTGACGAGGGAGGAATGCAGAGAACTTTTAGAATGTGTTGAGTGTGTTTGTTGCATACTAATGTTGCATGAAGAACCTCTATTTATAGGCTGATTAACATGGACAGAACTGTCATTTCACTATCCAAATTAATTCAAAATTATATTTGTATAACTGTAGAATTAATCTGTTGTAACAGTTTTAGTAACAGCTCTCCATAACAGCAAATTAAACCTGCAATCAACATCCAGTAACAACTACTTGTTAACACATGAATTTAACTGGAAAACAATCTAAATTCAACACTAGAACCTCTATTTATGGCGGCGGTGCGCAAGGATGTCCCTTGTCCTTTCCAACTCAACAAGGGAGGGGGGGAAACATGGGTATAAATACCCTTCACAAGCCTTTTTCCCAACCCATGTGGGATATAGGCTTTTGCCTTCGGTTCTCACCTTAAGCATTACCAACATTCTCCCACTAATGCGAAAGAATTCATCTGTATCTCAAACACATACCTCCTCAAAAGAGCAATAGCGGAAGTAGTTGCTTAAGCACTAGTGAACGTATCTTGAACTAGTACATAGTGATGATGAGAGATCCTTCTCTTAGATAAGTGAAACTAGTCTTGAACTTTCTAAGATAGGGGTAAACTCATAACACAAAACTAACTCCTTCATCCACCGAAGTTCTCGGTGTGTAAGATATATATACACAAGTGTATATTTGGCCTTCTTACCTCGGGATTCTAGTAAGTGTATTAGAAAAACGACCCAACGTTTTTCACTGAAGGTGGCTAATCCTTCTCACTTACATAGGTTATTTCATCAAGTTTATCTCGATATAAACCACCCTAAAATCAGGCTATGAAATAAGTAAGAACCATTTGTAACGGCTCAACCTCTTAGAGATATGGTGATTTCTTCAAGTTCATTTAAAATAAACCACCCAATCTTGGGATAAGAAATCATTAAGAATAAATATTCAACCTCATTATCGGTGAATTCAAAATGTCCTTCTCAATAGGACCATTCAAACTTTGAATCCATTAAGAGTTTCTTGAAACTCAACCTTTTTCTAGAGGTAAGTTCATATTGTCCTTCTCAATAGGACAACACATTCAGACTTGTGTTATGAACTTATTAAGAATAAGTTTTCAACCATTATTCGGTAAATTCATCAAGTCTTTCTCACAAAGACCACCCAAAACCTAAGCTATGAATTTATTAAGAGTAATAGTACTCAACTTGGGCATGTACATTATTCGTCATAGGGATAGGTAGTGAGAAATGTACACTATGAGTCATTCCATGGTTTCGTTTGACCACAATGAACTTAGATAACTAAGTTGGGTATCCACTATGAATTCCTCAACCAATGGGCTTTAAACCCATCCCCCTCGACGAATCTAGGACCAACTTCCAACTTAACCCTTTGGTAAGCGGATCTGCTAGGTTTCTTTCTGACTTCACATACTCTAAAGAGAGTACTCCATTCCTTATTAAGTGTCTAACATATTCATGTCTTATGCGAATGTGCCTCTTTTTACCATTGTAAACTTGACTCTTGGCAACACAAATCGCAGCTTGTGAATCACACAACAAGGAAACATGAGGAGTCGGACTTCCCCACAACGGAATATCGACTAACAAACTCCTTAGCCACTCAGCTTCTTACCCAGATGAGTCAAGAGCTATAAACTCTGACTCCATAGTAGAGCGAGCAATACAAGTCTGTTTTGAAGACTTCTAAGAAATTGCAGCTCCTCCCAAAGTAAAAACATACCCACTCATAGAGCTTACTTCATCACTATCAAAGACCTAGTTGGCGTCACAATATCCTTCTAAAGTAGCAAGAAATCCAACAAACTCAAGTCTCCAGTTCATCGTACCCTTAAGGTACTTAAGTAAGCGTCTAAGAGCAACCCAGTGCTCACCACTAAGGTTGTGAGTATATCTACTAAGTCTGCTTACAGCATAGGCAATATCTAGTCGATTATAGTTCATTAAGAACATCAGACTTCCAATTATCTTGGCATATTCTGTTTGAGAAACTCTACTTCCTTTATTCTAAAAGAGATGTATGCTAGGGTCATAAGGAGTTCGAACAGGGATGACATCAAAACTATCAAATTTCTTTAACACTTTCTCGATATAGTGTGTCTAACATAAAAAAAAAATCCCTTTTTAGTTTTGGTTACTTTGACTCCTAAGATTACATCGACTTCTCCCAAGTCAGTCATCTCAAACTTAGTGGATAATAGACTCTTTGTTTTGTTAATGGACTCAATGTTAGTACTGAAAATCAACATGTCCTCAACATACATGATTATGATGACACAATCAGTACCAAACATCCTTGAATACACGCATGCATCCGAACCATTCACAAAAAAACCAAAACTAAGGATAATTTTATGAAATTTCTCATATCATTGTTTAAGAGCTTGCTTTAGGCCATAAAGTGACTTTTTAAGTCTACAAACTTTGCCTTCCATACCAGGCGCCTCGAAGCCAAGAGGTTGCTCCATATAGATCTCCTCATCTAGATCCCCATTCAAAAATGCAGTATTTACATCCATTTGATGTACTTGAAACTTGTGAATAGAGGCTAGTGCAAACAATGCACGGATCGTTGAGATTTTAGTGACGGGAGAATTCGTATCAAAGAAGTCTTAACCAAATCTTTGAGTGAACCCTTTGACTACTAGCCTTGCCTTATACCTCTGGATAGAACCATCTGGTCTAAGTTTCTTTCGAAAGACCCATTTACTATTGATGGTTTTATATCCTCTAGGCAAGTCAACTAATTCCAAGGCATGATTAGACATTATTGATTCTAGTTCATCTTTTATAGCGCTTTTCAAGAAACTAGCATCAATAGATCGTATAGCTTCTTCATAAGTTTTAGGATCCTCATATAACAAATAAGCTTGAGCTATAGGATCAGATAGGGTGTCTAAATCATTTATCTCATAAATAAAGGAAGTTATGAAGTCTGGTCCAACAGAGGTTTCAACTCTTTGTCTCTTACATCTTCTAGGCTCAAATTCAATCTCTCGAGAAGACCTAGCAGGCACACTAGAAGAAATGGATGGCAAGTTTTCTATTTGTGTTTCCACACTTAATCTAGGTTTCTTGAGAGGAAGGATATCTTCAAAGAAAACGGCATCCCTAGATTCACAACTAGAAGAATCTCGTAAAGTCATGAATCTATATGTGGCACTGTTAGAAGCACTGTAACACCCTAATTTTGGGCTTAGAAGTTTAGGGGCTGAGCTGGACCGGTCTTAGAAACGGTTCGAATATAAAAGGAAGTTTTAGAGAAAGCCTAGTTCAGGATGCTTTACAATATAGAAAATATCTAAAAATCCTCATTTTATATATATAAGAGAGTGGTGAAATCAATTTTACAAAATAAGGTTGAAATACTACATTTTGGGTAGTAACCAAATTGCGATTTTTGCAAAGTTTAGTAGTGAATGTTTTGTAAAGAATTGAAACTTTGAATCTTTAAGGAGCTAATTTACCCAAAATGTTTTCTCCAGATTTTTCCTTAATTTGGGTGATTTAATTAAATAACAGAAAGGTGAAAAACTACTTTTTGACTTTCATAACTACTTTTCTCTAATGTTCTCTCATTCCTTTTTCTCTCAAAATCCTATCATCCAAACACCTTTTCTCCAGCAAAATTCACTTTGATTTCACTTCAATTGATGAGATTTCCATCACTCATTGGTTTCTAATCAATCTTGCAACAAATCCTGTTGATTTCCACATTGTATTTCCATGGAAATTTGCCCAAATCAAGGAGAAATCATCTTTTAGAGGTAAGATTGTTCTTCTCCTCTAAATACTCAGTTCTTAACTGAAATTCTCAAGTGTTATTAAAGTTTTACAAATGATTTTAATGTTAGAAACAAGATTTTGGCTTAAAACTCAAGATTTTGGAAGAGATCTTGAGGATTTTCGTTGTAATTGGTTGGGCTTTGTTTTGAGATAGTTTTCTAATGTATTTTGGATGTTAAATGATGTTAGAAATGAGGTTTTATCAATCCAATTCCGAATAGGTTGTGTTTCCGAAGTTTTTGCTTATGAAAATGGTGGTTTTTGAGGTGTTTTTGGTATTCTGTTATAGTTGGAGGTATAAGGACGAGTTTAGGGTTGTTTTAGATGTTAGTTGATGTTTAGAAATGTTTAGAAGTGATGGATCTTGGCTGGGTTAAGTTTTGGAAGAGTTTGGAGGTGATTTTGGTTGTGTTTGGTAGCGGAAATGTTGGGTTTAGGTAGAGCAGCGAGTTTTGGATTGTTGGCTGAAGATTTCAATGCATGATGATGCATTAATCCTCTGCTTTTGTGTGTCTAAAACAAGGGAGACATCTTCGGACACTTTTGGAGTTGATCCGGAAGCTTAATTGGCGTTTCGACAAGCAAACGAAACGAAATCGGTGAGTGCTGTTGGGTTAGAAGTCCATGAGGACAAAAATACAAGGTTTGGGGATTTAGGAGAGGTTTGAAACACCTTCCTAAATCCTGAAGTAAGTATGGTTTAATTTGGTCTCTATAAAGTGGTGTTTGCCCCTAAAATTCTTTTATATGCTCATGGTTTGAGATTGTTAAATTCCTACTGTATTTATGCTCTTAGAGCATGAGATTATGCTTGTAGAGATGTCATGAGATGGCATGTTGCATTGAGTATATTTGAGATTTTGGTTTGAAGCAAAGTATGTTTTATGACTTGAAATATGGTGAGAAAACCTTTGAGTTATATTGCATGAAAAATAGTAGGTGAGATGATATTTTAACACATTATATTGGCATGGATGTTGAGTAATTTACCGGATAAAATTGATCGATCAATAGGATGAGAGTGCACTATAAACTAAAAATTCTTATGTGCTCATTGGTTAAGCCAAAGGGAGATATTCCGATGATGGGCATTCCATCGGGTAGGACTTGGTGAAATACCCAAGCTTTTTGGCGATGTGAGATTCCGCCATGTGAGTACGGTGATGAGAGATTCCACCGGAAGTTGTGTTGCTAGACAAGTGAGTACGGTGTTGCGAGATTCCACCGGAAGAGTCTAGTGCAGAAATGTGTCCGCATATCTGAGTATTAATGAGATGCTAAATGTCAATATAAATGATGAAATGGCTTTTGTTACACATGTACCTTTGATGAAATGATTTATGCTATGAGTTATGCATATGTGTTTTGTTAGAAATGCTTTGACAATAAAAGCATGTGAATGGCCTTGCCATGAGATTTGCATTGGTTTTAATGATTGAGATAGAATGAAGGTACATGTGTTTTCAATGAGTTTTGCTTTGAAAGTTTTCCAAGCATGAGAAAGAGATGAGCATGTGGTTTAAAAGCTTTGATGAAAGTGTTTTCTAAATGTGCATTATTGTGTTGGTTTTCATTAGAGCATGCCACACTAAGCATTTGTGCTTACGCTCTCATTTACCAATAATGTAGATAATTGAGGTGTTTCTGGGCATCAAGGAAGCTAAGTTCATCCAAGGGAATCCAAGCTCACGTATGGTGAAGTTTTCATACACTATTAGTTTTGATAAATTGGCAATGGGAAATCAAGTTTTGTTTTGGGAGATGTGTTAAACTCCCTAAGGTTGTGGCATGTTTGCCTTTGTTGGTTTGAATTGTAAGTGGCCTTAATTACTTGTTTTGAGGTTGGATTGCCTATTTGTGATTTGATTATAGGAAGCATGCCTCTAGACTTGTGAATTTTCATGTTTGACGATATGAATGTGTTAGGGAGTCCTAAATATGTGTCATATATGTTTTTTGACTTGTTGGCATGATTAGGTGCTCATTAGGATGAGTTTGAATGGGTTTTTGGGTGAAAAACCAGTCCTTGCTGCAGTTTCTAGGCAAACCATATCGAAACACTCTCTGGTGTTTCAAAACGGGGGCATGTAATGGCCTTCTAGTTTCGAAACGATCGGAGGCTGTTCCGAAACGTTTTGGCTACTAGAGAGCTGTGTTTCGGAACAAGTTACGAAACGAGAGAGTGTTGCTCTAGCGTTTCGATACGGCATGTAGGTGTTTCGAAATAGGTGACCGTTGGTCACAGATTTGAATGGTTCTGAACTTGCATGTTATACATTTTAGTCCCAAATTTTGAGATTGCAATTGTATGAGCATGAGATGTCCAATAAAAGTGAAATTTGGCAGAGAAGCATGTAACATGACTAATTTCATATTGGTAACTTTAAAATCAATAAGGACCTTCTAATTTACAGAAATTATAGTTTGGTCCCCAAATTTTTATATTTTGCAATCGAGTCCCTATATGTTACTCAATCGCTATGCCTTTCTCTATCGTATCTCGTGAGTACTCACTTAGGGTTAACAAGCATCTAGACAAGTTTAAAAAGGAAAAAACAAGGGTCGTTAATCAAGGTTGACTTTCGGGTTGACTTTGGTTTTCCCCGTGTAATCTTTGTAGTTCGGGTCAATCGTCTAAGCCGGGCTAAGGGGGTTACATTTGGTGGTATCAGAGCTTGGTTCTCGTATAATTGGGGTTGTAGTGTGGGTGATGTTTGTGTAATTGCATGATGTGCCTTTTGGGTGAAAGAATGTTGTGTGAATAGTGATGTATGATTTCAATTGTGATGTTATGTTATGTTTGGAGTGTGATAGGGGATCCCATTGCCATGTCAAAACTAATGAAAGTAATTGTTTTCGAAAATGAGCTTGAGTACTTGGATTACTTACCTTATTGTGCCTAATTGTGTTATTGCATTTTTGTTCAGTGCATTGTTTTCCATTTAAATGGGGACACGTAGAGAGATGAGGATAAATACAAGAGCTATGGCTCAGAATGAGAATGCTGAGAATGTTGTGGATCTACCTCCTCCTCCTGGTGGCGGACCACCCAGTGGTGATGGTGGTGCCGGAGTTGGTAATGCTAGTGCTGGTGCTGGGGTCGCTGGACCTGAGGGTGTGCAGGGGCAAGCTGCTCCTGATATGACTATGTTGATTCAGGCTATTGCTGGAGCCTTTCACGCAGCAGTAGCTAGAGCTCATGGAGCTGCGCATCAAGATGATGCCAATGGGAGGTTGCCTTTGGAACGTCTTTGCAGTCTCGGAGGGACTGAGTTCAGAGTTTTATCTCCGGAAAGATCTGAGTCTTGGTTGGAAAGTACCAAGAGGATTTTGGGTCAGATGAATTGCAATAATGTGCAGAAGTTGGGTTGTGTGGTGTCACTGCTACATTGTGATGCTTATACATGGTGGTCGACGACTATCTCTTGGATGGAGGATGATGAGGTGACTTGGACGTTCTTTCTAAGTGCGTTCAAGCCGAAGTATCTGGGTGTGCGTTACCTAGATGAGAAAAAAAGAGAATTTATGTCCCTTGTGCAAGGTAGCATGACGGTAGCTGAGTATGAGATTTAGTTTGTCCGACTCAGTCAGTATGCACCTGAGCTAATTCCTAATGAGCGGGAGAGGTGTGAACGATCCCGTTATGGGTTGGTAACGGATGTGAAGACTTTTATGCTTACGGCTGATTATACAGATTTCGGTGTCTTGGTCACTAGACCCAAGGACATTGAGTCAAATCTTGGGCTGACTAGCCGAGCGGGTGGATCTAGCTCTGGGAAGGGGGCGACTGAATGCGATTATGGTAGAGATCGCAACAAGAGGCACAAAGATAGAAGGTCGCACTATGATGCTAGGCGTGGGGGTGGTAACGCTGGTAGAGGTCAGCAAGGACCTAATGCTGTTCAGAAGACTTCTGAGTGTAACCGTTGTGGTAGACTGCACGGTGGTGAGTGTTGGGGTAACCTTGGTACATGCTGGAATTGTGGGAACCGTGGACATTTCAAGAAGGATTGTCCTCAGCCTTTGAGAGTGGGACAGGCTCCGGTGAGGGCAGCTGAGCCACAGAGAGGTCGTGTGCGCAGCCGTGGTAATTTTCAGCGTAGAGAAGATGGTGGCAAGAAAGTAGCACATGTAGTGGCCGTTCAACCTGAGGGTGGCGGTCAGGCTCAAGTGTATGCTCATCGTGAGGGAAGGAATAATAAAGATGTGATCGTGGGTACTTTTACTTTGCAATCCTTGTCATTACTTTCTTTGATTGATTCTAGATCTACACACTCATACAAATTGCGTGAACATGCTAAAATGCTTGGTTTACCCGTTGAGTCTTTGGATGTTGGTATGTGTGTGACTAGTTCCTTCGGTGAGACAGTTGTAACGCGGAAGTTGTTTAGAAGATGTCCCTTGAAAGTGAAAAACCATGTCTTTCTTGTTGATCTCATGGAATTACCATTTTATGGCTTTGATGTAATCCTTGGTATGGATTGGCAAGTTGAGCATCGAGCTGTAGTGGATTTTGAAAGCAAACGAGTTTCATTGAAACTTGCGGATGATTGTGAAGTTGTGGTTGTGGGTGAGAATGTGAAGTTTCTTGCCAATGTGGTATCTACATTGGAGGCAAGTCGAATGCTGAGGCAAGGTTGTGAGGCTTACCTAGCCTTTGTGATGAATCCTAGTTCTAAGGAATTGCGTGTTCAAGATATAAGAATTGTATGTGAGTTCTCTGGAGTGTTTCCGGAGGAGTTACCGGGATTGCCACCTAGTTGAGAAGTGGAGTTTGGAATTAAGTTGTATGAAAACACAACTCCGGTGTCAATTGCTCCCTATCGCATGGCACCTAAAGAGATAAAGGAGTTGAAGACACAACTTCAGGAGTTGCTTGATCGTGGCTTCATTCGGCCTAGTGTGTCTCCGTGGGGTGCACCGGTCTTGTTTGTGAAGAAGAAGGATGGCACTATGCGAATGTGCATCGATTATCGACAGTTGAACAAGTTGACTATCAAGAATAGGTATCCTTTGCCGAGGATTGATGATCTTTTTGATCAGTTTCAGGGAGCAGCTGTGTTTTCCAAGATTGACTTAAGGTCAGGATACTATCAGCTTAAGGTGAAGGATGTGGATGTTCCAAAAACAGCCTTTGACGAAGTCCGTAGTTTCCTTGGGTTGGTAGGATATTATCGGAGGTTTGTTGATGGATTTTCAAAGATTGCCGCCCTTTGACGAAGTTATTGCAAAAAGATGTTAAGTATGAGTGGACGAAAGAGAGATAGCAAGCTTTTGAAAAGCATAAGGAAGCTTTGACGCAAGCTCCTATCTTGGTTCAACCTGAATCAGGAAAAGAGTTTGTGGTGTACAGTGACGCATCCTACGTTGGTTTGGGGTGTGTGCTAATGCAAGAGGGTATGGTGGTGGCTTATGCATCGCGGCAGCTGAAGGTGCATGAGCGCAATTATCCTACGCATGATATTGAGTTAGCTGCAGTGGTTTTTGCTTTGAAGATCTGGAGACATTATCTTTATGGTGAGAAGTGTACTATGTACACGGATCACAAGAGTTTGAAGTATATGATGTCTCAGAAAGAGTTGAATCTTAGGCAACGACGTTGGGTGGAGTTGCTTAAAGATTATGATCTAACGATCGAGTACCATCCGAGAAAAGCTAATGTTGTGGCGGATGCCTTGAGCAAGAAGGTGGCGGTTGAGTTAAAGGCTATGTTTGCCAGCTTGAGCATTTCACGAGATGGAGGTCTTGTGGCTGAATTGCAAGTGAAACCATATTTGGTTCTGTTGATAAAAGATAAACACTTGTTGGATGATTCTTTGGTGCCACATGTTCAGGATATTGCTGAGGATAGACCATCGGATTTTTGTTTTAATGATGATGGAGTTCTATCTTTCAAAAGACGGATAGTAGTGCCGAATGATGTGGAGTTGAGGCGTACTATTCTGACCAAAGCTCATAGTAGTCCTTTTGCTATGCACCCTGGTAGTACAAAGATGTATCGTGATCTGAAGGATGAGTACTATTGGGTGGGTTTGAAGAACGATGTTGCGGAATTTGTGAGTAAGTGTATGGTTTGTCAGCGGGTTAAAGCTGAGCATCAGTTTCCTCATGGGTTGTTGCAACCGTTGAGGATTCCTGAATGAAAGTGGGAAAGAATCACCATGGACTTTGTGTCTGGTTTACCTTTGTCGCCATCGAAGAAGAATTCGGTGTGGGTGATTGTGAACCACCTTACGAAGTGTGCGTATTTCTTACCCGTGCATACTACGTATACCTTGGATAAGCTTGCAGAGTTGTACATTGCTGAGATTGTACGTGTGCATGGGGTACCAAAATCTATAGTTTCGGATAGAGATCTGAGGTTTACATCGCGATTTTGGGAATGTTTGCATCAAGCCTTGGATACGCGACTGAATTTCAGTACTTCCTATCATCCACAGTCGGATGGACAGTCATAGCGTGTTATCCAAGTGCTTGAGGATATGTTGAGGTGATGCGTAATTGAGTTTCAAGGCTCTTGGGAGAAGCATTGCCTTTGGTGGAGTTTGCTTGTAGTAATAGCTATCAGGCAAGTGTTCAAATGGCACCTTATGAGGCCTTGTATGGGAGGAAGTGCAGAACTCCTCTTTGCTGGGCTGAAACGGGTCAGAAGTTGGTCTCAATGCCGGCTTTGTTGAAAGGAACCACCGAGAAGGTGAAGCTCATTTGTGAACGGTTGAAAGCGGCTTCTGATCGACAAAAGTCTTACGCGGATTTGAAGCGTAAAGAGATTGAGTTTGTGGTGGGTGACCGTGTGTTTTTAAAGGTTTCACCTTGGAAGAAGGCGGTGAGATTTGGCCGGAAAGGTAAGTTGAGCCCTAGGTATATTGGACCATACGAGGTGATTGAACGTGTGGGTCTTGTTGCTTATAAGCTGAGGTTACCACATGAGTTGGAAAAGATACATGATGTGTTCCATGTCTCCATGCTTCGGAGGTATAGATCAGATCCTTCGTATGTTATGCTTGTGGAGGAAGTCGAGTTGAATCCAAATTTGACATACGATGAGGAACCGGTTGAGATTTTGGATTTCGACAGTAAGGTTCATCGTGGTAAGACCATCGAACTGGTTAAGGTGTTGTGGAGTCACTGTGGTGTTGAGGAAGCCACGTGGGAAAGGAAAGATGACATGAAGAAGCAGTTTCCTTTTCTTTTTCCATCAGGTAAATTTCGAGGACGAAATTTCTTAAGAGGGGGAGAGTTGTAACACCCCAATTTTGGGCTTGAAGTTTAGGGGCTGAGCTGGACCGGTTTGAGAAACGGATCTAATATAAAAGGGAGTTTTAGGGAAAGCCTAGTTCAGGATGATTTAAAAATATAGAAAAATATCTAAAAATCCTCATTTTATATATATATATAAGAGAGTGGTGAAATCAAATTAACAAAATAAGGTTTGGAAATACTACATTTCGGGTGGTGACCAAATTGCGATTTTTGCAAAGTTTAGTAGTCACTGTTTTGTAAAGGATTGAAACTTTGAATCTTTAAGGAGCTAATTTACCCAAAATGTTTTCTCCAGATTTTTCCTTAATTTGGGTGATTTAATTAATGATTTAATTAATTAAAAGAAAGGTGAAAAACTACTTTTTGACTTTCATAACTACTTTTCTTTAATTTTATATCATTCCTTTTTCTCTCAAAATCCTATCATCCAAACAACTTTTCTCCAGCAAAATTCACTTTGATTTTACTTCAATTGATGAGATTTCCATCACTCATTGGTTTCTAATCAATCTTGCAACAAATCTTGTTGATTTCCACATTGTATTTTGTTTAGTGTGTAAAAGTTCTATTATTTACACCCTATTTAACCCATATTTCGGCTGCATTCAAGCATTATTTATTGCATTTAGGTCAGTTTACAGCAAAATATCACAAATATATTAAAAGGCACAGTTTCTACTAAAAATGGTTGTTTTTTCTCGACAGATAGAGAAAATTAAGCCCGTCTGTCGTGTGAAAACCCTATATTTTTCCAATCCCCAAATCAAAATGAATGTCAAGCCCAAAGTTCAAGGAGAGAAAATCCCAAGCAAGAAAGATGACGGCTGGAAAGTAGATTCCTTGAAGATTTAGTCTTTATTAGAATCATACTTTCATTTAAAGTTTTATTCTTGCTATTTTAGATAACTTGGACCCAAAGCTTATATAAGGGCATATATTTTGACCTAGGAGGCATAATCGATTTCCCTAGCTTCCTTCCCAAAACACTAGCCGTTTTCCTTCCCACAACATGTTCTAAATTCCCCCTAGGGCCACGGGTTGATTTGTAAAGTAGTTGCAAGGGTTGTTTTGTTTTAGGAATTTTCAGTTCAATAAAATAAACTTCAAGTTCTCTTATTTTGGTTATTAATATCTTGCAATAGCATCGGGAGAGTTAAGTATACGAAAGAAATAAGAGCAAGTTCTCTAGTTTATAGTTGAACTATCTCGGACCTAGGGATAGGAAGAGGTTAAGTAGCTAAAGAAGAATTCATCGACATCGGTGTTCATTCTTCGATTCACGCCGGGAGGTATCATCAAAGACGTGATCATCGACAGATTTGGACCTAGGGATAGGCCAAAGCACATCTAGGATTCTTGCCAAACTTGAAGTACTGAGTTGATTGTTCGCTGCTGCGACAAGCAACGGACTGCTGCCGCGACAGGGACGCCGACAGAACTGGAGTTCCAAGACTTAGCAATACCTGCACTACTGAGCAATTCAATACCAGCCCATTCTCTCTATCTTGATTTTACTACTCTTTTATTTACATTCTCTTTATTATTTCGTGATAATTTCTCAAATATTTTCTTTATTTTCGTGCAGTGAACTAAGGTGAAGCTATTAGCCCAATCCCTGTGGAGACGATATCCGATACTTCGTATCACTTTACTACTTGTGTCGTGTATACTTGCACTACCATTGCGGTAGACTATTTTACACGCAACAAGTTTTTGGCGCCGTTACCGGGGATTGGCAACATAACTCTACCTTTTCTTTTACTGCACTTTTTGTTTTTATTTTTATTTTTATTTTTATTTTTCTGTTTTTCTTTGGTGTGTTCAACTCTTGCTTTTCACAAGGTTTCTTGTTTATGCGCAGATCGAAACGAGGTGAAGATCCTGAGTATCCATTAGATCCGGAAATCGAACGTTCATTCAATCTCAAGAACCGACTTCGTCACATTCTAGCCAGGAACGAGTACCTTGAGGAACAGTTAGAGACAATGGCACACCGAGGAGATGACCCTCCTGTTGGAGATGGAGAGGGTAGACAACCTGTCGTCGAGCCTGCTGCCGCTACCGGATGACGGTCCTGTCATGACTACATGTTGAACGATCATGTAGAACTGGAAACCACGCTGCCGGACATAGATGTTGACAATTTCGAGCTGAAACCTGTTATGTTTAGCATGATCAACAATGCCTGTCAATTTAGTGGTGCTGTTACAGAAGATGCTAGGGAGCATCTAAAAACGTTCCAAGAGATCTGTGGTTCGTTTAGACTGCCAGGAGTTAATCCGGAGATACTGAGGCTTCGGTTATTTCCCCATTCATTGAGGGATAGAGCAAAGACTTGGTGGAATAAACTTACGCCGGGTTCAATTAGAACTTGGGCAGATTTATCTCGTGAATTTTTATCTCGTTTTAATCCTTCACATTTATCTGAGCCATTACGTAATGAAATTGCTACTTTTCAACAGGAAGATGACGAGCCGATGCACGAGGCCTGGGACAGATTTACTACTCTTCTATGGAACTGCCCAATGCATGGATTCCCCGTCTGGAATCAGGTAACTAAGTTTTATAATGCTTCAAATTTACAAACTCGTATTCGAATTGATTCAGCAGCAAACGGACTATTATTGGATAAAGACCCGGACGAGGCAATGCTAGTATTGAAAAATCTGGCTAAGAATGAAGAGCAGTTTCCGACAGCAATATGAGGGGGTAAACGGGTACTAGCTGTTAAGGATTATGAGGCCGACAGCACAATGAAATCACAGGTGGCATACCTTACTAAGGCAATGAAAAAGCTCTTGAACGATGATGCACAACATGGATTTGCTGTTGAGGAGGTATGTGAAATCTGTGAGGGAAATCATAGTTCGGATGAGTAATCCTAATTACAACTAGAGGGAAAGTATGTTGGAAACTACGAGCCGAATTACAACTCCAACAACTATAATCCCAACTAGAGGAAGGATCCCAAGTTTTCTTGGAGTAATCCTAATAATGCCTGAATCCTCAAGCACACAGTAATCAGAACCAGGGAGGACCTAGATTGTTGACTCGATAGCAACTGCAGCCACAACAGCAGAAACAACAACCACCAGCTGCCACAAACAGTATACTGGAACAGACTCTGGCTACTTTTATGTCTCAGACAGGTACTTATATTGAGAATATGAATCAGTTTGTCAAGAAAACGGAGACATTCATGGATAAAACAGAGATGCGGATGACGAATCATGAAGCTACTCTGAAATCTTTGGAGACACAAATGGGTCAAGTTTCCCAGCATAGCAAGCCAAGGCAGACTGGAGGATTCCCTAGTAATACTAAAAATGCTAGGCAGCCCACGCATGAGCAGTGTAAGGCCATTACTACTAGGAGTGGGAAGAAATTACCAGGGCCGGAAAAGGAAGCTGAAACAGTAAAGAAACCAGCCTTGGATAGACATGCCGAGGAAGCTGCCCCGACAGGTAACAAACAGACTGCTGCCAATAAACCTGTTACGACAGCAGAAAGGACAGAGGAGAAAAATGATGAACCCAAACCTCCTCAGATTCGTATGCAGTGGGAAGGACGTATTGCTGATTATCATCCCCCACCCCCTTTTCCTCAATGGTTACAGAAAGCAAAGCAAGAATTTCAGCTCAAAAAGATTTATGATATTTTTAAGCAAGTTCATATTAACATTCCGCTGTTAGATGCCGTTAGGGAAATGCCCGGTTATGCCAAATTTCTCAAGGATGTTATGTCAAAGAAATCTAAACTTGGGGAATTGGAAACGGTCAAGATGACAGAAGGATGCATGAGTATTCTTCATAGGCAGCCACCCTAGAAAAAGAAGTATCCGGGGAGCTTGATCATACCTTGTGTAATCGGAGATAAATATGTGGGTAAGGCACTTTGTGATCTTGGTGCTAGTATTAATTTAATGCCAAAATCTGTTTTTCAGAAATTAGGTATTGGAAAAGCTCGGCCCACAACAGTAATTCTGTAGCTGGCAGACCGCTCTTACGTTCATCCGAAAGGAAAAATCGAAGATATTCTGGTAAGAGTGGATAAATTTATATTTCCTGCTGACTTTCTTGTTTTAGATTGTGAAGCAGATGAAAATGCACCAATCATCCTCGGGCTGTCATGACATCAAAATTGGTCACTGCCTCGTAGCCACCTACAGGACTGTCACAACAGCACTGACGACAGCAACTCCTCAGAATTCGATACATCTGATACAGAAGATCGGGAGGAGGTAAACTGGATAGGCGATCGTCCAGGCAAGTTATGTGAACCTTTAAATTATACTTCGGATAACCATGCAATCCAAAAGCCATCTACTGTTGAGCCCCCTGTTTTAGAACTGAAGCCCTGCCAGGGCAACTAAAATATGCTTTTCTTGGTTCAAATGATATGTTGCCCATAATCATCTCTTCCAAGTTGATGCAGGAACAGCAGTTAATAGGGATGCTGCAGCAGCACAAAAAGGCAATTGGATGGACGATAGCTGATATTCAAGGCATTAGTCCGGCATTATGTATGCATAAAATCCTTTTAGAGGAAGATCATAATCCAACTATAGATGCTCAAAGGCGGCTAAACCATGCGATGAAAGAGGTGGTGCGTAAAGAGATAATCAAATGGTTAGATGTTGGTATTATTTACGCCATCTCCGACAGCAAGTGGGTGAGCCCGGTGCAATGCGTTCCCAAGAAAGGAGGAATGACCAGGGTGACCAATGAAAACAATGAGTTAATCCCAACCAGGACTGTGACCGGTTGGAGGGTTTGTATGGACTATCGGAAAGGACCACTTTCCTTTACCCTTTATTGATCAAATGCTTGATAGATTAGCGGGTAAACCTTACTATTGTTTTCTTGATGGTTATTCAGGTTATAATCAAATAGCTATCGCACCGGAAGATCAAGAAAAGACGACTTTCACATACCCCTACGGAATGTATGCTTTTAGGAGGATGCCGTTTGGATTATGCAATGCACCCGCCACCTTCCAAAGGTGCATGATAGCCATATTCTCCGATATGGTGGAGGACTTCCTTGAAATATTTATGGATGATTTTTCAGTCTTTTGGGACGATTTTGAGAGCTGCCTAGGCAATCTACAAAAGGTACTTGAAAGATGTGAAAAAGAAAACATGGTCTTAAATTGGGAAAAATGCCACTTTATGGCGGATAAAGGGATAGTCCTTGGCCATAAGATTAGCTGTCGTGGCATAGAAGTCGACAGGGCCAGGATAGAAGTGATCGAAAAGCTGCCGCCGCCGACCACAGTCATGGGTATTATAAGTTTCTTGGGACATGCTGGTTTTTATCGGAGATTCATTGCAAATTTCTCAAAAATCACCAAGCCCCTATGCCATCTTTTGGAGCAGAACCGACCCTTTGACTTTAATGATGAATGTATTGAAGCATTCAAGGTTCTGAAGGAAAAACTAGTAACAGCCCCAATAGTACAGCCACCAGACTGGACACAGCCATTTGAGATCATGTGTGATGCTAGTGACTATGCTGTCGGGGGAGCACTTGGGCAGCGGAGAGACAAATTATTTCATGTCATATATTATGCCAGCAAGACGCTGAATGATGCCCAAGTAAACTACACCACCACAGAAAAGGGGTTATTAGTTGTAGTATTCTCCATTGACAAGTTTCGTTCTTACATACTTGGAACGTAGGTAATAGTACACACAGACCATTCTGCCGTGAAATATTTGTTCGCGAAAAAGGATGCAAAGCCTCGATTTATGCGGTGGATCCTGCTATTACAAGAATTCGACCTTGAAATCAAGGACAAAGAAAGGACAGAAAATCAGGTGGCAGATCACTTGTCAAGGTTGGAGAAGGGACATAGTCTACCAACAGATGAGACAACCATACTGGAGACCTTCCCAGATGAGCAGCTCTTTGCTGCCACAATCACTGTCGCGACAGCCATGGCGGTAGGTAAGTCTTCTAAACTCCCCTGGTATGCTGATTTCGTTAATTTTTTAGTTAGCGGAATAATTCCTTCTTATCTTAATTATCAAGCCAGGAAGAGGTTCCAAAATGATGTTAAGCATTATTATTGGGACGAACCTCTTCTTTTCAAAATCTATGCAGATCAGGTTATAAGGAGGTGTGTACCACAAGAAGAGCAAGAAGACATACTTCATCACTGCCATGCTTCACAGTATGGAGGTCACTTAGGAGGCAATAAAACTGCTGCCAAGGTGCTGCAGTCAGGGTTTTACTGGCCGTCACAGTATAAAGATGCACAAATCTTCTACAAGAGCTGTGACAGGTGCCAAAGGACAGGAAACATCTCAAGGAGAAATGAGATGCCGCTGCAGAATATTCTAGAAGTCGAGATCTTCGACGTTTGGGGGATTGATTTTATGGGACCTTTTCCATCTTCATGTGGGAATCTATACATCCTCATGGCAGTAGATTATGTCTCTAAGTGGGTCGAAGCTATCGCAACTCAAAAGAATGATGCCAAGACAGTCCAAAGGTTTTTACACAAAAACATCTTTTCTAGGTTTGGCATCCCTAAGGCGATTATCAGTGATGAAGGGAGACATTTCGACAACAGGGTTATAGCTGCTGCCTTGAAGAAATACGGTGTCAAGCATCGAATCGCGACAGCATATCACCCACAAACCAATGGAAAAGCCGAAATATCTAATAGGGAAGTTAAGAACATTCTTGAGAAGATGGTTAAGCCAACTAGGAAAGACTGGTCTTTACTCCTCAATGATGCGTTATAGGCATATAGGACAGCTTTTAAAACACCATTAGGAATGTCTCCGTACCGATTGATTTATGGGAAAACATGTCATCTACCTGTCGAGATAGAGCACAGAGCATATTGGGCTATCAAGGCAGTAAATATGGACTTGGACAGGGCAGGGCAGAAAAGGCTGTTAGATCTGAACGAAATTGAAGAAATCCGGACAATGGCCTATGACAATGCAAGAATCTACAAGGATAAAACGAAGAAGTGGCATGATAGGAAGTCGCTGTCAGGACAGTTTTGCCTAGGGCAACTTGTATTGTTGTTCGATTATAGACTAAAACTTTTCCTAGGGAAACTGAAATTTAGATGGTCTGGCCTATTCCAAGTCGTACAGGTTTTCCCCATGGTGCCATAACAATCCGATCATTAAAAGACAGGCACCAATTCAAAGTCAACGGACAGCGCCTCAAGCATTATCA
Source organism: Hibiscus tridactylites (assembly GCA_958450335.1). NCBI lineage: Eukaryota > Viridiplantae > Streptophyta > Magnoliopsida > Malvales > Malvaceae > Hibiscus > Hibiscus tridactylites. The sequence goes on from OY288289.1 coordinate 31,811,481, forward strand.
GGGGACTGAAGCCCCAGGAATGCAGGAAGTGGTTACCTTAGGAGATGCCCCACCTGGCATCCCTAATTTAACCTAAATTTTATTTTTATTTATTTTTATTATTATTATTTATTATATATTAGGAAATAAGGTTTATTTTATTTTGAATAATATTTTTTATGTTTATTATTTTTAGGAAATAAAGGAGTCAAGAAGAACAGGAGAAGTGAACCCAACCCACCATCCATCCACCAGCCCAACAAAGCCCAATATTTAAAGCCTGCCGTTACAGCTGCCGCTATAGACGCGGAAAATACAGGCTGTCATCATGCTGTCACGACAGACGCAGAAACACGTCACAGAAGCGTAATAGACGTAGAAACGTGTGTCAGATGCGTCAGACACGCTAACGCACAACAGTTGGCCCCGTTATTCGCGCCTACCGTTACAGTTTCAATGGGCATCAACATTTTCTCTATATAACCCCGTTTCATTTTCATTTTCACTCACTTCTTCCTTTCTTACTTGCTCTCCCTCTTTAGTTTTCATTTGCTTTCATTTGCTTTTCACAACCCTTGCACAAATATGTCTTCTAGGAAAACCCGACGCAATGCTGCCTCCAGTTCCACACCGACAGCAACTCCCCCACGTTCCTTTGCTAGCAGAGACATGTGGGAAGAGAGAGGCTTCATCTACACACCGACGGAGGAAAATCTGGGCCTCAAACCATTCATAGCCCGGAAGATTAGAGCTTTACAGTGGCAAACCTTTGCGGAGGAAATGAATGTTACGCTGGATCGAGAGTTCTATGTTGCCATCAGCAGCAGGACAACGACAGCAGTGTTCATTCGAGGGAAGGAGGTGCCATTTGAAGCAGAATACATTAATACCTTGTATGGCTTCTACATCGGTATCAGTGACGACGCCCACCAGCAATTCCTGAATACATTAGACACTGCTGCCTACGACGCTGTCATGGCAGAGTTGACCAATGCTGGGACTCAATGGAACACCAGCATGAAAAATCCAAGGACTGTGAAGAGGGCCTAGTTGCTGCCGGAGGCAAAGTTGTGGAATGCCTTCATAAACAAGAGTATCATGCTGTCATCCCACAACACCACCGTCGACCAACCAAGGTTAGCATTGATACACTCTATTCTACATGAACGGCCCATTAATGTGGGCAGCTTTATTCGAGAAAGTATTTTTGAGTGTGCGCATAGACCGACGGGTCCCCTCTACCTACCGTATCTCATTACCTCGCTCTGCCGCAGCCATAATGTGCCCGAGGTGCGCATTAATATGATAGTAGAAGGAAGGGGGTGGACTGAAAAGAACATCCTCAGCCTTATGGAGCTGACTGCTACCACCCCTCTATCGTCATTCGACCCCGCTACAGCAGACACAACAGAGCAGCAACACACTGAACCATCTGCCGCAGCAGCTGCCCCGACAGACTCCTCCGCCCGGATATTAGCTGCCATTCAGAAACTGAAGGAACGACATTTGGGCTTAATGACTTTCATCAGGGACTTTGTTGCCTCTACAGTAACATTTATACAAAGTTCTTTAAATTTTTCCTGATGCTGCCTTCCCTACTTTTCCTGCCCATTACTTTGTTGTCACTACCCCTCCCCATACCCCTACACCTGTTGCTACCCCACGAACGCCTTCTGCCACCTCAACACCATCGCCTGCCCCAACAACAGCAGGCAGCACCCATGCTGAACCATCTGCCCGAGACACAAAACGTCGTATGGCATCGGAGGATCTAGATGCCTTTGTTGCTGGGTTCTCCTCCTCTTCTGTTTGGGCTGACAACGATACTGAACCCTCTATCAAGAGGAATCTGTCAAAAGAATTCTCCCTAGTGAAGAGGCAGAAGCGGATGGTAGATAAGAACAACATGCCAAAGGCCAGCAGCAGCAACAGCAGTGACAGCAGCAGCGGGGAGAGAAGCAGCAGCAGCTCAAAAGTTCAGGTTGTGGAGCAACCCCCTCACATCTCCTCGAAAGCCAGAGCCCGCCGCCAGATCCGCCTCAGCAGCAGCAGCGACGACAATGACTAAATTTAAGTTTCTTATCTTATATTTTGTTTCCTGCTATATATTTTGTGATGTACTACCTTATATTTTGTTTTTAATTGTCATTTGCATTGAGGGCAATGCAACCTTCAAGCTTGGAGGTGGCAACCCTCCATTAATGGAGTACATCTTAGTTTAAAATTTGTGTCTTTACTTAGTATTTTTATCTTTAAAAAAAGATGATGAAAATATTGAAAATTTTGGCTGAAAACTGTGAACTGAACTTACATGTCGTGACAGTAACTTTAGGATAGTTTTTAGGAGAATGATCTGGTATGGATTGGCAAGTTGAGCATCGAGCTGTAGTGGATTTTGAAAGCAAGCGAGTTTCATTGAAACTTGCGGATGATTGTGAAGTTGTGGTTGTGGGTGAGAATGTGAAGTTTCTTGCCAATGTGGTATCTACATTGGAGGCAAGTCGAATGCTGAGGCAAGGTTGCGAGGCTTACCTAGCCTATGTGATGAATCCTAGTTCTAAGGAATTGCGTGTTCAAGATATAAGAATTGTATGTGAGTTCTCTGGAGTGTTTCCGGAGGAGTTACCGGGATTGCCACCTAGTTGAGAAGTGGAGTTTGGAATTAAGTTGTATGAAAACACAACTCCGGTGTCAATTGCTCCCTATTGCATGGCACCTAAAGAGATAAAGGAGTTGAAGACACAACTTCAGGAGTTGCTTGATCGTGGCTTCATTCGGCCTAGTGTGTCTCCGTGGGGTGCACCGGTCTTGTTTGTGAAGAAGAAGGATGGCACTATGAGAATGTGCATCGATTATCGACAGTTGAACAAGTTGACTATCAAGAATAGGTATCCTTTGCCGAGGATTGATGATCTTTTTGATCAGTTTCAGGGAGCAGCTGTGTTTTCCAAGATTGACTTAAGGTCAGGATACTATCAGCTTAAGGTGAAGGATGTGGATGTGCCAAAAACAGCCTTTGACGAAGTCCGTAGTTTCCTTGGGTTGGTAGGATATTATCGGAGGTTTGTTGATGGATTTTCAAAGATTGCCGACCTTTGACGAAGTTGTTGAAAAAAGATGTTAAGTATGAGTGGACGGAAGCGAGATAGCAAGCTTTTGAAAAGCTTAAGGAAGCTTTGACGCAAGCTCCTATCTTGGTTCAACCTGAATCAGGAAAAGAGTTTGTGGTGTACAGTGACGCATCCTACGTTGGTTTGGGGTGTGTGCTAATGCAAGAGGGTATGGTGGTGGCTTATGCATCGCGGCAGCTGAAGGTGCATGAGCGCAATTATCCTACGCATGCTATTGAGTTAGCTACAGTGGTTTTTGCTTTGAAGATCTGGAGACATTATCTTTATGGTGAGAAGTGTACTGTGTACACGGATCACAAGAGTTTGAAGTATATGATGTCTCAGAAAGAGTTGAATCTTAGGCAACGACGTTGGGTGGAGTTGCTTAAAGATTATGATCTAACGATCGAGTACCATCCGGGAAAAGCTAATGTTGTGGCGGATGCCTTGAGCAAGAAGGTGGCGGTTGAGTTAAAGGCTATGTTTGCCAGCTTGAGCATTTCACGAGATGGAGGTCTTGTGGCTGAATTGCAAGTGAAACCATATTTGGTTCTGTTGATAAAAGATAAACACTTGTTGGATGATTCTTTGGTGCCACATGTTCAGGATATTGCTGAGGATAGACCATCGGATTTTTGTTTTAATGATGATGGAGTTCTATCTTTCGAAAGACGGATAGTAGTGCCGAATGATGTGGAGTTGAGGCATACTATTCTGACCAAAGCTCATAGTAGTCCTTTTGCTATGCACCCTGGTAGTACAAAGATGTATCGTGATCTAAAGGATGAGTACTATTGGGTGGGTTTGAAGAACGATGTTGCGGAATTTGTGAGTAAGTGTATGGTTTGTCAGCGGGTTAAAGCTGAGCATCAGTTTCCTTATGGGTTGTTGCAACCGTTGAGGATTCCTGAATGAAAGTGGGAAAGAATCACCATGGACTTTGTGTCTGGTTTACCTTTGTCGCCATCGAAGAAGAATTCGGTGTGGGTGATTGTGAACCACCTTACGAAGTGTGCGCATTTCTTACCCGTGCATACTACGTATACCTTGGATAAGCTTGCAGAGTTGTACATTGCTGAGATTGTACGTGTGCATGGGGTACCAAAATCTATAGTTTCGGATAGAGATATGAGGTTTACATCGCGATTTTGGGAATGTTTGCATCAAGCCTTGGATACGCGACTGAATTTCAGTACTTCCTATCATCCACAGTCGGATGGACAGTCATAGCGTGTTATCCAAGTGCTTGAGGATATGTTGAGGTGCTACGTAATTGAGTTTCAAGGCTCTTGGGAGAAGCATTGCCTTTGGTGGAGTTTGCTTATAGTAATAGCTATCAGGCAAGTGTTCAAATGGCACCTTATGAGGCCTTGTATGGGAGGAAGTGCAGAACTCCTCTTTGCTGGGCTGAAACGGGTCAGAAGTTGGTCTCAATGCCGGCTTTGTTGAAAGGAACCACCGAGAAGGTGAAGCTCATTTGTGAGCGGTTGAAAGCGGCTTCTGATCGACAAAAGTCTTACGCAGATTTGAAGCGTAAAGAGATTGAGTTTGTGGTGGGTGACCGTGTGTTTTTAAAGGTTTCACCTTGGAAGAAGTCGGTGAGATTTGGCCGGAAAGGTAAGTTGAGCCCTAGGTATATTGGACCATACGAGGTGATTGAACGTGTGGGTCTTGTTGCTTATAAGTTGAGGTTACCACATGAGTTGGAAAAGATACATGATGTGTTCCATGTCTCCATGCTTCGGAGGTATAGATCAGATCCTTCGTATGTTATGCTTGTGGAGGAAGTCGAGTTGAATCCAAATTTGACATACGATGAGGAACCGGTTGAGATTTTGGATTTCGACAGTAAGGTTCATCGTGGTAAGACCATCGAACTGGTTAAGGTGTTGTGGAGTCACCGTGGTGTTGAGGAAGCCACGTGGGAAAGGAAAGATGACATGAAGAAGCAGTTTCCTTATCTTTTTCCATCAGGTAAATTTCGATGACGAAATTTCTTAAGAGGGGGAGAGTTGTAACACCCCAATTTTGGGGTTAGAAGTTTAGGGGCTGAGCTGGACCGGTTTGAGAAACGGATCTAATATAAAAGGGAGTTTTAGGGAAAGCCTAGTTCAGGATGATTTAAAAATATAGAAAAATATCTAAAAATCCTCATTTTATATATATAAGAGAGTGGTGAAATCAAATTAACAAAATAAGCTTTGGAAATACTACATTTCGGGTAGTGACCAAATTGCGATTTTTGCAAAGTTTAGTAGTGACTGTTTTGTAAAGGATTGAAACTTTGAATCTTTAAGGAGCTAATTTACCCAAAATGTTTTCTCCAGATTTTTCCTTAATTTGGGTGATTTAATTAATGATTTAATTAATTAAAAGAAAGGTGAAAAACTACTTTTTGACTTTCATAACTACTTTTCTTTAATTTTATATTATTCCTTTTTCTCTCAAAATCCTATCATCCAAACAACTTTTCTCCAGCAAAATTCACTTTGATTTTACTTCAATTGATGAGATTTCCATCACTCATTGGTTTCTAATCAATCTTGCAACAAATCTTGTTGATTTCCACATTGTATTTTGTTGAGTGTGTAAAAGTTCTATTATTTACACCCTATTTAACCCATATTTCGGCTGCATTCAAGCATTATTTATTGCATTTAGGTCAGTTTACAGCAAAATATCACAAATATATTAAAAGGCACAGTTTCTACTAAAAATGGTTGTTTTTGCAGGTTGCTGCTGTAGCAAACGGAATGGGCAGGTGCTGGGCAGTAAAGCAGAAGAGCTGGAACTGGACGAGCAGTCAAAGAGGACGATGCTGCCAAGGTTGCCGCCGTGACAGCAGAGGACGACAGTAGTTTTGAGGAGGATAAGCAAAGTGGACCTCGACAGATAGAGAAAATTAAGCCCGTCTGTCGTGTGAAAACCCTATATTTTTCCAATCCCCAAATCAAAATGAATGTCAAGCCCAAAGTTCAAGGAGAGAAAATCCCAAGCAAGAAAGATGACGGCTGGAAAGTAGATTCCTTGAAGATTTAGTCTTTATTAGAATCATACTTTCATTTAAAGTTTTATTCTTGCTATTTTAGATAACTTGGACCCAAAGCTTATATAAGGGCATATATTTTGACCTAGGAGGCATAATCGATTTCCCTAGCTTCCTTCCCAAAACACTAGCCGTTTTCCTTCCCACAACATGTTCTAAATTCCCCCTAGGGCCACGGGTTGATTTGTAAAGTAGTTGCAAGGGTTGTTTTGTTTTAGGAATTTTCAGTTCAATAAAATAAACTTCAAGTTCTCTTATTTTGGTTATTAATATCTTGCAATAGCATCGGGAGAGTTAAGTATACGAAAGAAATAAGAGCAAGTTCTCTAGTTTATAGTTGAACTATCTCGGACCTAGGGATAGGAAGAGGTTAAGTGTCTAAAGAAGAATTCATCGACATCGGTGTTCATTCTTCGATTCACGCCGGGAGGTATCATCAAAGACGTGATCATCGACAGATTTGGACCTAGGGATAGGCCAAAGCACATCTAGGATTCTTGCCAAACTTGAAGTACTGAGATGATTGTTCGCTGCCGCGACAAGCAACGGACTGCTGCCACGACAGGGACGCCGACAGAACTGGAGTTCCAAGACTTAGCAATACCTGCACTACTGAGCAATTCAATACCAGCCCATTCTCTCTATCTTGATTTTACTACTCTTTTATTTACATTCTCTTTATTATTTCGTGATAATTTCTCAAATATTTTCTTTATTTTCGTGCAGTGAACTAAGGTGAAGCTATTAGCCCAATCCCTGTGGAGACGATATCCGATACTTCGTATCACTTTACTACTTGTGTCGTGTATACTTGCACTACCATTGCGGTAGACTATTTTACACGCAACAAGTTTTTGGCGCCGTTACCGGGGATTGGCAACATAACTCTACCTTTTCTTTTACTGCACTTTTCGTTTTTGTTTTTGTTTTTATTTTTCTGTTTTTCTTTGGTGTGTTCAACTCTTGCTTTTCACAAGGTTTCTTGTTTATGCGCAGATCGAAACGAGGTGAAGATCCTGAGTATCCATTAGATCCGGAAATCGAACGTTCATTCAATCTCAAGAACCGACTTCGTCACATTCTAGCCAGGAACGAGTACCTTGAGGAACAGTTAGAGACAATGGCACACCGAGGAGATGACCCTCCTGTTGGAGATGGAGAGGGTAGACAACCTGTCGTCGAGCCTGCTGCCGCTACCGGATGACGGTCCTATCATGACTACATGTTGAACGATCATGTAGAACTGGAAACCACGCTGCCGGACATAGATGTTGACAATTTCGAGCTGAAACCTGTTATGTTTAGCATGATCAACAATGCCTGTCAATTTAGTGGTGCTGTTACAGAAGATGCTAGGGAGCATCTAAAAACGTTCCAGGAGATCTGTGGTTCGTTTAGACTGCCAGGAGTTAATCCGGAGATACTGAGGCTTCGGTTATTTCCCCATTCATTGAGGGATAGAGCAAAGACTTGGTGGAATAAACTTACGCCTGGTTCAATTAGAACTTGGGCAGATTTATCTCGTGAATTTTTACCTCGTTTTAATCCTTCACATTTATCTGAGCCATTACGTAATGAAATTGCTACTTTTCAACAGGAAGATGACGAGCCGATGCACGAGGCCTGGGACAGATTTACTACTCTTCTATGGAACTGCCCAATGCATGGATTCCCCGTCTGGAATCAGGTAACTAAGTTTTATAATGCTGCCAATTTACAAACTCGTATTCGAATTGATTCAGCAGCAAACGGACTATTATTGGATAAAGACCCGGACGAGGCAATGCTAGTATTGAAAAATCTGGCTAAGAATGAAGAGCAGTTTCCGACAGCCATATGAGGGGGTAAACGGGTACTAGCTGTTAAGGATTATGAGGCCGACAGCACAATGAAATCACAGGTGGCATACCTTACTAAGGCAATGAAAAAGCTCTTGAACGATGATGCACAACATGGATTTGCTGTTGAGGAGGTATGTGAAATCTGTGAGGGAAATCATAGTTCGGATGAGTAATCCTAATTACAACTAGAGGGAAAGTATGTTGGAAACTACGAGCCGAATTACAACTCCAACAACTATAATCCCAACTAGAGGAAGGATCCCAAGTTTTCTTGGAGTAATCCTAATAATGCCTGAATCCTCAAGCACACAGTAATCAGAACCAGGGGGGACCTAGATTGTTGACTCGATAGCAACTACAGCCACAACAGCAGAAACAACAACCACCAGCTGCCACAAACAGTATACTGGAACAGACTCTGGCTACTTTTATGTCTCAGACAGGTACTTATATTGAGAATATGAATCAGTTTGTCAAGAAAACGGAGACATTCATGGATAAAACAGAGATGCGGATGATGAATCATGAAGCTACTCTGAAATCTTTGGAGACACAAATGGGTCAGGTTTCCCAGCATAGCAAGCCAAGGCAGACTGGAGGATTCCCTAGTAATACTAAAAATGCTAGGCAGCCCACGCATGAGCAGTGTAAGGCCATTACTACTAGGAGTGGGAAGAAATTACCAGGGCCGGAAAAGGAAGCTGAAACAGTAAAGAAACCAGCCTTGGATAGACATGCCGAGGAAGCTGCCCCGACAGGTAACAAACAGACTGCTGCCAATAAACCTGTTACGACAGCAGAAGGGACAGAGGAGAAAAATGATGAACCCAAACCTCCTCATATTCGTATGCAGTGGGAAGGACGTATTGCTGATTATCATCCCTCACCCCCTTTTCCTCAATGGTTACAGAAAGCAAAGCAAGAATTTCAGCTCAAAAAGATTTATGATATTTTTAAGCAAGTTCATATTAACATTCCGATGTTAGATGCCGTTAGGGAAATGCCCGGTTATGCCAAATTTCTCAAGGATGTTATGTCAAAGAAATCTAAACTTGGGGAATTGGAAACGGTCAAGATGACAGAAGGATGCATGAGTATTCTTCATAGGCAGCCACCCTAGAAAAAGAAGTATCCGGGGAGCTTGATCATACCTTGTGTAATCGGAGATAAATATGTGGGTAAGGCACTTTGTGATCTTGGTGCTAGTATTAATTTAATGCCAAAATCTGTTTTTCAGAAATTAGGTATTGGAAAAGCTCGGCCCACGACAGTAATTCTGTAGCTGGCAGACCGCTCTTACGTTCATCCGAAAGGAAAAATCGAAGATATTCTGGTAAGAGTGGATAAATTTATATTTCCTGCTGACTTTCTTGTTTTATATTGTGAAGCAGATGAAAATGCACCAATCATCCTCGGGCGACCCTTCTTAGCCACGGGATAATCACTGATTGTTGTGGAAAAAGGAGAACTCACCATGAGAGTGAATGATCAAGAGATTAAGTTGAATGTTCTCCAAGCTATGAAGCATGCTGATGCAGACGAGGAATGCAAGGCTATCACTAAAGTTACACTTGATCAACCCTGCATCATATCGGGCTGTCATGACATCAAAATTGGTCACTACCTCGCAGCCACCTACAGGACTGTCACAACAGCACTGACGACAGCAACTCCTCAGAATTTGATACATCTGATACAGAAGATCGGGAGGAGGTAAACTGGATAGGCGATCGTCCAGGTAAGTTATGTGAACCTTTAAATTATACTTCGGATAACCATGCAATCCAAAAGCCATCTACTGTTGAGCCCCCTGTTTTAGAACTGAAGCCCCTGCCAGGGCAACTAAAATATGCTTTTCTTGGTTCAAATGATATGTTGCCCGTAATCATCTCTTCCAAGTTGATGCAAGAACATCAGTTAATAGGGATGCTGCAGCAGCACAAAAAGGCAATTGGATGGACGATAGCTGATATTCAAGGCATTAGTCCGGCATTATGTATGCATAAAATCCTTTTAGAGGAAGATCATAAGCCAACTATAGATGCTCAAAGGCGGCTAAACCATGTGATGAAAGAGGTGGTGCGTAAAGAGATAATCAAATGGTTAGATGCTGGTATTATTTACGCCATCTCCGACAGCAAGTGGGTGAGCCCGGTGCAATGCGTTCCCAAGAAAGGAGGAATGACCGTGGTGACCAATGAAAACAATGAGTTAATCCCAACCAGGACTGTGACCGGTTGGAGGGTTTGTATGGACTATTGGAAGCTTAACAAAGCTACCCGAAAGGACCACTTTCCTTTACCCTTTATTGATCAAATGCTTGATAGATTAGCGGGTAAACCTTACTATTGTTTTCTTGATGGTTATTCAGGTTATAATCAAATAGCTATTGCACCGGAAGATCAAGAAAAGACGACTTTCACATGCCCCTACGGAATGTATGCTTTTAGGAGGATGCCGTTTGGATTATGCAATGCACCCGCCACCTTCCAAAGGTGCATGATGGACATATTCTCCGATATGGTGGAGGACTTCCTTGAAATATTTATGGATGATTTTTCAGTCTTTTGGGACGATTTTGAGAGCTGCCTAGGCAATCTACAAAAGGTACTTGAAAGATGTGAAAAAGAAAACATGGTCTTAAATTGGGAAAAATGCCACTTTATGGCGGATAAAGGGATAGTCCTTGGCCATAAGATTAGCTGTCGTGGCATAGAAGTCGACAGGGCCAGGATAGAAGTGATCGAAAAGCTGCCGCCGCCGACCACAGTCAAGGGTATTATAAGTTTCTTGGGACATGCTGGTTTTTATCGGAGATTCATTGCAAATTTCTCAAAAATCACCAAGCCCCTATGCTATCTTTTGGAGCAGAACCGACCCTTTGACTTTAATGATGAATGTATTGAAGCATTCAAGGTTCTGAAGGAAAAACTGGTAACAGCCCCAATAGTACAGCCACCAGACTGGACACGGCCATTTGAGATCATGTGTGATGCTAGTGACTATGCTGTCGGGGGAGCACTTGGGCAGCGGAGAGACAAATTATTTCATGTCATATATTATGCCAGCAAGACGCTGAATGATGCCCAAGTAAACTACACCACCACAGAAAAGGAGTTATTAGTTGTGGTATTCTCCATTGACAAGTTTCGTTCTTACATACTTGGAACGTAGGTAATAGTACACACAGACCATTATGCCCTGAAATATTTGTTCGCGAAAAAGGATGCAAAGTCTCGATTTATGCGGTGGATCCTGCTATTACAAGAATTCGACCTTGAAATCAAGGACAAAAAAAGGACAGAAAATCATGTGGCAGATCACTTGCCAAGGTTGGAGAAGGGACATAGTCTACCAACAGATGAGACAACCATACTGGAGACCTTCCCAGATGAGCAGCTCTTTGCTGCCGCAATCACTGTCGCGACAGCCATGGCGGTAGGTAAGTCTTCTAAATTCCCTTGGTATGCTGATTTCGTTAATTTTTTAGTTAGCGGAATAATTCCTTCTTATCTTAATTATCAAGCCAGGAAGAGGTTCCAAAATGATGTTAAGCATTATTATTGGGACGAACCTCTTCTTTTCAAAATCTATGCAGATCAGGTTATAAGGAGGTGTGTACCACAAGAAGAGCAAGAAGACATACTTCATCACTGCCATGCTTCACAGTATGGAGGTCACTTAGGAGGCAACAAAACTGCTGCCAAGGTGCTGCAGTCAGGGTTTTACTGGCCGTCACTGTATAAAGATGCACAAATCTTCTACAAGAGCTGTGACAGGTGCCAAAGGACAGGAAACATCTCAAGGAGAAATGAGATGCCGCTGCAGAATATTCTAGAAGTCGAGATCTTCGACGTTTGGGGGATTTATTTTATGGGACCTTTTCCATCTTCATGTGGGAATCTATACATCCTCCTGGCAGTAGATTATGTCTCTAAGTGGGTCGAAGCTATCGCAACTCAAAAGAATGATGCTAAGATAGTCTAAAGGTTTTTACACAAAAACATCTTTTCTAGGTTTGGCATCCCTAAGGCGATTATCAGTGATGAAGGGAGACATTTCGACAATAGGGTTATAGCTGCTGCCTTGAAGAAATACGGTGTCAAGCATCGAATCGCGACAGCATATCACCCACAAACCAATGGAAAAGCCGAAATATCTAATAGGGAAGTTAAGAACATTCTTGAGAAGATGGTTAAGCCAACTAGGAAAGACTGGTCTTTACTCCTCAATGATGCGTTATAGGCATATAGGACAGCTTTTAAAACTCCATTAGGAATGTCTCCGTACCGATTGATTTATGGGAAAACATGTCATCACCTGTCGAGATAGAGCACAGAGCATATTGGGCTATCAAGGCAGTAAATATGGACTTGGACAGGGCAGGGCAGAAAAGGCTGTTAGATCTGAACAAAATTGAAGAAATCCGGACAATGGCCTATGACAATGCAAGAATCTACAAGGATAAAACGAAGAAGTGGCATGATAGGAAGTCGCTGTCAGGACAGTTTTGCCCAGGGCAACTTGTATTGTTGTTCGATTATAGACTGAAACTTTTCCTAGGGAAACTGAAATTTAGATGGTCTGGCCCATTCCAAGTCGTACAGGTTTTCCCCATAGTGCCATAACAATCCGATCATTAAAAGACGGGAACCAATTCAAAGTCAACGGACAGCGCCTCAAGCATTATCAGGGGACTGAAGCCCCAGGAATGCAGGAAGTGGTTACCTTAGGAGATGCCCCACCTGGCATCCCTAATTTAACCTAAATTTTATTTTTATTTATTTTTATTATTATTATTTATTATCTATTAGGAAATAAGGTTTATTTATTTTGAATAATGTTTTTTATGTTTATTATTTTTAGGAAATAAAGGAGTCAAGAAGAACAGGAGAAGTGAACCCAGCCCACCATCCATCCACCAGCCCAACAAAGCCCAATATTTAAAGCCTGCCGTTACAGCTGCCGCGATAGACGCGGAAAATACAGGCTGTCATCATGCTGTCACGACAGACGCAGAAACACGTCACAGACGCGTAATAGACGTAGAAACGTGTGTTAGACACGCTAACGCACAACAGTTGGCCCCGTTATTCGCGCCTACTGTTACAGTTTCAATGGGCAGCAACATTTTCTCTATATAACCCCGTTTCATTTTCATTTTCACTCACTTCTTCCTTTCTTACTTGCTCTCCCTCTTTAGTTTTCATTTGCTTTTCACAACCCTTGTACAAATATGTCTTCTAGGAAAACCCGACGCAATGCTGCCTCCAGTTCCACACCGACAACAACTCCCCCACGTTCCTTTGCTAGCAGAGACATGTGGGAAGAGAGAGGCTTCATCTACACACCGACGGAGGAAAATCTGGGCCTCAAACCATTCATAGCCCGGAAGATTAGAGCTTTACAGTGGCAAACCTTTGCGGAGCAGCCGGAGGAAATGAATGTTACGCTGGTTCGAGAGTTATATGTTGCCATCAGCAGCAGGACAACGACAGCAGTGTTCATTCGAGGGAAGGAGGTGCCATTTGAAGCAGAATACTTTAATACCTTGTATGGCTTCTACATCGGTATCAGTGACGACGCCCACCAGCAATTCCTGAATACATTAGACACTGCTGCCTATGACGCTGTCATGGCAGAGTTGACCAATGCTGGGACTCAATGGAACACCAGCATGAAAAATCCAAGGACTGTGAAGAGGACCTAGTTGCTGCCGGAAGCAAAGTTGTGGAATGCCTTCATAAACAAGAGGATCATGCTGTCATCCCACAACACCACCGTCGACCAACCAAGGTTAGCATTGATACACTCTATTCTACATGAACGGCCCATTAATGTGGGCAGCTTTATTCGAGAAAGTATTTTTGAGTGTGTGCATAGACCGACGGGTCCCCTCTACCTGTCGTATCTCATTACCTCGCTCTGCCGCGGCCATACGTCCCCGAGGTGCGCATTAATGTGATAGTAGAAGGAAGGGGGTGGACTGAAAAGAACATCCTCAGCCTTATGGAGCTGACTGCTGCCACCCCTTTGTCGTCATTCGACCCCGCTACAGCAGACACAACAGAGCAGCAACACACTGAACCATCTGCCGCAGCAGCTGCCCCGACAGACTCCTCCGCCCGGATATTAGCTGCCATTCAGAAACTGAAGGAACGACATCTGGGCTTAATGACTTTCATCAGGGACTTTGTTGCCTCTACGGTAACATTTATACAAAGTTCTTTAAATTTTTCCTGATGCTGCCTTCCCTACTTTTCCTGCCCATTACTTTGTTGTCACTACCCCTCCCCATACCCCTACACCTGTTGCTACCCCACGAACGCCTTCTGCCACCTCAACACCATCGCCTGCCCCAACAACAGCAGGCAGCACCCATGCTGAACCATCTGCCCGAGACACAAAACGTCGTATGGCATCGGAGGATCTAGATTCCTTTGTTGCTGGGTTCTCCTCCTCTTCTGTTTGGGCTGACAACGATACTGAACCCTCTATCAAGAGGAATCTGTCAAAAGAATTCTCCCTAGTGAAGAGGCAGAAGCGGATGGTAGATAAGAACAACATGCCAAAGGCCAGCAGCAGCAGCAGCAGTGACAGCAGCAGCGGGGAGAGAAGCAGCAGCAGCTCAAAAGTTCAGGTTGTGGAGCAACCCCCTCACCTCTCCCCGAAAGCCAAAGCCCGCCGCCAGATCCGCCTCAGCAGCAGCAGCGACGACAATGACTAAATTTAAGTTTCTTATCTTATATTTTGTTTCCTGCTATATATTTTGTGATGTACTACCTTATATTTTGTTTTTAATTGTCATTTGCATTGAGGGCAATGCAACCTTCAAGCTTGGAGGTGGCAACCCTCCATTAATGGAGTACATCTTAGTTTAAAATTTGTGTCTTTACTTAGTATTTTTATCTTTAAAAAAAGATGATGAAAATATTGAAAATTTTGGCTGAAAACTGTGAACTGAACTTACATGTCGTGACAGTAACTTTAGGATAGTTTTTAGGAGAAGTTTAGAGCTTTTCTATAGTTCTGAAAACTTAAACACAATTGTGACTGTTATACTGCTTAGAACTCTTTTAGCAAACTAGAATAGGAAGCTTAGCACTTGAATAGCCCCTAGAGATGCCTAACACTGGCTCTAGGAAAGAAGTTTAGCAAAAAAGATTCAACAGCCCTAGAGGTGCCCGAAACTGGCTCTAGGAAGTTAGCTAGAGGTGCCTAAAACTGGCTCTAGTAAAACTTTAGCTTAAAAAATAGTGAAATCGAGTCAAAACAAAAAATCAAAGGAGCATGAAAAAGTGCCTTCAAAAGATAAACTTTGGCATAAAAATTCGAGTTAAGAGCTGAAATATTCTAGTGAAACTAAGAGAGTCTTGTCATATAACTGTTCACAAGCATGCACACACTGCACGAGGACTATAGTGAGACTCCGGACAGATCCTAAATTATTCGACAAGTTGCTGCCGTCACAGGCAACGAACGACGGGTAAGGGAAATTTCACTGTTTGAAAGCCAAAACAAAAATATTTCATTTGTCTTTTAGGTCTTAGTTGCTTGAGGGCAAGCAAAAACTTGAGTTTGGGGGTGTGTTAAGTGTATAAAAGTTCTATTATTTACACCCTATTTAACCTATATTTCTACTGCATTCAAGCAATATTTATTGCATTTAGGTCAGTTTACACCAAAATATCACAAATATATTAAAAGGCACAATTTCTACTAAAAATGGTTGTTTTTGCAGGTTGTTGTCGTAGCAGACGGAAAGGGCAGGTGCTGGGCAGTAAAGTAGAAGAGCTGGAACTGGACGAGCAGTCAAGGAGGACGATGCTGCCAAGGTTGCCGCTGCAACAGCAGAGGACGACAGCAGTTTTGAGGAGAAGAAGCAAAGTGGACCTCGACAGATAGAGAAAATTCAGCCCGTCTGTCGTGTGAAAACCCTATATTTTTCCAAGCCCCAGATCAAAAGGAATGTCAAGCCCAAAGTTCAAGGAGAGAAAATCCCAAGCAAGAAAGATGACGGCTGGAAAGTAGATTCCTTGAAGATTTAGTATTTATTAGAATCATACTTTCATTTAAAGTTGTATTCTTGCTATTTTAGATAACTTGGACCCAAAGCTTATATAAGGGCATATATTTTGACCTAGGAGGCATAACCGATTTCCCTAGCTTCCTTCCCAAAACTCTAGCCGTTTTCCTTCCCACAACATGTTCTAAATTCCCCCTAGGGCCACGGGTTGATTTGTAAAGTAGTTGCAAGGGTTGTTTTGTTTTAGGAATTTTCAGTTCAATAAAATAAACTTCAAGTTCTCTTATTTTGGTTATTAATATCTTGCTAGAGCATTGGGAGAGCATTGTGAGGTTATCTATTTACTTAGCATCGGGAGAGTTAAGTATACGAATGAAATAAGAGAAAGATCTCTAGTTTATAGTTGAACTATCTCGGACATATGGATAGGACAAGGTTAAGTGGCTAAAGAAGAATTCATCAACATCGGTATTCATTCTTTGATTCACGCCAGGAGGTACCATCAAAGACGTGATCATCAACAGATTTGGACCTAGGGATAGGCCAAAGCACATTTGGGATTCTTGCCAAACTTGAAGTACTGAGTTGATTGTTCGCTTCCGCGACAAGCAACGGACTGCTGTCGCAACAGGTGCTGCCGCGACAGGGACGCCGACAGAACTGGAGTTCCGAGACTTAGCAATACCTGCACTACTGAGCAATTCAATACCAGCCCTATCTCTCTATCTTGATTTTCCTACTCTTTTATTTACATTCTCTTTATTATTTCGTGATAACTTCTCAAATATTTTCTTTATTTCCGTGCAGTGAATTAAGGTGAAGCTATTAGCCCAATCCCTGTGGAGACGATATCCGATACTTTGTATCACTTTACTACTTGCGTCGTGTATACTTGCACTACCATTGCGATAGACTATTTTACACGCAGCAAGATTTTGGTGCCGTTGCCGGGGATTGGCAACATAACTCTACCTTTTCTTTTACTGCACTTTTCGTTTTTGTTTTTATTTTTATTTTTCTGTTTTTCTTTGGTGTGTTCAACTCTTGTTTTTCACAAGGTTTCTTGTTTATGCGCAGATTGAAATGAGGTGAAGATCCTGAGTATCTATTAGATCCGGAAATTGAACGTTCATTCAATCTCAAGAACCAACTTCGTCACATTCTAGCCAGGAACGAGTACCTTGAGGAACAGTTAGAGACAATGGCACACCGAGGAGACGACCCTCATGTTGGAGATGGAGACGATATCCGATACTTCGTATCACCTTACTACTTGCCTCGTGTATACTTACACTACCATTGCGATAGACTCTTTTACACGCAACATATTTCCATGGAAATTTACCCAAATCAAGGAGAAATCATCTTTTAGAGGTAAGATTGTTCTTCTCCTCTAAATACTCAGTTCTTTACTGAAATTCCCAAGTTGTCAATCCTTTATTAAAGTTTTACAAATGGTTTTAATGTTAGAAACAAGATTTTGGCTTAAAACTCAAGATTTTGGAAGAGATCTTGAGGATTTTCATTGTAATTGGTTGGGCTCTGTTTTGAGATAGTTTTCTAATGTATTTTGGATGTTAAATGATGTTAGAAATGAGGTTTTATCAATCCAATCCCGAATAGGTTGTGTTTCCTAAGTTTTTGCTTATGAAAATGGTGGTTTTGAGGTGTTTTTGGTGTTCTGTTATAGCTGGAGGAATAAGGACCAGTTTAGGGTTGTTTTAGATGTTAGTTGATGCTTAGAAATGTTTAGAAGTGATGGATCTTGGCTGGGTTAAGTTTTGGAAGAGTTTGGAGGTGATTTCGGTTGTGTTTGGTAGCCGAAATGTTGGGTTTAGGTAGAGCAGCGAGTTTTGGAGTGTTGGCTGAAGATTTCAATGCATGATGATGCATTAATCCTCTGCTTTTGTGTGTCTAAAACATGGGAGACATCTTCAGACACTTTTGGAGTTGATCCGGAAGCTTAATTGGCGTTTTGGCAAGCAAGCGAAACGAAATCGGTGAGTGCAGTTGGGTTAGAAGTCCATGAGGATAAAAATACAAGGTTTGGGGATTTAGGAGAGGTTTGAAACACCTTCCTAAATCCGGAAGTAAGTATGGTTTAATTTGGTCTCTCTAAAGTGGTGTTTGCCCCTAAAATGCTTTTACATGCTCATGGTTGAGATTGTTAAATTCCTACTGTATTTATGCATGTTTTAGAGCATGAGATTATACTTGTAGAGATGTCATGAGATGGCATGTTGCATTGAGTAGATTTGAGCTTTTGGTTTGAAGCAAATTATGTTTTATGACTTAAAATGTGGTGAGAAAACCTTTGAGTTATATTGCATGAAAAACAATAAGTGAGATGATGTTTTAACACATTATATTGGCATGGATGTTGAGTAATTTACCGGATATAATTGATCGATCAATAGGATGAGAGTGCACTATAAACTAAAAATTAGTACGTGCTCATTGGTTAAGCAAAAGGGAGATATTCCAATGATGGGCATTCCATCGGGTAGGACTTGGTGAAATACCCAAGCTTTGTGGCGATGTGAGATTCCGCCATGTGAGTACGGTGATGAGAGATTCCACCGGAAGTTGTGTTGCTAGACAAGTGAGTACGGTGTTGCGAGATTCCATCGGAAGAGTCTAGTGTAGAAATGTGTCCGCATATCCGAGTATTAATGAGATGCTAAATGCCAATAGAAATGATGAAATGGTTTTTGTTACACATGTACCTTTGATTAAATGATTTATGCTATGAGTTATGCATATGTGTTTTGTTAGAAATGCTTTGACAATACAGGCATATGAATGGCCTTACCATGAGATTTGCATTGATTTTAATGCATGAGATAGAATGAAGGTACATGTGTTTTCAATGAGTTTTGCTTTGAAAGTTTTCCAAGCATGAGGAAGAGATGACCATGTGGTTTAAAAGCTTTGATTAAAGTGTTTTCTAAATGTGCATTATTGTGTTGGTTTTCATTAGAGCATGCCTCACTAAGCATTTGTGCTTACGCTCTCTTTTACCAATAATGCAGATACTTGAGGTGTTTTCGGGCATCAAGGAAGCTAAGTTCATCCAAGGGAATCCAAGCTCAGGTATGGTGAAGTTTTCATACACTATTAGTTTTGATAAATTGGCAATGGGAAACCAAGTTTTGTTTTGGAAGATGTGTTAAACTCCCTAAGGTTGTGGCATGTTTGCCTTGGTTGGTTTGAATTGTAAATGGCCTTAATTACTTTTTTTGAGGTTGGATTGCTTATTTTTTATTTGATAATAGGAAGCATGCCTCTAGACTTGTGAATTTTCATGTTTGATGATATGAATGTGTTAAGGAGTCCTAAATATGTATCATATATGTTTGTTGACTTGTTGGCATGATTAGGTGCTCATTAGGATGAGTTTGAATGGGTTTTTGGGTGAAAAACCAGTCCTTGCTGCAGTTTCTGGGCAAATCGTATCGAAACACTCTCTGGTGTTTCGAAACAGGGGCCTGTAATGGCCTTCGTGTTTCGAAACGATCGGAGGTTGTTCTGAAACGTTTTCGCTACTGGAGAGTTGTGTTTCGGAACAAGTTTCGAAACGGGAGAGTGTTGCTCTAGCGTTTCGATACAGCAAGTAGGTGTTTCGAAACAGGTGACCGTTGGTCACAGATTTGAATGGTTTTGAAGTTGCATGTTATACATTTTAGTCCCAAATGTTGAGATTGCAATTGTATGAGCTTGAGATGTCCAATAAAGGTGAAATTTGGTAGAGAAGCATGTAACATGACTAATTTCATATTGGTAACTTTAAAATCAATAAGGGCCTTCTCATTTACAGAAATTACAGTTTGGTCCCCAAATTTGTATATTGGGCTGTAACCCCCTTAACCCGGCCCGGACGGTTGACCCGAATTAAGAAAGTCACACGGGGAAAACCAAAGTCAACCCGAAAGTCAACCTTGATTAACGACCCCTTTTTTTTCTTTTTAATCTTGTCTAGATGCACATTAACCTTAGATGTGATCATGCAAACAGCATACTCAAAGATCACAAACATCAGAGATCAAACAGGGACCCAATTGAACAATTTACAACTTTAGGGACCAAATTGTAAATTCTGAAAACTTTAAGGACTTAACCAGATTTTAAGTTACCAACTTAAAATTAATCAGGTTTCATGCTTCTCAGCCAAATTTCAGCTCAAACGGACATCCCGAACTCATACAATTGCACCAACAAGTTTCAGGACCAAAATGCAAACATTTTGAAACATTTAACCGCCCATGTCAGCCCCCAACGGTCACCCGTTCCGAAACAGGCAGAGCCTGTTTCGAAACTCGGGGCCGTTCCGCAACGCGTACCGCAACGGGGGTCTGGCAGAGACCAAACCGTTTCGAAACGGTGCATACCGTTTCGGACGCCTGGGTTCATTCAAGGCACCCGTTCCGAAACGGTGCACACTGTTCCGAAACGCCTGCACAGATTGCAGCAAAATGCAATTCCAAAACATGCAATTGATCATCCAAACATGCTCCAAATGCCACCAAACTTTACCAGTATACAATTCAACATATATATGACTTGCAAGCATCAACAAATCATCAGAACAACATCATATGTAAAAAGCCCCAATTCTATAGGCATGCTTCCTACACAAGCAACCACTTAAGCACAAACTTCCCAAAACAATCTCATTTAAGCCAAATCATGATTCAGCAACATCAACAACATAAAAAATACTTGTCCAACATAAACGAACACATACACATTAACCCGAGAGATTCTACCCCCATTGCCTTTATTAGCTATAGCTATTCACCGAGACATACATCTCAATTGGAGTCCACCTTGAATCCCTTGCTTCTTGCTGTCCAAACTTCAAGAATCTGCATTGATGGACAAAAAGGAGCGTAAGCACATAATGCTTAGTGAGGAAAGCTCAAAACCAAAACACCATCAAAGCAGCGGGTTACAAAACACTCTTAAAACAACCCGATTTGACAAACCAAAACCATGTTTGAAAACCCTTTTCAACAACATGCTTAAACCATGCATTGCACATACATGAAAACCAACCCTTAGCTCAGCAAACTAAGAAAACCATTTCAATGTACAACTTGCAAAAACATTCCTTTAACCATTCCATGCATAAACACCATATGCAAAGCTAAATTAAAACCTTGGAAAACACTTCCATTTCATATTACCCATTCATAAACTTGAACATCATTTCAAGCAAGAAACCCCTTTTAAACCATTATTCAAGCAATCCAATTCATGCATTAAACAAAGACAACTTATGAATCACATCATCATCATCACGTGCCTTTTAAAACAAGTCTTAACAAGACTCCAATGCATTTAAGAGATTTCATGCACACATGCATCATTTATCAAATGATAATCAACACTTGTTCAACAAACAAGTAAACATGCATTCACAAGCATTATACACTTTTCATGCAACCATGCATCTTTTCAAGCATCTCATGCTTCACATGCAATCATGCATCATTTCAAGCACCTCATGCTTCTTTATGATCAAGAACATTACATTGGCTTCCAAGTGATCAACCACATCCACTTTTCAACTCAACAACCCGATCGGATACGCGGATTCCGAGCGTTGTCCCTACGCTCCATACACCCTACCAATCCAAGGCCTCCCAAATGGACTTTTAAACACCATTTGACCTTACAAGCCTAAGGTTCCCATGTATGGACTTTTAAACACCATACAACCTTAGCTTTTCCCGAGGTTCCCATGCATGGACTTTTAAACATCATACAACCTCAACATGCACAAGGTTTCCATGTATGGACTTTTAAACACCATACAACCTTTGCATAACCGATTGGTAGTTGTATAAATCACTAACGAGATCTGGGACACCCCACACAAGATCCACACATGGTCTTACACCGCCATTGTGATCTTAACAAGCACAAGGTTCTCATACATGGACTTTTAAACACCATATAACCTTTGCTCAACCAAGGTCCTCGAATGGGCAACACCTCCATTATGACCTTAACCATCTCGTTAGGATACTTGAAGGGAGTTTACCGGTCCACTCTTGACCACTCCACCTCCAAGGCGACTTAATTCACGGTGCACCCAATCCTATAGCCGGCTAACTATATCCGATCAACGAACCAAGAACCACTTTCATCACTTGCCAATATAACCATCTTACCATGTTATTCCACTGATTCATATGCATAATCACAATGCAAAAACCATCACCACATTAGTCCAATGATTCACATGCATAACCAATATGCAAAACCATTACCACATTAGTCCAATGATTCACATGCATAACCAATATGCAAAAAGTATCATTTACCATCATCAATTCACTGTTTTAAAGCATCACACAAAGCCATTGATCAACATGCAACACTATGCATCAAAACCACAATTACCATATACAAAACCAAGGAACTCTTACCTTGAGCATCCTTTTCAAATGGCTTTCAAAACCAGCATTAAACCATGCTTAAAACATGCTTTCAAAACAGATTTAAACCATGCAAAACACATGCATCTCAATCATCAACCACAATTGCTTTTAAAACCAAAACACAACACAATTCAAGAGCGAAAAGCCAATCACTTACTCTTGAGCTTAGCAAAGTTGTTTAGACTTAAACTAAGCTCCCAAAACCTTCAAACCTTGGTTTAAAAGCTGAAAACCCAACTTCACTCACCGATACACAAAACAAGGCTAGCCAACAAGCCTTCCAAGCATCCAAAAACCTTCCGCAACACCTTCAAAGCTCATGGATCAAACTCCCTTGTTTCAAGCACACAACAACAGAGGATTAATGCATCATTATGCATTAAAAACACCAGCAACAAGACTCAACTCGCTGCTCATCACAAATCCAACAATTTGGCTACCAAACACAACCGAAATCACCTCCAAACACTTCCAAAACTTAACCCAGCCAAGATCCATCACTTCTAACCATTTTTAAACATCAATTAACATCCAAAATGATCACAAACACGTCCTTATACCTCCAGGCATAACAGATCACCAAAAACACTCCAAAAACAACCAAAAACTCAAGCCAAACTTAGGAAATTCAACCTATCCGGGATTGCATTGATTAAACCTCAACTTCTAATCAATTTAGCATTCATTTAACATCATTTTGACACTTCAAAACACTGCCCAAACAGATCACACGAAAATTTCACCAAAATCACCAAATCTTGCATTTTAAGCCAAAATCAAGATTTCAATTGAAAAGCCATTAACAAAACACAAATCAAGGATTGAGAACTTAGGAATTTCAGTAAAGAACGGATAGTTTAGAGGAGAAGGACGTTCTTACCTCCAAACTTGAATTTCTCCTTTTTAGAGCCAAAATGCTTGATGAAACAACTTGCAAATCGAGAGGTTTTGTTGATGAAATGATTAGGAATCAAAAGAGAGTTGAAATGAGTGATTAGATTGACAAAATCAGAGAAGAAAATCTGGAGAATTGTGTTTGGGTTGAGAGAAAATGAGAGAAAAGGAAAATTGAGAGAAAATAGAAAGTTAGTTAAGAAATGGTAAAAATGATTTCCCTCCACACTTCATAATCTTTAAAATCAGAATAAAGCCTTAAAATATCTTAGAAAAATCTGGAGAAATCCTTTTTGGAATAATAGCTCCTTAAAGATTTAAAGTTTCAATCCTTTATAAAACTGTCCCCAAACTTTCAAAAATTACATTTTGGTCACTAGCCAAAATGTCAACCTTCCGAACCTCATTTTCCAAAATTGATTTCACAGTTCACTTTTATATATTAAAAGATGATTTTAGAACATTTTTCCATATTTTTAATGCAACCCGAACTAGGCTTTCCTAAATTCACTCTTATATATTCGATCAGCACTTTGACCGAACCGGTTAACGCCCAAAACTTCTGAGCCCAAAACCGGGGCGTTACATGGGCAATCGTGTAACCCCCTTAGCCCGGCCTAGACGATTGACCCGAACTACGAAGATTACATGGGGAAAACCAAAGTCAACCTAAAAGTCAACCTTGATTCACAACCCTTTTTTTCTTTTTAATCTTGTCTAGATACATATTAACACTAAGTGGGTACTCATAAATCATATTTGAGAAAGGCACAGCGATCGGATAACATATAGGGATTCAATTGCACTTATTACAAGTTTAGGGACCAAAATGTAATTTCTGTAAATTAGAAGGTCTTCACTGATTTTAAGGTTACCAATATGAAATTAGTCTTGTTACATGCTTCTCTGCCAAATTTCATCTTAATTGAACATCTCAAACTCAAGCAATTTCAACTTCAACATTTGGGACTAAAATGTAAAGCTTGCAAACTTCAGCACCATTCAAATCTGTGCCCAACGGTCACCCGTTTCGAAACATCCACCTGCTGTATCGAAACGGCATTGACCAATTCGAAACATCCAGTAGCCAAATCGTTTAGAAACAACCTTTAGCGTATCGAAACACGAAGGCCATTTCAGGCCCCCGTTTCGAAACACTATAAGGTGTTTCGATACGGTTTGCCCAGAAGCTGCAACTATTGTCGGTTTTTCATGCATAAACCAATTCAAACACATCCAAAAGACTCCCCAAACATATCAACAAGTCATCAAACATATAAGGTACACATTTAGAACTCCTAAACACCTTCATAGCATCAAACTTGAAATCTCACAAGTCTAGAGGCATGCTTCCTAATATCAAATCCAAATAGGGAAATCAAACCTCCAAACAAGCAATTAAGGCCATTTACAATTCAAACCAACCAAAACAAACATGCCACAATCTCAGGGAGTTTAATACATCTCCCAAAACAAACTTAGTTTCCCATTGCCAATTTATCAAAACTAATAGTGTATAAAAACTTCACCATACGTGAGCTTGGACTTCCTTGGATGAACTTAGCCTCCTTGATGCCCTTAAACACCTCAATTATATGCATTATTGGTAAAAGAGAGCGTAAGCACAAATGCTTAGTGAGGCATGCTCTAAAGAAACCAACACAATAATGCAATTTTAGAAAACACTTTCATCAAAGCTTTTAAACCACATGCTCATCTCTTTCTCATGTTGTAACCCCCTTAGCCCGGTCTAGTCGGTTGACCCGAACTACGAAGATTACACGGGGAAAACCAAAGTCAACCCAAAAGTCAACCTTGATTTACGACCCTTTTTTCTTTTTAATCTTGTCTAGATACACATTAACCCTGAGTGAGTACTCACAAAACATATTTGAGGAAGGCACGACGATCGGATAACATAAAGGGATTCAATTGCAAGAAATACACTTTTAGGGACCAAAATGTAAATTTTGGAAAATAAAAGGACTTTCATGATTTTAGTTTTATCAAACCTCAATTAATCATATTACAAGCCTCTTTGCAAAATTTCAGCTTAAAAAGACATCCCAAGCTCAAGCAATTGCAATTACAACTTTTAGGACTAAAATGTAAAGCATGCAGACTTCAGGGCAATTCAAATCTGTGACCAGCGGTCACCCGTTACGAAACACTGACAGCCGTATAGAAACACCCGTGTCGTACGCTCGTATCAAAACGGTGTTGACCGTTTCGATACGCGGGTATGTTCCGAAACCAGTTCCGAAACAGGCACTTCCAGTAGCCAAAGTGTTTCGAAACACTTCTAGTCGTTCCGAAACGCCCAAGCCATTTCAAGCACCCGTTTCGAAACAGCCAAGGGTGTTTCGATACACTCTGCCCAGAAACAGCAGAAACTTCCAGTTTTTCACATTAAAACACCCTCAAACACACTTTAAATCATTCCAAAACATATCATCAACATGGTAAGCATTACAACTATCAAATTGCATCAAAGACTAGATACATTACGAGCATTAAGCACACCTACTCATTCATCATATTCAACACGTGATCTTGCGTTTAAACAAAGAACATAGCTACATCAAATATGAAGAAGAAGATCCAATTTTGCAAAATGATCAGCCAACAAGTTTCAAACCATAAACCGAACATGGTCAAGATAAACAATTTCGTATCACAACAACATAAAAGACTCTCCCACATTGCCTTTATTATCTATAGCTATTAACCGAGAAATACTTCTCAAGTAGAGCTCTTCTTGAATCCCTTGCTTCTTCTTGTCACAACTTCAAATATCTGCATTGATGGGCAAAAAGGAGCGTAAGCACATAATGCTTAGTGAGGAATGCTCAAAACCAAAACACCATCAATGCAGCGAATCATAAAACCTTCTTTAAATGTAGATATGACTCAACAAATCAGGGTATTGTTTGAAAACCTCCTTTGAAACAACATTGTATTAAATCATGCATTGCTCAACATGAAAACCAACATTTTACTTTGAAACGCTAAACAACTCACCCCAAACATCATTCTTGCAAATATTATCATTTAAACCTTTCTCATGCATAAACACTTCATGCAAAGTTTAAACCAATTTCCTTGGAAATCACTTCGACTTCACACTATACTTTCCTCATGCTTGATGATCATTTCAAGCAAAATGCCTTTTGAAACCATATGTTCCTTCTATCTATCTCATGCAGTCAATAAATGCAAAACTCATGATCTACAAAAGCAACAGTTTGCATTACGTGCCTTTTTAAAACAAGCCTTCACAAGACTTCAATGCACTTTTGAGATTCTATGCGCATTTGCACCACTCACAATAGAAGATATACTTTTGCTCATGCTTAACAAGTATAACATGCATTCTTGCATCATTTACATATTTCCCATGCAACCTTGCATCATTTTCAAGCATCTCTCGCTTCATTACATTCAAATACATTATATTGGCTTTCAAGTGATAGTTCACAAACCATTTCAACACAAGACACAATCGGATACGCGGATTACAAGCGTTGTCCCACACGCTTCATACACACTAACGGACTATACAAGGTTCACACTCAAGAGCAATCCCTCCATTGATGTGACACACGTGGTGGAGTATAACGGTACAATCTCAACCCCTCAACACCACTCATCGGTAGTTGTTTAATTCCACTAACGAGAGTAAGGGACACATAATACAAGATCCACACACGGAATTTACAACCACCACTGTGATCTTACCTCAATCGTTCGGATACTTGGACTGAGTTTACGGTACAATCACAACCCCTCAACATCCAAGGCGACTTTACTTACGGTACACCCAATCCTATAGCCGGCTAACTATATTTGATTCAAGTACTTTAAAAAAACCATTTCATCACTTGCCAATATACATCAAATACCATCAGCAATTCACTGTTTTAAGCATTAATCAAAACCACTTATCATCATGCATCTCCATGCATCATAACCAAATTAATAACATGTCAAACCAAGGATCTCTTCCTTAAGCATCCTTCAATACATGGCTTTCAAAACCAGCATTAATCAAGCTAAAACATGCTTCCAAAATAGTAATTAAACATGCACTTCATAACTAATGCATCAAACCATGACTTAGCACATCCGAGGGAGTTTTCCCAAAACCTACTCTTGAGCTTAGCTAAGTTTTTTAAACTTAAACTAAGCTCCCAAAACCTCCAAATAATCGTTTCAAAGCTGGAAAACCATCTCCACTCACCGATACACAAAACTATGCTAGCCGACAAGCCTCCAAAGCATCTGAAACTTCCAACGCCACCTCTATTTCTTCAAGATCATTCTCCCATGTTTTAAATACATAACAATAGAGGATTAATGCATTACCATGCATTAAAATCACCAGCAACACAACCCAACTCGCTGCTCTACCCAAGAACCTCATTTCGTCTACCAAAAACAACCGAAATCACCTCCAAACTCTTTCAAAACAAAGCCCAACCAAGATTTATCACTTCTAACCTTTTATAAATATCAATTAACATCAAAAAGCAACATAAACATGACCTTATACCTCCAGCAACAGCAGATCACCAAAACCACCCCAAAAACCACCATTCTAGCAAGCAAAACTTAGGAAAAACAAACATATTCGGGATTTGACTGATAAAACCTCATTTGTAACATCAATTAACATCCAAAATTCATTAGAAAACAACCTCAAAACAGAGCCTAACCAAGATCCACGAAAATCCTCAAGATCTCTTCCAAAATCTTGAGTTTTAAGTCAAAATTTTGTTTCCAACATTAAAACCATTCATAAAACTTTAATAAAGGGTTGACAACTTGGGAATTTCAGTAAAGAACTGAGTATTTAGAGGAGAACATTCTTACCTCTAAATGATGATTTGTCCTTGATTTGGGCAAAATTCCATGAAAATGCAATGTGGAAATCAAAAGGATTTGTTGCAAGATTAATTAGGAACCAATAAATGATGAAAATCTCATCAATTGAAGTGAATATCAATGTGAATTTTGCTGGAGAATATGTGTTTGGATGATGGGATTTTGAGAGAAAAAGGAATGAGAGAAAATTAGGAAAAGTTAGTTATGAAAATCAAAAAGTAGTTTTCCTTTTCTTTTATTTAATTTAAAAGACTAATTAAATCACCCAAATTAAGGAAAAATCTAGAGAAAAACATTTTGGGTAAATTAGCTCCTTAAAGATTCAAAGTTTTAATCCTTTACAAAACAGTCACTACTAAACTTTGCAAAAATCGCATTTTGGTCACTACTCCGAAATGTAGTATTTCCAAACCTTATTTTGTAAAATTGATTTCACCACTCTCTTATATATATTAAATGAGGATTTTTTAGATATTTTTCTATCTCTTTAAAGCATCCCGAACTAGGCGTTCCCTAAAACCTCCTTTTATATTTGAACCGTTTATCAGACCGGTCCGTTTCAGACCTTAAACTTCTAAGCACAAATTTGGGGTGTTACAACTCTCCCCCTCTTTGGAAATTTCGTCCTCGAAATTTCAACCTGCGAAAAGAGCACGATACCAAACTTCCCAAAGCAACACACAACGCAACACATGAGACTTAACCACCACTGAAACATCCTCAACCCAAAACACCACAAAATCAACTCATCCTCAAACCAACTTACACTATACCCAAATCCAACACCACTACTTACAGTTCAAGACTTCCAGAACACTCGGTTGTTAATCTCAGCTTAACTTTTCACACTTTCGAACTGTGACACCAACCTTATCTCATAACTCCCTCAACAAAACTCGCACACACGGTGACACCAACCCATCCATTTTCAACCACCATGTGACCCACAACCTTTATTGCTTCTAAAACCCCTTGCAAAACCGCTCAACTCCTTTCAAAGATTACCACATCAAGCAAAAATTTCTTAAGCAACAACTGCTTACTCAAACTTCTCAATGTATTGATAACATTCCTGCACATCCGCCACTATCACTACCATAACAACTCATCAAAACTACTCACACAACATACGAAACTCATGCCACAAGACTCCAACCTTAACTCCACTAGCTATTCCACTTACCCAAACTGAATTAAGAAAGATTTACTTATACGCAACTAACAAATCACTTCTCACAAGAACCCGACCAACCAACAACGACCCTTGAACTTACACTGCCATTCCACTTCAAGCTTTGACCATAACATTAACCTTACCTGGATACCACCCACTCCATACATACATATTAAGATTACGAAACCTCTACTCATCCCAAGCCTAGACGGTTGACCCGAATTAAGAAAGTCACACGGGGAAAATCAAAGTCAACCCGAAAGTCAACCTTGATTAACGACCCTTTTTTTTAAACTTGTCTAGATGCATATTAACCCTAGATATGATCATTCAAACAGCATGCTCAAAGATCATACACATCAGAGATCATTCAGGGACCCAATTGAACAATTTACAACCTTAGGGACCATATTGTAAATTATGTAAATTATATGGACTTAATCCAAATTAAAGTTACAAGTCTATAATTAGTCAGGTTTCATGCTTCTCTGCAAAATTTCAGCTCAAACGGACTTCTCCAACTCATACAATTGCACAAACAAGTTTCAGGACCAAAATGCAAACATTTCAAAACATATAACTGCCAATGTCAGCCTCCAACGGTCAGGTGTTCCGAAACAGGTAGAACCTGTTTCGAAACGCGGGACCGTTCCGCAACGGGTTCCGAAACGAGGCCTGGCAGAGGCAATTCCGTTTCGGAACGGTACCTCCCTTTTCGAACGCCTGGGCCACTACAAGGCACCCGTTCCGAAACGGTAGCTCCCGTTCCGATACGGCCTGCACAGAATGCAGAAAATTGCTTGCTTAACACACAATTGACCAACCAAACATGCTCCAAATGCAACCAAACTTTACCAGCAAGACATACAACATGCAAGGAGCATAAATGCATCATCCAATCATCATCATGGCATCAAATATGAAAAGCCCCAAATCTAAAGGCATGCTTCCTACTTAGCAAACCATTCATGCATTAAAACTCCAAACCAACCACATAATGGCCAATTACATATTCCATAATTATTGACAACATTAAACAAACTTAGGGAGTTCAAAACATCTCCCATAACATCCACTTAGGTCCCCCATTGCCAAATGCCAAAAGCTAAAAGTGTTTAAGAAAACCTTCCCATACTTGAGCTTAGCTTCCACTTGATTGCTTGCCTTCCTTGCTGCCCTCAATGCACCTTAATGCTCTGCATTATTGGTTTAAGGAAAAAGAGAGAGCGTAAGCAAAAGCTTAGTGAGGAATGCTCATTAAAACCATTCAATAATGCATTTATAAAACTCATTTATAAACCATACTTCAAGCAACATTAAACATGCTCTTAAACATTTAAAACAAGCATCTCATGCTTCAAGTTCATAACAAGTCATATTGGCAACAAGTTATACATTTCACATAAGATCCACACATGGACTTTTAAACACCATTGTGATCTTATCCCCATGGACTTTTAAACACCATGGCCCATGGACTTTTAAACACCATGGCAAGGACCACACAAGGACTTTTAACCACCTTTGTGTCCTTAACAAGAATCTCCCAAGGACTTTTAAACACCTTGGAGTTCTTAAGTAACCAAGGCTTACACAAGGAATTTTAACCACCTTGAGCCTTAACCAAGAACCATCCATGGACTTTTAAACACCATGTTGTTCTTGAACTTTACAAGATTCACACAAGGACTTTTAACCACCTTTGTGATCTTAACCAAGAACCATCCAAGGACTTTTAACCACCTTGATGTTCTTAAATATACAAGGCTCACACAAGGACTTTTAACCACCTTTGTGACCTTAACCATCACTTGCCAATATGTATCATTATCATCACTATTCCACTGTTTTAAAGCATTTAAACAAGCCATAAACATCATGCATTTTTAAGCATCAAACCACATTTAAACAATGTTCAAAAACAAGGAACTCTTACCTTTAGTTTCCTTTAACACATGGCTTATAATCTCAGCAAATAAATATGCTAGATATGCTTTCAAAACAGATTTAAAAACATGCAAACAACATATTGCATACAACCAAAAACCATGGCCATCACCAAGAGAGTTTTTCCGAAAACTTACTCTTGAGCTTAGCTAAGTTGCTTAAACTTAAACTAAGCTCCCAAACCTTCAAAACACTGGTTTCAAAGCTGAAAACCAAATTCCACTCACCGATTCCGTTTCGCCTCTTGCCGAAACACAAAACAAGCTTCCGGATCACCACCACTTCCAAAGATGACTCCCCTGTTTTAAACACATCAAAGCAAAGGATTAATGCATCATCATGCATTAATAGCTTCAATGAAAGCACCTAAACTCGCTGCTCTCATCCACACTCCATTTTCGGCTACCAAACACAACCGAAAATGCATCCAAACAACTTCTCAACATTGCCCAGCCAAGATCCATCAAAACTAAACATCTTTAAACATCATTTAACATCTAAAAAGGACCTATCAACATCCTTATATCTCCAGCAACAACATGTGTAGTGCCTTGATGGTGGTCTAAACTACGGTGATGTGTAGTCCCACCGGTAGTGACTAGTAGGGTAGTGCCTTGATGTGTAGTCCCATTGGACACCCACTAGTCGAAACGGTGATGTGTAGTCCCACCGTAAGTGTATGTTGGTTGTGCTTGTGCAAACCAAAAGTTGTGGTTGAGATGGACCCTTATGCATCCATTGTTTTCTTGCATATAAATCGTGTTTTGGAAAACTACATGTTGTGAATTATAGAGCCTCTCTCACTAAGCTAGTTGCTTATGCTCTTTGTTTTCAACGTGCAGATCGTTAGAGTTCGGGAGGCGAGAGGGCGAAGGAGGAGCTTTTGGGAGTTCTCAAGCAAGTTTAAGTATGGTTTGTTTTTGCAATAATGTCTAGACAATGGGGTATAGAATGTTAGGAGTTGGGGTCAAACTCCTTAGGAAGTCATGCTTGAAATTGTTAAACTTATGTTGCGTGTTATGCTTTTGCTTCTCGGATTATGCTCTATGCCTCTTATGTGGTTTAATTGCTTATGCCTGAATTTGTATGATTTTGGCCTAGGTAGGCCTTATGTTGTCTTCTATGTGAAGGATGACTTATGCTTGCTAAGTATGCTTCTTGTAGACTTGTATGGATCCTTGTTTGGTATGTTATCGTAGGTTTGAATGCCCCTCATGTTAAGTCCTGTTTGTGGTTGATGCATGTATGCTTGTGTGTGCTTAAGGGTGTCTAAGTATGCATCTAGAACCTTGCAAGATGTTATCAAACGTCGAAAGGAGGTGTCGAAGGGCAGGGGGTATCGATACGGTTAGACCCGTATCGATACGGCCTTCTTGTTCCAGGCCTTCCGTTTCGATACGCGGGGAGGCGTATCGGTACCTTTTTGGCCACTGGAGCCACTGTCCATCTTGGTATCGATACCAGCCTCAAGCGTATCGGTACGGTCAACTAGTGTTGACCGTGGGAAGTCAACCTTTGACGACGGTA
This sequence comes from Hibiscus tridactylites, assembly GCA_958450335.1. Lineage (NCBI taxonomy): Eukaryota > Viridiplantae > Streptophyta > Magnoliopsida > Malvales > Malvaceae > Hibiscus > Hibiscus tridactylites. Next base: position 31,844,355 of record OY288289.1, read on the forward strand.
TCGATACACCCCCAAGGTGTATCGATACGGTCTCCACGGGTTGACTCCGACCTTTGACTTAGTCAAGGTGTATCGATACACCCCTTAGGTGTATCGATACCCCTGTTGTTAAACCTGAAAATTTGCCTTATGGTTGTGGAGTTAAGCTCGTTAGATTGTTTTGGTTATGTTATTCTGCTGTTTGATCACTTAGGGTTAATTACTCATCTAGGCGAGATTTAAAATGAAAAAAATATAGGGTTGCTAACCGAGGGGGAATCCTTTAGGGGTTTTCACTCGGTTTTCCCCGTGTAGCCCTCATGGACCGGTCATCCGGCCAGATCGGGACAAGGGGGTTACATTTATTGGTATCAGAGCCTGAGGTTTCCGAGACCACGGGTAGGTAAGTGAGGTAAGTTAAGATGTTATGAGTGTTTTGCCATGTATGTCTAAATTTTGTTTTTAGCACGGTGTATGCATGCATGCTATGATGGCTTTTCTGTTGTTTGAGAATTGGTTTGAGTCCCCATTGTTAGGCATTGTTGTCAAAATAAAAAGGAAAATTGTTTTGGTTCAAAGAGCTTGAGAACCGGAGTCCTTTGCCCCTTGCTAACCTAACGTTTCTTGTTGTTGTGTGTTTGTTGTTTTAGATTACTTTCATTGCTATGGTGAGACCGAGGGGACGGCCTAGAGCGGGTGACCAGGCACCCGAGCACGCGCCTCCTGCTCTTAATGCTCCGGGTGGTAATGGAGGGAACGTTGGAGGTGATGGTGGTGGGCCTAAGGCTGGGGCTAACGTGGGAGGTAATGGGGCTCAAGCGGGCCAAGGTCAGGCGGGTCCAGATGTGGCTCATTTGATTCAGACTATCGCTGGAGCTTTCCAGACAACTTTGGCTGGTATGCAAGCTGCAGCACCACCTCCGGGTGCAGGGACAGGATTACCCCTAGAGAGGCTTCGCAATTTGGGGGCAGTTGAGTTTCGTGGGTTGTCTCCGGAAGGTTCGGAAGGGTGGCTTGAGAGCACTACTCGCATCTTGGGTCAGATGGAGTGTTCGGATGCTCGTAAGTTAGGATGCATTGTCTCATTGCTTCAGGGAGACGCTTATACATGGTGGACCACTGTTATTACTGGTATGGCCGAGGTGGATGTCACATGGGAGTTTTTCAAGAATGCTTTCAAGAGGAAGTACCTTGGGGTCCGGTACTTAGATGAAAAGAAAAGGGAGTTCATGGCTTTGGTTCAAGGCCATAGGACCGTGTCCGAGTATGAGATCCAATTTGTGAGGTTGAGCCAGTATGCGCCAGAGTTGATTCCGGATGAAAAGGAACGATGTGAGCGCTTCAGATATGGGTTGACTACTGATGTGAAGACCTACATGTTGGCCACCGACTACACTGAGTTCGATGTCTTGGTTTCTAGAGACAAGGATGTAGAGCAAAACCTAAGCTCTAGAGCACGTGCCGGTGGGTCTGACTCCGGGAAGAGACATGCGAACTGGGATAGAGGTCATGCCAAGAGGCATAGGGATAGGAGGTACCAGCCGGATACGAGACCTAGGGGTGGTAACCATGGTCAGGGCCGTCAGGGCCAAGGAGCTGTTGGGCACATTCCGGAGTGCACTAGGTGCGGGAGACGCCACCCAGGTGAGTGTATGGGTATGTTTGGGGCGTGTTGGAACTGTAGCTCCCGAGATCATTTGAGACGTGATTGTCCACACCCAGTCAGAGGAGAACCGGCTCCAGCGAGGGGTTTTGAGCATCAGAGAGGTCGTGGGCGCGGCCGTGGGAACTTCCAGCCAAGGAATGAGGGTCAGAGGAACTTGGCTCATGTGGTAGCAGTCCAGCCCGAGGGAGGAGGACCGGCTAGAGTGTACGCTCAGCGAGAGGCTGGAAATGACACTGATGTCATTGCAGGTAATTTCACATTACAGTCTTTGAGTTTGCTTTCCCTCATAGATTCGGGGTCAACGCATTCGTATATTCTGGGTGAGCATGCAAAGTCATTAGGACTACCTTGTGATTGGTTAGAAGTAGGAGTAAATGTCACTAGCTCCTTTGGTGATACAGTGGTAGTTAGGAAAGTGTATAGGAGGTTCCCCTTGATGATTCAGGGCCACATATTTCCAGTCGACATGATGGAGCTACCCTTTTATGGCTTTGATGTGATTTTGCGTATGGATTGGCTTGTAGAGCATAAAGCTAGGGTTGACTTTGAGACTAAGAGAGTCTCTTTGAGGCTTACTGATGACTTTGAGGTTGTGGTAGTTGGGGAGAATGTTAAGTTTTTGTCCAATGTCGTTTCGGCTTTGGAAGCTCAGAGATTGTTAAGTTCAGGGTGTCAGGCTTACATGGCTTACGTAATGAACCCGGATATGAGTGAGGTCCATGAGGGCTACACGGGGAAAACCGAGTGAAAACCCCTAAAGGATTCCCCCTCGGTTAGCAACCCTATATTTTTTTCATTTTAAATCTCGCCTAGATTAGTAATTAACCCTAAGTGAACAAACAGCGGAATAACATAACCAAAACAATCTAACGAGCTTAACTCCACAACCATAAGGCAAATTTTCAGGTTTAACAACAGGGGTATCGATACACCTAAGGGGTGTATCGATACGCCTTAACTAAGTCAAAGGTCGGAGTCAACCCGTGGAGACCGTATCGATACACCTTGGGGGTGTATCGATACCGTCGTCAAAGGTTGACTTCCCACGGTCAACACTAGTTGACCGTACCGATACGCTTGAGGCCGGTATCGATACCAAGATGGACAGTGGCTCCAGTGGCCAAAAAGGTACCGATACGCCTCCCCGCGTATCGAAACGGAAGGCCTGGAACAAGAAGGCCGTATCGATACGGGTGTATCGATACGGTCTCCACGGGTTGACTCCGACCTTTGACTTAGTCAAGGCGTATCGATACACCCCTTAGGTGTATCGATACCCCTGTTGTTAAACCTGAAAATTTGCCTTATGGTTGTGGAGTTAAGCTCGTTAGATTGTTTTGGTTATGTTATTCCGTTGTTTGATCACTTAGGGTTAATTACTCATCTAGGCGAGATTTAAAATGAAAAAAAATATAGGGTTGCTAACCGAGGGGGAATCCTTTAGGGGTTTTCACTCGGTTTTCCCCGTGTAGCCCTCATGGACCGGTCATCCGGCCAGACCGGGACAAGGGGGTTACATTTATTGGTATCAGAGCCTGAGGTTTCCGAGACCTCGGGCAGGTAAGTGAGGTAAGTTATGATGTTATGAGTGTTTTGCCATGTATGTCTAAATTTTGTTTTTAGCACGGTGTATGCATGCATGCTATGATGGCTTTTCTGTTGTTTGAGAATTGGTTTGAGTCCCCATTGTTAGGCATTGTTGTCAAAATAAAAAGGAAAATTGTTTTGGTTCAAAGAGCTTGAGAACCGGAGTCCTTTGCCCCTTGCTAACCTAACGTTTCTTGTTGTTGTGTGTTTGTTGTTTTAGATTACATTCATTGCTATGGTGAGACCGAGGGGACGGCCTAGAGCGGGTGACCAGGCACCCGAGCACGCGCCTCCTGCTCTTAATGCTCCGGGTGGTAATGGAGGGAACGTTGGAGGTGATGGCGGTGGGCCTCAGGCTGGGGCTAACGTGGGAGGTAATGGGGCTCAAGCGGGCCAAGGTCAGGCGGGTCCAGATGTGGCTCATTTGATTCAGACTATCGTCGGAGCTTTCCAGACAGCTTTGGCTGGTATGCAAGCTGCAGCACCACCTCCGGGTGCGGGGACAGGATTACCCCTAGAGAGGCTTCGCAATTTGGGGGCAGTTGAGTTTCGTGGGTTGTCTCCGGAAGGTTCGGAAGGGTGGCTTGAGAGCACTACTCGCATCTTGGGTCAGATGGAGTGTTCGGATGCTCGTAAGTTGGGATGCATTGTCTCATTGCTTCAGGGAGACGCTTATACATGGTGGACCACTATTATTACTGGTATGGCCGAGGTGGATGTCACATGGGAGTTTTTCAAGAATGCTTTCAAGAGGAAGTACCTTGGGGTCCGGTACTTAAATGAAAAGAAAAGGGAGTTCATGGCTTTGGTTCAAGGCCATAGGACCGTGTCCGAGTATGAGATCCAATTTGTGAGGTTGAGCCAGTATGCGCCAGAGTTGATTCCGGATGAAAAGGAACGATGTGAGCGCTTCAGATATGGGTTGACTACTGATGTGAAGACCTACATGTTGGCCACCGACTACACTGAGTTCGATGTCTTGGTTTCTAGAGCCAAGGATGTAGAGCAAAACCTAAGCTCTAGAGCACGTGCCGGTGGGTCTGACTCCGGGAAGAGACATGCGAACTGGGATAGAGGTCATGCCAAGAGGCATAGGGATAGGAGGTACCAGCCGGATACGAGACCTAGGGGTGGTAACCATGGTCAGGGCCGTCAGGGCCAAGGAGCTGTTGGGCACATTCCGGAGTGCACTAGGTGCGGGAGACGCCACCCAGGTGAGTGTATGGGTATGTTTGGGGCGTGTTGGAACTGTAGCTCCCGAGATCATTTGAGACGTGATTGTCCACACCCAGTCAGAGGAGGACCGGCTCCAGCGAGGGGTTTTGAGCATCAGAGAGGTCGTGGGCGCGGCCGTGGGAACTTCCAGCCAAGGAATGAGGGTCAGAGGAACTTGGCTCATGTGGTAGCAGTCCAGCCCGAGGGAGGAGGACCGGCTAGAGTGTACGCTCAGCGAGAGGCTGGAAATGACACTGATGTCATTGCAGGTAATTTCACATTACAGTCTTTGAGTTTGCTTTCCCTTATAGATTCGGGGTCAACGCATTCGTATATTCTGGGTGAGCATGCAAAGTCATTAGGACTACCTTGTGATTGGTTAGAAGTAGGAGTAAATGTCACTAGCTCCTTTGGTGATACAGTGGTAGTTAGGAAAGTGTATAGGAGGTGCCCCTTGATGATTCAGGGCCACATATTTCCAGTCGACATGATGGAGCTACCCTTTTATGGCTTTGATGTGATTTTGGGTATGGATTGGCTTGTAGAGCATAAAGCTAGGGTTGACTTTGAGACTAAGAGAGTCTCTTTGAGGCTTACTGATGACTTTGAGGTTGTGGTAGTTGGGGAGAATGTTAAGTTTTTGTCCAATGTGGTTTCGGCTTTGGAAGCTCAGAGATTGTTAAGTTCAGGGTGTCAGGCTTACTTGGCTTACGTAATGAACCCGGATATGAGTGAGGTGAGACCTCAGGACATCAGGACTGTGTGTGACTTCCCGAGTGTTTTTCCGGAAGAACTACCAGGTTTGCCTCCAGACAGAGCAGTTGAGTTTGCTATTGAGACTTATTCTGATTCCGCACCGGTGTCGATTGCACCGTATAGAATGGCACCGAAGGAGTTGAAGGAGTTGAAGACACAGCTTCAGGAGTTGACTGACAGAGGCTTCATTAGGCCTAGTATTTCCCCGTGGGGTGCTCCGGTTTTATTTGTGAAAAAGAAGGACGGTAGCATGAGGATGTGCATAGACTATAGACAGTTGAATAAGGTGACAGTGAAAAATAAATATCCCTTGCCAAGGATAGATAACTTGCTAGACCAGTTGAGGGGTTCTTCTGTGTTTTCAAAGATTGATTTGAGGTCTGGGTATTATCAGTTAAAGGTAAAGGATGTGGACATACCGAAGACAGCTTTTCGTACACGATACGGGCATTATGAGTTTTTGGTGATGCCTTTTGGGTTGACCAATGCTCCAGCGGCCTTCATGGATATGATGAACCGGGTGTTTCATAAGTTCTTGGACAGGTTTGTGGTAGTGTTTATTGATGACATCCTAGTGTACTCTAGGACCGAAGAGGAGCATGATGACCACTTAAGGTTGGTGCTTCAGACCCTACTTGAGAATCAATTGTATGCCAAGCTAAGTAAGTGTGAGTTTTGGATTAGAGAGGTGGTCTTCCTTGGCCACGTGATCTCAGCTAGTGGGATTAGTGTAGATCCCAAGAAGATTGAAGCCATTGTAAATTGGAAGCAACCAAAATCAGTGACAGAAATCCGCAGCTTCCTAGGCTTGGCGGGATACTATAGGAGGTTTGTTGAGGGGTTCTCGAGGATAGCGGCTCCGTTGACCAAGTTGCTACAGAAGAATGTTCTGTATGAATGGTCAGATGCAAGACAAGAAGCGTTTGAGAAGTTGAAGAAAGCTTTGACCGAAGCTCCCTTTTTGATTCAGCCCGAGCCGGGGAGAGAGTTTGTAATTTACAGTGATGCATCTTACGTGGGGCTAGGTTGTGTACTTATGCAAGGAGGTAAGGTAGTGGCATATGCTTCCCGACAGTTGAAGGTTCATGAGAAGAATTACCCCACTCATGACATAGAGTTGGCCGCAGTGGTGTTCGCGTTGAAAATTTGGAGACACCATCTTTATGGTGAGAAGTGCATTGTGTACACCGACCACAAGAGCTTGAAATATTTGATGTCCCAAAAGGAGTTGAATCTTAGGCAACGAAGGTGGTTAGAGCTCCTTAAAGATTATGACCTCACCATAGAATATCATCCAGGCAAGGCGAATGTGGTGGCCGATGCCTTGAGTAGGAAGATGGCCGTTGAGTTGCGAGCAATGTTCGCAAGGTTGAGTGTGTCTACGGACGGTGGGTTAGTGGCCGAGCTTCAGGTTAAGCCATCATTGGTTCAGTTGATTCGTGAGAAGCAGTTGCGAGATGAGTCCTTGGCACCTCACGTGCAAGACATAGCGGAAGATAGGCCTACCGAGTATTGTTTTGGAGAGAATGGGATCCTATGTTTCAAGGATAGGATAGTGGTTCCGGAGGATGCCGAGTTGAGGCGTACGATCATGAGTGAGGCTCACAATAGCCCTTTTGCTATGCATCCGGGTAGCACGAAGATGTATCGAGGATTAAAGGAAGAGTATTATTGGGTTGGTTTGAAAAAGGATGTAGCCGAGTTCGTAAGTAAGTGCATGGTTTGTCAGAGAGTCAAGGCTGAGCACCAGTTTCCCTCAGGGTTGTTGCAACCGTTGAAGATTCCAGAGTGGAAGTGGGAGCGTATCACTATGGACTTTGTATCAGAGCTTCCGTTGACTCCTTCGAAGAAAAATTCAGTGTGGGTGATTGTAGACAGATTCACCAAGTGTGCACACTTCATACCGGTTCATACCACCTATACGTTGGACAAGTTGGCCGAATTGTATATCCGTGAGATTGTGAGACTACATGGGGTACCGAAGTCAATTGTGTCAGATCGAGATCCGAGATTCACCTCTAGATTTTGGGAGTGTTTGCATCGAACCTTAGGCACTTGGTTGAACTTCAGCACTTCGTATCATCCGCAGTCAGATGGGCAGTCTGAGAGAGTAATTCAGATTTTGGAGGATATGTTGAGGTGTTGTATTATTGACCTCCAGGGGTCGTGGGAGAAACACCTACCATTAGTGGAATTTGCGTACAACAACAGCTTCCAATCAAGCATTCAGATGGCTCCTTATGAGGCCTTGTATGGTAGGAAGTGTAGGACCCCGATTTGTTGGGCTGAGGCCGGACAGAAGCTTGTGCCGATGCCCGAGTTACTTAAGGGAACCACCGAGAAGGTGAAGTTGATACGTGATCGCTTGAAGGCGGCTTCAGATCGGCAAAAGTCCTATGCCGACTTAAAAAGGAAGGAAGTGGAATACTCCGTGGGGGATAAAGTGTTTTTGAAAGTCTCACCATGGAAGAAGGTGATGAGGTTTGGGAGGAAAGGCAAGTTGAGCCCAAGATACATAGGGCCTTATGAGATAGTTGAGAGAATTGGTCCGGTTGCCTATAGATTGAGACTCCCAGTTGAGCTAGAGAAAATTCATGATGTGTTTCATGTATCGATGCTTAGGAGGTATAGATCGGATCCGTCCCATGTTATGCCAGTGGAAGAAATAGAGTTAAATCCAGACTTGTCTTACAATGAGGAACCAGTTGAGATACTTGCTTCTGATAGCAAGGTGTTGCGTGGCAAGACTATAGAGTTAGTCAAAGTCTTATGGAGACATAGAGGTGTGGGGGAAGCCACGTGGGAGAGGAAAGCTGACATGCTTGAGCAGTTTCCCTACTTGTTTCCGTCAGGTAATTTCGAGGACGAAATTTCCTTAAGTAGGGGAGAGTTGTAACACCCGGGTTCGGGGGTCGGGTGAAAATATTAATTTAAAAATAGTTCGGGTTTCGGTTTCAAATTTTAAATAATAAAATAATGACTTGGGCCTCGGGTTTTATTTAGTTGGACTACATTTTAAACAAGCCCACATAGCCATGGGTGTCATCCATTGTAATTCCCTTAATTCATTAAGGGCATTTAGGTCTTTGGACCTTTAATTTTAAACCAACCTAAAATAAAACTTTTGAGTCATCTTCTTCCCTCTCCCTATCCTCCCCTTTCCAACGACAACATGAACCCCACCCCTCCTAAATACTATTCCATTCAATATCTTACTCATCTTTGAAGGTTTTGCAAAGGTAACTTCGTTTTTGACTTACCCACATTATTCTCTACGTGTTGACACCTTTTATATCCATTTTTATGCATGTTTTTGAGATTTGGAAATTTGAGGATTTTGGATAAAAATGTTGCCTTTATGGCCTTTGACTAAAGATTTTGGTTTATTGTTAGTATGGGGGTTGTTTGTAGTCCATGAGACTCACTATATATGATTTTTAAAGAATTTTATGCTAATTCCCGAAATGGAGTTTTGGGGAGGTTTTTGGGAGGTTTAGGATTGAAATATGGGGGTGTTCTATGTGGAAATGAGAGGGCCAATGGATAGGCTACATGTAAGGGAAGTTTTGGAGACCTTAGGGAGTAGTTTGAAGGATGAAATCAATGGTTTTAAGGGTTGCTTAAGGGCTGCTCGGAAATTGGTATTTTGGGCTTGTTTTCAATGTGAAAATTGAAGTCTTGTGCTTAGTATATTATCCGGGTTGAGTATTTTAGATCATGGACTGACTTGAGGTTAATTGATTGGTGTTGGAATGCTTAGAATCAAGGATTTTGGTTGGTGAAGCTTCGGGGACAAATCCAGAAATTTTGGAGTCTTGAGCTTGGTCTTCGATCTCCTCTTGGGTAGCAACGGTGAGTAGAATTGTTGATTTTTGCATTGAGCTCGATATGGATTCCTTTGGGGTTTGGGTGAGACCTTGAGGGGTCATCTAAACCCGTGTGTAAGCCTCTCTACTCCCATGTTGTTGTGATATGTTGGATGCTTATATGTCATGTTCATTAAGTGCATTTTGAGTTGTTAATTGTGTAGTCGAGTTGAGTTCGTGCCTCACGTGATGGTGGTCTAAACTACGGTGATGTGTAGTCCCACCGGTAGTGACTAGTAGGGTAGTGCCTTGATGTGTAGTCCCATTGGACACCCACTAGTCGAAACGGTGATGTGTAGTCCCACCGTAAGTGTATGTTGGTTGTGCTTGTGCAAACCAAAAGTTGTGGTTGAGATGGACCCTTATGCATCCATTGTTTTCTTGCATATAAATCGTGTTTTGGAAAACTACATGTTGTGAATTATAGAGCCTCTCTCACTAAGCTAGTTGCTTATGCTCTTTGTTTTCAACGTGCAGATCGTTAGAGTTCGGGAGGCGAGAGGGCGAAGGAGGAGCTTTTGGGAGTTCTCAAGCAAGTTTAAGTATGGTTTGTTTTTGCAATAATGTCTAGACAATGGGGTATAGAATGTTAGGAGTTGGGGTCAAACTCCTTAGGAAGTCATGCTTGAAATTGTTAAACTTATGTTGCGTGTTATGCTTTTGCTTCTCGGATTATGCTCTATGCCTCTTATGTGGTTTAATTGCTTATGCCTGAATTTGTATGATTTTGGCCTAGGTAGGCCTTATGTTGTCTTCTATGTGAAGGATGACTTATGCTTGCTAAGTATGCTTCTTGTAGACTTGTATGGATCCTTGTTTGGTATGTTATCGTAGGTTTGAATGCCCCTCATGTTAAGTCATGTTTGTGGTTGATGCATGTATGCTTGTGTGTGCTTAAGGGTGTCTAAGTATGCATCTAGAACCTTGCAAGATGTTATCAAACGGTGAAAGGAGGTGTCGCAGGGCAGGGGGTATCGATACGGTTAGACCCGTATCGATACGGCCTTCTTGTTCCAGGCCTTCCGTTTCGATACGAGGGGAGGCGTATCGGTACCTTTTTGGCCACTGGAGCCACTGTCCATCTTGGTATCGATACCGGCCTCAAGCGTATCGGTACGGTCAACTAGTGTTGACCGTGGGAAGTCAACCTTTGACGACGGTATCGATACACCCCCAAGGTGTATCGATACGGTCTCCACGGGTTGACTCCGACCTTTGACTTAGTCAAGGCGTATCGATACACCCCTTAGGTGTATCGATACCCCTGTTGTTAAACCTGAAAATTTGCCTTATGGTTGTGGAGTTAAGCTCGTTAGATTGTTTTGGTTATGTTATTCCGCTGTTTGATCACTTAGGGTTAATTACTCATCTAGGCGAGATTTAAAATGAAAAAAAATATAGGGTTGCTAACCGAGGGGGAATCCTTTAGGGGTTTTCACTCGGTTTTCCCCGTGTAGCCCTCATGGACCGGTCATCCGGCCAGACCGGGACAAGTGGGTTACAACCACTCCTTGGTCATATTGTACCTGACCCACATCAGCACCACTACCAAAACCTTGTTTCAGGCGAACCCTTCCGTCGCGTATCCTCTTACGCTGACCACTCTTGAGGTCAGTACCCACAGCTCTTTTGCTTAAACTTTTCCCACCATCATAATTTGAAGCCACATCCCCACGTTGCTTAACCCCTGGAAACTTCTCTCCAAGGTATCTTCTATTAAAGGCAAACACAAAGAACTCCCAATTTATATCGTGGATATTCGTTGCCACCGCCACAAATGTCCACCAAGCACAAGTATCCTCCAACATTAACGAGACAACGCTTCCCAACTTACAGGCGTTGTCACACCCTTCTTGATCCAAAATTTGAATTATACTGGCTAACCAAGCCTCGAACGCCTTAGGTGTCGAACCATGATATTCCACAGCTCCCAAATCATATAAATGTTGTTTGGACAAACTCACATGTCCCACAGTCGGCACGTCTACAGGCCTCACTTTCACCACGGCCTGAGATGTTCCCAACACCTCTTGAACCATAGGTGATGAATACTTCATCACAGAACCAGCTTTCTCCTCCTGCCCTACTTCCTCAACTCCAGGCACTGTCGACCGAAGCGGTACACTCCCATCAAAAAGTGAATTCCACCCCTTAACAACCTGCTCTAAGGCGGCAACCATCGTACCCAACTGCCACTCTCTCATCGATCCCATTGTGCTATTATTAACCAAGCAATGATAACAAAACAAACAAAACGATCAGGCCAGCTTCAAGCAAGGATTAAGGATTTCAACTCCAACATAGCACAATAGCTATAATAATAAGGCAATGGGTATCCCGAATTCTTCCCTTTTATATGACACAACAATCAATAAAACATGGATATCACAAACATCGAGCATAACAATCAGCAACTTCAATCATGCTCTCATCAAACAACATTCACCCTCAACAGCATAATATCAACATATCATACCCATCACATTTTCATTATTCAGAAAATCAACTCACAACACCAGCATATCACAAATACATGTTCACACTAGCTCACCGAAGATTCATAACCAAAAAACATGATAAAAACATTAACAATTCACCCAGAACATATTTTTCAACCAACTTTCAACCACACATCAGAATAAACATCTAACACTTACCATGACAACCTACCACAAACTTACCATCGCCCCCAATTACACGCAACTTAGCTCTGATACCAACAAATGTAACCCCCTTAGCCCGGTCTTGACGGTTGACCCGAACTACGAAGATTACACGGGGAAAACCAAAGTCAACCCAAAAGTTAACCTTGATTCACGACCTTTTTTCTGTTTAATCTTGTCTAGATACACGTTAACCCTGAGTGAGTACTCACAAAACATATTTGAGAAAGGCACAGCGATCGGATAACATAAAGGGATTCAATTACAAGAAATACAATTTTAGGGACCAAAATGTAAATTTTGGAAAATAAAAGGACTTTCAAGATTTTAGTTTTATCAAACCTCAATTAATCATATTACAAGCCTCTCTGCCAAATTTCAGCTTAAAAAGACATCCCAAGCTCAAGCAATTGCAATTACAACTTTCATGACTAAAATGTAAAGCATGCAGACTTCAAGGCAATTCAAATTTGTGACCAACGGTCACCCGTTTCGGAACACTGACAGCCATATAGAAACACCCGTGTCATACGCTCGTATCGAAACGGTGTTGACCGTTTCAATACGCGGGTATGTTCCGAAACCAGTTCTAAAACAGGCACTTCCAGTAGCCAAAGTGTTTCGAAACACTTCTAGTCGTTCCGAAATGCCCAAGCCATTTCAAGCACCCGTTTCGAAACAACCAAGGGTGTTTCGATACACCCTACCCAGAAATAGCAGAAACTTCTGGTTTTTCACATTAAAACACCCTCAAACACACTTTAAATCATTCCAAAACATATCATAAACATGGTAAGCATTACAACTATCAAATTGCATCAAAAACTAGATACATTACGAGCATTAAGCACACCTGCTCATTCATCATATTCAACGCGTGATCTTGCGTTCAAACAAAGAACATAGCTATATCAAATATGGAGAAGAAGATCCAATTTTGCAAAACGATCATCCAACAAGTTTCAAACCATAAACCGAACATGGTCAAGATAAACAATCTCGTATCACAACAACATAAAAGACTCTCCCCCCATTGCCTTTATTATCTATAGCTATTAACCGAGACATACTTCTCAAGTGGAGCTCTACTTGAATCCCTTGCTTCTTGATGTCACAACTTCAACTATTTGCATTGATGGACAAAAAGGAGTGTAAGCACATAATGCTTAGTGAGGAATGCTCAAAACCAAAACACCATCAATGCAGCGAATCATAAAACCTTCTTTAAATGTAGATACAATTCAACAAATCAAGGTATTGTTTGAAAACCTCCTTTGAAACAACATTGTTTTAAATCATGCATTGCTCAACATGAAAACCAACCTTTTACTTTGAAACGCTAAACAACTCACCCCAAACATCATTTTTGCAAATACTATCATTTAAATCTTTCCCATGCATAAACACTTCATGCAAAGTTTAAACCAATTTCCTTGGAAATCACTTCCACTTCACACTATACGTTCCTCATGCTTGATGATCATTTCAAGCAAAATGCCTTTTGAAACCATATGTTCCTTCTATCTATCTCATGCATTCAATAAATGCAAAACTCATGATCTACAAAAGAAACATTTTGTATTATGTGCCTTTTTAAAACAAGCTTTCACAAGACTTCAATGGACTTTTGAGATTCTATGCACATATGCACCACTCACAATAGAAGATATACTTTTGCTAATGCTTGACAAGTATCACATGCATTCTTGCGTCATTTACATATTTCCCATGCAACCTTGCATCGTTTTCAAGCATCTCTCGCTTCATTACATTCAAATACATTATATTGGCTTTCAAGTGATAGTTCACAAACCATTTCAACACAAGACACAATCGGATACGCGGATTACAAGCGTTGTCCCACACGCTTCATACACACTAACGGACTATACAAGGTTCACACTCAAGAGCAATCCCTCCATTGATGTGACACACGTGGTGGAGTATAACGGTACAATCTCAACCCCTCAACACCACTCATCAGTAGTTGTATAATTCCACTAACGAGAGTAAGGGACACATAATACAAGATCCACACACGGAATTTACAACCACCGCTGTGATCTTACCTCAATCGTTCGGATACTTGGATGGAGTTTACGGTACAATCACAACCCCTCAACATCCAAGGCGACTTTACTTACGGTACACCCAATCCTATAGTCGACTAACTCTATTTGATTCAAGTACATTAAAAAACCATTTCATAACTTGCCAATATACATCAAATACCATCAGCAATTCACTGTTTTAAGCATTATCAAAACCACTTATCATCATGCATCTCCATGCATCATAACAAAATTAATAACATGTCAAACCAAGGATCTCTTCCTTGAGCATCCTTCAATACATGGCTTTCAAAACCAGCATTAATCAAGTTAAAACATGCTTCCAAAATAGTAATTAAACATGCACTTCATAACTAATGCATCAAACCATGACTTAGCACATCCGAGGGAGTTTTCCCAAAACCTACTCTTGAGCTTAGCTAAGTTTTTTAGACTTAAACTAAGCTCCCAAAACCTCCAAATAATCGTTTCAAAGCTGGAAAACCATCTCCACTCACCGATACACAAAACTATGCTAGCCGACAAGCCTCCCAAGCATCTGAAACTTCCAACGCCACCTCTATTTCTTCCAGATCATTCTCCCATGTTTTAAATACATAACAATAGAGGATTAATGCATTACCATGCATTAAAATCACCAGCAACACAACCCAACTCGCTGCTCTACCCAAGAACCTCATTTCGGCTACCAAAAACAACCGAAATCACCTCCAAACTCTTTCAAAACAAATCTCAGCCAAGATCTATCACTTCTAACCTTTTATAAACATCAATTAACATCAAAAAGGAACATAAACATGACCTTATACCTCCAGCAATAGCAGATCACCAAAACCACCCCAAAAACCACCATTCTAGCAAGCAAAACTTAGGAAAAACAAACCTATTCGGGATTTGATTGATAAAACCTCATTTGTAACATCAATTAACATCCAAAATTCATTAGCAAACAACCTCAAAACATAGCCTAACCAAGATCCACGAAAATCCTCAAGATCTCTTCCAAAATCTTGAGTTTTAAGCCAAAATCTTGTTTCCAACAATAAAATCATTCACAAAACTTTAATAAAGGATTGACAACTTGAGAATTTCAGTAAAAGAACTGAGTATTTAGAGGAGAAGAACATTATTACCTCTAAATGGTGATTTCTCCTTGATTTGGGCAAAATTCCATGAAAATGCAATGTGGAAATCATAAGGATTTGTTGCAAGATTAATTAGGAACCAATAGATGATGGAAATCTCATCAATTAAAGTGAAGATCAATGTGAATTTTTCTGGAGAAAATGTGTTTGGATGATGGGATTTTGAGAGAAAAAGGAATGAGAGAAAATTAGGAAAAGGTAGTTATGAAAATCAAAAAGTAGTTTTCATTTTCTTTTATTTAATTTAAAACACTAATTAAATCACCCAAATTAAGGAAAAATCTGGAGAAAAACATTTTGGGTAAATTAGCTCCTTAAAGATTCAAAGTTTCAATCCTTTACAAAACAGTCACTACTAAACTTTGCAAAAATCGCAATTTGGTCACTACACTGAAATGTAGTATTTCCAAACCTTATTTTGTAAAATTGATTTCACCACTCTCTAATATATATTAAATGAGGATTTTTAGATATTTTTCTATATTTGTAAAGCATCCCGAACTAGGCATTCCCGAAAACCTCCTTTTATATTCGAACTGTTTCTTAGACTGGTCCGGCTCAGACCCTAAACTTTTAAGCCCAAAATTGGGGTGCTACAGATCGAGTCCCTATATGTTACTCGATCGTTGTGCCTTTCTCTATCGGATCTCATGAGTACTCACTTAGGGTTAACAAGCATCTAGACAAGTTTAAAAAGGAAAAAAAGGGTCGTGAATCAAGGTTGACTTTTGGGTTGACTTTGGTTTTCCCCGTGTAATCTTCGTAGTTCGGGTCAATCGTCTAGGCCGGGCTAAGGGGGTTACAAGCATAGCCTATAAACACTGCATCAATGGTTTTAGGTTCAATGGTGGACTTCTTAAAGTCTGGCAACCCCACTTTGGCCAGACACCCCCACACTTTTAGGTATTGTAAATTTGGGGCATACCCTTTCCATAATTCGTATGGGGTAGAATCAATTTTCTTATGAGGTACTGGGTTTAAAATGTGATTAGCCGATAGAATGGCTTCCCCCACATGTTGTCGGACAACCAAGAACTTATCAACAATGAGTTCATCATCTCTTTTAAAGTTTTGTTTTTCCTCTCGGCTATATCGTTCTATTGAGGAAAATAAGGGGCTGAAGTTTCACGTATTACGTCATTCGTCTCACAAACCACTTTTAGAACATTAGATCCATATTCACCACCTCTATCAGACCTAACACGTTTTATTTTCCTATCTAACTGATTTTCAACTTCTGCCTTATAAATAAGAAAGAAGTTTTCAGCTTCATCTTTAGTTCTTAGGACATAAACGTTTGTATATCTAGAGTAATCATCTACAAAAGTTATGTAGTAGTGTTTTCCTCCTTTACTTTCAGTGTTTCTAAAGCATGCTTGATCAGTATGTATAAGTTCTAACAGTTCAGTCTTTCTCTTAGAAACGGTTTTAAAGGTAGGTTTAGCATGCTTAGCTTCTACACAAACTTCACATTTATTATAGTTTGTTATGTCTAGTTTAGGTAGAATATCCATACTCGTCATTTTCTTTCAAGATTGAATATTTACGTATCCTAATCTAGCATGCCACATATCAATAGACTCAACAATATAAGCAGAAGTGGTAGTTTTATTTTCATTAAGTTGAGTTTCTATGACAAATAAATCTTCACTTAAAAAACCTTTCCCGACATAATCACCATTACGGGAAAGTACAAGTTTATCTGCCTAAAAAACTAACTTAATGTATGCCTTATTTAAGAGGCAACCACTGATCAGATTCCTACGCATGGCAGGCACATATAGGACATTGTTAAGGGCCAAAGTTTTACCGGAAGTCAGCTTGAGTAAAACCTTGCCTTTGCCCATCACCTGAGAGCTGCTGGAGTTTCCCATGTACACACGTTCACCATTTTTCACGTCCTCGAACTCGGTGAAGAACTCTTTCCTGCGCAGAAATGTCGAGAAGCTCTAGTGTCCACGACCCACTCGGTGTTCTTCTCTACAAGGTTGACCTCCGAAACCACCGCGGTACTGACATCATCATCCATTTCCTCCATCACATACACGCGTGGTCTAGTCTCGTTCTGGCAGTCCAGACGGTGCTGACATTGGTACGCCTTGTGACCAGCTTGCCCGCACACGTAACACTTCATGGTTTTCACGTCTGGCTTGGCCTTGACCAATTTCTTTAAGTTGGTAGTCTTCTGTGGTTTGGGATTTTTTTTCTGGGGGCCTTTCTTAAAGGGTATTTTGGACCCTGATGCACCACTAGACTCAACTAAATTAGATTTAAAAGATAAGTGACTAAAGTTATTAGTAACCTTATCTTTCAAACGATTGGCCTCTTCAACTTCCATGTGACTGGTCAGCTCATGAAGTGGTATGTCCCTTTTTGGTGCTTGAGGGAGTTGTGATAATCGAACCAGAACTTCGGCAACTTCTCGATCAAGACATTTTCTTGCAAAACCTCACACATCTGATGCTTCTGGCGAGGGAGGAATGCAGAGAACTTTTAGAATGTGTTGAATGTGTTTGTTGCATACTAATGTTGCATGAAGAACCTCTATTTATAGGTTGATTAACATGGATAGAACCGTCATTTCACTGTCCAAATTAATTCAGATTTATATATGTATAACTGTAGAATTAATTTGTTGTAAAAGCTGTAGTAACAGCTCTCCATAATAGCAAATTAAACCTGCAATCAACATCCAGTAACAGCTGCTTGTTAACACATGAATTTGACTGGAAAAACAGTCTAAATTCAACACTAAAATAGACTGTTTATATTCAAATAAATTCAAATAAATAGACTGTTTATATTCGAACAAATCAGCACTGGATCAAAACATTCAGATTCGAATTTAATTAAAAAATAAATTTTGAATTCGAATAGTTTTTCAAAGCCTATAAATAAGTAGAAAAATTCTTTCACGATCTTTTGTTCTTAAGAAAATTCCTTCCGAATTTTCTCCAAAAAGATAATACCTGCGCGCGGACGTGTCGAAGACATGTGTTACCCGAGCCCGAGCCGAGCCTGCCGGCCGACGGCGGCGGCGCGCGAGGATGTCCCTTGTTCTTTCCCACTCAAAAAGAGAGGGGGAAACATGTGTATAAATACCCTTCACAAGCCTTTTTCCCAACCCACGTGGGATATAGGCTTTTGCCTTTAGTTCTCACCTTAAGCATTACCAACAGTTAGGACACTAGTCTTAACCCTAAAGATAACTACACTCACAATACTCCAAGCTATGATGATTCTTTGATCACTATGCCCTTGTTCTTCCTATTTGAATGCCCAACTCATGAGTTCTCCAAAAACTCTTCACAATCTTGATCTTGAATACTCAAATAACATATAATAATAATATTAGAACTCATTTCGATCATATAAATTCATTTATACCAACACAAACACTTAGACAATTTAAAATTGTCCCTAAACTGCCAGTTTGAGTAACACTCACTAATCCGGTCATAACTTTTTACTCACAAGTCCAAATTTAGATTTCTTTACCAATCCATAAAGCTTATTCATTAAACTTTAAATCCATGTATGGTAAATATTTTCTCATTTCTTAATCAGTACAGGTTATTAATTAAACATAGGTAATTTTGCAGTTCTGAACAGTTTGTAACACCTCCACAATTTCGGTTCCATATTTTTCTATATATATCAAATTTTAGTGTCGTTTGTTTCTAGTTAAACTAGACATACCCAAGTATTTTCTATAAAAATTTCAAGTCTAAATTCCATGTATTTTATTTTTGGTGAATTTTTAAAGGTCGTTGTCCAGAACAGGGCAGTGCTGGGCAGATTTATGTTCTAACTTGTTTCAATCAAATTTTCTAGTTCATTTTCACTAATCTCACAAACCCATCATTATTTAAACA
Organism: Hibiscus tridactylites; assembly: GCA_958450335.1. Lineage (NCBI taxonomy): Eukaryota > Viridiplantae > Streptophyta > Magnoliopsida > Malvales > Malvaceae > Hibiscus > Hibiscus tridactylites. The sequence continues at coordinate 31,863,179 of OY288289.1, forward strand.
AAATCAAGCATTTAACCACAAATTTCCAGCAAGATCAAACCCAAAATTCATCAAGATAACCATATAAATTCAAGGACAAAATCGGGTAACACAATAGACACTTACTTGAATTGTATGAACATGCATGCAATCTAAGTATAATTTCTAGCCTTCAAACTTTAAATTTTCCTTCTTATTTTGCTTCTATTTTTCCAGATTTTTTAAGCTCTCAAATTCTCTCTCTCTCTCTTTGTTGTTCTCGGTTGTATAAGGAAAATGAAGAAAATATGAGAACATATGTTGATTTTGCCCACTTGGTAACCGTGTGTCATCTTCTTTGACACATGGTTTCATTATAAACCAAGTATTTATCCCACTAATAACCCACTTTCTTATGCTATATGTCATATTAAAGTTTATCCTACTAATAACACACTTTCTTATGCTATATGTCATATTATAGATTATCCTACTAATAACCCACTTTCTTATGTTATATTTCATATTATAGGTTATCCTACTAATAACCCACTTTCTTAGTCCTTTAACTTTCTCACATTCGTTTCACATTTTAGGTTACCACCTCTTTTTGCACCATATTTCAGGTTACACTATACTTGCACTACATTTTGGGTTACAGCCTATTTTTGCACCACATTTCAAGTTACAACCTATTTTTACCTTCTTTATTAACTAACTTAGAGATTTTCAACTAGGATATTTTTAGGGTGTGACATCTATTCCATCACCGTTTCAATGGTTGTCAAAAAGTTTGCGAAACCTTTCAGTTTTTCACTACCGCCGTGATTTTAGACATTTTCAAGCTCGGTAAGTGCCAAAACCCCGTCCATGGTGGCTTTCTGTGTCGATTACCATCGTTTAAAGTGTTTTCTAGCCATTTAGGTCGTGCCTGGCGATCAGGCGCCGCCTAGGGGCAATTTCAGACCTCCGGGGGTCGGTCCACCTATTAGTCGAGACAGTTCAACCCTGGATCGGTCTGACCTTTGAACCAGTTCAGTTTAGCCTTAAACCAGTCATACTAGACCAGGCTGATGTTTTGTTATCGGGCCGGTTTGTTAAGGCCCATTGGCCTTTAGCCTGCCAAACCCAATTATCGACCCAGCCCAAGCCCAGACCCAACCTGAGTCTGACCTGAACCCGGGCCGACCCAAGACCCGTTGACTAGTGACGTCTTCATGACATCAGCATTAACTGATGACGTCAACATGACATCATTGTTGACCGATGAAGTCAGCGTTAACTGATGATGTTAGCATGACGTAAGCGTTGACTTTAACCTAAAAAGTTAACTTTTCTAGAAACCCATATTTTATATTTTTCGACATCCTGAGTCCGTTTTTGAAGTTCGTTTCGCAAAATACCCAAAAGCCTCTAAATCTGACCTTGAACTGAACTTGCTTATGTGTTTAATTATCCAATTAAGAGCAATGTAGATAATGGCTGGTCTTGGAATTTGTGTAATTGAAGGTATTCGTAGTTCCTTGTATCTGAGTTGTTGAGGGACGTCAAATTTGGGTTCGAGAGTAGTCGAACAAAGTATCATGGATCGACCAATATAGCAAAGATTTGAGGTAATACATTACTACCTCATGTGTGCTTATGAACTATATTTGCTATTCGGTAAATGCTTGCATGATCATGTTTAAGTATATGGTTAATTTTGATAATGTTTAATCGATTGCAAAAAAAGGATAGTAAACCAATTAAGATTGAAATGCTCAGTTAGGAGTATGGGTGACCTAAAAGAACTTATATGATTCGAGAATAATTGATAAGACTGTTATACTTTAGATCTAGTTATGCATGATAATGATGTAACTTTTGAAATGCTAAGTTAAGAAATGACGAAAATGCCCTTGATGTAGAAGAATGACTAAAATGCCCCTAACAATGAAAGTGATCTAGAAATCTACACTAGATCTGATAAAATAATTGATTCATTTGAAAAATTAAATCACTTGGAAAGTTATGGTAACAAGACTTAAAACTTCAATATTGTAAAGTACTTGGATTTTCCTGAATTCTTAATAGATCTCCGAAGATAAATTTACGGAAAACTAATCGTATGTCTGAATTAATTAAAGTGACGTAAAATGTTGAATTGATTGAAATGACTAAAAGGATTGGTAATACCGATAAGGCTGAATTGATCAGTATGATCGTAATGACCAAAAGACTAAAGTAACCTCGGGCACCAATTTTCTAAATTAATTGGAATGATGGATAAACCCTCGAGTTCTGAAATGAATGAATTGTTTAGAAGTACCAAAAGTACATGAATGATTGAAACACCATCGAGTACTTAATTGTTTGAAATACCTACGTGACTAGAGATAAGTGGAAGCTTGGAAATCCTGAACTTTCTGATAGATCACAAATGACTATAATGTCTATATGGCTTTGAAGCCTAACTTATGTAAATTAGTCAATTTTATTAGGGTAAAGTATGCAAATGGTCACTAAACTATACCCAAAAAAAACAAAATGGTAACCGAACTTTCAAAAATTACAAAATGGCAATTAAACTTTATGTTTTGTTACAAAATGGTAATTGTGCCGTTAAAGAGGTAACGTGGCTGTTAAAAGTTTTTGTATAATAGCATGTTTAGTCCTTTATAGTTACAAATTCAATCAATTTAGTCATAATTCGAAGAAATCCAATAAATTTAACCCTCAATATTTACACATTGTTATAATTTAGTCCCAATACTGAAAAATTAACCCTTGATATTTTGAAATTACTTCAATTTAACCCTCAATTTTTACACATTGTTATAATTTAGTCATGATATGCAATTTGTTGTGTTTTTTTTCTAACTTTACTCACAAACCCATATAAAATTCAACGACCGATGTTTCAAGTCATTCCATTTAAGTAATATAAATACACAAACACATACATAAATTACTCAAAAAATTCCGTTGAAAATTCATTTTAGAATCTTTGATTTTGAAATATATAGTTAGGGTTATAATTGGAACTAGTTAACTCCAAACAGTAAGAAGTTTAAGTTCGAGTTTACCAGAAATTTAGAGCTCCAACTTTTATGTAAATTGAATCGAGTTTTATTTTCAAAGTTTGATTAAATTAGTTATTTTCTAAGAGATAATCATAGGTGGAATGAAAAATTGTTTTGTTAATGCTGAGATTAGTAGGGCCTTGTGTCATGTTATGTAGGGGTATGTTTTCGTTTTTGCAAGGCAGAATGTAAGTACGAGAGATAATGGAAAGATGAAGGGATGAAGAGGGGCTAAATTGAAGTAATTTCAAAATATCAAGGGTTAATTTTTTAGAATTGGGACTAAATTATAACAATGTTAAAAATTGAGGGTTAAATTTATTGGATTTTTTCAAATTATGACTAAATTGATTGAATGTGTAAATATAGAGGACTAAACATGATATTATACAAAACTTTTAACAACCATGTTACCTCTTTAACGACACAGTTGCCATTTTGTTACAAATCATAAAGTTTAATTGACATTTTGTAGTTTTTGAAAGTTTGGTTACCATTTTGTTTTCTCGGGTATAGTTTAGTGACCATTTGCGTACTTTTACTCGGTTTATTAATACTGTTAAATAATGGAAGAATAATTTATAAATACGTATTCAAAAATTCAAGGCTCGCTCTAGGATAATTTTTTACGGTGATCTGTTCAACTACACCACGCAGCTAGAACTAAATATTGAACACGTGCAAGGTGTACCTATTCGAATGCTTGAAAAGTAACACTTTGATAAGATTTGTTTAATGGAATGGACTTGAAAGCCTAGCAGGCCATCCAAAATCTTCAGCACAGCAAATTAATGACTTACCTTATCGGGGTTAAATCATGAAATTGCCCATGAGTGTTAAAATGAACAAAATGCCCTTATGAACAAAATTGACTAGAACTCTCTTAATATATCTGAAATCTTGATGGATCCTAATTTACCCAAATTTCCTAAATCTATCATGATATATCTGAATTCCTGCATAATCACAATATACCAGAAATATTGGATGATCTTGTAGTATAACTCCTAAATACTTGGATGAAATTTATATTTATCGAATTCCTTCGAATATGGTTCTTGATTCTGAAATCAATCCAAAATGAACTATTGTTCAATGTCTCCTTTCCGTGATTAGCAAGGATCACTGAGTGATAAATTGGACCATCTAGTGTGTCCCATATTTACATGAATAATTTTCCTGATTGGAAACCAGTCTATCCATTCTAATCCCAAGTGATCCTGATATTTATAGTAAAAACATGACTTTTGATTTTTGATACAAGTATACCTGAATATTGGGTCTTAATACTTTGGTTCTACTTATTAAACATATGTATGTATTCTGAATTCCTGACATACTGCTATTGTTTACTGAATTGACTATTGTTGTTCAAAATTGTTTTACTGGGTACTGGATACCGATTGAATACTGTAGGTTCAACCTTGATCAAGCTAGTAATTTCGCCTGTATTAGGTTTCTAGTTTCGGCTAAGGTAATTCCGCCCGTACTAGGTTCCTAGCTTTGACTAGGGTAATTCCGTCTGGGACCTAAGGTAACCCCTTAGGTCGGCACTTACGCCCATTGGGCCTAGGTTAACGCTTGTATCTGGTTCCTATGCTTCGGCTAGGGTAATTCCGCCTGGGACCTAAGGTAACTCTTTAGGTCGGTACCCACGCCCATTAGGCCTGAGTTAACGCCTATATAGATATAGTTCTGGAGAACTACATAGTGGAGTACGGTTAGAGGGTAGTTAGGCTAATACCAAATTTTTCATGTCTCTTCCTTTGCCCCTGTCAAAATTCTTATGTTGTCTAAAACTTTCTGTCGATCCTTCTTGATTTGCGTTTGTTAGGACACATCAAACCTCATGGCTTAATTCCTGTAAAATATCTTTCCTTTCTGATTCGTCTGGATTGTAGAATTTCATACTGATATTCAAAAGTTCAAGTATTGAACAACCATAATTTCTTTAGTACGGCATAATACGAGATTCTATGTACAGTAAGGGGAACATGTTGATGCCATGATCTTTATATATGTGATATGCTTTACCTTATACTTGCATGTGCTTATAGCATCATTTGATAGTTTTGTATTACTGAACTTTTCTAAGCTCACATTGTTTTTACCATCGCAGGTTAGAAAAAATCTATCATGGTATAGTGACCGACATCAATGTTTGGAGTTCTCTCGGTGTTGCTTTGGGAGTACGGTACTGGTATAATTAGTGGGCATGTATGCCGTGTATTGTATTATGTCAGAGTCTGTAATATGTTTCTGAGTTTTTGTTATATTTTTAAATGATTTCTTGAAATGGTATTTTAACTAGAAGTTTGCTTTCTCAACTTTATTGTGGTTAGAGAAAAACATTTTTATGTGGATTTTAATGTGGGTTGCTCTTGTGACCTCTTAGATTTAGGTGTGTCGCGTAGCCTGGTTTAGGGGGTTACATATCATTGAATCCTAACTGAGGGGTGACATGGCATTTAACAAAATTTTGTATAATTACATATTTGGTCCACGTTACTTAAATATTCTATCAATTTGATCTTAATTCTAATTTTTAATAAATTTAATTCTTAAATCAAGTAGCGATAGTAACACCTTTTATCGCCTAATTAGATGCAAATAAATTTAAAACCAAAAGTTGGTTTCAAAAGAATATAAACCTAAGATGTGTGCATGAAAAACAACAACTAGGGGTGAGCAAAACTCGACTCGACTCGAAAAAAATCGATATTTTTTTCAATTTCGAGTTATTTGAGTTATTCGAGTCAACTCGATTAACTCGAGAAAAAAAATTCAATTTCGAGTCGGTTTGGAATTTGCCCAACTCGAAAAATCGAAAAACCGAATTTTACAGTTTTGCAATTTAGTCACTGATTTCATTTTTCTTCAATTCCTCCTTCATTTTAAGTCCATTTTTGACCAAATTTGAACCATGTATTCCTAAACCAGCGTAAAATATGTATTTATCTTCAATTTATATTTTTGAAAATAAATTTCATATTTTTTCAATTCAGTCCCTTAACTTTGTATGATTTCCTCATTTCTTAAATATCTCCTTCGTTTTAAGTCAATTTTGACCAAAATTGAACCACATGCTCCTAAACTAATGTAGAAACTAGAATACATATTTAGCTTCAATTCATATTTTTAAATAAATTTCCTACTTTTGTAATTTAGCCCCTCAACTTTGAATGTTTCTCATTTCTTTAATTTCTCTTTCGTTTTAAGTCTATTTTTTTACCAAAATTAAACCACATGATTCACTAACACTATATAATATCTATATAACTTCAATTCATATTTTTAACAAATTTATTCTTTTTCTAATTTAGCCCTTTAACTTTATATTTTATTCAATTTGATCATTCAACTGAATTTTTTGTAATTTTTTTTCTTTACATCATTTCATTGACTCATTTATACCCCCATCAGTACTTTATCCTCAAAAGTTCCTTATTTAAAAATAATATAATAAATATATTTTAGAAGTTTAGATGATATTTTTTTATTAAATAACATTACAAATCTTACTTATGCATGTGAAAAATAATATGAAGATATATATATATATATATATATATATATATATATATATATATATATATATATATATATATGTATGTGCATATCTTATATGAATAGAGAAAATCGTTTAAATTGGAATCAAATCGTACTATAACATGGTAAATAATTACAATTAAATTTGTATAGAAACTCGAAAACTCGACTCGACTCGAATTTCATAAACTCGACTCGAATCGAAAAATTTTCAAATTAAGTTCAAGTCGTAAAATATGACGCGTCAACTCAAATAACTCGAATTTTTTTACTCGACTCGACTTGACTCGACTCGTTCGAACGCTCACACCTAACAACAACCATTGAGCCAAGCCTATCTTTGTTCATAGTTTGTACTAACCTTTAGCAAATGTTAACTTATGCGGGGAAATTAAAGAATTAAAAATAAGATTTTAACGGAATTCAAATTTAATAATGTTATATTTAATAATCTTATTAAAAATATTAATATATTTAATAACTTAGTTAATAATATATTTAATAATTTATTATTATCCACCTACATTGTGTAAAACTCAAATACTTTTACATCTTTCTTGACATGTTAGATTATGGTAAATAAATGGCTAAGATTATATCCTAATTTTTTTTTCTATGATAATCTTCACATTTTCTTATTGTTAAGCTCAGTCGTCTATTTACTTTAATATAGTGTTCTAAAAGTTTTACATGGTGTAAGATTATCATATTTCTTTATTAATATACGGGTTTTATTTTGATGCACAAACTGTGTAAATTTTTTTTACACAATCCTTTTATAAAATTTAAAATCTAAATCACAAACCCTAGCAACCTAAACCCTAAACTCTAAATTTTAACCATAAACCTTAAATTATATACCCTACATACTAAACCCCTAAACCCTAACATAAAACCCTAAACCCTAAACCCTAAAATTAAAGAGTTTGTGTAAACTAAAATTTACACAGCTTGTGCATCAAAGTATTTTCCTTAATATATTAATAGTTTAGTATAATATTATGAAATATACTAATATAATATTAAATTATGAATAGATTAATAAAATATAAATAGTTTAATATAATATTTTATCTTGACATCCATCATCGTCATCAGCTTCATATAATAACTTCCTTGATTCAATAGAGAAGCAAAATCCTCTGCCTCTATCTCCTGCACTAATTGTAGTTGTCAAACAATTTCAATTTCAATATCTAAGACAAGAAGTCAAAGAATGAAATCAATGATTTCAGAAGTCATCTTTAGCATCAAATTATGTGATAATAAAACTTTTATTTAGACAAGTTATTCTATAATCTCCACAATTGCATGGAATACTTATCTTAAACACAAGTTGGAAACAGATAATTTGAGAGTTGTTTTTTTTTTTTATCAGTTTGAAGCAGATTGAGAGGCTTTTCGGCTGAGTTCAATCCAATCTTGTCGTTTCTCTTTCGGGATCAAGCATTCATTCACAACATCCATTTTCATCAGCTTTTCAATCCACTCATGAATAATTGGGAATTTCTCAGCGGTTAGAAATTTCTCCCCAGTAATCTCTCCGACCATATGAAACCACAGTAAAAGATTAGCAGCAATATCCAGGTACCCTATTCTCTGCCCTGCAAAAAATTGCTTCCCTTGAAGCTCATCTTCAAGAATTCTCAGCTGCTGATGAATTTCTTCAATGGCCTGCTGTTTCCCCTCCCCCGTGCTACGAGCAAGCTTGGTCATTGTAGGCAAAAGCTGAAAACAGTATTGCATTTGCAGTAGAGACTAGAGAGTATTATAGTAGAAGTATGATGATAAAAGGGTTGAATTTGGTATACCTTTTCGTCCATGAATTTAGCATAGAAACGAGCCTTTGCCCTTTCATGAGGGTCTTGAGGCAAAAGAGGATGAGTTTTCCAGGTCTCATCCACGTATTCGAGAATGACCAATGATTCCGCAACTGGTTTTCCATTGTGCAGTAAAAGAGGGACTTTCTTGTGGATGGGGTTATACTTCAAAAGCAAAGGGCTCTTGTTTGACAAGTCTTCTTCTATGTACTCATAGGGTATTCCTTTGAGTTTCAGTGCCATTTCTACTCTGCGGCTGAAGGGGCTCGCCCACATCCCCCAAAACTTCACTTCTTCGCCCATTGTATTTGTTGTTGCAGTCTTGAAATGGGTCTATTATTTACCCTTTTATAATTCAGATTTCATGAATCCAATATGAATAATCCAAACATTTCGATCTTTTCAACTACTGGGCTGCATTTCCTTGCAATCATCGATTATCATGAATTCTCCGAACAAGAAAATATGAACTCAAAATGTCCCCAACCCAGAACGGAGATTAACATGCACAACAGAAAGTGAAATAACAAAAGGTTATACTTAGGGCAAGCTGGCTATACCTTTTCATCAATGTACTCGAGGTTTAACAAAAGGTTATACTTCAGAAACAGAGAGCTCTTGTTTGATAAATCTTCTTCAATGTACTAATATGGTTTCCCTTAAGTTCTTGCCCACATCCCAAATAGCTTGATTGAAATATGAACCACTAATTAAAGTCGACTCAAATAACTTAAAATAAAAAGTAATTTTTTCAAGTCAAATCAAATTTTGTTCACCTTTACTCTTACCCTTCGAACAAAATTCTAGTACATCATATATAATATACGTTTTAGGGTAAATTACACTATTAGTCACTAAAATTGGCCACATTTCTGTTTTGATTACTAAACTATAAAAAATTGTAACCATATCTTTAATGTTTTTGAATTTGTTTTTTAGTTATTGAGCCATTAATTCTTTAACGTCGTTATGACATGATATCTTTCTTTCTCTCTTTTAAAATACTCTAATTTTTTTTCGTTACAACTACCACCACCATCTGCAACACAATTAGCCTTTTTTCTTTCTTTTTAAGTTTTATTTTTCTCGAAACTCACTAAAAATTGATGGAAATCAAGTCAGGGCTTTAATTTTTAATACTTCGATCTCCACTAACAACCGACTGATGAGGACAGTTTCAAGCTACGTTTTCCTTCTTCTGGAAAGAATACTTCTTATCATTTGAATTTTCAAATAAACACCCCAAACCACTCAAATTTGAGGAAACCCCGAAACGTAAAAAAAATATTAGATTTTATGTTGAAATTTTATAGGTTTTAAGGAGTTTTGGAAGAAAATTTTTTTAACCCACTAAATTGGAAAAAGACAATAAAATGAGTTTGTTTGTGTTTAGAGTGGTCAAAGAAGACGTTGACGATTCTGATGACGATTTGAAATGCTAAAAAACATTAATTTGAAAAAATATAAATAGAAAAAAGAAAAAGAAAAAATACATTATATGAAGAAATAAAAAAAATTCAGTTCTTTCGCTCTAACGTCGGTAGAAAGAAATTATTAAAATTTACTAATTGATCGAGTAAGTAAAGATACCTAAGTTGTACCATTTTATCTGAATTTGAATCTCAACATTACCACGAGAAAGTAATATATTTATTTAATAATAAAAATTATATTATTATGGTTGAGTACTTTAAAAAAGATAAATATAAAAAAGGTAAACTACACCAGATGCCACTAAGTTATTATCATTGACCCACTTATGCCACTGAACTTTAAAAATGTTTAAATCTAACACCAAACTTTACTTTCTGACTCGTTTATGCCACTCCACGATTAACTCTTAACGGAATTGTTAACTTAAAATGACGTTGTTCTGTGTGGCTGTTTTGAAACTTGGTTTATCCCAAATAAAGCATATGCACTTGATGGTTTAAACCTAAGACCTTTAGATACAAAGGATAAACCTTAACCACTAAACCAACATGAAATTGTGTAATGTTTTATCTAGGGATAGAAACGGGGCGGGGCGGGTTTTGGCTGCCCCGACCCCGACCCAACTTTAATATATTTTATCACCGATCTACCCCAACCTAATAAAATCATAAATTGACCTCAAAATTTTAATAAAAAAATCTGACTAGACCCGACTCACCCAAAAAAATAATAAAAATATTAAATATAATATATAAAAATAATATATATATATATATCAGGTCGGGTCGGGGAATTTTCACACCAAACCTGAACCCGCCCCGACTTTGTTTCTTTCTAAACCCGCCCTGCCCCGCCTCGAACCCAAAAATTTTAAAAAAAATAACCCGCCCCTATAGGGTCGGGTCCGGGTCAAATTGGCATCCCTAATTTTACCACATATATTATATATGTCAAACCACACTTGAGATTAATTCAAATTATTTTATGAAATAAATAATATTAGTATATAAATGATATAAAATATATTTTTTACATATATATATATATCAATATATATATAAGGGTTAGGATCAACTTACACTGTGTAAAACTCTTTAAGTTTTACACCTTTTTTGGATCGTTGGATGGGAGAAATGGATGGTTGAGATTAACTCCGTGTTTTTAATTCCCAAGTGATAATATTCACATATTTTACTGTTAATCTCATCCATCCGTTTCACTCATCCAACGATCCACAAAAGGTGTAAAACTTAAAGAGTTTTACACAGTGTAATTTGATCCTATCCCTATATATAATATTATTTTTATATATTATTTATAATATAAATATATCATTTAAAACACACCCAAAATATTCATAATAATAATATATTTATATTATAAATAATATAAAAAATAATAAACCCTAAACTCCAAATCCCAAATCCCAAATAACAAACCTAAACCATAAGGCTTTGGATTTGAGTTTATGGTTTCTATATATTATTTATAATATAAATATAATTTGGTTAAATCAAATGGATAGGTTTATATTATTTAATTAAAAATATATTATTTTTTATATATTATTTTTAATATAAATTTATTATTTAAAAAACTTAAAATATTCGTAAAAATAATATATTTGTATTATAAATAATATATAAAACCCCATAAATCGTAAATCTTAAGATTTAGGGTTTAATGTTTGTTGTTTTGGGTTGCGGTTTTATTTTTTATGATTTTATATATAATATTTATAATATAAATATATTATATGTATGAATATTTTGGGTATTTTAAAAATAGTATATTTATATTATAAATAATATCAAATAATATATTTTTATTTATATATTATAATATACACAAATAATATATTTTATACTATTTATATATTAATATTATTTATAATGTTATTTATTTCATAAAATAATTTTAATTAATCTCAAGTGTAGTTTGACATATATAATAATTATGGTAAATATTAGATAATTTTATGTTGGTTTAATAGTTAAGACTTACCTTTTGCATCTGAAGGTTCTGAGTTCAAACCCCTCCAAGTGCATGGGTTTTATTATTTTTTCGTCCAGTAAAACAACGTCGTTTTGGGTTAAATTAAGCTTCAAAACGACGCGGTTTTGAGTTGAGTTAACGATTTTATTAAGAGTCAATAACAGTGTAGCATAAACGAGTTAGAAAATAAAGTTCAATGATAAATTTGAATATTTTTAAAATTTAGTGACATTTTTGAGCTAACGACAATAGTTTAGTGGCATTTAACATAGTTTATTTATATAAAAAAATGTAGTGTCACGATTATAATTTTTTAATAAATTTTAATTTTAATCCTGATATCATGATTATAACTTATTAAGAGAAAAGGAGAAGAAATATTTTAGGAAAAGAAAAGAAAGTGGTGCTCTAATATTAGGGGTGAGCGTTCGATCGAGTTGAATCGAGTTAAAAAATTTCGAGTTATTTGAGTTGACGAGTCATATTTTACAACTCAAACTTTATTTGAATTTTTTTTCGATTCGAGTCGAGTTTAAGAAATTCGAGTCGAGTCGAGTTTTCGAGTTGCTATAAAAATTTAACTGTAATTATTTATCATGTTATAGTAGGGTTTGATTCCAATTTAAACTCCTTTCTCTAATCAAATAAGATATGCACATATATATTTTTTCACATGTGACAATATTTCTTCATATTTTTATATATCAGTATGTATATATCATAAAAGATAGAGGGACTCGTCTCGAACTTAAAAATAAATCCACTAATTACTAAAAATTTCGAGTTATTCGAGTTATTCGAATTTTCATTTTACAACTCAAACTTTATTTAAAATTTTTTCGAATTATTTGAGTTTATAAAATTTCGAGTCGAATCAAGACGAGTCAAGTATTTTTACCTCGAGTCGAGTTTTGCTCAACCCTACCTAATATCATGATTATAACTTTCTATAATTTAACGATCAATCTACTTTTTACCAAGAAAACAGCGTATTACATTCGGCGCACACATCACTGTCTCAGCATAACAGCTGCCATGCCAGCCTGATTCTATTAATATTTGTACATCTCAAATTTGTCATTATTTACAAAACTCCCACTTAAACGGCACCGTTCTCCTTCATTCCCTCACCAACAGCCAAAAACCGTATCTATATATTAAGCCTTTTGCCCGTTTCAAAAATCAAAGTTCCCCTTTTCCACCTCTCTCCATTCTCCAATGGTCATCGTTTTTTCCGTTTCTTCTTCTTCGATAACTCTTCTTTTTCTTAGTTTTCTTTTCTTTTAATTTTCTGTATAATTTCTCCAAAACTATCTTCGTTTTCTTTTTTTTTTCTTTTGAATTTTCTCTTCTCGATCTATCCACTCCGAGTAAGTTCAATCACTTCCGCATCTCTATTTTCTTCTCCCTGTTTTTTCCTTTTAGATTGATTGATTCCTTTTTTTTTTTTGGATTTTGCAGGTTTGAGAGAGAAGAGGAATGGCGCATAGAGTAGATCACGAGTACGATTACCTGTTCAAGATCGTGCTGATAGGAGATTCTGGAGTTGGAAAGTCGAATATTCTCTCTAGGTTCACCAGAAACGAGTTCTGTTTGGAATCTAAATCAACCATTGGCGTCGAGTTCGCTACTAGAACCCTCCAGGTTTATCATAGTTTCAATCAGCTCAATCTTTGATTCGTCTTCATGCGTGTTTACTTTTTCCTGCCGAAAATTAGTTGTTCCTAGAGTTCCTAGAATTTTGAGTGGTAAATTATCTTGTTGAGATTTTCGTATGTTCGAAATGCTTATGATCTGATTTAGTTTAGGGGAAATTTGCATGATTACGTTGATCATGAACTTTATGTTACTTAGTTGCCTAATTAGTATCTAAAAAAGTCATTTCAGTAATGTTACATGAATTGAGGCATCCGATTGCCTTTTCTTGCTCTATGATTTTAAATTTGGACGTCCATTTCGAACGTGATGTAGTTAGGCTTAGGCAAGAAAAAAAGATGATCAGAATTCAGGTAGTTATAATCGTTGAAGGCTCTTTAGCATTGTGGTTGAGTTCAGAGGACTGTTTCATGTCTATTTTTAGTGGAGCAGGTAATGCCGGATACAATAAATGTCCCAAAAATTAACTATAACAGCGACACCAATGAGAAACATGAATATTATACGAATAAACGAATATGTCATAATCTTTATAAGGCAATTTATTAATATTTTACACCTATGTAAATATAAAAAAAAACTTAAAAACAATTATGACATAAGAAAGTACATGATCATGATATGGATACACGAATTATTCATTCTAACTTTTAGTAACAATTTCTACATGTAAGAAATGTTGGAGAGTTGATTGATTCAAAGCATATTTCATTGAATTGAAAATTAAGTTATTATATTGATCCTACCTTTCATTATGTTGTTTTATTCCAATGTTAAAAATTGAGAATATAATGTTGCTTCTTATGGATCTCTGACATAATTGATTTGGTTCTGAGAACCGTTTATTTGTTGGCTTGTCCCATATTTTCAACCCTTTAATCCAATGTATTTTCAGCTTGTTAATTAGTGCTCATGGTTATACAATTTGGTAAATTGTTGGTTTTGTTTGTATTATGCAACTAATTTCTTTCAATTTTTATGATTCAGGTGGAAGGCAAGACTGTTAAGGCTCAGATTTGGGATACGGCAGGTCAAGAGAGATATCGAGCTATCACTAGTGCTTACTACAGAGGAGCTGTTGGTGCTCTTCTTGTCTACGACATAACTAAGAGGAAAACATTTGATAATGTTCAGAGGTGGCTGCGCGAGTTGAGGGACCATGCAGATTCTAACATCGTCATCATGATGGCCGGAAACAAATCCGACTTGAATCATCTCAGAGCAGTTTCTGAGGAGGATGGTCATGCTCTGGCTGAGAGGGAAGGTCTTTCGTTTCTTGAGATGTCGGCGCTAGAAGCAACAAACATCGAGAAGGCATTCCAAACCATATTGAATGAGATATACCATATCATAAGCAAAAAAGCATTGGCAGCCCAGGAAGCAGCCGCTAGCGTCACGCTTCCGAGCCAAGGAACCACCATTAATGTCGCTGATTCATCAGGCAACACTAAGAAAGGATGCTGTTCTACTTAACAAGGTGATAAAACTTTTGACCAAGAGAGATACATGTAGAATACTTAGCTTTTATTTTAAAAGAACCATACTGTTTGTTAGTAGCATCAGCTTGATAAGGCCGGCTTATACTTTTGATCTTTTTTCTCAACTTGTTCTCAAAACCGGAAGTTGGAAGTTTGGGTGAGAAATCGCTATTAGAAGCAGAGCACAGCATAATTGGTTGCATCTCCTTTTATACTTTATGTTTTCAACTTTCATGGTTATGAGAATCGAAATTAGATGGATTTGACTAGTGTCAAATCGACTTTTAATTTTTTTGAAGTATTTTGAGTTTAAATCATTTTAGTTCGAGTCATTTGGGTTTATTAATTATTTTTAAAGTCTGATCATTTTAAATTTAGTTTTTCAGGTTTAACTATTCAAGTTTGACCCTCTTAGTATAGGTCAATTATAAGTTGGGTTATTTATTTCTAATTTAAGTCATTCGATCATGTTTGTACTGATCGGTAAGGTTTTCGAGTTTGAATCTAAATTGACAGGTGTGGTTATGGGTGATAACGAGTTGAGTCCGAGCCTAGGCAGGCACGGCTCGAATATAATACTAGAGTGATTGGCTCGAGCTCGAAGTGGATAGTTTGAGCTTGGCTTGTGGCTTTTTTCAAATTGTTTTTAAATATTTGGGTAAAGTTGAAAAATGGTAACTGAACTTTGTTAAAAAATAAAACGGTAATCAAAGTTTCAAATGCTACAAAATGACAATTAAACTTTGTATTTTGTTGCAAAATGGTAATTCATCCATTAAGTAACTTAACGGGGCAGTTATAAAACTTTGTATAATATCACATGTATTCCTCTATATTTACACATTTAATTAATTTAGTTTAAATTCAAAAAATTTATTTAATTTAGCCCGACACATTTACTAAATTTAGCCCTCGCTATTCCATTGCATTTCTAGCCATGTAAATAAACAGAGGAACAATTAAAAGATACCTACTCACTTATTTATCAATATTGATAGGTGGGAGCATCAATTCCATCCCAAAGAAAGACCATCCACTCATCATTAGTAGTTTTGCATGTATGAAGTACCTTAGTAGGGCCTAACATTAAACATAAAGATGAATCAGCACACCTTGAAATAATAAAAAAGCAGTACAAACATGCGATTAAATATGCCATATTTGAAAACCAAGTAAAAAAAATAGCACAGGGAAATCAAAGATACTTTTTAATACCTTGCAAGCTAAATAATAAGAAGTTCGACACTACCCAAAAAAAAAAGAATAAAACAGTGAAGCTTAATATTGGGTGATGGTATAATGACCAGATTTTTGGCATCAGAATTAGAGGACATAATCACATAAAAAGAGGCAATGCACATGGAATCAAAATCAAGGACAAATTAAACAAAAAGCAAGCTCTACTAAACTCATAGATGCAGCTCTGAATGGCTTCACGAATCAAGGACGGGAGGAAAAACCATGCACATTTGACATTTGGAGCATTCAAATTCAATATAGAGATTATAACTGTTAAAACTTTAAGACATAACCTACTAGATGAAGGTGAAATATATAGATCACTAGCAAACCAAAAGCATTCCGTCAATAACCTGGGAACTTGCTAACCACTTTCTCAGGCCTGTTATCATCATTGCATCATGTTTTCCCGCATGAAAATTTAAAGAAGCTTGATAAGGATGAAAATTTTGACCATCTTTCCCATCGTATAAAGCAAACGAAGACAACTTTTTGTTGTATACAACATATACATTCATATTTGAGCATTTTATGAAAGTTGTGTGGCTGGGAATGTAGTGGAATAATTTTGGAATTTTATTTTAAGGATAAAATTGAAAAAATATGTAAATAACAAGGGCTAAATTTAGTGAATTTGGACTAAACTGATTGAATGTGTAAATATGGTTATACAAAATTTTATAACAGCCCCATTAAGTACTTAACGGTCGAGTTACCATTTTATAACATTTGAAAGTTTGATTACCATTTTGTTTTTTAACAAAATTCAGTTACCATTTTTCAACTTTACCCTAAAAATTTTTGTTGAAGTTTTAAAAAATAACCCGTGAAAACCTAGTCGAGAAAATATAATAATTATTCTTTAAGTCCGCAAGTAACTATAGTACATTTCCTAAATTATACAAGTCTACAAAAGAAAAATGAGATTTAAAATATTTAACCATGATAACAACACAAATACAATTTTTGAAGCATACAAGTCCACATGTAACACAACAAACAACAATTTTTCTATTGTGCAGGCGGGCGAGCGTGCATTATTTCAAGTCAGTTCACGGGTTTTTCGAGTTGAACTTGGGTCAGCTCGATTTCTTAAGGTCTCAAGCCGAGCACGAATTTGAATCAAGTTTACTCAAGCTGAACTTTGATCAAGCCTAACTCAAGTAACTTGCAAGCTGACCAGACTCATTATTACTCTTAGGTGTGGTTTAAATAGATCTTTGATTGAATTCAGTTGCAGGTTTTGTTTTGTTCTAAAGAAAATAAAAGGCTCAACCATCATCACCATCCCTTTCGTTGTTGGACCACTATTACTCTTCACTCACTTTTTCGTCGTTAGAAATTTACAAACATGTTGATAAAACATCGAACCTCGAAAGCTTTTAAACAAAAAGCATCATCAAAAATATATGACTTCATTGTTGCTGCTGTAACGGAGAAATTTTAGGATTTAGTGCCAGGGATTTAAGGATTCATGGTGTTTTGTGAATTAGGATTTTTGTGGAAAATTAGGAAAGTTCAAAGGTTTTTTTTTTTGAAAATTTAAGAGATGACTGAGAGTTACTATAACACCCTAAACTCGAATGTCACATTTGGACCTCAAGCTCGACTCATTACCATAAAATTTTTTAACCTAATTTAGCTCAAAAGAGTTAACTATCAAACCATTTAAATTGTTGAAGAGCTGAACTAATTATAATTAATTAGTTAGTTATGAAAACTGTTAGTTAGTTTCTGATGTAGTTAGATAGTTCTAGATGAACTATATTGCTATATAAACAATGTGTTGTATTATTATTATTTGGATTGGAATAAAATTAAAACCCATTCTTTTAACATGGTATCATCGTCCATGTTATTTGGGCTGTAACTTTTTTTTGGGCTTTTCATTTTCGCAACCGTATCCATTTGTCTTCTCTTTCGGGAGTTTTTCTCCCTCTTTCATCGTTTTTCCCTCTTTCTTTACCATGCCGGCGGCCGATTCCACCGTCATTGATTCCAATCACATCCTCTTCCTTCATCCCTCCAATACGCCTGACACTCTTCTTGTTTATTACCAGTTGACCGGCATTGACACGTACAACGTTTGGAGTCGTTCGCTTCGAATTGCTCTGCTTGCAAAAAAAAAAAGGCTAGGGTTCATTGATGGTGATTGTCGCCGTGGTGATATGGAGGAGGCTCTTCAACCTCTTTGGGACCGGTGCAACGCCTTGGTTCTTTCTTGGCTACTCAACACAGTCAGTAAGGATCTTTCGGCCGGGATTATCTTCGCCTCTAGCGCGGTTGTTGTCTGGAAGGATCTCAAAGAACGCTTCGATAAGGTCGACGACACTCGCATTTTTTTCCCTCCATCGTGCGATAGCAACCCTAGTTCAAGGTGATTCTTCTGTTTCTGCATATTACAGAAAACTGAAGTTACTTTGGAATGAATATAATGCCCTAGTTTCGTTCTCTTCTTGTGAATGTGAGACATCTCAGGAGAATTTGCAGAATATTCTTTAACAGAAATTGTTTCAATTTCTCATGGGTTTGAACGAAACATATTCTGCCATTCGGAGTCAAATTCTCCTGATGCAACCCTTGCCCCAAGTTAATAAGGCTTATTCTATGACCCTTCAAGAGGAATCTCAGCGTGTTCACCTTAGTTCGATTAGTCCTCTTTCCGAGCCTACTGTGATTTATGCTACTGGGAAATCTCGACGCAAGTTCACTGGTTTTTGTGATCATTGTCACCTCAAGGGTCACAAGAAGGATCAATGTTATAGACTGATCAGATTTCCTGCTGATTTTAAGTTCTCCAAACGACGTGATCCTTAGGCTGCAATGGTTCTCAGTCAAGCTGAGGCAGTTTCGGGTTCTCCTGGTCTTGTTGAGAAGCCTGCACCTCCTTGCGTTCCAACTGCTCCTGTTTTTACTCAGGCTCAGTACCAGCAGATCCTAGACCTCCTTCACAAGCTTGCACCTTATGCTGCTAATGTGACAGGTATATCTTGTCTCTCTGTTGTTGCTCGTACTGGTTGGATCTTGGATACAGGGGCAACTGATCATATGTGCTCAGATTTCTCTAGTTTGTTAGCTCTTTCTTCATGTGCTTCGAACTCTAGATGTGTCTATCTTCCCACTGGTAAACAAGCTTCCATCACACATACTGGATCCATCTCCCTTTTTTCTGGTTGTATTCTGTCTAATGTTCTCTTTGTCCCTGAATTTCATCATAATCTTTTATCCATTTCCATGTTAACTAAAGAACTTAATTGTCATGTTATTTTCTATCCTGAATTTTTTTTGTTGCAGGATCTCTCCACTAGAAAGATGAGGGGGATTGGTAAGCAAACATGAGGCCTTTATGTGTTTCAGTCTTCTCCAGCTTTTGCTAGTGTTTCTTCAGGTGCATCATCTTTATCAGTTTGTAATGGTGTTGTTTCCTCTTGTTTGTCTTCTGTTGTTTCTACTGATGTTTGGCATGCTCGTTTAGGCCACATGACTTTTAATAAAATGAATAAGATTTCTTTTTATTATCCTATTCATGTTTCTTTCAGAGCATGCTTGTACTATTTGTTCTTTGGCTAAACAACATAGGTTGCCTTTCTCTTCTAGTACAAATAGATCTCTTTCTCCTTTTGAACTGCTTCATCTTGACCTATGGGGCCCTGTAGAACTAATGTTTTGTATAATAATTGAAAAATATTTTGGACTGATTTAAAAAGTATTTAAAACAATTTCCAAAGTCCAAATAACTTAAAAATATGTTTAGGGACATTTTCAAAGGGTTTTACATGTTTTCAAAGGCCAAACCACACAAAACCTTCTAGGCGTTTCGAAACACCTTAGGGCGTTTCGATACGGTGCATTCCAGTAGCAAAAGTGTTTCGATACGGGTATCGAAACGCGCATTCCCTGGATGAGATTTTTGCCCAGCGTTTCGAAACGGGCTATGTCGTTTCGATACGCCTATGTGGCATGGACCACAACGGTCATAAACCCCAACGGCTATTTCCCAACTAACATTTAAATGTAGGGCGTTTCGATACGGGTCTAGGCATTTCGATACGTGTTCCGAAACGGCCAGGGGCGTTCCGAAATGGGTGCCTTGTCAGACTGTAACGACTCTTTCTACTTAAAGGGTGTTTCGAAACGGGTTCGAGCGTTTCAAAACGGTGAGCTGCAGAACTGCATTTATGGTGGGAATTAAAGTCCTCAACGGCTCTAATTCTATCCCAACGACTAATAACGGCTACAAACTCATCAAGGAGTATAAAAGGGACCTCCAAGCATCAAGTAAAGAATGCTCATATTGTCAATCAACAAATGATCAAGAATTGTCTTAGAGCTTAAATTGTCATTTATTGTATAGACAAACACTAGTGAGCCAAAATTGTTAAATTTGCTCAAGTGTTTTAGGTTTTGGGTGAGTGCTAAATTGTGCAAACAAATACCTATTAGAGGGTTTTAAGTTTGCTTATTGTGTCTCTTTGTAAAAGAGGGTTTCGATCAAGGCTTTGGGTAGAAAGCTTGATTGGTGTAAAGGGTTTTCTCCTAAGCCTAGAAAAGGGGACGAATCAATAGTGGATTGATAGGAAATCCTTAGTGGGGAGCTAAGGAAGTGGATGTAGACCTTGGTTAGAAGGTTGAACCACTATAAATCATTGAGTTAATTATCCTTTTAGCTTCCACAACCCTTCGACCCAAAAATCCACCTCTCCACCACTTGGTGAGCCATATCGGTTGAACGAATCAAGCTCCTCACAACTCTACAATTGGTATCAGAGCTTGGCTCAATCGAAGAGGATTCACATCCTATTGAGAAGATCCGGCAAGCTCGATCATTATTTTATCAACCGACTCAAATGGCACAATCAATCGACAAACCGCCTTTCTATGACGGAACCCACTATGCCCATTGGAAGACAAAGATGAAGTTCTTCATCAAATCTAGAGATTACAAGCTATGAGACATAGTTGAAGATGGTCCGTTCGTGCCTCAACGAAGCAAAGCGGAGTGGAGTGCCGACGATCGAAAGAAGATGAAGCTTAATTGCAAAGCCTTGCACTTCTTGTTTTGTGCTTTTGGCCCAACCATCTATGAGAAGATGTTTTCTTGTGAGAGTGCCAAGGAGGTATGGGACAAGCTTGAAGTCACATACGAGGGGACCGATGAAGTCAAGGAGACCAAGTTTGGGCTCCTAACCTTAGAGTATGAGAACTTCAAAATGGATCCGGAAGAGAACGTCGAGAAGATGTTTGATAGGTTCTCCACTATCACCAATGGTCTCAAGGGCTATGGAGAAGCCATCCCGGAGGAAAAGCTTGTTCGAAAGCTCATCTACTCACTTCCCGAGTCTTGGGACTCAAAGAGGACCGCCATCACCGAAGCAAATAATTTGAAGACTTTGAAGCTTGATGAACTCATGGGGTCACTCCTTACTCATCAAATCATGAAGAAGAACAAAGAAGATGAGAAGAAAAGGGAAGAAATTAGAGATATGGGGGAGAAGAAAATCAAAGGGCTAGGCATCAACGCAAGTGCCATGGCTCTTAAATCCTCCACTTGCCATCATGTCTACTCTAGTGAAGAGGAGGATGAAGAAGAAGAGATAGTTCATCTCTTCAAGAAGTGTGCCTCGTTCATGAAGAAAGCTTTGAGAGAGCTTGAACGAGATTCCAAGAAGAAGGAGAGGGACGACACTTCAAGCCATAAGAAGAAGGCACATGTGGCTACTTGGAGTGATGAGGACTCCCCCGACGATGAACAAGCCAACCTTTGCCTTATGTCCATCGAAGAAGATTCAAGGGTAACTTCTAATTCATCTACTTCATGTTCTTACTCTTTTGATGAATTACAAGATGCCTATGATGATTTGGTTTTAGACTTTAAAAATCACATTTTGAAAAAAAAAATTGATTTCAAAGTTAAAAATTCAAAATGAATTGATTTCTAAAACCAAACTTGAACTTGAAGCAAAACTCGAAGAGTTTGAATTAAAATGTTTTGATTTACAAAATTTGCTTCAAAAAGTTCAAGAAGAAAAATATTTAATTTCCAAAGAGCTTGAAAAGAAAAGTTTTTTTGGAAAATCAAATTTTTATGTAAGACAATCTAGTGCCCCTAGATTTGTAAAAGGAAAATGTTTTAGAAGTGTTTGGATCCCAAAAGGACTAACCACTTCAACTAAAAAGGATGACATTGAAAAATGGATTTCAAAGGGGACTAAAATTTGTGCTACTAACGTCTATGGATCCAAAGAAATTTGGATACCAAAAATCACTTGATTGTCTTTTGCTAGGTGTGATGGAGATGTTCAACAAGTCAAACATTGAGGGGGAGCTCCATGCACACTAAGGAAGAACACTTGAAGAAGGAAGGTTTCACATCCTCCCTTGAGTTCAAGTGTGGTAAAATCTAGTTTCTTTTGTGTTTATTTGTTTTATTTTTTATTTAATTCAACTAGATGATCATAAATGTTGGACTAACATTTTATTGTTGCTTTGAGTAAGGGGAGCCATTTTAAAACCAAATTCTTATTTTTGTCAATTTTTTACCTCTATTGTAATTTTGAACTTAATGTTTTAAATTCTTTTTGATATAACAAAAAAGGGGAGAAATGGTTTGAAAAATTGCATTTTCAAATGAATAAGAGGGAGCTTTATTTGATTTCATATCTTTAATCTCTTATTCACATTTTTAAAGTTAAAGGGGGAGAATCCCAAACAATTTTTCAAGATAGTTTTATTATATCAAAAAGGGGGAGATTGTAGAACTAATGTTTTGATATAATAATTGAAAAATGTTTTGGACTGATTTAAAAAGTATTTAAAACAATTTCCAAAGTCCAAATAACTTGAAAATATGTTTAGAGACATTTTCAAAGGGGTTTACATGTTCTCAAAGGCCAAACCACACAAAATCTTCCAGGCGTTTCGAAACACCTTAGGGCGTTTCGATACGGTGCATTCCAGTAGCAAAAGTGTTTCGATACGAGTATCAAAACGGGCATTACCTGGATGAGATTTTTGCCCAGCATTTCGAAACGGGCTATGCCGTTTCGATACGCCTACGTGGCATGGACCACAATGGTCATAAACCCCAACGGCTATTTCCCAACTAACATTTAAATGCTGAGCGTTTCGATACGGGTCTAGGCGTTTCGATGCGTGTTCTGAAACGGCCAGGGGCGTTCCGAAACGAGTGCCTTGTCAGACTGCAACGACTCTTTCTACTTAAAGGGTGTTTCGAAACGGGTTCGAACGTTTCAAAAAGGTGAGCTGTAGAACTGCATTTATGGTGGGAATTAAAGTCCTCAACGGCTCCAATTCTATCCCAACGGCTAATAACGACTACAAACTCCTCAAGGAGTATAAAAGGGACCTCCAAGCATCAAGTAAAGGCTAATGCTCATATTGTCAATCAACAGATGATCAAGAATTGTCTTAGAGCTTAAATTGTCATTTATTGTATAGACAAACACTAGTGAGCCAAAATTGTCAAATTTGCTCAAGTGTTTTAGGTTTTGGGTGAGTGCTAAATTGTGCAAACAAATACCTATTAGAGGGTTTTAAGTTTGCTTATTGTGTCTCTTTGTAAAAGAGGGTTTCGATCAAGGATTTGGGTAGAAAGCTTGATCGGTGTAAAGGGTTTCCTCCTAAGCCTAGAAAAGGGGACGAATCAATAGTGGATTGATTGGAAATTCTTAGTGGGGAGCTAAGGTAGTGGATGTAGACCTTGGTTAGAAGGTTGAACCACTATAAATCATTATGTTAATTATCCTTTTAGCTTCCACAACCCTTCCACCCAAAAATCCACCTCTCCACCACTTGGTGAGTCATATCAGTTGAACGAATCGAGCTCCTCACAACTCTACAGGCCCCTACAAGGTATCAACTCATCAGGGTCATCGTTTTTTCCTTACTGTTGTTGATGACTTTGCTAGAATGACTTGGATTTTTTTGTTGAGATTAAAATCTGATACAGTTCTTCATCTAAAATCTTTCTTCTCCTTCATCAAAACTCATTTTTCTGTTCAGCCTAAATTCCTTCGTTTTGACAATGGCACTGTGTTTTTCAATTCTCAGTGTTCAGATTTCTTCACTTCTCTTGGTATAGTTTATCAGAGTAGTTGTGTTGCCACTCCACAGCAAAATGGAGTGGGTAAAAGGAAACACAAACATTTTTTAGAAGTGGCTCGAGCCCTTTATTTTCACTCAAAAATTCCTATTAAGTTCTGGGGTGAGTGTTCAAACTGCCTGTTATCTTATCAATAGAATGCCTTCTTCTGTATTAAATTGGCTCACCCCTTTTGAAATCATGTACAAAAAGGCCACTGACATTTCACATTTAAGGGTCTTTGGATGTTTGTGCTATGCCACAAATCCTTCACCTTCTGATAAATTTTCCTCAAAAGTCTTTCCCTCTTTTTTTCTAGGTTACTCCTTAACACAAAAGGGATACATTTTGTTTAATCTTGAGTCTAAATCTTTTTTGTCAACAAAGATGTGGTCTTTCATGAACTTGTTTTTCCCTTCAAACTTTCTTCATCTACTAAGTCTTTTTTCCCTGCTCATCCTCATATTATTGATGATGATTTCCTTGTTATTACACCTACTCAACCTGTTTCACATACTCAACCTGTTTCATCTTTCTCTCCTATTGTTGATATTCCTCATACCTCTTCTGAGCCTTTTGGGTCTTCTGAGTCTGGGCCTAGCCCTGTTATTGCTCATGTTGTTCATGTTCCTTTTGTTCGAAGGTCTTCTCGAGTTTCAAAACCTCCTGGTTGGTTGAATGACTATGCTTTCAGGTCCTCCAATGTTTTTCAATCCTCTTCACTTTTAGGTTTGCATCATATTTCTAATTCCATTTCATATTCTCACTTACCATCTCATACACAACTTTTTTTGTCCACCACTTCTGCCCTTACTAAACCTAACACCTATGCTGAAGCCAAAAATAGTCCTCTATGGGTTCAAGCTATGTTTGAGGAGATTCAAGCTTTAGAAGCTAATCACACATGGTCTGTTGTTCCTTTACCTGCTGGAAAACATCTCATTAGTTGTAAATGGGTCTACAAGATCAAATATTATGCTTCTGGTGCTGTTGAACATTACAAAGCACGTTTGGTTGCCAAAGGGTACAGTCAGCAAGAAGGTATAGACTACACTGAGACTTTTTCCCCTGTGGCCAAACTTGTTACTGTGCGGACAATATTGGCTCTTGCTGCTTTGTTTGGATGGCCTTTGCAACAAATGGATGTTCATAATGCTTTTTTTACAAGGGGACTTAGTTGAGGAAGTGTATATGGATTTGCCTCTAGGATTTGACAACCAGGGTGAGAATTATGTTTGTAGGTTCCACAAATTCTAATATGGTCTGAAACAGGCATCTGGGCAGTGGAATCTCAAGTTAACTGATGCCTTGATTCTTGTTGGTTTTAAACAAAGTAAATTTGATTACTCATTGTATATGAAAAAAATGGTGATAAGCTAGTTCTTATGTTGATATATGTTGACGATCTGCTTATTACTGGGAATAGTGCTGATTTGATTAGTGAGTTGAAGAACATTTTGAATCACAACTTCAAAATGAAGGATTTGGGAGATCTTAAGTATTTTTTGGGTTTTGAGGTTTTAAGGTCCAAAGAGGGTATTGTTCTCAATCAAAGAAAATATGCTATGGAGTTGGTTGAAGAAACAAGTTTAGGGGGAGCTAAGCCTGCCTCAACCCCTTTGGAACAGAATGTAAAGCTCTCATTTGTCTTGTTTGATGAAGAAGTTAATCATCAAACTGATGATTCACTTATAGAAGATAAGATTGTTTTTCAGAGGTTAATTGGAAGGTTAATCTACCTTACACACACTCGGCAAGATATCACCTTTGCTGTACATCATTTAAGTCAATTCATGCAGCATCCAAAAAGGTCACATCTTGAAGCTGCATTACGAGTTGTTAGATATATAAAGAAGAATCATGGACAAGGTATTTTGCTGAAATCTTCAGGAGAATACAAACTCAGTGCATATTGTGATTCTTACAGGGCAGCATGTCCACTATCTCGACGATCTGTTACTGGTTTTTGTATCAAGATAGGAAACTCCTTAGTTTCTTGGAAGTAAAAAAAAAAAACAGAACATTGTAGCTAGATCCTCGGCTGAGGCTGAGTATAGAAGCATGGCTGTTACCACTTCTGAAATAGTTTGGCTTTATGGGTTGCTAAATGAAGTGGGATTGGATAAAGACCTAGGGGTGGTTAAACTCTTTAGTGACAGCAAGGCAACTCTACAAATTGCAGTAAACCCTATTTTTTATGAAAGGACAACGCATATAGAGGTGGGTTGCCATTTTGTAAGAGACAAGATTCAAGAAGGATTGATTCAGACAGAATATATATCCAGTGCAGACCAGTTAGCAGATATCTTGACTAAAGCATTGGGCATTCAACAACATGAACATTTGATTGTCAAGTTGGGAGTTAAAGATGTCTTTCAACCTCCAACTTGAGGGGAGTGTTGAAGAGCTGAACTAATTAGAATTAGTTAGTTAGTTATGAAAACTGTTAGTTAGTTTCTGATGTAGTTAGATAGTTCTAGCTGAACTATGTGTTGTATTATTATTATTTGGATTGGAATAAAATTAAAACCCATTCTTTTAACATAAATCCAACAATTAAAATCATATATAAATAAGTTAAGAAGTTTATAATGGAGCTCCAATAAAAGTTAAAAGATTAATATTTGACTTGATAATACAATTTTAAAAATAAGAATTACAAACATTACGATAGGGTCCTAAGAATACATGGTCCTATAATCTTATTGTACTTTGAACAAGGCGATGCGCTGAAACCTACTCTGATGGTGTTCTTACAATGCAACGTGCCGAACCTACTAACCTGCGAACAGAAACAACGATTCCGATCTCTGAGCTTACAAAGCTCAGTGGTACATTTCTATTCTACCATGCTTTATGCATATCATAAACATCAACATGTAGCTCGAATTGATGCGATGACACTAAATATCATTTTGAGGCACTACCACTGGCCAAAAACATACTTTATCAATAAGCAATGCATACATATACATCATAAGCATAACCATACAAACCAATCATATACAAATCTTAAGTGAGGCCTGGGAAAATAAAGCATCGAAAACATACACTCGGAGTGAGGCCCGAATACACAAAACATTAAGAATATACACTTTATATTCAAAATTACCCTTCGAATATCTTCGAACGAGGACAGAGCACACAAAGCATCGGAATCATGCATTCGGTGGCACTTACCATAGTATTCAGATCACAATAATCGACTCTACCAAACAATGTCTACCCGACACAACAATCACAAGACCCCAAGGGTACCCTATTATTGCTAGTTATCAAAGAGTCACCCATACACATTTATCGAGCTGTTACACATTATGATGAGTACGAGTGTGGAATCTCATTTTTTAGTTATTTACATCATGTTATCCCTTAAGATGACATGGGTCCATAGTCTACAATTTTTTGACCCCTTCAACTTAAAATGAATACTTTCCGGCAGAATTTCCAGAGCGTATCAATACCTAACTTCGCGTACTGATATAGCTCATCGTGTACCGATATCAAAATTGCTCATCAGAATCCTTTGAGGCTACCCAATATCGGTACTTGAGCATGAGCATCAATACGATGCCTCGGGTACCAGTACACCCTTTGCGTATCGATAGGATTTTTTATTACTGAAATCCTAACCAAGCTTTGGGTACCGGTACGAGTCAGCCCGTACCGATACGATTTAATTGACGCACCGGTATTGGTTGAACACCATACTGGTACCCTACTCACAGTTCATCTGTATTAATCAAACAGAACACAGGGTACCGGTACGGGCTTCCTGCGTATCAGTACTAAAGCCCATAATTGACTTATTTGGGCTCAAAATCATCTCAAATCCCCCACCCCACCCCCACTCCCCCTAAAAAAATTCTTAGAATTCTACCAACATAATTCTAATTCTACATGTTATGGGAGTTGTTTTAGGTGGTCTTCTATCAATTTTACACAGTTTTAACATAAAATTCGGATTAAGCCATTTACATACCTTTTTACACCAAAGACACCAAATCAAGCATTACAAGCAATCATATTTAGTAGGAGTGTTCAAAATTACCCGACCCGACGACCCGATATAAAATCGGCGGATATTTTAAGAATTATTAATTTTCTTTAGGCCGAGCACCCGACCTGATAATTTTTTCGAGACACGAGCCAGAAGTTTTTCCTTACCGGACATCTAAGAGGCTTAATGGTAACAAATGGTACAAAATAATTGGACAGATACCTAAAAGCTTAAGAAATGAATGTAAGAAATACATATCACGTTATCGGAATAAAATGTTAATAATTACCTTTGATGTAACTGCTGGCTCAGTCCATAGAATGACATCAAAGATGAAGCAGATATCCAGAATAATGCAGTATGGAAACAATAACTTCCATTTGTCAGTCTAGGAACAAAATCTTGAATCCACACTTCTCATAATTCATAAGGCCTATTTAATTGCAAAAGATGAGGAGGCTGCAGCTACCTCTGCTATTAAGGAAATTGGCTGGCGAGCCTGCAGGCAAGCAGCTATATCAAAGGGATGCAACTCGGCACCATCAAAAAGAAGGTTCACACCAGGAAGGATTACTTCATTGCTGTCGGATTCATCAAGGTCAACTTTTGTTGCGGTTGTTGGAGTGGAATCTTCAACGGGTCTAGTGGCAACTTCATTGGCAGGAGTTATGGCATATGCTCTGCAAATATCATTCAACAATATGAATAAATAATACACAACCAAACACTAAAATGAGAATAAAACATTTAGAGGAAGAAAAAATGTAGACCGATTTGACAGACCTAAGAATGCTACCGTCAAAGCTCATAACTTCAGTCCGACAACGCTGTCGCCGGGCAAGTTTTAACCTTTGACGCTCACTAGACGCTCCAGAAATGGGAGAAGAAGGATCTAGCAGTGGATTCCACTTCCCACTAGCATAGGCCATGAGTTGCTTTGGTTTCTTAGACTCCTTTAAATGATATTTTAAATGCTCCTTTTGGTAAAGAAGTTTTGCTGCAAGACCTGTTGTCTGATATCACGCAACATTCCAAGACACAGCGGAGACTAAATGCACGGTTTGTAAGGCTGACAACATGAGGAGGTATGCTTGTGTTTTCTTGAAGCACAGGTGTCGGATCAATTACTTTTGCTGCCCATCCCAAGCGACAAACAAAAGATGCAGCAGCCTGCAGTTGACTAAGATCTGCTTGTAAGGTTG
This sequence comes from Hibiscus tridactylites, assembly GCA_958450335.1. Classification (NCBI taxonomy): domain Eukaryota; kingdom Viridiplantae; phylum Streptophyta; class Magnoliopsida; order Malvales; family Malvaceae; genus Hibiscus; species Hibiscus tridactylites. Next base: position 31,892,673 of record OY288289.1, read on the forward strand.
ATGCCAGTTCAGAAACAGTAGCATTCTCACTTGAAACAACAAAAACTGCATACAGCAACCTGAATAGTGCAGTTACTAGCATTAGAAATCCAAGTTACCCTGCTACTAACGGACAATGACATGACCCAGGGATCAAATAATAACTTACTCCTCAATAGGACTGCTCCTTGTTTGAAATGAACCCTTCAAGGTTCAAGCCTAGAAACTGGACTACAGTGGTATTATTAACTCAATTCACAAACGTAAAAAGGACTCAAACAGAGGTAATCAAGTACCTTATCATTCCATCACCAAATTCAGAACAGATTTAAGTGACACAAGATCCATAAAAAATAAACACTAGAGAACTTGCTAAGTAAACGGCTAGACAGAGAGTATCCTAAAGCAAAAGAGATCAGTTTTTAGGGGGAAAATTCAAAGGACCACAGAATAATGCTTGGTTGATAAATACTTCACTTCTAAGCCTTTGAATCCCTCAGTCACTGTAAACACCCCTGATCATGCAATAGTATGTGTCTTTGTATCTATCACTCGACTCAAAATGGAAGCAAGTAATTAGGGTAGGCCGAAAGGTATCTTTCTTCTTCTTCCTTCTTTCTCCAATAGAATTCCTTCCTTATCTCAAAAATACCTGCCATGGTAGGGATTAAGGAAGAATGGGGAACAAACACAGTAGGACTGCTCTGTACAAGGTAAGAACCTGTTGATTCTCTCTCTTAACCAGTCAGACTGTTGGTGCAATTATTTAGTACAAGGTCACAAAGGAAAAGGTTAAGAATTTATTAACCTCAAAGTTAAGTGGGAATTTACATTTCCACAAGGAAGTGATCGAAAGGCAGAGTGATCTACAGTTTTTCTGGCCCAAAACTATGTATACTATACTTTTAAAATTAGCAACAGCTAACACTAACAAAGATACCAAACATGAAGAGATTTTAATGTCAAAAGTAAATAAGGGGGAAAATGTCAAAGTAACCCTAGACCATAAAACCCAAGGAGTAACAGCCTTAAGTACATCTTCTTGATGTAACTTGTTTGTGACTGTTGAAGAACATCTTACTTCAACAGTCACTCACCTACTCCATGCTTCGAGAATATTAATTTACAAAGAAAATACTGATCTATATTCTTCATGTACACGCATAAAAGATAACGGAAGGAGTCTATTTTTAGCCCTGGGAACTGGAAGCACTGGAAATTATTTATTAGTTTAATAAAGTGGCAAGGATCAATAAATGTAGAGATCCTAGTTTGGAAGGAAGTTTTAAAGCAAACCACTAACCTTTAAACCGGTCATCTGGATAGACAGGAACATCAAAATAGATCAACCGCCGTCGATAAAGACCTTTTACAATGTCAGGATCAAATAGGATGAATTCATTAGCTTCTTCTTTACAGATTTTATCTATTGTTGCCATTTCTTCTTCTGAAAGTTTCTATAAAAGAAACAAAGAATTGTGAGGGTGCAAATTATACTAACTGAAAGACTAGTATATGCATCTGAACAGGGCATGCAAGCTACTCTGATGAAACTCCTTAGATAATAAGACAAAGGGCCATCAGAAACCTTACCTTAAACTATTCTAGAGTAAAGTTGATGAGACAAATTCCCCACCAAGGTTTAATTGGAAATTCCACAGGTTGGGTAGGCAACAACTCTTTTGCAATTGCATTGTTGAGCTTCCACATAATTTTCTAGATAGCTCCAGATAAGTAAACAATAGGTAAGACGATACCGAAGGTACTATACTGGATATATGTCTAACTTGCATAATCTAAGAAAATTGTTACCCTAAATAATTTACAACGTAAACACAAGCAACTTATTTTTTCCATTAGAATATTTTCTCTTGAAACGACAAAAAATGAAGAGTTCATCAAACATATCTACACCCAATGGTACAAGGGGGAGTTATTAGAGATTAGGCCGTCTGCAAAACAAAGTTATTGTGTACTCAATCAAGCAGAAAATCAATGCTTAAAAACTTGAGGGGAGTGTAAGTTGACGAGGAGTGTTAGAGTTTTTATTTAATGTGTAATTAGAGTTTATTCCTAATAAGTAGTTTAGATTTACTAGAAGTCTTTTTTAAATTAGGAATAAGTATGATTTAAATTGAAGATAAAAGTATAATTTTAGTTATATTAAAACTCTATATCAACCTATTTAAAGGCTTACTCTGTATACATTTGATAATTAAGAATAATAAGAAAATACAGAGAAACACATTATTCTCTCTGGAAAATATATTGTTCATCTTCTTCAAACAACAAATTTCTAACCACCAATCACACACAAACCACCATTATTCATTGCATCTCTGGCCACCATGGTCCCTTTCTCACATGGTATCATGAGCTATCAAAATAAAGTGATTTACTGTAGAAAAACTCTCTTAATTTCTTTACAACAGCTTACATTTTTATATACAAATTATATCTTTAACTTAGGTAACTATTAAGTTAGGAAAAAGACTATTCTAGGTAAACTAAAATCCCTTAAAGTTAGGGATTGTAATCACTAACAAGGATCTACAAGATCTTGTCTAATTATAGAAAGAATCTCTAATTTATGTGCATATTTCCTGACACTCCCCCTCAAGCTGGAGAATGGATGTCCTCCATCTTCAGCTTGCTTGTTAGCTTCTGAAAATACTTCCCAAGTAGCCCATTGGTAAGTATGTCTGCAACTTGATCACCAGTAGATACGTAGGGAGTACAAATTAGGCCACTGTCAAGTTTTTCTTTTATGAAGTGTCGATCCACTACAACATGTTTTGTCCTATCATGTTGAACTGGATATTGAGCAATATTAATTGCTGATTTATTGTCACAATATAATTTCATTGGACCTTCCCACTTGCCTTTTAAATCCTCCAAGATAATCTTAAGCCACAATAATTCACAAATCTCAAGTGTCATGGCTCTAAACTCGGCTTCTGCACTAGACATGGCTACAACATTCTATTTTTTGCTTCTCCAGGCACTAAATTTCCTCCCAGAAAAGTGCAGTAGCCTGATGTTGATCTTCTATCAACTAAGGACCCTGCATAATTTGCATTAGTATAGGCTTCTAATATCAGATTTTCTCCCTTTCTAAATAAAACTCCTCTTCTTGGTGTGCCCTTCAAGTACTGTAAAATTTGAGTCACTGCCCTTAGATGTGATTCTTTAGGATTGTGCATGAATTGGCTCACAACCCCAACTGCATAAGCAATGTTTGGTCTGGTGTATGATAAGTAAATAAGTCTTCCCACAAGTCTCTAATAGGAACCTCTGTCCACAGCTGCATCCTCTGTTGCATCTTCAAGTTTGTGATTAACCTTTATTGGTATCTCGACTAGTCTACACCCTAGTTTTCCAGTTTCTGTCAGCAAATCTAGAGTATATTTCTGTTGAGATATAAAGATTCCTTGCTGTGAATATGCAACTTCAATTCCAAGGAAGTATTTCAGTCTTCCAAGATCCTTAACTTCAAACTCCTTGATCAAACACTTCTTCAAGTTGTCAATTTCTTTCAAATCACCTCATGTGACTATGATGTCATCTACATAGACTATTAGGACAACAACTCCCCCTGAAGAATGTTTCACAAACAAAGTATAATCACCCTAACTTTGTTTGTAACCCAACTTCAACATCACTTTGGTGAATCTTCCAAACTAGGCTCTTGGGGATTTTTTAGCCCGCACAGGGCCTTTTTCAATTTGCAAACTGTTTGTCTACAATTTGGATTAAATTCAGGTGGGATGTCCATGTAAACTTCCTCTTCAAGATCACCATGTAAAAATGCATTCTTGATATCATATTGTTGTAATCTTCATTCTTCATTGGCAGCAAATGACAACAAGATCCTTATAGTATTCATCTTTGCAACATGGGCAAAAGTTTCAAGGTAGTCTATCCCATAGGTTTGGGAATACCCCTTAGCCACCAACCTTGCTTTATATCTTTCCAAGGAGCCATCTGACTTGTACTTCACTGTGAATATCCATCTACATCCCATTGTTTTCTTTCCTTCTGGTAACTTCACCAAGACTCACGTTTTGTTCTTTTCCAGTGCTTCCATTTCAACTTTCATAGCATTCTTCCAATTCTCATTTTCTAAAGCCTCGAACACAGTTTTAGGAATTTTAATGGAATTTAGGCTAGTAAGGAAGGCTTTATGGTTGTGACACAAATTTCTGTAGGAAATGAACAGATAAAGAGGATTTTTATGGTACAAGTTGTAACCCCCTTAACCCGGCCCAGACGGTTGACCCGAATTAAGAAAGTCACACGGGGAAAACCAAAGTCAACCCAAAAGTCAACCTTGATTAACGACCTTTTTTTTCTTTTTAATCTTGTCTAGATGCACATTAACCTTAGATGTGATCATGAAAACAGCATACTCAAAGATCACAAACATCAGAGATCAAACAGGGACCCAATTGAACAATTTACAACTTTAGGGACCAAATTGTAAATTCTGAAAACTTTAAGGACTTAACCAGATTTTAAGTTACCAACTTAAAAATAATCAGGTTTCATGCTTCTCAGCCAAATTTCAGCTCAAACGGACATCCCAAACTCATACAATTGCACAAACAAGTTTCAGGACCAAAATGCAAACATTCTGAAACATTTAACCGCCCATGTCAGCCCCCAACGGTCACCCGTTCCGAAACAGGCAGAGCCCGTTTCGAAACACGGGGCCGTTCCGCAACGCGTACCGCAACGGGGGACTGGCAGTAGCCAAACCGTTCCGGAACGGTGGCACCCGTTTCAGACGCCTGGGTTTATGCAGGGCACCCGTTCCGAGACGGTGTCAATTGTTCCGAAACGCCCTGCCCAAATTGCAGCATTTTGTTCACTCAAACACACAATTGACCATCCAATCATGCCCCAAAAGCCACCAAACTTTACCAACATGCAATTCAACATAAATGAGACATACTTGCATCAACAATTCATCAAAATAACATCATATATGAAAAGCCCCAAATCTAAAGGCATGCTTCCTACACAAGCAACCATTTAAGCACAAACTTTCCAAATCAATCTCATTAAAGCCAATACATGTTCCAACAACATCATCAACATAAAAACATCCTTGTCCAAACATAAACGAACACATACACATTAACCCGAGAGATTCTACCCCCATTGCCTTTATTAACTATAGCTATTCACCGAGACATACATCTCAAATGGAGTCCTCCTTGAATCCCTTGCCTCTCGCTGTCCAAACTTCACGAATCTGCATTGATGGACAAAAAGGAGCGTAAGCACATAATGCTTAGTGAGGAATGCTCAAAACCAAAACACCATCAATGCAGCGGGTCACAAAACACTTTTAAAACAAACCCGATTTCTTACCAAGCAAAGTTTGAAAACTCCTTTTCAACATCATGCTTAAACCATGCATTGCACATACATGAAACCAACCCTTAGCTTAGCAAGCTAAGAAAACCTTTTCAAAGCACAACTTACAAAATCATCCATTTAACCATTCCATGCATAAACACCATATGCAAAGTTGAATCAAAACTTTGGAAAACACTTCCATTTCATATTACCCTTTCATATACTTGAACATCATTTCAAGCAAGAAACCCTTTTAAACCATTACTCAAGCAATCCAACTCATGCATTAAACAAAGACAACTTATGAATCACAACATCATCATCACATGCCTTTTAAAACAAGTCTTAGCAAGACTCCAATGCATTAAAGAGATTTCACGTACACATGCATCATTTACCAAATGATAATCAACACTTGTTCAACTTAACAAGTAAACATGCATTCACAAGCATTAAACACTTTTCATGCAACCATGCATCTTTTCAAGCATCTCATGCTTCACATGCAATTATGCATCATTTCAAGCATCTCATGCTTCTTTATGATCAAAAACATTACATTGGCTTCCAAGTGATCAACCACATCCACTTTTCAACTCAACACCCGATCGGATACGCGGATCACAAGCGTTGTCCCTACGCTCCATACACCCTACCAATCCAAGGTCCCCAAATGGACTTTTAAACACCATTTGACCTCAACATCCTAAGAGTCCCATGTATGGACTTTCAAACACCATACAACCTTAGCTTTTCCCGAGGTTTCCATGTATGGACTTTTAAACACCATACAACCTCAACATGCACAAGGTTCCCATGTATGGACTTTTAAACACCATACAACCTTTGCATCACCGATTGGTAGTTGTATAACATCACTAACGAGATCCGGGACACCCCACACAAGATCCACACATGGACTTACACCGCCATTGTGATCTTAACAAGCACAAGGTTCCCATATATGGACTTTTAAACACCATATAACCTTTGCTTAACCAAGGTCCTCGAATGGGCATCAACCTCCATTATGACCTTAACCATCTCGTTAGGATACTTGAAGGGAGTTTACCAGTCCACTCTTGACCACTCCACCTCCAAGGCGACTTAATTCACGCTGCACCCAATCCTATAGCCGGCTAACTATATCCGATCAACGAACCAAGAACCACTTTCATCACTTGCCAATATAACCATCTTACCACATTAGTCCAATGATTCACATGCATAACCAATATGCAAAAACCATTACCACATTAGTCCAATGATTCACATGCATAACCAATATGCAAAAAGTATCATTTACCATCATCAATTCACTGTTTTAAAACATCACACAAAGCCATTGATCAACATGCAACACTATGCATCAAAACCACAATTTCCATGTACAAGACCAAGGATCTCTTACCTTGCACATCCTTCACATATGGCTTTCAAAACCAGCATTAAACCATGCTAAAATATGCTTTCAAACAGATTTAAACCATGCAAAACACATGCATTTTAATCATCAACCACAATTTCTTAAAAGCCAATTTCACAACACAATTCAAGAGCGAAAATCCATTCACTTACTCTTGAGCTTAGCAAAGTTGTTTAGACTTAAACTAAGCTCCCAAAACCTTCAACCCTTGGTTTAAAAGCTGAAAACCCAACTTCACTCACCGATACACAAAACAAGGCTAACCAACATGCCTTCCAAGCATCCGAAGCCTTCCGCACCACCTCTAAAGCTCACGGATCAAACTCCCCTGTTTCAAGCACACAAAAACAGAGCATTAATGCATCATTATGCATTAAGAACACCAGCAACAAGACTCAACTCGCTGCTCATCACAAATCCAACATTTCGGCTACCAAACACAACCGAAATCACCTCCAAACACTTCCAAAACTTAACCCAGCCAAGATCCATCACTTCTAACCATTTTTAAACATCAATTAACATCCAAAATGATCACAAACACATCCTTATACCTCCAGGTATAATAGATCACCAAAAACACTCCAAAAACACTCCAAAAACAACCAAAAACTCAAGCCAAACTTAGGAAATTCAACCTATCCGGGATTGCATTAATTAAACCTCAACTTCTAATCAATTTAGCATTCATTTAACATCATTTTGACACTTCAAAACACTGCCCAAACAGATCACACGAAAATTTCACCAAAATCACCAAATCTTGCATTTTAAGCCAAAATCAAGATTTCAATTGAAAAGCCTTTAACAAATCACAAATCAAGGATTGAGAACTTAGGAATTTCAGTAAAGAACTGATAGTTTAGAGGAGAAGGACGTTCTTACCTCCAAACTTGAATTTCTCCTTTTTAGAACCAAAAAGCTTGATGAAACAACTTGCAAATTGAGAGGTTTTGTTGTAGAGAATTAGGAATCAAAAGAGAGTTGAAATGAGTGATTTAGATGACAAAATCAGAGAAGAAAATCTGGAGAAATGTGTTTGGGTTGAGAGAAAATGAGAGAAAAGGAAAATTGAGAGAAAATAGAAAAGTTAGTTATGAAATGGTAAAATGATTTCCCTCCACATTTCATAAACTTTAAAATCAGAATAAAGCCTTAAAATATCTTAGAAAAATCTGGAGAAACTCTTTTGGAATAATAGCTCCTTAAAGATTCAAAGTTTCAATCCTTTATAAAACTGTCACCGAACTTTCAAAAATTACATTTTGGTCACTAGCCAAAATGTCAACCTTCCGAACCTCATTTTCCAAAATTGATTTCACAGTTCACTTAAATATAGTAAATGATGATTTTAGAACATTTTTCCATATTTTTAATGCAACCCGAACTAGGCTTTCCTAAATTCACCCTTATATATTCGATCAGCACTTTGACCGAACCGGTCAACGCCCAAAACTTCTGAGCCCAAAACCGGGGCGTTACACAAGTTCTCTTCCCTTTTCTAATTGCAATAGGAAATTCAAAATCCCTATGATCAGAATTAGGATTCTGAATATTATTTGAATCAAAGATAGGTTCAGTAGGTTTTGACTTATCGAACGTTAACCCTGCATCCATTGGTGTATCTGCTGGTTTGCAACCCAGTAGGCCAAATTCTTTAAGAAGATCTAGAACATACTTTCGTTGATTAATTATCAACCCCTTGTTGGTCCTTCCTACCTCCATGCCTAAGAAATATCTTAGTTTTCCTAGGTCTTTAATTTCGAATTCCCTACTCAACAGACTCTTTAGCTTTTCCACTTCTTCTTCATCATCTCCTGTCACTATTATGTCATCCACATAAACAATTAAGATCACCATTTTATTGGACGAGGTTACCTTAGTGAACAATGTATGATCTGTTGAGGACTGTTTGAAGCCATTCTTCATTATGACTTTGGTAAACCTTTCAAACCAGGCTCTAGGGGATTGTTTGAGTCCATAGAGTGATTTAACAAGCTTACATACCTTTTGAAACTGTTCATCACCTTTTACTCCAGAGGGAATTTGCATATAAACTTCTTCTTTAAGATTGCCATTCAGGAATGCATTCTTGATATCCAACTGATGTAATTTCCAGTCGCAATTCACTGCCAAACTTAGAAGAATCCGAACTGAATTCAACTTAGCAACAGGAGCAAAGGTTTCTTTAAAATTGATCCCATAGGTTTGAGTAAACCCATTGACAACCAATCTCGCCTTGTGTCTTTGTATGTTGCCATCAGAGTTATGTTTAATAGCAAATACCCATTTACATCAAACATGTTTTTTACCTTGGGGAAGATCAGTAATTGTCCATGTTCCATTCTTCTGAAGTGCCTCAACTTCCTCTTCAATAGCCTTTTTCAACTTAGGATTCTGCACTGCTTCTTCATAATTTTTTGGAATCTGTTCTTCATCTAAACATGCTGTAAAGGCTTTGAAAGAGGGCATTAAATTACCATAACCAACATATCTCTAGATAGGGTACTTAGTACACTGTCTTACCCCTTTTCTTTTAGCAATAGGTACATAATAATACTTGAGAAGATGAGAGGGAATATGAACAGATTCATTAGCTTCACTTTCTTCACAAGCAGCTGGACTGAAATCCAATTCTTGACGAGTGCCAGATTGCAAAACAACTTCAGGAATGGTTCTCTTTTTTCTAAAATAAACTTGTATTTGTTTAGGAGGCTCAGAAGGAGATCTAGATAAGTGTTTAGATACATGAGAAGTAATAGGAAAATGATGTGTATTTGATGAAGAATTAGGTGAAGTATGCTGGTTTTGGGAATGTGTTTGAGGTTCCAGTGAAGGAGTATAATGAGAAGGAGAAATAACATAAACCTGTTTAGGAATGGACTAAAAATCATCACCAAGAGTCTCCCCTTGAATTTCAGTCTTGGAAAAATAGGGTTCCTGTTCAAAAAAGTTAGATCCATGGTAACAAAAAATTTCCGAGAGGGGGATGGTAACATTTGTAGCCCTTCTTTAGTGAAGAATATCCAACTAACACACATTTGACAGACTTGGGATCAAGTTTCGATTTAGTGGGACTCAAGTTCTGAACAAAAACAGTGCAACCAAAGACACGCAAAGGAAGATTGGAAGTCATTGGTTTAAACAAAGGAAAGTATGAAAGAAAAACATAATTAGGTGTTTGAAAGGCTAATACTCGACTAGGCATTAAGTTAACAAGATAGGTAGAGGTTAATAATGCTTCACCCCATAAATACTTAGGGATATTGTAGGAAAACATTAGGGCTCTAGTGACTTCTAAAAGATGTCGATTTTTCCTTTCTGCTATCTCATTCTGTTGGGGAGTATTGACACAAGAAATGATATGAACAATGCCCTTTGTTTTAAAGAAATCTCCTAAGGACTTAGTGAAAAATTCTCCCCCATTATCAGATTTTAAGATCTGAATTTTTCCTTGAAATTGAGTTTCAACCATACAATAAAATTGCTTAAAGACACTAGCAACTTCAGACTTTTCTTTTAATAAATATGTCTAGGTAAGTCTACTATGGTCATCAATAAAAGTCACAAATCAACTACTCCCATTGATATTCTTCACGCGAGAAGGACCCCAAACATCACTGTGTATAAGAGAAAAAGGATGTGAGGGTTTGTACGTTGAAGGCAAATAAGACTGCCTAGTTTGTTTTGCAAGAGGACTAATATGACATTTAAAAGAAGAATGTTTTTTATTAATAAATAACCGAGGAAACAATTTAGAAAGATAAAAGAAACTGGGGTGGCCTAATCTAAAATGCCATAACATAACATCATCTTGTCCTAAAGAAGTAAAACAAACTGTAGAAGATAAAGGTGTAGGAAATTTGGTACTGGAGAGGACATATAAGCCATTCTGCAATCTAGCACTGCCAATCCTCTTCTTCATGTCCAGTGCCTGCAAGATACAATTAGAATCTGTAAATTCCAAAGTACAGTTGAAATCCTTGGACAGTTTACTGACAGATAGCAAGTTACACTTCAGGTTAGGCACAAATAACACATCCTTAACAATTAGGTTCTGAGTAAGAACAACTGAACCCTTTCCTTGAATTGTGTAATAAGAACCATCAACTATCTTAATAGAGTTCTGAGGAGATAATTGATGAAAATCAAGGAACAAATCTCTGTTACCAGTCATGTGATCAGAAGCACCAGAATCTACAATCCAAGTTGATTTATTTGAAGTAGAAAGAAAAGCCGTAGAGTGGGAATTTTCCTTTATACCTTTAGATTCTATACTGGCCAAATTACCTTCACAATTGCCAGTAAACTTACTAAACATTTGTTGTAACTGAACCATCTGTTGCTTATTAAAACCACTAGACGCAGGTCTCGAACTCTCAACTGAGGAGGAACCTGGCAGAGCCTTAGGATTGGTTGGTTTCCAGTCACTGGGTTTCCCATGCAATTTCCAGCAATTCTCCTTTGAATGGCCTTGCTTCTTGCAGTAATTACAAGTTACTCGCCCTTTCTTAATCTTAGGAAAGGAAGAGGATTGTGTAACAAGAGCAGAACTGTCAGGCACAACAGCTTCAGGGATCATATACATGCGCCAACTTTCTTCCCTTCTAATTTCTGAGAACACCTCTCCAAGTGTAGGAAGTGGAGTGAGGCTTAGGATGCGAGATTTGATAGGATCAAAATCTCTATGCAAACCATTTAGAAACTGAAAAATTCTCCCATGCTCAGTAATTTTCCTGAAGATTCCAGCATTTGTAAGAGTCTCCTATTCATGTGCTTCATATATATCGATTTGCTGCCATAAGTTAGTTAGAGTAGTATAATATTGAGTAACAATCTTACCATCTTGTTTTAAGGCAGATGCAGTGCTCTCGATCCCAAATAACTCCGAGTTATTATTTGTGCTGGAGTAAGTGTCTCGGACAGCACCCCAAATGTCCTTGGCATTCTCATATATGAGAAATTGTGAACCAACCTCAGGAGCCATGGTGTTTATTAACCATGACATGATTCGACCATCCTCCTGGATCCACTTTTCTAAACCAACATCAGTAGCAACATGTTTGGAGTTCTTCCCATTGACATACCCTAGGTTGTCTCGCCCGATAAGAAAGAGTTTAACAGACTGGGACCATGGAATGTAGTTTGTGCCTATAAACCTATGGCACATGGTAAACGAACCAGATGGTTCCAAAAAATCTGCCATTGAAGTAGTAGACGACGAGGATGGAGATTGCAGTTCACTCGAAATGGAACTATTGACCATCATAAAAAAATAATTCGATAGGATCGAATTAGGCTGATACCATGAAGATAAACATAACCTTTTCTGTTTATTGAATCGAAGTAAAAATCATAAGATTACAAGAGAAGTTTACAACTTATATAGAGTAGGACTTTAACATTAATTAGGAGTCCTACTAAGGTTAGACATCTACTCTATCTTTTAGATACTAGATATACAACAATTCTAATAGAATTTAACTCCTATATTAATTAGAGTTTAACTCCTACACAACTTATGCTATACGTAATCTTACATAAACTTGTAGAGGACGAGCAATATCTTGATTTCCTGCCTTAGGTGTGGTGGGTTCAGATTGTTGTTGTTCAAAAGAAGGCTGAGAATCAAATTCAACAGATTGGGTAAGACCATGATGATTTTGGACAGGTTGAGCAGATTGGATTCGATCAGGCTGGGCAGATTAGATAAGATCGGGCTGAATCTGCTGATTTTGGACAGGCTAGGTAGATTCATGCTGATTTTGTGGAGGCAAGGTGAGAGGTTGAAGAAGGAAATAATATTTGTCCTTATCTTCCCTGAACAAAATCTCCCCCTGAAGATAAGGGTGAGTAAAATAGTTTTCATTTTCAACAAAGGTGACATCAACAAAAGTGAAATGTTTCCGTGTAGGTGGATTATAGCACTTATACCCTTTCTGAGTAGATGAGTAACCTACAGAGATACATTTCAATGCCCTTGGATCCAACTTACCCCTATTTTGAGAATGAATATGAACAAAGGCAACACAACCAAATATTTTAGGCTCAAGATGAAGAGAAGGGCTAAAGTTAGGGTAGAAACTGTTTAGAATTTGAATACGACTTTGAGATTCAAGAACGTGAGTTGGTAATATGTTAATAATATAGGTGGCAGTTAACATAGCTCCCCCAATAGTGTTTAGGAACATTTTTTTGAAACAACAAGGCTCTTGTTATTTGAAGAAGATGGGCATTCTTTCTTTCGGCTACACTGTTCTGTTGAGGGGTGTTTACACAAGATGATTCATGTATGATACCTTTTTCTTGAAAATAGGAAGACATGACTTGATTAAAGTAGTCCTTAGCATTATCTGACCTAACCCTTTTTATATCAGCCCCAAATTGATTTTTAAGCATGGTGTAAAAGGTCTTAAAAGTAGAACTGACATCAGATTTTTGTTTTAGAAGAAATATCCAAGATACACGAGTGCAATCATCTAGAAATGAAACGAACCACCTAGCCCTCGTTATATTTGGAACAGTGGATGGTCCCCAAACATCACCGTGAATGAGAGAAAAGGGTGTAGAAGCCTTTTTATTACTTATGGGAAAAGAAGCACGTTTGTGTTTGGCAAGCTCACATATGTCACAATGAAATTCTTCATTATTTAAGGATTTGAACAAGGAAGGAAACATGAACTTTAAAACTTTAAATGAAGGATGACCAAGACGAAGATGATGAAGCCATATCTGGTCTTTGGTAGTTTTAGAATCTGGCACAAGTGAAAAAGATGGAACACTGACTTGTCCACTGGAATTTTCAAGATACTACAGTCAATTTTCTTCTTTAGCATACCCAATCATCATCCTCGTTCCCTGTTCCTGAAAAACACATTGGGTAGGATAAAAGATAACACAACAATTATTGTCTTCGATGATTTTTTGGATAAACATGAGATTAGTGAACAGTTTAGGCACATGAAAAACATTTTTAAGTGTCAGGGTGTTACTTATAACAATATCTCCTTGACCAGCCACTGTTATCCTATTTCCATTTGCAACTGTTATCTTTTTATTACTAGGACATGGTATATAATTGATAAAATTTAGAGAGGAATTGGTCATATGGTCTGTTGCTCCTGAGTCAATCACCTAGGAGATTTGGGTAGGGAAATCTGAGACTTTAGATGTTTGAGAAGAGGATATACCTAAAAAAGCGAGACTACAAGTACCCAAAGAGGAACGTTTATCCAGGGATCCAAGTAAACTTTTCAATTTCTCTATTTCTTCCCTGTTGAACTCATAGGACTGTTCTTGGGCCTTCTCATTCATCTGCTTGGTGATATATGCCTTTCCTTGTCCTCTTGATGGTCCCTCTCTCTCAATTTTTTTTTGTTGTCTGTGGCTTTCCATGAAGCTTCCAACACTTCTCTTGGTGAGACTTCTTGCAATAGGTACACCATAAGGAGTCTTTGTGCACCAATTTTGATCCTTCTGACTTTTCTTTAAAAACCTGTTGTTCCAGGTTTGATTTTCTTTCAGCTGCACTTCTGGTGGCTAGAGGAGAACCTTCCACTTGATTGCTCTCAATCATAACCCCTCTTCTTCCTTCCCCAGCCCGAATGATTGCAATGGCTTCATTTAGAGAAGGTAGATCCTCTTTACCAAGAATATGGACTCTTATTGCATCAAACTCAATATTTACTCCAGCAAGAAAATCATAAATTCTTCCTTTTTCAACAAACCTTTTTAGGACAGCTGCATCTTCACTACGCTTCATTTGAATACATTGGTAGTGATCCATCTCTTGCCATAAATTTTACAACAAGTTGGAGTATTCTGTGATGGATCTGCCTCCTTGCTTGGTGGACGAGATTTTAGTCTTAATCTCATAAATCTGGGCAGCATCTTTAACCTTTGTATAGGTTTGTTTTATAGCCTCCCATATCTCTTAGGCTGTATTGAGAAACATACAAGTATCACTAATTTCTAGTAGCATGGAATTCCATAGCCAAGAGATGACTAGTGAATCATGTTCATCCCAAGCCTCAAAACTAGGGTCTCCCTCCTTAGGTCCAGTTCCAAGGAGATGACTTAGCTTTCCTTTACCCTTCAAAAAAGTACGAACAAGCTGAGACCATTTAAGATAGTTTTTTTCATTCAATCTATAGGCAGCATGTATGCTTTGCAAGTCACATATCTAATTCGAATGGCTCCCTTCACTCACTGAGATTCCTTGCACAATCTTGGTACTGCTCTCATCGCCTACCTCAACCATTTTTTTCGCTGGATTTAACAGTGAACCTTCACTGAACACTCAAGGAAGAATTTTAAAGGAAAAGAAAGGTGGTAATCGAGATTGCTAGAGCTTAAAAAGAAGCTAACAAGGCTCTGATATTGTTGGGCTTGAAACACGCTCGAATCGATCTCCGAAAAACCGTCAAGAGGGTTGAATTGAACTCCCGAAAGAATTGGCTAAAACCGATAAAAATGATAGACAATTTGCACGATGATTTTAGAGTGGTTCGACTTTCTAACCAAAGTCTACATCCACTACCTTATCACACCACTAAGGATTTTCCAATTCACTACTATGAATTCTTCCTTTTGAGGCCAAAGGGATAACCTTACAACCCTATCTTTTCAATGGCTAAGATAGAACCACTCTAATTTTTTTTTCTTTGGCTAAACTAGAACCTCTCCCTTTTACAAGGTAGTTTGTGCAAACAATGAAAACCTCACAAGGTGGGTGTTTACAAGAATTAAGCTCACAAAAGTGTAAAGAATAAAACAATAAAAAACACTCTCTATACAATATATACAAGAGAAATGAAGAATAAAGACTTAAATGCTATTTCTCTTGATCATGAAGTTTGGATATTGTCTCTAACCATCTTCAAGTGTCCCAAGGTTCCTTTTATAGTGTGGAATGATATTCTAGCCGTTTATGACCGTTGGAGATGTTTTGGAGCCGTTGGGAAGTCATAAAGTCGAGCTTTAAATTCTCACATGCACAGAGGTTTCGAAACCTTTACCAGAGGTTTCGAAACCTTAAGGAGGAATTTGTAAAAACTAGCCGTTACAAGGCCAAGGTTTCGAAACCTTTGCTTTCAAAAACAGTGGCATTCTGCCAGAAAGATTTCGAAATCTTATAGGGATGGTGTCGAAACTTTCACTTAAAAACCCAATTTTGGCTAATTTTTAACTTTAAAATGTATATTCGATATAGGTGCAAAGTCAAAACATTTTAAACATTATTTTTCAAGTTTTAAGGAGTTTTGAATTATTTTTGAAATCTTTAAACAAGTCCATAACATTTTTCACATAATTGTTATATCAAAATATTTCTCAACAATCTCCCCCTTTTTGATATAACAAAACTTCTTTGAAAAATTGTTTTGGACAAAAGCTCCCCCTTAGTTTTTCACTTACTTCTCCCCCTTTTTGTTATATCAAAAATAATTCAAATCTTTATAGTACATATTAACAATGAAGAGTAAGTTAAAAAAAGTTGAAGTACAAAAAAATTGAAAAATAAAACTCCCCCTTACTAAAGCATTCCATTAAATTTTTAGCACAAAACTTGACACTTAAGAGATTGAATTTCACCAATGAATCAAATCAATTTAAAACAAATGAAATTCAATTTATCCAAGACTTTAAAACTTTATGCAAACATATGAATGAAACAATATGATTCATATGCATAAAGCATCATAAAATGCCATGCGCTTATAAATATAAATAAACAATAATGCATGGACATTTATCATCAAAATAGGTAACCAAATGATTTATGATCCAATTTGCATTAAGATTAGAGGTTACACATCTTCTTCACTTGTGTGACTAGAGCATTTTCATATATTTGCTTTTCTTTCTATTGCTTCAACACACCTACAATAGACAATTACTTGGATTTTGGTATCCAAATTGCTTTGGATCCATTTACATTAGTCACAATGTCTTTAGTTCCCTTGGGAACCCATACTTGTCTAATCCTATAAGATTTTCTCTTCCTAATAGGATAAGTATGTAAGGAATGACCATGATAATGACAATGTGAGCATTTTGTCATTATATGACAAGATGAATTATTGAAAATAATTTACTTTTCTTTTGTTAAGCTTTCAAGCTTAACTTTTAAATCAAGATTTTCTTTTTCTAAAACATCTTTGCTTGTTTTTGAAAATTCTAAATAATTTTTCAAATTTTCATTTTGGTTTTCAAAACAACTTTTGTTTTTAAAAGAAAATCATTTTCAATTTCGAGTTTTGAAATCATTTTCTTAAATTTGGAATTCATGGTCTCAAATTCCAAAAATAATTCATCGAAAGCATCTTGCAACTCATCAAATGTATAAGAATTGAATTTATTTGAGTTAGAAGATACCCCAGGCTCATCGAGAGCCAAAACACCATCCACCTTTGGATTGGAGAGAAGGTTTGCACATAATTGATCATCATTTTTCTTTTCTCCCTTCTTGTTGCCATAAAGCTTCTCAAGTTTCTCCCATAATTCTTTGGCACTTTTGCATGTGGAGATCTTCTTGGAAACTTCTTCGTTAAGGCCACAATAGAGAATGTGCATCGCTTCGTGTTTAGCTTTGCCTTCGTGTCGCTGACACTCCTTTGTTTTTTCTTTTTCTTTGGAGCTTCCAAATACCCATCTTCGATGATGCCCTAAACCTCATAGTCTTGAGATTTGATGAAGTATTTCATGATATTTGCCCATTGGAAGTATGATTCTCCTTCGAAGAGTGGAGGACACGAGATAGAGCGGCCTTCTTCAAATCTTGCCATATTCTTGAATGGTGGACTTCGAGCGTTGGATCTTTACTCCCAGATGTTAGTCCTTCGATGGAGACGAGGCTCTGTTACCAATTGTTGAATGGATTGATTGAATGATCAAGACCAAGAGGGGGGTGAATTGGGATTTAAAAACTTTGTGGAGTGAAAGGGCAATTTAAAAATGAAGAATAAAGGATTTTAGAGGGGTTCAAGTTCCAAATGAACTCTACATCCACTACCTTAGCTACCACTAAGGATTTCAACAATTCACTATTTGTTCTTCTCCTTTTCAAGGCTTAGGAGCTAACCTTCACACAACCAGTCAAATTTTCTACCCAAAATTTGACCAAACCCTCACCAATAATCAAAGAAGAAATTGGACAAGAAGTATATCTCTCAAATACAAATTTGTCCCTAGATATACAACACTCAACCCAAATTTGAAGATAGAATAAGAATTGGATACAACACAATTTGGGAATTACAAGAGATTGGAAATTTAGCACACTTGAGGTTGGATTTTTGCTTGAATGTTTGTCTTTAATGCAATAGTTGTTGCTGGTCTTCAAAGAGCTTCAATTTATACCTCCTCTATCAATTCTAGTCATTTGGGTGGTTGAGGAATTGAATAGAGCCGCTGGGACCCTCTCTTTCCACCATAAATGCACGTCTGCAGCTATCTGTATCGGTACACGGGGAGTCGTATCGATACCTGTCTCAAAAAAGAAAGAGCCATTGTACATAATAAATAGGGGGTATCGAAACACACGTAAGCGTATCGATACTGGGTATCGAAATGGATAAGACCGTATCGATACCTTTTTCTCAACATAGCTCACTGGAAGTTTCTGTTTTGATACGAGGGTTTACCGTATCGATACGGGTCAACGGCCAATTTAAATTTTGGTTACCTAACAACTGACACCAACGGTCGAAAACATTTAAAACAATCTGAATTAAAAATTCGATAAAAACCGTATCGATACGGGTGAAGCCGTATCGGTACACCATTCAAACTCTTTCAATCTTTACAGAGGGGCGTATCGATACAGATTGAATCTGTTTCGATACGGTGTTTCGATACGGTTAAGGGCGTATCGAAACGTATTCTTCCAGTAGCCAACTTTGTAAAAAAGGTATCGATACGGCTGAAAGCGTATCGATACACCTGGACGGTTTTCAATAGTTTAACCTTGAAACACTTAGAAAATATTTTGAGTTTGAGTTTTTCAATTCAGTTTTAAAGTGTTGGTGATTTAAAACTTATTAAGGGATTTATAAAACAATTTTAAGTTTTTCAATTTGATCTTTATTGATTTAATTATATCAAATTCAAACATAGGTTTCACAATCTCCCCCTTTTTGATATAACAAAACTAAAACTTAAAATTTTTGACACTTTGAAAAACTTTGCAAAATTAACTCCCCCTTAATATGAGCTAGGTAACTTTTAAGTTGAAAATCAAAATTTTTTAAGTGTTGTGAGCTTCCCTCTCCCCCTTTTTGTTAGATCAAAAAAAATTTAGACAAAGTAAAGTGCATAACATAGGCAAAGGTATAAATAGGCAACATAAATATCATTAAGTTCATAATAAAGCATAACATTAACTTAAAAATCCAACAAAATAGAAAGTCAAAGCATAAGTTGAAAATAAAACAAACTTAGTCCTAAGAACATGAAACAACGGTGCATAAATAAAAATATCCTAGATGATATGCATGAAATGCAAGTAGAAGCTACCAGGCATCATCATCGCCTTCTTCATTATCTTCATCTTCATCTTCAATTGGATCATCATTCCTCATGCTATTACCGCCTTCAAGAGAGGTTAGATGATTCTCCACGTTCGTCATCGGTGTTTCAAGGCTTGTAAAACGAGTATCAATCGTGGTAAAGCCCGAAGACATATCCGTGCGCAACCCCATAAATTGCTCATTAAAGAAGGTCATAAGAGCATCCATGGAAGGTTTAGGAGGAGGTGGAGAAGCTTGAGGAACTTGTTCACCTTGAGGATTTTCCAATTGTGCCGCGGCCTCGGGTGGTAGCTCGGAAAGACGTAACCAATTACCATTAAAATAATGGAACATACCCCTTGCAAGAGAGCGTTTATCAATGGGATCAGTGAGGGGAGTTGGGAAGTCATGCGAGCAATCAATGTCCTTGTGTAGAAAGAAGTAGCTTAGGGTCGTACCATAGGTGAAGGAAGTGACAAGAGAGGTGTGGCGATGTTGCACAAGATAAACAATCTCTGCAAACATGATACGAGCAATGTTTGGACGTTTTCTCTCACGGAAGCAACGAATCCAAAAGTCATCCACTTGACGGATGGTAGAGTACTTTCCTCCGGAAGGCCTAAGCCACCAAGAGACCATCAAATGGAGGATCCGATCTTGAGCATTGAGGGCGGTGACGGAACCACTAAGAACATGGCCTAAAGCATTCTCATCATCAAGGCCTTCATCCTCTAACTTAAAAACTTCACAAATAGATTTGACATCAAGAAGGATTTTCTTGCCCATAAGATAGGAACTAACTCCGATAACAACCCCATCACGATTAGCACAACATTTGGCATTAGCATAAAAGATTAAAACCAAAAGACGAAAATAAGAACCGGGAATGGAGAGAAAATCCATAAACTTCCAACGTTGAAGCAAAGAGAGATATTCAAATTTGAATCGCTCCGAGTCAAGAAAAGGAATAGATATTACCCTTTCCGGACGAATCTTGTAGTTTTGGAATTGACGAAAATAGGAGAGAGCTCCGGTGGTTTGATAGGAGTGTTCATAGATTTGGGCGAAATTCGGACGAGCACCCTCTCCGGGATTAGATGATTCACCGGTTTGGTTTAGACGAGATCTCTTCCTAGATGGTGCCATGAACTAGAAAACAAGTGTATGCTTTTAGATTTCTTCATTCAAGTCTTTGAGAAATCAAAAGTCAAGGTAAAAAATAATTTTGCAAAATAAAATTTGAAGAAGAAATTTTGAAATATGAAATTTTGTTAGGAAGATAAAAACAAAATAAATAAAAACAAATCAAAATAAAAAAAATAAAAAAAAATTAAAGAAGAATGAAGAAAAGCCTAGCACCAAATTGATGAGAAAAACCTTAGAGCTTCGCTTGATTTGAAACCTACTTGAAGTTTTTGAGTTGTGGTGTGAAAATATGAGGGAGGAAGAGCCTATTTATAGGCTAAAAACGGCTAGGGTTTTTAAGGTTTTGAGAATTTTAGTTTTGGTAAAAGTTGAAAACTTTAAATGCCAAAATTAAAGCTGTCTGCGCAATCGCGTATCGATACGCTTGAGGGTGTATCGATACGGGGGTAAAAGCGTAATTCCCATAAAAATGCCCGTTGAAGGATTGTATCGAAACTGATGCAATTCGTATCGAAATGATTGAAGCTCGTATCGAAACGGGTTTGACAGTATCGATACCCGTTTACGGCAAAATGTATTCTAGGAACCTAATGAAGTGCTCGTATCGATACGCGTAGGGCCGTATCGATACCCTAATCCTAGAAGTACATTTTATTCCTAAAGAACAACCATAAGCTCGATTTTAACACCTCCTAAAGGAATGCAAATGATGAATGAACAGTTCTAAGCATATTTGAATAGAATCATACTCCCCCTAGCTATAGGCATGGACATTGTCGAGAGTTACAACACACAAACATGCAATTTCACAAGATCAAGCAATTTTAAGCACAAAGAGGTCCTAAAAGGTCAAGATAGGCTAGCTAGACCTAACTCTCTCCTAAGGGACCAAAAACGCTCTTTGTCTAAAGGTTTTGTAAGAATGTCCGCTAATTAATTTAAGGTGTCTACACACTCTATAACCACATCTTCCTTAAGGACATGATCTCTAATGAAATGATGCCTTATTTCTATGTGTTTGGTTCTAGAGTGTTGGATGGGATATTTTGTCAAACAAATAGCACTAGTGTTGTCACATTTTAGGGGTATGGTTTCAACCTTAATGCCATAATCTAAGAGTTGTTGCTTCATCCAAAGGACTTGAGCACAGCAACTCCCTAAGGATATGTACTCGGCTTCAGCGGTAGATAAGGCTACACTATTTTGTTTCTTAGAGAACCAAGATATAAGCATACTACCTAGGAATTGACAAGTTCCCAAAGTACTCTTCCTATCGATTTTGCATCCCCCATAATCCGCATCCAAATAAGCATGAAGGTTGAAGGTGGAGTCTCTAGGGTACCAAAGACCTAAACAAGGAGTATCTCTAAGGTACCTTAAGATTCTCTTAACGGCTATAAGGTGAGACTCTCTAGGACTAGCTTGAAACCTAGCACACAAGAAAACACTAAACAAGATATTTGGTCTACTTGCGGTAAGGTAAAGCAATGATCCAATCATAGAACGGTAAAGCTTAGAGTCAACACACTTACCTCCTTCATCTTTGTCAAGCTTTGTAGATGAGCTCATAGGTGTGGCTTGAGGCTTTGCATTCTCCAAGCCAAACTTCTTGAGCATATCCTTTATGTACTTTGCTTGATTGATGAAGGTGCCATCCTTCTTTTGCTTGATTTGGAGTCCCAAAAAGAATGAGAGCTCCCCCATCATGCTCATCTCGAATTCACCTTGCATTAGCTTAGCAAACTCTTGAAAATGACATTCGTTAGTAGAACCAAAAATAATATCATCAACAGATACCATGTCAAAATAAAGTGATTTACTGTAGAAGAACTCTCTTAATTTCTTTACAACAACTTACATCTTTATATACAGCTTATATCTTTAACTTAGGTAACTATTAAGTTAGGAAAGAGACTATTCTAGGTAAATTAAAATCCCTTAAAGTTAGGGATTGTAATCACTAACAAGGATCTACAAGATCATGTCTAGTTATACAAAGAATCTCTAATTTATGTGCATATTTTCTGACATGAGTCAACAACGGTCTTGATACCGTCACCACTGCTGCCATCTTTAATTTGAAATAGATCGACGACGATGTAATTTTTTAGATGCACGTCGATTTTCTTTTTCGCTGATGTCATTAGGCCACACTCGTTCCTTGGTTTCTCCCTCGTTGGAATCTTACATCTCTGGTGAAATTTCTACTCGTTTAATTTTGTTGTTTTGTTCTCTATTTAATGGTTCTACCTTAACCAATCAAAAAGATAGATGAAAAGGTTATAGTTTAGCCTTAAAAACTATTTTGTTCTATCTTAGCCATCCATCCTAAAAGATAGGAGAATAGGTTCTAGGTTAACCTTCAAAACTAGATAATATTTTTTAAGGGATTCTACATCAAAGATCCAAGCCGGAACTCTAGTCTGTGTAACTACCAGCTTGAGGGGAGTGTAGATTCATGTGATGACTTCCTACATCGTTCGCATCATACCTTTTAGTCGGGAACTACATGCTAGAGCATCATGTGGAGCAGACCATTGTATTCCAACTGATGCATTAACCATCTCAAGCGTACCATAAGTTGAATGGCATCAACGATTGCTACGTAAGAACATCATGGTTTTGTCCTCACTCTTAAAATCAAAGACTCTTGAGAATGGGGAGCATTTTTCTCTAAGAAACAATAGAAGAAATATGATTAGGGCATCGCATCCAAGATCCAAGCTGGTGCTCTACTACGTTTGCTCACCAGCTTGAGGGGGAGCGTAAGTTATCTGAGAAGTGTTAGAGCTTTAGGGGGAGTGTAAGTTGACGATGAGTGTTAGAGTTTTTATTTAATGTGTAATTAGAGTTTATTCCTAATCAGTAGTTTAGATTTACTAGAAGTCTTATTTAAATTAGGAATAAGTATTATTTAAATTAAAGATAAAAGTATAGTTTTAGTTATACCTATTTAAATGCTTACTATGTATACATTTGATAATTAAGAATAATAAGAAAATACAGAGAAACACATTGTTCTGTCTGGAAAATATCTTGTTCATCTTCTTCAAACAACAAATTTCTAACAACCAATCACACACAAACCACTATTATTCATTGTATCTCCGGCCACCATGGCCCCTTTCTCACAATTACTGCCTCAGTTTCTTTCAAGTAAAGAGTTATGAACATAATTATCAAAATATGTTCTCTAGTATTGTATTGGTTTTAACATCATACCATGAAACAATGCAGACCAAAATAAATACTGTTTGCAAATCTGCCTACAAAAAGAAGAATAAAAGACTGATTCAAGTTACAACTACAACAATACCATGGGTTGAGGATGAGTGTTAATCAGTGTATGCGTGCATGGATTTGACTTGGATCACTTATGCAGGCATATGAGAAAGGAGCGGCACACAGAAGCAACCACAATGGTGCTCCAGCTCATATTTATACTTAAATGAATTTGAAAGCAAAAATCTGATCCATTACCTTAGACCTGCATTTGTTCATGATATCAATAAATTCATTTCTTCCAATTCCTGTAAGCCTCAAGGTATCGACAACACTGAAATTTGGGATACTGTCATAAGGTTGCTTTGTCAACAAAAAGAAATGCCTGGAAATGGTCAGTACCTAATATGAGGCCAACACAGATTAATAAAACAGTAGCCATTGCTGAACGTTCAATGCTGCACAAAATCTGCATAAATGCACACATATATGTCTACAAAGCAAAATGTCAACCAATCAAATAAAACTTCAATAAGAACAAGTCAAATGTATTATAAATAGTAAATCTATACTCTAGAAATCAAGATTGAGATGTTACAGATGGAGTTCTATAGTATATAATTTAATTTCAAAAGTAAAAAGAAACCTATAGACATATTCCATAAAGCTACACTGCAAAATGCCATATATGAGTATTTTCTTCTCTGAGATTATAATGAATCTTTCAAGAGCCCTCATAAACATGCAGTCAAATGAACAGCCACCGTCATTCTTAATTAGTGCTACTTTCCACCAATAAAAATCAAAGGCAGGGAGCAGAAATGAGAAAACCACATTTGTGATGTATCTAAATCATTTTGAGCTGCTCAATTATTCAAGCAATCATTTTATCATGTGTAAAGCTTTTGTCTAGCCATTAATCCATGTCTAGATTTCAGTTGCTAGCATATGGATTTAAGTTTCAACTGCCCAAAAAATATATGTACCGCACAATTAATGCTGTTGCTAATTAGCAGCTATCTAGTAGATAAAGGTCAACTACACAACCATGGGGATAGTTTTACTATTGCATCATGTGCCCAGTCTTTTTGCACATAGGTCATAGTTTTATGCTAATGAAAATAGACGCATTTCAGTTCTTACATATACCTAGAAATACTTAATCACATACCAGCCCCTGCCAATCAATACTGAATTATTTATTTATTCTTTTATACCTAGACAGATTGCATAAAAGACATAGTAAACATAACAATATAGTAAGTTTGGAATTATCACTTCAATAATAGGATTAAATAATTTAGTGATATGCTTAGTATGAATGGAAATCATTGAAATACAAAGAAATAAAAATCAAATATCTAGCAAGATGTAGTATATGAGCCTTCTCATCAGAACAATCAGCTTTTTTCAGCCAAAACTTTTTTCCACCATCAGTCATACATAACAAAAGAAGGAGGATGCAGGAGAAAACCAAATAGGAGAGATCAATTACTGTAGGATATTGTCGATTGTAAATAATTTAAGATTAAATTTTTAAGAGTTAATAGTTAACTACACTTATTATATTATGTAAATAGATTAGGATTAAAACTCCTAAAGAGTCCTAAGTCTTGTAAGAGTTAGAAGTTTTATAGTACTAGAAATCCTTATCCTAGTTTAACTCCTAAAAAAGACTCTATAAAAAGAGTCTAATGTTGTATCTTTTTTAACATGAAATAACAGAAAAAGCTTTCTGTTTTCTATTCTTTCTACATGGTATCAACTTGGGTTTCAATTCCTCAACCCTAGTCGATTCCTAACTCCCAAACTCTTTTCTCTTGATGGCTACTTTTTCTTCTTCTTCAACAACCGATATCAACTCTCCACCAGGATTTGTTTCTGGTTTTGACGATCTCAATGACTCTTCTAGTATCACTATTACATGTCATAGATTGACTGGTAATAATTATTTGGAATGGTCTCAATCTGTCAAAATTTTTATTTCGGGGCGAGGAAAATTGGGCTATCTCACTGGAGAAATTGAACAACCTGCTGCTGCTGCTGGATATACGACATGGATACAGAAAACAGCCGTGTGATGTCCTGGCTTCTCAATTCCATGGCCCCCAGTGTCGGCAGAAACTTCATACTTTACACAACAACTGCTGAAATCTAGGAAGCCATCCAGGAGACATATTCCAGCACCGAAAACATCTTAGAATTATATGGGATCGAAGGACAAGCTTCTGCTCTCAAACAAGAAGGCATGTCAGTAACTCTTTACTATAATACTCTAAATTCTCTTTGGCAACAAATTGATCTTTTTGAACAGAATGATTGGGAGACACCAACCGATGTTGCCTTATACAAAAAGATTACCATCCAGAGAAGAATTTTTCAATTTCTTCATGGGTTGAATAAAGAACTAGATGAAGTTCGTGGTCGTATCCTTCGCCAGTCCCCTCTTCCCTCTATTCGAGAAGTTTTTTCCACACTAAAGAAGGAAGAAAGCAGGCGCACATTGATGCTGCATGATTCCTCCCCACCTGAAGGGTCTGCACTGATCACTCAAACAAGTTCTGGTCCAACTAAGAAGGGAAGGCCCTGGTGTGATCACTGTAAGAAACCAGGTCACTCTAAGGAAAAGTGCTGGAAACTTCATGGAAAACTTGCTGATTGGAAGCTAAAATCTTCTCGAGATGCTCAGTCCAAGTTTGCTGCTATCTCCAGTTTCACTAGTTTTACTCCATAACAGATTGCAGACCTTCAAAAACTATTTGGAAAGATGGTGAGTCCTAGTGCTGCAACTCTGGCCGTAAAAGAACTTGAAGGTAATGCTTTTTCTACAGCCCTCTTATCTATACAACTTAATCAACCTTGGATAACTGACTCTGGGGCCTCTGATCACATGATTGGTAACAAATACTTGTTCTTCAATTACTCCACATCCTCTTCTGGTAGATCAATTCGAACTGCTGATGGTTCTCTTTCTCAAATTAAGGGCTTTGGTTCCATTCATATCAATAGGGATCTCGTGCTAGAAGATGTTTTATTTGTTCCAAATCTAGCCTGCAATTTTATCTATGTTAGTAAACTTTCGACTTCCTTGAAGTGTTCTACAAGTTTTGATAACTCTGGTTGTGTTTTACAGGCAATAGACTCAAAGAAGGCGAATGACAATGCTATCTTTCACAATGGCCTCTATGTCCCCCTTGGCTCTTCACCATCTTTTACAAATTCCTCTTCTTACTCTTTTACTACTTTAGGACAATTAGATGATGTTTTATTATGGCATTTTAGGTTAGGCCATCCTAGTTTTCAATATATGTCAAAAATCAATCCTTCTTTGTTTATCAATAAAAAGCCCAGTTTATTTAAATGGCAGATTTGTCCGCTTGCTAAACAAACTAAAGCATCTTATCTTCCATCTACTTATAAACCATCTCACCCTTTTTGTTTGATCCACAATGATATTTGGGGTCCTTCTCGGGTGAAGAATGCTGATGGTAGTAAGTGGTTCATTACCTTTATTCATGATCATAGTAGGATTACTTGGACTTATTTAATGAAAGACAAATCTGAAACTGAGAGAATCTTTGAAAGGTTTTATAACATGGTTCTTACTCAATTCCACACTAAAATTCAATTGTTTAAGTCTGATAATGGGAGTGATTTTTTTGCTAAATCCTTGAGCGCTTTCTTCCAAAAGCAAGGAATAATCCAACTTAGTTCTTGTGTAGACACTCCACAACAGAATGGAATTGCAGAAAGAAAAAACAGACACCTACTTGAAGTTACTCGCTCTCTCTTGTTTACTAGTAATGTCCTTAAGTACTTGTGGGGTGAGGCCTTGTTAACTGCCACATATTTAATCAACCGCATGCCCGGTAAGGTCTTGAACTTTCAAACACCTCAATTTGTTTTCTTGGAGAGTTATCCACACTTTAAGCCTATTTCGACTGTTTTACCTCTTAAAATATTTGGTTATACTGTCTTCATTCATAATCCAGCCCCTAATAAGTCCAAGTTAGAGCCTAGGTCTTTGAAGTGTACTAGTTGGTTATTCTCCACTCAAGAAGGCTATAATGTAAGTTTAGACGTATTAGAAGTATTTTTGTAGTTAAAATATACTAGTAGAGTTATTATTTAAGTCATGTACCGAAACCTAGAGTTAGAAGTTAATAGTTAGTAGGACTCCTAATACAATTCAAAGTCCTTTGCTATAAAAGGATGTAATGTATGTAACCCTAAGTATGAGTGAGTTTTACTCAGTATTCTAATAAATAGAGCAGTTTCTCTTTATCTTCATGGTATCAGTCTAAAATCGATCCAATCATAATTCCTTTCCCCTAGAGGCTTCACCAAACAACAGATGGTACACATGCAACAACTGTTCAACAGATTCGCAGGGAGCAGTGCAGGAAATCTGGCTTTCGCAGAAAATGATGGAACACAGACAAACTCTTCATTGACTGCACTTCTTTCTACTACGACCACATCATCATGGATTGTCAACTATGGTGCTTCTGAACACATGCCTGGTAATAGGGAATTGTTTTTTCAATTTAAAAATTCCTCCTCTCAGAATTCTGTCAAATTAGCTGATGGTTCTTTCTCAACAATTCAAGGCAGTGGTTCAGTATTTCTTACTGATGACTTAATCATTAACGATGTGCTTTTTGTGCCTAGTCTGAATTGTAATTTATTGTCAGTTCACAAGCTATGCAAAGATTTAAATTTTTTTTCCAGTTCACTGTTTCTAAGTGTTTTTATAGGCGCTGGACTAAAAAAAGAGGATTGGCACCACTCGCTTGCAGAATGGTTTATATGTTCTTCACAGTACACAAAATCTTATTGATTCACCTTCTAAATTTTGTTTCAATTCCTTAGGACAGTCTGATGTTATGTTATGGCATTTTAGGTTAGGCCACCCAAATTTCTCCTATCTTGCAAAATTTTTTCCTCAATTATTTGTTAATCAAAAACCTTCTTCCTTTAAATGCCATATATGTCCACTTGCGAAACAAACAAGAACATCTTACTTACCGTCTAGTTATAAACCCTCACATCCTTTTTCTCTTATCCATAGTGATGTTTGGGGTCCTTCTAAAGTGAAGAATATTATTGGTAGCAGATGGTTTGTGACCTTTATTGATGACCATAGTAGAACAACTTGAACTTATCTCTTGAAAGAAAAATCTGAAGTGGCTAGTGTGTTTGAAAAATTTTATAACATGGTTGAAACCCAATTTTATTCAAAAATTCAAATCTTTAAATCTGATAATGGAGGGGAATTCTTCATCAATTCTTTAAGTGATTTTTTTCAAGGAGAAAGGGATAGTTCAGATTAGTTCTTGTGTTAATACTCCCCAACAGAATGGAGTCGCAGAAAGGAAAAATAGGCATCTACTTGAGGTAACCCGAGCCTTATTGTTTACTCACAATGTTCCTAAATATCTATGGGGAGAAGCCTTATTAACCTCCACATATCTTATTAATCGCATGCCTAGTAGAGTTTTAAATTTCCAAACACCTAGAGATGTTCTTTTATCTTGTTTTCCTCATTTTAAACCTTTGTCCTCTACCCTTCCTTTGAAAGTTTTTGGGTGTACAGTGTTTGTTAGAAACTTCGATCCTTCTAAGTCTAAACTTGATCATAAGTCACTCAAATGTGTGTTCGTAGGATATTCATCACTAAAGAAGGGCTACAAATGTTATCATCCACCTTCTCGAAATTTTTTGTTTCTTTGGACCTTAACTTTTTTTAACAGAAACCTTATTTTCCAGCGGCTGCAATTCAGGGGGAGTATTTCGATGATTTTCAGCCTTCTCACAAACACGTTCCTTCTTCTTTTACTTCTCCTTTAATACCTCCTACTTGTCCCTTATCAATTGAGCCTCAAACTTCTTTTTCTCCCTCTAATGCTTTACCTATTTCCTCACCTATGATCTCGTCTACACCCCTTCCTTCTCCTACTATCACGCCTGCAAGAACTCAAAATTTAACCAAATCTTCTTCAAAGCCCCCTAAACAACTGCAGGTTTATACCAGAAAAAGGAGGATCATTCCAGAAACCATTCTGCAATCTGGTACTTGTCAAGAATTGGATTTTAGTCCAGCTGCTTGTGAAGACAATGGACGTAATGATTCTACTAGTATTCCTCCCCACCTTCTTGAATTTGACTACTTACCTATTGCTAAAAGAAAAGGGGTGAGACAGTGTACTAAATATCCTATTTAGATATATGCTGCTTACGGGAATTTAATGCCATCGTTTAAAGCTTTTACAACATCTTTAGATGAAGAACAAATTCCTAAGACTATTGAGGAAGCTTTGCGGAATCCAAAATAGAAGAAAGTTGTTGAAGAAGAAGTTGAGGCACTTGAAAAGAATGGTACATGGACCATTACAGACCTTCCCCAAGGTAAAAAGCCTGTTGGGTGTAAATGGGTGTTTGCCATTAAGTACAATTCAGATGGCAGTATACAGAGATATAAAGCCAGATTGGTTGCCAAGGGTTTTCACAGACTTATGGTATTGATTATAAGGAGACATTTGCTCATGTTGCCAAATTAAATTCTATTAGAGTTTTATTAAGTCTTGCTGTAAACTGTGATTGAAAATTACACCAAGTTGACATTAAAAATGCTTTTCTTAATGGTAACCTTAAGGAAGAAGTCTATATGCAGATTCCTCCAGGGCTGTGTTGGACAGAATCGACAAGTTTGCAAGCTTGACAAGGCACTCTATAGCCTAAAACAGTCTCCTAGAGCATGGTTTGACAAATTCACAAGGGTCATTTTGAAGAATGGATACAAACAATCCCTGGCAGACCATACCTTGTTCTCTAAGGTAACCTCATCGAACAAAAGGGTTATTCTTATTGTTTATGTGGATGATATAATCCTAACAAGTGACGATGAAGAAGAACTGAGTCGATTAAAGGCACTATTGAGCAAAGAATTTGAAACCAAAGACCTAGGGAAACTCATATACTTCCTAGGTATGGAGGTAGCAAGGGATTAGTCATCAATCAAAGAAAGTATGTTCTGGATTTACTCACAGAAACAGGGTTACTAGGATGCAAACCTGTAGATACACCCATGGAGGCAGGTTTAAAATTTAGCAAAGATGATCTCAGTCCGAAAGCAGATAAAGGTCTATATCAGAGACTAGTAGGTAAATTAATCTATCTATCACTAACAAGACCGGATATAGCCTTTCCAGTGAACATTGTAAGTCAACACATGACAGACCCAAGACAGGAACATATGGAAGCAGCAAAGAGGATTTTGCGATACTTGAAGGGTACATCTGGACATGGTTTATTGTTCAAGAAGAGTACTGATAAAACAGTTAAAGTTTTTATAGATGCAAGTTGGGCCAGCGAACTGACAGATAGAAGGTCAACTAATGGTTACTGCTCTTTCGTATGGGGTAAATTGGTGACATGGAAAAGCAAAAAGCAAACTGTGATCTCTAGAAGCAGTGCAAAAGCAGAATACAGAGCGTTAGCTTTGGGAATGTGTGAATGTATTTGGTTAGTAAAATTACTTAAAGAACTGGAATGATTCAAGAAGAAAATTTCAAGGTTTTTTGTGATAATCAATCAACTATTCAGATTGCCAAGAATCATATTCAACATTGTAACCCCCTTAACCCGGCCTAGACGGTTGACCCGAATTAAGAAAGTCACACGGGGAAAACCAAAGTTAACCCGAAAGTCAACCTTGATTAACGACCCTTTTTTTCTTTTTAAACTTGTCTAGATGCACATTAACCCTAGTTATGATCATTCAAACAACATACTCAAAGATCATAAACATCAGAGATCAAACAGGGACCCAATTGAACAATTTACAACTTTAGGGACCAAATTGTAAATTCTGTAAATTAAAAGGTCTTAACCCAAATTAAAGTTACCAACTTGTAATTAATCAGGTTTCATGCTTCTCTGTCAAATTTCAGCTCAAACGGACATCCCAAACTCATACAATTGCACAAACAAGATTCAGGACCAAAACGCAAACATTCCAAAACATTTAACTGCCAATGTCAGCCCCCAACGGTCGGCTGTTCCGAAACAGGGAGAGCCTGTTTCGAAACACGGGGTCGTTCCGCAACGCGTACCGAAACGAGGGCTGGCAGAGGACTTCCCGTTTTGAAACGGTGTCTCCCGTTTCGGACGCCTGGGTTACTACAAGGCACACGTTCCGAAACGGTAGCCACTGTTCTGAAACGGCCTGCACAGAATGCAGAAATATGCTTGCTTAAACATGCAATTGATCAACCAAACATGCTCCAATTGCTACCAAACTTTACCAGCAATGCATACAACATACCAGAGACATATTAGCATCAACCAATCACCAATATATCAACATATATGAAAAGCCCCAAACCTAGAGGCATGCTTCCTACTCAAGCAAACCTTTCAAGCATCAAACCTTTAATTCAACCACATAAAGGCCAATTACAAAATCCAGCATTATTAACAACTTTAAACAAACTTAGGGAGTTCAAAACTTGAACGCCCCGGTTTTGGGCTCAGAAGTTTTGGGCGTTGACCGGTTCGGTCAAAGTGCTGATCGAATATATAAGAGTGAATTTAGGAAAGCCTAGTTCGGGTTGCATTTAAAATATGGAAAAAATGTTCTAAAATCATCTTTTAATATATAAAAGTGAAATGTGAAATCAATTTTGGAAAATGAGGTTCGGAAGGTTGACATTTTGGCTAGTGACCAAAATGTAATTTTTGAAAGTTTGGGGACAGTTTTATAAAGGATTGAAACTTTGAATCTTTAAGGAGCTATTATTCCAAAAAGGATTTCTCCAGATTTTTCTAAGATATTTTAAGGCTTTATTCTGATTTTAAAGATTATGAAGTGTGGAGGGAAATCATTTTTACCATTTCTTAACTAACTTTCTATTTTCTCTCAATTTTCCTTTTCTCTCATTTTCTCTCAACCCAAACACAATTCTCCAGATTTTCTTCTCTGATTTTGTCAATCTAATCACTCATTTCAACTCTCTTTTGATTCCTAATCATTTCATCAACAAAACCTCTCGATTTGCAAGTTGTTTCATCAAGAATTTTGGCTCTAAAAAGGAGAAATTCAAGTTTGGAGGTAAGAACGTCCTTCTCCTCTAAACTATCAGTTCTTTACTGAAATTCCTAAGTTCTCAATCCTTGATTTGTGTTTTGTTAATGGCTTTTCAATTGAAATCTTGATTTTGGCTTAAAATGCAAGATTTGGTGATTTTGGTGAAATTTTCGTGTGATCTGTTTGGGCAGTGTTTTGAAGTGTCAAAATGATGTTAAATGAATGCTAAATTGATTAGAAGTTGAGGTTTAATCAATGCAATCCCGGATAGGTTGAATTTCCTAAGTTTGGCTTGAGTTTTTGGTTGTTTTTGGAGTGTTTTTGGTGATCTGTTATGCCTGGAGGTATAAGGACGTGTTTGTGATCATTTTGGATGTTAATTGATGTTTAAAAATGGTTAGAAGTGATGGATCTTGGCTGGGTTAAGTTTTGGAAGTGTTTGGAGGTGATTTCGGTTGTGTTTGGTAGCCAAATTGTTGGATTTGTGATGAGCAGCGAGTTGAGTCTTGTTGCTGGTGTTTTTAATGCATAATGATGCATTAATCCTCTGTTGTTGTGTGATTGAAACAGGGGAGTTTGATCCGTGAGCTTTGAAGGTGTTGCGGAAGGTTTCCGGATGCTTGGAAGGCTTGTTGGCTAGCCTTGTTTTGTGTATCGGTGAGTGAAGTTGGGTTTTCAGCTTTTAAACCAAGGTTTGAAGGTTTTGGGAGCTTAGTTTAAGTCTAAACAACTTTGCTAAGCTCAAGAGTAAGTGATTGGCTTTTCGCTCTTGAATTGTATTGTGTTTTGGTTTTAAAAGCAATTGTGGTTGATGATTGAGATGCATGTGTTTTGCATGGTTTAAATCTGTTTTGAAAGCATGTTTTAAGCATGGTTTAATGCTGGTTTTGAAAGCCATTTGAAAAGGATGCTCAAGGTAAGAGATCCTTGGTTTTGTATATGGTAATTGTGGTTTTGATGCATAGTGTTGCATGTTGATCAATGGCTTTGTGTGATGCTTTAAAACAGTGAATTGATGATGGTAAATGATACTTTTTGCATATTGGTTATGCATGTGAATCATTGGACTAATGTGGTAATGGTTTTGCATATTGGTTATGCATGTGAATCATTGGACTAATGTGGTGATGGTTTTTGCATTGTGATTATGCATATGAATCAGTGGAATAACATGGTAAGATGGTTATATTGGCAAGTGATGAAAGTGGTTCTTGGTTCGTTGATCGGATATAGTTAGCCGGCTATAGGATTGGGTGCACCGTGAATTAAGTCGCCTTGGAGGTGGAGTGGTCAAGAGTGGACCGGTAAACTCCCTTCAAGTATCCTAACGAGATGGTTAAGGTCATAATGGAGGTGTTGCCCATTCGAGGACCTTGGTTGAGCAAAGGTTATATGGTGTTTAAAAGTCCATGTATGAGAACCTTGTGCTTGTTAAGATCACAATGGCGGTGTAAGACCATGTGTGGATCTTGTGTGGGGTGTCCCGGATCTCGTTAGTGATTTATACAACTACCAATCGGTTATGCAAAGGTTGTATGGTGTTTAAAAGTCCATACATGGAAACCTTGTGCATGTTGAGGTTGTATGGTGTTTAAAAGTCCATGCATGGGAACCTCGGGAAAAGCTAAGGTTGTATGGTGTTTAAAAGTCCATACATGGGAACCTTAGGCTTGTAAGGTCAAATGGTGTTTAAAAGTCCATTTGGGAGGCCTTGGATTCGTAGGGTGTATGGAGCGTAGGGACAACGCTCGGAATCCGCGTATCCGATCGGGTTGTTGAGTTGAAAAGTGGATGTGGTTGATCACTTGGAAGCCAATGTAATGTTCTTGATCATAAAGAAGCATGAGGTGCTTGAAATGATGCATGATTGCATGTGAAGCATGAGATGCTTGAAAAGATGCATGGTTGCATGAAAAGTGTATAATGCTTGTGAATGCATGTTTACTTGTTTGTTGAACAAGTGTTGATTATCATTTGATAAATGATGCATGTGTGCATGAAATCTCTTAAATGCATTGGAGTCTTGTTAAGACTTGTTTTAAAAGGCACGTGATGATGATGATGTGATTCATAAGTTGTCTTTGTTTAATGCATGAAT
Organism: Hibiscus tridactylites; assembly: GCA_958450335.1. NCBI lineage: Eukaryota > Viridiplantae > Streptophyta > Magnoliopsida > Malvales > Malvaceae > Hibiscus > Hibiscus tridactylites. The sequence continues at coordinate 31,927,502 of OY288289.1, forward strand.
TGGATTGCTTGAATAATGGTTTAAAAGGGGTTTCTTGCTTGAAATGATGTTCAAGTTTATGAATGGGTAATATGAAATGGAAGTGTTTTCCAAGGTTTTAATTTAGCTTTGCATATGGTGTTTATGCATGGAATGGTTAAAGGAATGTTTTTGCAAGTTGTACATTGAAATGGTTTTCTTAGTTTGCTGAGCTAAGGGTTGGTTTTCATGTATGTGCAATGCATGGTTTAAGCATGTTGTTGAAAAGGGTTTTCAAACATGGTTTTGGTTTGTAAAATCGGGTTGTTTTAAGAGTGTTTTGTAACCCGCTGCATTGATGGTGTTTTGGTTTTGAGCTTTCCTCACTAAGCATTATGTGCTTACGCTCCTTTTTGTCCATCAATGTAGATTCTTGAAGTTTGGACAGCAAGAAGCAAGGGATTCAAGGTGGACTCAAATTGAGATGTATGTCTCGGTGAATAGCTATAGTTAATAAAGGCAATGGGGGTAGAATCTCTCGTGTTAATGTGTATGTGTTCGTTTATGTTGGACAAGTATGTTTTTATGTTGTTGATGTTTCTGAATCATGATTTGGCTTAAATGAGATTGTTTTGGGAAGTTTGTGCTTAAGTGGTTGCTTGTGTAGGAAGCATGCCTATAGAATTGGGGCTTTTTACATATGATGTTGTTCTGATGATTTGTTGATGCTTGCAAGTCATATATATGTTGAATTTTATACTGGTAAAGTTTGGTGGCATTTGGAGCATGTTTGGATGATCAATTGCATATTTTGGAATTGCATTTTGCTGCAATCTGAGCAGGCGTTTCGGAATAGTGTGCACCGTTTCGGAACGGGTGCCTTGAATGAACCCAGGCGTCCGAAACGGTATGCACCGTTTCGAAACGGTTTGGTCTCTACCAGACCCCCGTTGCGGTACGCGTTGCGGAACGGGCTCTGCCTATTTCGGAACGGGTGACCGTTGGGGGCTGACATGGGCGGTTAAATGTTTCAAAATGTTTGCATTTTGGTCCTGAAACTTGTTGGTGCAATTGTATGAGTTCGGGATGTCCGTTTGAGCTGAAATTTGGCTGAGAAGCATGAAACCTGATTAATTTTAAGTTGGTAACTTAAAATCTGGTTAAGTCCTTAAAGTTTTCAGAATTTACAATTTGGTCCCTAAAGTTGTAAATTGTTCAATTGGGTCCCTGTTTGATCTCTGATGTTTGTGATCTTTGAGTATGCTGTTTGCATGATCACATCTAAGGTTAATGTGCATCTAGACAAGATTAAAAAGAAAAAAAAAGGGTCGTTAATCAAGGTTGACTTTCGGGTTGACTTTGGTTTTCCCCGTGTGACTTTCTTAATTTGGGTCAACCGTCCGGGCCGGGTTAAGGGGGTTACAAAAACATCTCCCAAAACATCCACATTGGTCCCCCATTGCCAAATGCCAAAAGCTAAAAGTGTTAACAAAACCTTTCCATACTTGAGCTTAATTCCCACTTGATTGCCTTCCTTCCTTGCTGCCCTAAATGCACCTTAATGTTCTGCATTATTGGTTTAAGAAAACGAAAGAGAGCGTAAGCAAAAGCTTAGTGAGGAATGCTCATTTAAAACCATTCAATAATGCATTTATAAAACACTTTATAAATCATACTTCAAAACATCATTTATACATGCTTACAAGCATTCTTAAACAAGCAATACATGCTTCCATATCAATACATGTCATATTGGCCACAAGTGATAATTTCCATCTTTTAAAAACAAGATCAACATAAGTCTCACACATGGACTTTTAAACACCATTGTGATCTTATAATTCACAAGGACCACACAAGGACTTTTAACCACCTTTGTGTCCTTTTCAAGTTTCACCCCAAGGACTTTTAAACACCTTGGCCCATGGACTTTTAAACACCATGGCAAGGACCACACAAGGACTTTTAACCACCTTTGTGTCCTTAACAAGAACCATCCAAGGACTTTTAACCACATTGATGTTCTTAAGTAACAAGGCTCACTCAAGGACTTTTAACCACCTTAGTGACCTTAACAGGAATCACTCATGGACTTTTAACCACCATGAAGTTCTTAGAATCCACAAGGCTCACTCAAGGACTTTTAACCACCTTAGTGACCTTAACCTTTTTCAAAACATGACTTGCCAATATACATCATTATCATCAAATAATCCACTGTTTTAAAGCATTTAACCAAGCCATAAACATCATGCATTTTTAAGCATCAAAACACATTTAAACAATGTTTAAAAACAAGGAACTCTTACCTTGAGCTTCCTTCAACATATGGCTTACAAAATCAGCAATAACCATGCTAAATCATGCTTTCAAAACAGAATTTAAAACATGCAATAACCACATTGCATAACAACCAAACCATGGCCACCACTAGAGAGTTTTCCGAAAACTTACACTTGAGCTTAGTAAAGTTGTTTAGACTTAAACTAAGCTCCCAAGACATTGGTTTCAAAGCCGAAAACCCAATTTCACTCACCGATTCCACTTCGCCTTTTGCTGAAGCACAAATTCAAGCTTCCGGATCACCAACACTTGGATCCAAAGATGACTCCCCTGTTTTAAACACATCAAAGCAGAGGATTAATGCATCATCATGCATTAATAGCTTCAATGAAAGCACCTAAACTCGCTGCTCTCATCCACACTCTATTTTTGGCCACCAAACACAACCGAAAATGCATCCAAACAACTCCTCAACAAAGCCCAGCCATAAACCATCAAAACTAAACATCCTTTAACATCATTTTACATCTAAAAAGAACCTAACAACATCCTTATACCTCCAGCAACATCAGATCCACAAGATCACACCAAAAACAACCAAGAATCACAAGCTAAACTTAGGAAATTCAACCTATCCGGGATTGCATTAATCAAAACTCAATTCCTTATCAAATTAATGTTCATTTAACATCAAAAACACACCTCAACTCACAGCTTTAACAGATCAAACGAAAATTCATCAAAAATCACCAAATCTTGCATTTTAAACCAAGATCCATTTCACAACTTAAAAACATCAATTAAGGATTGAGAACTTAGGAATTTCAGTAAAGAACTGATAGTTTAGAGGAGAAGGACGTTCTTACCTCCAAACTTGAGTTTCTCCTCTTTTAGAACCAAAAAGCTTGAAAATCCAATGAGCAATTGGTGAGGCTTTGTTGATGAGATGATTAGGAATCCAAAGAGAATTAAAAAGAGAGATTTAAGTGACAAAATCAGAAGAAAATCTCTGGAGAGAAAGTGTTTGGTTGAGAAAAAATGAGAGAAAAGAAAATGAGATTTTAGGAGAAAATTAGTTAGAAATAACTTCCCTCCACTTTCTTTATGTTTAAAAATCAGAATTAAACATTAAATATCTTAGAAAAATCTGGAGAAACTCCTTTTGGGTAAATAGCTCCTTAAAGATTCAAAGTTTCAATCCTTTCTAAAACATTCACACAACTTTCAAAAATTACGTTTTGGTCACTAGCCAAAATGTCACCCTTCCAAACCTCATTTTGTAAAATTGATTTCACAGTTCACTTATATATATTAAAAGAGGATTTTAGAACATTTTCCCATATTTTTAATGCAACCCGAACTAGGCTTTCCTAATTTCACCTTTTTAGATTCGAACAGCACTTTGACCAAACCGGTCAACGCCCAAAACTTCTAAGCCCAAAACCGGGGCGTTACAACTCTCCCCCCCTTAAGAAATTTCGTCCTCGAAATTTACCTGAAGGAAAGAGATAAGGAAACTGCTTCAGCATGTCATCCTTCCGCTCCCACGTGGCTTCTTCAACACCACGGTGCTTCCACAACGCCTTCACCAACTCAATGGTCTTGCCACGAAGAACCTTTCTATCCGAATCCAGAACCTTCACCGGTTCCTCATCATAGGTCAAATCCGGATTCAATTCCACTTCCTCCACAGGCATCACATGCGAAGGATCAGATCTATACTTCCGGAGCATAGAAACATGGAACACATCATGAATCTTCTCCAACTCTTGAGGTAGCCTCAACCGATACGCAACAGGACCCACACGCTCAACGACCTCATATGGTCCAATGTACCTAGGACTCAACTTACCCTTCCGGCCAAACCTCATCACCTTCTTCCAAGGCGAAACCTTCAAGAACACACGGTCTCCCACCGCATACTCAATCTCTTTACGCTTCAAATCCGCGTAAGACTTCTGCCGATCAGAAGCTGCCTTCAAACGCTCACAGATGAGCTTCACCTTCTCGGTGGTTCCTTTCAACAAAGTCGGCATCGAAACCAACTTTTGACCCGTTTCAGCCCAACAAAGAGGAGTCCTACACTTCCTCCCGTATAAAGCCTCATAAGGTGCCATTTGAATACTTGCCTGATAACTATTGTTATAAGCAAACTCTACCAAAGGCAAATGCTTCTCCCAAGAACCTTGAAACTCAATTACACAGCACCTCAACATATCCTCCAAAATCTGGATAACACGCTCTGATTGACCATCCGACTGAGGATGATAAGATGTACTGAAATTCAACCTTGTACCCAAAGTTTGATGTAAAAACTGCCAGAAACGCGATGTGAACCTCGGATCCCTATCCGACACAATCGACTTAGGCACACCATGCAGCCGCACAATCTCAGCAATGTACAGCTCCGCAAGCTTATCCAAGGAAAACGTAGTATGCACAGGCAAGAAATGCGCACACTTCGTCAGGCGATCCACAATCACCCACACCGAATTCTTCTTCGACGGTGACAAAGGTAAACCAGATACAAAATCCATGGTAACCCTTTCCCACTTCCATTCAGGGATTCTCAACGGTTGCAACAACCCTGAAGGAACCTGATGCTCAGCCTTAACTCGCTGACACACCATACACTTGCTCACAAACTCTGCAACATCCTTTTTCAAACCCACCCAATAGTACTCATCACGAAGATCACGGTACATCTTAGTACTACCAGGGTGCATAGCAAAAGGACTACTATGACCTTCAGTCAGAATAGCACGCCTCAACTCAACATCATTGGGCACTACTATTCGACTCCCAAAACACAACACACCATCATCATTAAAACAGAAATCCGAAGGCCTACCCTCCGCGATATCCTGAACATGAGACACCAAGGAATCATCCAGCAACTGCTTTTCCTTGATCAACTGAACCAAAGATGGTTTCACTTGCAACTCAGCCACAAGACCACCATCACGCGAAATACTCAAACTGGCAAACATAGCCCTCAGCTCAACAGCTACCTTCCTACTCAAGGCATCCGCAACAACACTAGCCTTTCCAGGATGATACTCAATCGTCAGATCAAAATCCTTGAGCAACTCTAACCAACGCCGCTGCCTAAGATTCAACTCCTTCTGAGACATCAGATACCTCAAACTCTTGTGATCCGTGTACACAGTACACTTCTCACCATACAGATAATGTCTCCAGATCTTCAAAGCAAAAACCACTGCAGCCAGCTCAATATCATGAGTAGGATAATTGCGCTCATGCACCTTCAACTTCCGCGATGCATAAGCCACCACCTTACCCTCTTGCATCAGCACACATCCCAAACCAACATAGGACGCATCACTGTAGACCACAAACTCTTTCCCTGATTCAGGCTGAACCAAGATAGGAGCTTGCGTCAAAGCTGCCTTAAGCTTCTCAAAAGCCTGCTGTCTCGCTTCCGTCCACTCATACTTAACATCCTTCTGCAACAACTTCGTCAAAGGTGCAACAATCTTAGAAAACCCATCCACAAACCTCCGGTAGTATCCCGCCAAACCAAGGAAACTACGTACCTCATGAATAGACTTAGGAACCTTCCAATTCATCACCGCCTCAATCTTCTGATGATCCACACGAATCCCCTCAGCAGAAACTACATGCCCAAGAAACACCACCTCCTTAAGCCAGAACTCACACTTGCTCAACTTAGCATAAAGCTGATTCTCCAACAAAGCTTGCAGCACAATCCTCAAATGCTCTTCATGCTCCTCCTCAGTACGCGAGTACACGAGGATATCATTAATGAACACCACAACAAACTAGTCCAGGTATTCATGAAACACACGGTTCATCATGTCCATGAAAGCAGCAAGAGCATTTGTCAAACCAAACGGCATCACAAGGAACTCGTAATGCCCATACCTTGTCCTGAAAGCTGTCTTAGGGACATCCACATCCTTCACCTTCAACTGGTAATACCCTGACCTCAAGTCAATTTTAGAGAACACAGCTGCTCCTCGAAATTGATCAAAGAGATCATCAATCCTCGGTAAAGGATACCGATTCTTGATAGTCAACTTGTTCAGCTGACGGTAATCAATGCACATTCTCATAGTGCCATCCTTCTTCTTCACAAACAAGACCGGTGCTCCCCAAGGCGACACACTCGGCCGAATGAACCCACGATCAAGCAACTCTTGCAACTGCGTCTTCAGCTCTTTCAGCTCCTTAGGTGCCATTCTATAAGGAGTAATGGACACAGGAGTTGTATTCTCATACAGCTCAATTCCAAACTCCACCTCGCGATTTGGAGGTAAACCAGGCAACTCCTCAGGAAACACTCCAGGAAACTCCTTCACAACTCTGATATCTTGCACACGCAACTCCTTAGAGCTAGGATTCATAACAAAAGCTAGGTACGCTTCACAACCTTGCCTCAACATCCTGCTCGCCTCCAAGGTAGACACCACATTGGCAAGAAACTTCACATTCTCACCAACCACAACAACTTCATAATCATCCGCAAGCTTCAGCGAAACTCGCTTATTTTCACAATCCACAACAGCACGATGCTCAGCAAGCCAATCCATACCAAGGATCACATCAAAACCATAGAAAGGCAACTCCATAAGGTCAACATGAAAAACATGTTCTTGAACAACCAAAGGACACCTTCTATACAACTTCCGAGTCACAACAGTCTCACCAAAAGAACTAGTGACACGAACACCAACATCCAAAGACTCAACAGGCAAACCAAGCAATTCAGCGTGCTCACGCAAAATGTATGAATGCGTAGATCCAGAATCTATCAAGGAAAGTAATGACAAGGATTGCAAAGTAAAAGTACCTGCAATCACATCCGCGTCATTCCTCCCCTCCCGCTGAGCATACACCCTGGCTTGACCTCCACCCTCAGGCTGAATAGCCACCACATGGGCCACTCCTCGACCACCTTCCTCTCTTCGCTGGAAGTTACCACGGCCGCGCCCACGACCTCTCTGCGGTGCAGCAACAACAGGAGCACGCACTTGGCCACCGGCCAACATAGGACACTCCCTCCTCAAGTGATCCGCAGATCCACAATTTCAGCATCCATTACCAGCTGCCGCAACAGGAGCTTGCACCTCCCTCACAGCACGAGGACAGTCACGCTTCATGTGACCACGTGAACCACAAATCAAACAAGCACTCGGATCAGCTCTAGCATTGCCTCCCCGAGCAGGTGCACCACCACCTCTCTTGGCCGAGGAGTGATACTTCTGATCACGTCCCCTCTTGTTCCGTCCACCACCAGAACTATATTCAGCAGCTCGCTTTCCAGCACTTGCTCCAGCACTTCTAACAGATAAACCCAAGTTCATCTCAATATCCTTAGCTCGGCCCACCAGCACATCAAAATCATCATACTCGGTGGCCAGCACATACATTTTCACATCCGTCACTAAACCATAACGGAATCTTTCGCACCTCGCCCGCTCATCAGGTACTAACTCAGGTGCATACTGACTGAGTCTAACAAACTGCACTTCATACTCAGCCACAGTCATGCTCCCCTGGGTAAGAGACATGAACTCACGCTTCTTTTCATCCAGGTACCTCACTCCAAGATACCTCCTCTTGAACACATTCTGAAAGAATGTCCAAGTTACATCAGCTTCAGCCATCCCAGCAATAGTGGTCGTCCACCACGTATAAGCATCATCATGTAGCAAGGATACAACACACCCCAGCTTTTGCACATCAGTGCAACTCATCTGACCTAAGATCCTCTTGGTACTCTCCATCCAGGATTCAGAACCTTCAGCAGACATACCCCTAAACTCAGTCCCACCAAGACTGCGTAAGCGCTCAAAAGGTAGTCTAACTCCAGCATCTCCCTGATGCCCAGCTCCTTGAGCTCCAGCTACTGCCGCTCGAAAAGCACCAGCAATAGCTTGCACCAACATCGTCATGTCAGGCATAGCTTGCCCCTGACCAGCCTCAGGTCCAGCAGCTCCAGCACCAGCTGCAGCTTCAGCTCTTTCTCCCTCAGCACCACCACCACCAGGTGGAGGAGGAGGTAACACCGCATTTTCCTCATTCTCATTATCATTCGGAGCCGTAGCTCGCACATTACTTCTCAACTCTCTACGTGGTGCCATACTTTAACCATGCAATCACAATGCAAATAAACAAAGTCAGGTCCAGCAAGGTAAGCAATCCAAGTACTCAAGCTCAATTTCATTTAAAATCAACATCATTACTTAACTTTGATTTGGCAATGGGTACCCACAACATGCTTCACCATAGCATACAACTCATTTGCATCAAAATCACAAACCACTCAACATGCTTTCACTCAACAAGCATACATAACATACATACTTCAATCATGCACACATTCATTCCCAATTACTCGAGAACTCAGCTCTGATACCACCAAATGTAACCCCCTTAACCCGGCCTAGACGGTTAAACCAAATTAAGAAAGTCACACGGGGAAAACCAAAGTCAACCCGAAAGTCAACCTTGATTAACGACCCTTTTTTTTCTTTTTAAACTTGTCTAGATGCACATTAACCCTAGTTATGATCATTCAAACAGCATACTCAAAGATCATAAACATCAGAGATCAAACAGGGACCCAATTGAACAATTTACAACTTTAGGGACCAAATTGTAAATTCTGTAAATTAAAAGGTCTTAACCCAAATTAAAGTTACCAACTTGTAATTAATCAGGTTTCATGCTTCTCTGTCAAATTTCAGTTCAAAAGGACATCCCAAACTCATACAATTGCACAAACAAGATTCAGGACCAAAACGCAAACATTCCAAAACATTTAACTGCCAATGTCAGCCCCCAACGGTCGGCTGTTCCGAAACAGGGAGAGCCTGTTTCGAAACACAGGGCCGTTCCGCAACGCGTACCGAAACGAGGGCTGGCAGAGGACTTCCCGTTTCGAAACGGTGTCTCCCGTTTCGGACGCCTGGGTTACTACAAGGCACACGTTCCGAAACGGTAGCCACTGTTCCGAAACGGCTTGCACAGAATGCAGAAATATGCTTGCTTAAACATGCAATTGATCAACCAAACATGCTCCAATTGCTACCAAACTTTACCAGCAACTCATACAACATACCAGAGACATATTAGCATCAACCAATCACCAATATATCAACATATATGAAAAGCCCCAAACCTATAGGCATGCTTCCTACTCAAGCAAACCTTTCAAGCATCAAACCTTTAATTCAACCACAAAAAGGCCAATTACAAAATCCAGCATTATTAACAACTTTAAACAAACTTAGGGAGTTCAAAACATCTCCCAAAACATCCACATTGGTCCCCCATTGCCAAATGCCAAAAGCTAAAAGTGTTAAGAAAACCTTTCCATACTTGAGCTTAATTCCCACTTGATTGCCTTCCTTCCTTGCTGCCCTCAATGCACCTTAATGTTCTGCATTATTGGTTTAAGAAAACGAAAGAGAGCGTAAGCAAAAGCTTAGTGAGGAATGCTCATTTAAAACCATTCAATAATGCATTTATAAAACACTTTATAAATCATACTTCAAAACATCATTTATACATGCTTACAAGCATTCTTAAACAAGCAATACATGCTTCCATATCAATACATGTCATATTGGCCACAAGTGATAATTTCCATCTTTTAAAAACAAGATCAACATAAGTCTCACACATGGACTTTTAAACACCATTGTGATCTTATAATTCACAAGGACCACACAAGGACTTTTAACCACCTTTGTGTCCTTTTCAAGTTTCACCCCAAGGACTTTTAAACACCTTGGCCCCAAGGACTTTTAAACACCTTGGCCCATGGACTTTTAAACACCATGGCAAGGACCACACAAGGACTTTTAACCACCTTTGTGTCATTAACAAGAACCATACAAGGACTTTTAACCACCTTGATGTTCTTAAGTAACAAGGCTCACTCAAGGACTTTTAACCACCTTAGTGACCTTAACAAGAATCACTCATGGACTTTTAACCACCATGAAGTTCTTAGAATCCACAAGGCTCACTCAAGGACTTTTAACCACCTTAGTGACCTTAACCTTTTTCAAAACATGACTTGCCAATATAAATCATTATCATCAAATAATCCACTGTTTAAAGCATTTAACCAAGCCATAAACATCATGCATTTTTAAGCATCAAACCACATTTAAATAATGTTTAAAAACAAGGAACTCTTACCTTGAGCTTCCTTCAACATATGGCTTACAAAATCAGCAATAACCATGCTAAATCATGCTTTCAAAACAGAATTTAAAACATGGAATAACCACATTGCATAACAACCAAACCATGGCCACCACTAGAGAGTTTTCCGAAAGCTTACACTTGAGCTTAGTAAAGTTGTTTAGACTTAAACTAAGCTCCCAAGACATTGGTTTCAAAGCCGAAAACCCAATTTCACTCACTGATTCCACTTCGCCTTTTGCCGAAGCACAAATTCAAGCTTCCGGATCACCAACACTTGGATCCAAAGATGACTCCCCTGTTTTAAACACATCAAAGCAAAGGATTAATGCATCATCATGCATTAATAGCTTCAATGAAAGCACCTAAACTCGCTGCTCTCATCCACACTCCATTTTTTGCCACCAACCACAACCGAAAATGCATCCAAACAACTCCTCAACAAAGCCCAGCCATAAACCATCAAAACTAAACATCCTTTAACATCATTTTACATCTAAAAAGAACCTAACAACATCCTTATACCTCCAGCAACATCAGATCCACAAGATCACACCAAAAACAACCAAGAATCACAAGCTAAACTTAGGAAATTCAACCTATCCGGGATTGCATTAATCAAAACTCAATTCCTTATCAAATTAATGTTCATTTAACATCAAAAACACACCTCAACTCACAGCTTTAACAGATCAAACGAAAATTCATAAAAAATCGCAAAATCTTGCATTTTAAACCAAGATCCATTTCACAACTTAAAAACCACTTATAAAACATCAATTAAGGATTGAGAACTTAGGAATTTCAGTAAAGAACTGATAGTTTAGAGGAGAAGGACGTTCTTACCTCCAAACTTGAGTTTCTCCTCTTTTAGAACCAAAAAGCTTGAAAATCCAATTAGCAATTGGTGAGGCTTTGTTGATGAGATGATTAGGAATCCAAAGAGAATTAAAAAGAGAGATTTAAGTGACAAAATCAGAAGAAAAATCTCTGGAGAGAAAGTGTTTGGTTGAGAAAAAATGAGAGAAAAGAAAATGAGATTTTAGGAGAAAATTAGTTAGAAATAACTTCCCTCCACTTTCTTTATGTTTAAAAATCAGAATTAAACATTAAATATCTTAGAAAAATCTGGAGAAACTCCTTTTGGGTAAATAGCTCCTTAAAGATTCAAAGTTTCAATCCTTTCTAAAACAGTCACGCAACTTTCAAAAATTACATTTTGGTCACTAGCCAAAATGTCACCCTTCCAAACCTCATTTTGTAAAATTGATTTCACAGTTCACTTATATATATTAAAAGAGGATTTTAGAACATTTTTCCATATTTTTAATGCAACCCGAACTAGGCTTTCCTAATTTCACATTTTTAGATTCGAAAAGCACTTTGACCAAACCGGTCAACGCCCAAAACTTCTAAGCCCAAAACCGGGGCGTTACAAACATGACAAAACAAAACATGTTGAAATTGACATACACTTCATAGCAGAGAAGTTGACAAGTAGTGTTGCCTCATTAGTGTATGTACCAACTGAAGAACAAGTGCCAGATGTTCTCACAAAAGCTTTGCCAAAAGCTTTTTTCGCCAAGTTTTTATTCAATCTGGGATTATATGATATATATTCTCCAGCTTGAGGGGGAGTGTAAGTTTAGACGTATTAGAAGTATTTTTGTAGTTAAACTATACTAGTAGAGTTATTATTTGAGTCATGTACCGAAACCTAGAGTTAGAAGTTAATAGTTAGTAGGACTCCTAATACAATTCAAAGTCCTTTGCTATAAAAGTATGTAATGTATGTAACCCTAAGTATGAGTGAGTTTTACTCAGTATTCTAATAAACAAAGCAATTTCTGTTTATCTTCATATAAATGTTATTACCCTCTTTCTCACCGATTTTTTTTGTTACTATGGATCTTACATTCTTTGAGCAAGACCCTTACTTTCCTCAAGCTGCAATTCAGGGGGAGACGTGGGATGATTTCCAGCCTTCACCTTTTCAATCTTCTTTTTTTCAGTATCCTCCTCAACCCTAGGTAATCTCTCCAAATATTTCTATACTATCAGATCTTGAACCCACTAATTCACCATTATCCAAACCTACATCAACACCTACACCTATTCAAGATGCATTCACCCCTTCCAAAACTCCTCAAAACTCTTCAAAAACACCTACACCTCCTCCTAAACAAGTTTTAACCTATGTAAGATAAAAGAGGTATTGCTCTAATGTTCTTCAAGGCAGTTTCTTACTATGATAGTTTTGCTTATACTTCACAAGGGTAATTTTATTCAATATTGAAATCGAGAGTTCAAAAATTATTCCTTTATCATTAAGAAACAATATATAGATCATCCGAGGAAATAAAAAAATATTAAAGAACAAATCGTACTAAATGAAAAAAATGAAAGATAAAAGTAACTAAAACTTATTAAAGAAAAAATCGTACTAAATGAAAAAAAATGAAAGTTAAAATAAACTTTCTTCAACACAAACCGCTAGATTCCTTCGCAAGTAACGCATCATCTCCTCATAATATCCGCTTTCTTTGCATACTTTGTGAGCAAAAGAAGTGTTCCGTTGGTGTCTTTTCTTGATAGAATGGTTGAAAATCCTAAATGGAGTTACAAAATGAGAAGGGGGGAGGTAAGGTCAAGCAATGGAAAAAAATCCCAAAGGGCACATGAATAAATGAGCATTTAAGTCTACTGACAAATCAGGATAAAATACGAACACACTTCAGTTTCAACCTGGGACTAAAACTAAAAATGATTTAGAATCAATTCAAAACCATTATGCGCATGCTTAACAAAGAAATTAAAAGGTTTGCAATAGTAAGTGAAAACTGAGAAAAAAACAATATATTAAATAGTCTGTGGAGATATAATCATGTCCGCATCCAAAACCAATTTAATTCCATTTAAAAGAATCAAATTACATATGACTATTATAAAACGGTTTTTTACTAACACCCTATGACCAAAAGCAACTAACAGAACCATAGATGGACGAAGCAACGGCCATAAAAAGAGCAATGCCCGTTCAAATTCAAACTAAAAAACTAACTGATCCTAAATCACTCTCTAAAACAAAACAAAGCAAAACAATGAATTTCTTCAAAGTTAAAAGCTAAAATATGCTAAAAATTGAAATAAAAAAATGGTAAAACAAAGAGGGAGCATCAGAATCCAAACTAACCTTCGGTGCCATTCTTCTTTAGAATTAAGATTGACCTGAAGCCGCTTAGGCAAATTCTCCCAGTGGGTTTCTTCCTTAATCGCTTTCAAAAACAATTGTTCCTCGACCGTAGAGGGAATGTGGTGCATTTTTATAGATCGCTCGATCTCCTCCCTCTATGTACGTAAATAAATCAAAGTGAAGGAAATAATTAGCAAAAGAAAATTGATAGGATAAATGAGCATTTAGTTGGATTGAACCTGAAAGAGAGAGAACAAGAGTGAGCTTTGATGGCGGATCGTGCTAGGGTTTTGATACGATGCGGTAAAGGGAGATCTCAAAATCAAAAGAAATGACAATTCAGAAATGCGAAACGTTGGAATTTGCTTCTGCTTGCGTGGATAGGGATGCTCATTGAGTTTAAGTGCCGGCAAACAACTCAAGCTTGACTCCATTGAAATTCAGTTAATGGTCTATTGGAATTGACTCGATTCTAATTGAATTTAACTTGAGATTTTTGCGAGTCAAGTCAAGCAAGCTTCAACTTGACTCGATAAATCACGAGCAACTCGTTATTTTGTATAAGTTCTTTTATGATATTTTAGTGGTTATCTTACAAAATTTTATAGGCTTTATACCCTCAACGTTTGTATGTTTTTGTCATTTGGCCCCCTATTCTTTTTTTTTTGAGCAAACAATCTCAACATTTTAATTTGGTCCAGATATGCCCCTGTTAGATAGAAAATGTCAGTCAACTGGCGGTCAACGGCTGATGTTGACTGGACTTGTCATGTGTTAAGATCTGCTGACGTGTCAGCATCATATTCATCATGTGTCAACATCATATTCGTTATGTGTCACCATTGGGTTTAGCCACGTGTCAGCATGATAGTCAACCACGTGTCATCATAAAGAAGAGTATAATAAAATAATTTTAAAAATCTGACGCGGCATAAGCCACGTCAACCGATCTTAACGCATGGCAAGTCCAGTTAAAATCAGCCGTTGATCGTCTGTTGACTGTCAGTTTCCATCCAACAGTGGCATATTTGGACCAAATTGAAGCGTTGGGGGTTGTTTGCTCCAAAAAAAAGAATAGGGGGCAAATGACAAAACAAGCAAACACTGTGGGCATCTTTTGTCATCTTGCCAAAACTATATTCCAAGAAATTTAAATACTAGTTGAAAATTCTAAAAAAGTTCAGTGAATTGCTAGGTATTTTACACATGGCATCTTTCAGTTTTAAAATTTTAAAACGTTTTATATTTCCCGATAATTAAAAAAGTTAATTTATATCAATAAGAAATTAAATTATAAAAATAGTCTTTCCTTTATTTATTAAAGTCTTTCGTTTTTCTTTTATTATCACTTCATGAATAAAAATAGAAAATGAGAATTTCCGAAATTCCTAAGGCATTCTCTCATTTGTTGTTCATCGAAGATTGTTGAGAAACTAAAAAGAGTCTCGCACTCGAATATCGAATTCATCTCTAACTCGGTCATGACATGTTCATTTATTTATCTCCTTAGGCCTCACATTTTTTTCTTCTAAATTTCCATGTTTATATTAAGCTCTAATAGTATCCTTGGATTTTACATATATTTAAAAAAAGCAAGGTAAATTTTTGGCAAGCTAAACAAGCAATGAGTTGAGTCGAGCAACAAGATTTTTTAACGAGCACGAGTCAAGCAAAATTTTATCAAGCTAACGAGCAACGAGTCGAGCCCTACTCAACTCGCGATCAAATCGCTCGATATGGACCCTATGCGTGGATTTGGATTGCTGATGTCCAAAATTGGGAAGTTGGAAATATAAAGAGTCAAATTAATAGTATTACAGTTATAGATTTACTATCAAACAAATCAATTTTTTCTAAATGTAATAACTTAATCATTCAATCTTAGGTTTGATAACAAACATATCATGTTTCTTCTAAAAAACAATTTAGCCGCTCAATTAAATTTTTTTGACAAACATGTCACTTAATTATAAGTTTGAAAACAAACATGTCACTTTCTTCTAAAAACAACAATTTAGTCACTCAATTAAATTTTGTGACAATCAGGTCATTCTGTCGTTAAAATTAAAACAAATGACTTGATATGATTGAAATTTTAGTCCTCAAAACATATATTCATATTAATTTGGTCTTAATTCAAAATATACATAAGTTTAACCTTTCACGTTTAAAAATTTTATTAGTGAAATGATTGTCCACTAGCAGACGTCATTAAAGGTCAAAATGAGTATGTTTCACTAGTTTTTCAGTTGTTTAGTAGTGAAGTTATTGTACATGTCAAGCTATCACATTTGTTGATTATCGAAGTTGAGGAACAATAACATGGAGTTGTAATCACTAATTTTTTCCGGACATTGGACCCCTTTAGTTTGTGTTGATATAGGGCTTACATTGGGCTGTTATGTAATTTAAGTCTAAAAAATAAAAAATAAAAAAGAAGAAAAGGAGAAAGAACGAAAAAGAAAAAGAGAAAAATATACATATATATATATAAGTGTTACTACTATTATTACCTTATATTATTATTATTACTATTTTAATATGGATATATATTTTATACACAGGCGGTGGAAACTGAATGTTTCCACAAGCGCATTAGTTTTAGGGTATAAGGAGTTAGTTTAGGGTATACAGTTTAATGGTTTAGGTGTAGGGAGTTAGAATTTAGGGATAGCTGTTTCAATTTAAGGTTTAGGGTTATAATTTAGAGTTTATAGGTTAAAACCTAAATTCTTACCATATTACCTTAAAAACTAAACCCTAAACCCTAAATTATAACCCTAAACCTTAAATTGAAACAATTATCCCTAAATTCTAAACCACTACACCTAAACCCCTAAACCTTATACCTTAAACTAACTCCTTATACCCTAAAACTAAGGCACTTGTGGAAACTGAAAGTTTCCACCGCCAGTGTATAGGGATTAATCCTTTTAATATTATTGTAGTATTATTGCTATTATAAATATTATCATCATCATGTTTATTGATACTTTATTATTATTATGATTATGCTTATTCTACTATTACTATTCTTTGCTATGTATATAGTTGTTATATTTTTTATACTGATTAATTTTTATTATCGTCATTATCCTTTTTTAGTTATTTTCTTTACGATTATTACTTATTATTGGTATTATTATTATTAGTTATGTAGTTATTATTACTATCGTTCATTACTATTATTATATAACATTTATCCTTGTTATTATATTTATCATTATTATCATTATCTGAGGAAGAGGAGGAAGTAGTCAATCTTTGCCTCATGACCTTTGAGGAGGATCATATGCTAAACTCTAACTCATCTCTTACTTATGATGAATATGATGAGTTAAAAAATGTTTACGATGAGTTGATTGTAAAATACAAGGAGTCCATTTTGAAAAATAAGGAAATCATTTCCGATTTAAAACTTCAAAATGAATATTTTTCTAAAACCAATTTCGACTTGGAAAAGAATGTTTTATACTTGGTAATTATTTCTAATGAACTTAAAAAGAAAAACATAGACCAAGAAAACTTCTTTCTGATTTCCAAGATTATCACACAAAGGAAGTGAATAATCTAAAAAATTCTCTTACTATTGGGAAACATGCTCTTGAAAAGGGAAATTCTTCAAAAATCCAATATGTTAAGAGAAAACCATTTTACCCCAAACAAAGAGGTTTTCAAAAGAAATCTAAAGTTAAAAGAATTAGGAGTATATGGGTTCCTAAGGAACTCATTGTTTCTAATAATGTAAATGCAATTGCTTCTTGGATTCTAAGGGGACCAAGCTTTTGGGAGCTAACTCTCATGGACCCAAATCATTTTGGGTACCAAAATCAAATCTTAATCTCTTTTTTTGTAGGGGGAGCAATGCTTCAAGGTGAAAGCTTCAAGTAAAAACACATGATACCTTGATAGTGGTTGCTTGAGGCACATGACCGGAGACAATAGTAGATTCTCGGAGCTTAAACCAAAAAGTGGAGGAATTGTGACATTTGGTGACAACTCCAAAGGCCAAATTGAAGGCATAAGCTCCATTAGTAATCTCCCATCTACATTTATTGAAAATGTTTTATATGTCAATGGTCTAAAACATAATCTATTGAGCATTAGTCAACTTTGTGAAAAACGTTTTGATGTTCATTTTGATAAAAATGGGTATAAAATTGTGAACATTAAAACAAATAAAATAATGCTCATTGATCATCGCATATGAAACATTCATATGGTGCATTTAGATGACATACATTCATCCTATGCATGCTTAGTTGCACATGATGAGAATGATGCATGGTTGTGGCATAGGAAACTAGGGCATGCTAGCATAAGTGTTTTAGAAAAATTGGTTTCCCAAAATCTTGTTAGAGGTTTACCCAAACTAAAATTTTCATTAGATAAAATATGTGATGCTTGTGCTAAGGGTAAACAAAAGAGAACCTCGTTTAAACCCATTAATGATGTTTCGACTAGTAAGGTGTTACAATTAATCCACATGGATTCAATTGAGCTTATTAGAACTATGAGCTTGCGTGGTAAGCCACATGCATTTGTATTGGTAGATGACTTTTCTAGATACACTTGGGTTCTAGTCTTAAGTACTAAGGATGAGGCTTTAGAAAATTTCACCACATTTACAAAAATTACCCAAAATGATCTTGATCTTAAAATCTCACATATAAGAAGTGATCATGGAACCAAGTTTCAAAATATGGGTTTTGAAGATTTTTGTAATGAAAATGGTATTAGCTATAATTTTTTGGCTCCTCGCACTCCTCAACAAAATGGGGGCAGTTGAGAGGAAAAATAAAACTTTAGAAGAGATGGCTAGGACCATGCTTTGTGAAAACAATTTACCTAAGTATTTTTTGGCATAAGCCACTAATACGGCTTGTTATATTATTAATAGAGTAATGATTGGGCCTATTTTAAAGAAAACACCTTATGAGATTTTGAAATCCAAAAAGCCTAACATTAGCTATTTCCACCCTTTTGGTTGTAAATGTTTTATTTTAAACAATGGAAAAGACAACTTAGGAAAATTTGATGCTAAAAGTGATGAAGCAATATTTTTGGGTTATTCCCTAAACTCTAAAGCCTACAGGGTATTTAATAAAAGAACTTTGGTTGTTGAAGAGTCTATACATGTTGTTTTCGATGATAACGTCCTTCCGAGGAAGGGATCTTGTGATGATGATAATGTAGGGATCATTGAAGGCATTGATGGAGGACAAAGATCAAAGGTGGATGAGATTCCAACTAAAGAAGAGGAATCACAAGATCCACCTCTTGAAGCCTTGAAGGACTTGGCTCATTAGGAAAAGGAAGCACAAGATCCACCTCTTGAAGCATTGAATGACTTTTCTCTTGAGGAAAAGGAAGCACAAGATCCACCTCTTGAAGCCTTGAAGGACTTGGCTCTTCAAGAAAATGAGGTAACATACCCAAGGGAGTTCAACTATGTCAAAGGTGGTGAAATCTTTGGTGATCCATCCAAGGGGGTAACTACTAGATCCTCTCTCAAACTTATGAATCACGTTGTATTCATCTCATGCATAGAGCTTAAAAATATCAAAGAAGCATTAAAAGATGATTTTTAGATATTCGCTATGCAAGTGGAACTTAATCAATTTGAGAGAACTAGAGTATGGACATTAGTTGATAGGCCTAGTAATCAATCTACTATAGGAACTAAGCGGGTATTTAGAAATAAACTAGATGAGAGTGGTAACATAGTGAGGAACACAACTAGGCTTGTTGCTCAAGGTTACACTCAAGAAGAGGGAATTGATTTTTATGAAACATATGCACCCGTAGCTAGAATGAAAGCTATTAGGGTGCTTCTTGCTTTTGCATGCTATCATGATTTCAAGCTTTTTCAAATGGATGTGAAAAATGCTTTTTTAAATTGTTTTATAAATGAAGAAGTGTATGTTGAACAACCACCGCGTTTTGAAGATCCACAAATTCCAAATCATGTTTTCAAACTAACTAAAGTTCTTTATGGTTTAAAACAAGCTCTTAGAGCTTGATATGAAAGACTTTTAAACTTTTTAATTCAAAAAGGTTTTGAAAAAGGCAAGGTGGATACTACACTTTTCATTAAAAGATATGGCTGTAACACCCGTGTTTTGGAGTCGGCAGTTGTGTGTGAGAGTCGGGTTCGAGTCATTAGACTCAATTTAATTTAATTAGGATTTGATTTTAATTGTAATAAGGCTTGAAAATTTAGTAATGACATTTTTGTAATTATCCTAAAGCAAGGGAAAAGATGACCTTTTAGAAAATAAAAAGAAAATGGTCTTTTTCTTCATTCCATTTTCAACGACAAAAACCCCAAACCTCCCATAGCCACTGTTCCATCAAGGTTCTTCACCGTTTCAAGTGTTTTCTACGAGGTAAGATCGTTTTAGATTTCAAGTTTTCAAACTTTTTAAAGGAAAATGAATGGTCTTTATGGGTTTTTTGTTTACCATTTGATTTGATAAGTTTGTTTAAGCTTGAATTTATTCCTAAGATGTTTTAAAACTTAAAATGGTGGGAGTTTTGTCAAAAATCCCGAAATGGGTTTTTGGGATCTTTTTAAAGGTGTCTAAACTTATGATTTTGAAGTGGTTTTGCGATAGGTTGAAGGGCTGATGATATAGTGTTGTTAGAGAAGTGTTTTGGAGGTTTTTAAAGGTGTTTTGGGTGTTGGATTTGGTAGATTACAACTGGGTTTAAGGGGAGTACGAAAATGGGATTTTGGTTGTTAGCTTGGGCTTGAAATTATAAGGATTTGGCTTGTGATTGTAGTTTGGGTTTGTGGCTGTGTTTGGGGATGTTTTGGTTGAGTAATACATTGTTTTTGATTGGTTAGAATCAAGGGGAAACATTGGAGAAGGTTCGGGCATGATTCTGGAACTTGTGGAGGCTTGAGTCGGCTTTGCTTGGTTTGCTTAAGGAAGTATGGTGAGTGGAACTTTTAAATTGGTTTAAATTGGTTCAAGCGTATGGTTGAGGAAGTTGGATTGTGCTTGGTAGGCCAATCCGAGGTAGAGGTTAAGTTGGTAGCTTAACTTCTTGTGTGTTTTATGAGCTTTGATTAATTATGCTTGATATAGACTTGTTGAGCATGTGTTGTTTATGTATGTGTTATATACATTGATGTGTGTGTTGATGGATATGTTGGTATGCATGATAGATTATCATGGTGTGACTTGATAGTATGATTGGCACTAGTTAACTTACCGAGTATAAATGATTGATCATTAGGATTAGTGTACACACGGTTGAGTCCAATTCACGTGTGGCCTTGGTGGCGTAAAGTCATCAAGGAGGAGTACGGTGATGTAATATTCCACTGGAAATTTTATATTATACGTGATGATGAGTGGAATCCCATCCGTAGGGCATGCGATGATGAGTGTAATCTCGTCCATGCAAGGTCCAGTGATGAGTGTATTACCACCAAGGTAATGTTGTTGTTGAGTCCTAACGGAAGTATCTGCATATCGGAGTAAACTAATAGATGCCAATATACTTGTTCATGAGGTTTTGATGTTAAGATAATTGATATATCTTGTTGGGCATAACATGAGGTAAGATGCCATGTTAGTGCGTTCATGTGTTGCTAACTTGATGCTTGGTTGATGCTTATGTATGCTTGTGTTTGATGTTAAGGATGATATGCTTAAACCATGCATTGTCGTTGTTTTTGGTTTTAGAGCACCCTCACTAAGCTTCTAGCTTACGCTCTCGTTTTTGACAATGCATATCTTTAGCGTGGAGTTAGCAAGGAGCAAGGAAAGAGGCATCCCAAGCTTTTGTAGTTGCTCAAGTATGGTTTACTAAATAATGTGGTAGTTTAGCAACGAGACTGTGTTGAGTTGTGTGGGGCTCGATTCGATCAACCAATTTAGCTCCCCAAGTGGTGGAGAGGTGGATTTATGGGTGGAAGGGTTGAGAAAGCTAAAATGAAATGTGACACAATGATTTATAGTGGTTCAACCTTCTAACCAAGGTCTACATCCACTACCTTAGCTTCCCACTAAGGATTTCTCAATCAATCCACTATTGATTCGTCCCCTTTTCTATGATTAGGAGGAAACCCTTACAACCGATCAAGCTTTTACCCAAATCCTTGATCAAAACCCTCTTTCACAAAGAGATAATAAAAGCAAACTTAAAACCCTCTAATAGGTGTTTGTTTGCACAATTAAGCACTCACCCAAAACTTAAAACACTTGAGCAAATTTGACAATTTTGGCTCACTAGTGTTTGTCTATACAATGAATGACAATTTGAGTGCTAAGACAATTTCTTGATCATTTGATGTTTGACAATATGAGCATTAGCCTTCTCTTGATGCTTGGAGGTCCCTTTTATACTCCCAATTGAGTTTGTAGCCGTTACTAGCGGTTGGGGATGAATTGGAGCCGTTGAGGACTTTATTTCCCTTCATAAATGCTGTTCTGCAGCTATCCGTATCGATACGCTTGAGGGCATATCGGTACGGGTTCATATTTGAATGGCCGTTGGGGTGGTTGAAAGGGGATCGGTACGCTGACTAGGCGTATCGAAACGATCCCGATGCGTATCGATACGGCAAGGGCCTGTATTGATACGAGTTTTGACAGTGGCCAAACTGGGGCAAAAAGGTATCGGTACGGGGGTTTACCGTATCAATACGGGTGCTCTGAAATCACAAGTTTGGCTATAAAAATCATGAAAAGTCTTTGCCAAAAACCTCTTAAAATACCTCAAACATAATTTCAAGTTGTTTGGATTTAAAAACAAGTTTTATATTCTTTTCAAATTAGTCCAAAACATTTTTCAATTATTATATCAAAACATTAGTTCTACAATCTCCCCCTTTTGATATAATAAAACTCACTTGAAAAATTGTTTGGGATTCTCCCCCTTTAAGTTTAAAAATGTGAATAAGAGATTAAAGATATGAAATTAGATAAAGCTCCCCCTTATTCATTTGAAAATTCAAATTTTCAAACCATATTTCTCCCCCTTTTTGTTATATCAAAAAGAATTTAAAATGACATTTAGCTCAAAATAACATAGGAGGCAAAAACAATTTGACACACTTAAAATTTTGGTTTAAAAATTGGCTACCCCTTACTCAAAGCATCATCAAAAATGTTAGTCCAACATATATGATCATCTAGTTGAATAAAAAAGAAAATAAGACAAATTAATTCAAAACAACTAGAAATTTTACCAACACTTGACCCCAAGGGAGGATGTGAAGCCTTCCTTCTTCAAGTGTTCTTCCTTGTGTGCATGGAGCTCCCCCTCAATGTTTGACTTGTTGAACATCTCCATCACACCTAGCAATAGACAATCAAGTAATTTTTGGTATCCAAATTGCTTTGGATCCATGAACATTAGTAGCACAAATTTTAGTCCCCTTAGGAATCCATCTTTCAATGTCATCCTTTTTAATTGAAGTGGTTAGTCCTTTTGGGACCCAAACACTTCTAAAACATTTTCCTTTAATAATTCTAGGGGCACTAGATTGTCTAACATAGAAATTTGATTTTCCAAAATTGTTTTTCTTTTCAAGTTCTTTGGAAATCAAATCTTTTTCTTCTTGAACCTTTTGAAGCAATTCTTGTAAATCAAAACATTTCAATTCAAACTCTTCAAGTTTTGCTTCAAGTTCAAGTTTGGTTTTAGAAAGAAAATCATTTTGAATCTTTAACTTTGAAATCAATTTATTGTTTTTCAAAATGTGGCTTTTAAAATCTAAAACAAAGTCATCATAGGCATCTTGTAATTCATCAAAGGAATAAGAACATGAAGTAGATGAATTAGAAGTTACCCTTGAATCTTCTTCGATGGCCATAAGGAAAAGGTTGACTTGTTCATCGTCGGTGGAGTCCTCATCACTCCAAGTAGCCACATGTGCCTTCTTCTTATGGCTTGAAGTACTTGCCCTCTCCTTTCTTTTAGGTTCTCGTTCAAGCTCTCTCAAGGCTTTCTTCATGAACGGGGCACACTTCTTGAAGAGATGAACTATCTCTTCATCTTCATCCTCCTCTTCACTTGAGTAGACATGATGGCAAGTGGAGGATTTGAGAGCCATGACACTTGCATTGATGCCAAGCCCTTTGATTTTCTTCTCTCCCATAGCTCTAATTTCTTCCCTCTTATTCTCATCCTCCTTGTTCTTCTTTATGATTTGATGAGTGAGGTGTGACCCCATGAGTTGATCAAGCTTCAAAGTCTTCAAATTTTTGGCTTCGATGATGGCGGTCCTCTTTGAGTCCCAAGACTCGGGAAGTGAGTAGATGAGCTTTCGAACAAGCTTTTCCTCCGGAATGACTTCTCCATAGCCTTTAAGACCATTGGTGATTGTGGAGAACCTATCAAACATCTTCTGGATGTTCTCTTCCGGATCCATTTTGAAGTTCTCATACTCCAAAGTTAGGAGCCCAATCTTGGTCTCCCTGATTTCATTTGTTCCCTCGTATGTGACTTCAAGCTTGTCCCATACCTCCTTGGCACTCTCATAAGAAGAAAACTTCTCATAGATGGATGGACCAAATGCACAAAATAGAATGTGCAAGGCTTTGCAATTTAGCTCCATCTTCTTGCGATCGTCGGCACTCCACTCCGCTTTACTTCTTTGAGGCACGAACAGACCATCTTCAACTACATCCCATATCTTGTAATCTTTTGATTTGATGAAGAACTTCATCTTTGTCTTCCAATGGGCATAGTGAGTTCCGTCAAAGAAAGGCGGTTTGTCGATTGATTGTGCCATTTGAGCCGGTTGATGAAATAGTGATCGAGCTTGTCGGATCTTCTCAATAGGATGTTGATCCTCTTTGATTGAGCCAAGCTTTGATACCAATTGTTGAGTTGTGTAGGGCTCGATTCGATCAACCAATTTAGCTCCCCAAGTGGTGGAGAGGTGGATTTATGGGTGGAAGGGTTGAGGAAGCTAAAATGAAATGTGACACAATGATTTATAGTGGTTCAAACTTCTAACCAAGGTCTACATCCACTACTTTAGCTTCCCACTAAGGATTTCTCAATCAATCCATTATTGATTCATCCCCTTTTCTAGGATTAGGAGGAAACCCTTACAACCGATCAAACTTCTACCCAAAGCCTTGATCAAAACCCTCTTTCACAAAGAGATAATAAAAGCAAACTTAAAACCCTCTAATAGGTGTTTGTTTGCACAATTAAGCACTCACCCAAAACCTAAAACACTTGAGCAAATTTGACAATTTTTGCTCACTAGTGTTTGTCTATACAATGAATGACAATTTGAGTGCTAAGACAATTTCTTGATCATTTGATGTTTGACAATATGAGCATTAGCCTTCTCTTGCTGCTTGGAGGTCCCTTTTATACTCCCAATTGAGTTTGTAGCCGTTACTAGCCGTTGGGGATGAATTGGAGCCGTTGAGGACTTTATTTCCCTTCATAAATGTTGTTCTGCAGCTATCCGTATCGATACGCGTGACACCGTATCGGTACGGGCTTCATAGGAACTAGCCATTGGGCACTTGCCAGCATAGGCGTATCGATACAGTTGAGGGCATATCGGTACGTATTCATATTTGAATGGCCGTTGGGAAATAGCCGTTGAGGTGGTTGAAAGGGGATCGGTACGCTGACTAGGCATATCTAAATGATCCCGATGCGTATCGAAACGATCCCGATGCGTATCGATACGGAAAGGGCCTGTATCGATACGGGTTTTGACAGTGGCCAAACTGGGGCAAAAAGGTATCGGTACGGGGGTTTACCGTATCGATACGGGTGCTCTGAAATCACAAGTTTGGCTATAAAAATCATGAAAAGTCTTTGCCAAAAACCTCTTAAAATACCTCAAACATAATTTCAAGTTGTTTGGATTTAAAAATATGTTTTAAATTCTTTTCAAATTAGTCCAAAACATTTTTCAATTATTATATCAAAACATTAGTTCTACAGACTGCCATGTGTTTTGTATGAGGGTTGTAGACTCATAGATGTTGGCTTGTTGTTTATGCCTTGCTTTGGATTGTAAACCCTTTGAAGATTGCCTAATGCTTGTGTTTTAAAGGCTTATGACCTTTGTTCTATGGATGCTATGTGTTATGTTGTGAGCATGTAAACCTTGTTAGTGAATACATGTGCCTTTTGGCTTTTTAGACCCTTTTATGTATGTCTTGAATGCAAATTCTCTTAGGTATGAATGCCTTGTTGTCAATGCTCCATTGTTCGTTTAAATAGTACCATGTGCTAGTTCTTGGTTACTAAGTGTTGTATGGTTGGTTGTTTGCGGCTAGGGAAGTCGTAAATTGCATTTAGAGTTGAGTCTTGGTTCATTTTGTTACAAATCTGAGTCTTGCAGTGCAGGGCGTATCGGTACGCCCAAGGGCCGTATCGATACGGTCCTACACTTTGAGACTCAAATTTGTCTTAGCAGACCGATACACGAGGGTGTATCGATACGCCAAAACCTCTTTGGAAATCTGAGATTTTGACGAGATTTTGGCGTATCGGTACGGACTCTAGGCGTATCGGTACGATTGTTTATCATTGACCGCGAGATGTTGACCGAGGAGGGCGTATCGGTACTGTCAACCAGTGTACCGATACAGTCTCCATAGGTTGACTTTGGGCAGTTGACCTGGTCAAGGCGTATCGAACGCCCTTCCAGTGTATCGATACGGCCTGCTGTGTAAACTAAAATGGATTGTTTTAAAGTGTTGTAATGGATGGTTGTTTTTAATTCGTTCTGTTTCCGCTGTCGTGTTCATAGAGGAAATCTTAATGCCTATAGACAAGATAAAGTTAAAAGAAATTTTCTAGGGTTGCTAACCGAGGTGAAACCTTAACGGGTTTCACATCGGTTTTCCCATTGTAGCCTACTCGGACTGGTCAGTCGTCCAGACCAGGACGAGGGGGTTACAATGGCAATGACATCTTAGTAGTTCAAATATATGTTGATGATATTATTTTTGGTTTTAATAATGAATTTTATTGCCAATAATTTTCTAAGCTAATGCAAGGTGAATTTGAGATGAGCATGATGGGAGAGCTCTCAATCTTTTTGGGGCTCCAAAACAAGCAAAAGGAAAGATGGCACCTTCATCAATCAAGCAAAATACATAAAGGACATGCTCAAGAAGTTTGTCTTGGAGAACGTAAAGCCTCAAGCCACTCCAATGAGCTCATCAATCAAGCTTGACAAAGGTAAGGGAGGTAAGTGTGTCGATTCTAAGATTTATAGATCTATGATTGGCACTTTGCTTTACCTTATGCAAGTAGACTAGATATTATGTTTAGTGTTTGCTTGTGTACTAGGTTTCAAGCTAGCCCTAGAGAATAACACCTAGTTGCCACTAAGAGAATTTTTAGATCTTTGGTATCCTAGGGATTCCTCCTTTGACCTTCATGCTTTCTTCGATGCAGATTATAGGGGATGTAAGATAGATAGGAAAAGTACCTCTGGAAGATGTCAATTCTTAGGTAGTATGCTCGTATCTTGGTTCTCTAAGAAACAAAATAGCGTATCCTTATCTACCACCGAAGCGGAGTAGATATCCTTAGGGAGTTATTGTGCTCAAGTTCTTTGGATGAAGCAACAACTCTTAGACTATGGTATTCATGTAGATACCATACCCCTTAAGTCTGACAACACTAGTGCCATTTGTCTCACTAAGAATCCCATCAAACACTCTAGAACCAAATATATAGAAATTAGACATCATTTCATTAAAGATCATGTCTTGAAAAATGATGTAGTTCTTGAATATGTTGATACCTTGAACCAATTAGCGGACATATTTACCAAACCTTTAGATAAAGAACGTTTTTGGACCCTTAGGAGAGAGTTAAGTTTAACCAGCCTTCATTGACCCTTTTAGGTACCAAATGACCAAAAATATGCTTGAAATTATTTGATGCTCATACTTGTGTTGATTTGCCTCATTTTACATCTATGCTTGTTGTTAGGGGTAATATGAAACCGTTTTAGTCCGTATAACATGCTCATATATCATTTACATGCATTTAGGCTCGATCTAAGTTGGCTTTTTAGACATAAAACTGCCCAATTTGCATTTTCTGGCAAAGGTGTATCAAAACAAGTGCATCTGTTTCGATACGAGCTCTCATTTCTTAAAATAAGTTGGTTATTGTAAATTGTCGTATCGAAACAGGCTCTTCACGTTTCGATATAGGTTTGCGGTGTTGTTCTGAAATGGCTATTACCTGTATTGAAATAGGTCTTGTACCAAAACGACTCAGAAACGTTTCGATCCCCCATTCTGATATGCCAAGTGGCGTATCGATACACGTTTGCGCAGATTGTTTAAATGAGTCTTAAATGTGTATCCAACTTTAATTAAAACTCAATCTATCTTTTGCTTTCAAACCCTAGCCAAAAACCCTATTTAAACTCCTCAAATCTATTGATTTTTAACACCAAAACCTAAAATCTTTTGAGGGTTTTCAATCTATACATCAAGGCTAAGGCTTTGCAAGCATTTTGGTGCATTAATCATCCTTCATTCATCCAATTTCCTACATTAAGGTATAAACCCCTTCTCTTTTCTTTTTAATTTCCGTTTAAATTTCTTCAATATTTTTACTCAATTTTTTGTATAGAATATATTCTTATTGTGTAACCCCCATAGCCCGGCCTAGATGCTTGACCCGAACTACGAAGATTATACGGGGAAAACCAAAGTCAACCCGAAAGTCAACCTTGATTAACGACCCTTTTTTTCATTTTAATCTTGTCTAAATACATGTTAACCCTAAGTGAGCACTTGCGAATAATGATTAAGAAGGGCACAACGATCAGATAACATTTAAGGACTCAATTGCACTTAACACAAGATTAGGGACCAAATTGTAATTTTTGTATATTAGAGGGACTTCATTGAGTTTAGGATTACCATTATGAAATTAATCATGTTTCATGCTTCTCTGCCAAATTTCATCTTAAAAAGACATCTCAAGCTCAAGCAATTGTAATCACAATATTTAGGACTAAAATGTAAAACATGCAAACTCAAAACATTTCAAATCTGGGTCCAACGGTAACCCGTTTCGGAACGCCTACTCACCGTACTGAAACGCTGTATCGGAACGGTGTTGACCGTTTTGGTACACGAGTATGTTCCGAGACCAGTTCCGAAACATGGCATTCCAGTAGCCAAAATGTTCCGAAACAACCTCCACCGTTTTGAAACACAAAGGTCATTTCAGGCCCCCGTTCCGAAACACTAGAGGGTGTTTCGATACGACCTGCCCAGAAACAGCAGCAAATGCTGGTTTTTCACTCATTAACATACTCAAACATGCCCCAAAGACTCCCAAATCATACCAGCAATTCATCATACATATAAGGAACATATTTGGGACATCCTAACACAAACATAGCATCAAACACAAATTCTCATTAGTCTAGAGGCATGCTTCCTAATCTCAAAACCAAAATAAGCAATCCAACTTCAAATAAAACAATTAAGGCCATTTACAAGTCAAACAAGCTAAAGCAAACATGCCACAACCTTAGGGAGTTCAACATATCTCCCAAATACAATTCTTTGTTTCCCATTGCCATTTTATCAAAACTAAAGTGTGTGAAAACTTCACCATACATGAGCTTGGACTTCCTTGGATGATCTTAACTTCCTTGATGCCCCAAAACACCTCAATTATCTGCATTATTGGTAAGAGAGAGAGCGTAAGCACAAATGCTTAGTGAGCCATGCTCTAAAGAAAACCAACACAATAATGCATATCTTGAAAACACTTTCTCAAAAGCTTTTAAACCACATGCTCATTCTATCTCATGCTTGAAAACCTTTCAAAGCAATTTCTCATTGAAAGCACATGTACCTCCATTCTATCTCATGCATTAAACCAATGCAAAACTCATGGAAAAGCCATACTCATGCTTGCACTCTAAAGCATTTCATAAACAAACCACATATGCATTTCTCATAGCATAAACCATTTCGTCAAAGGTACATGTGAATCAAAACCATTACATATTTTATATTAGCCTTTCACGTCTCTTTATTACTCGGATATGCGGACATCTCACTAGACACTTCCGGTGGCATCTCTCATCACCGTACTCACTCGTCTAGCAACATAGTTTCCGGTGGAATCTCACATCACCGTACTCACATGGCGGAATCTCTCATCGCCACAAAGCTTGGGTATTTCACCAAGTCCTACCCGATGGAATGCCCATCATCGGTTCTCTCCCTTTGGCTTAACCAAAGAGCACGTACAAATTTTTAGATTATAGTGCACTCTCATCCTATTGATCGATCAATTATATCCGATAAGTATCTCAACATCTATGCCAATATATTATGTCAAATCATCATCTCACCTACTGTTTTTCATGCATTAAATCTCAAACATTCTCATCTCATTTAAAAATAACAACATTTGCTATGCTTTAACATAAAAGCTCAAATCTCAACTATGCAACATGTTACTTTATGAAATCATTTCAAGCATCATCTCATGCTATAATTCATGCATAAAAATAGTAGGAATTTATCAATCTAAAACCATGAGCATGTAAAAGCATTTTAGGGGCAATCACCACATTCAAGAGAGCAATCTAGCCAATACTTACTTCCGGACTTAGGAAGGTGTTTCAAACCTTTCCTAAATTCCCAACCTTGTTTCTTTGTCCCTCAAGGACTTCAAAAACCATACGCACTCACCGATTACGTTTCGCATGCTCGCCAAAACGCTATTTAAGCTTTCGGATCAACTCCAAAGGTGTCCGAAGATGTCTCCCCTATTTTAAACACATAAGAGCAGATGATTAATGCATCATCATGCATTGAAATTATCAGCCACACACCTAAACTTGCTGCTCTACACAAAAACCACATTTCGGCTACCAAACACTACTGAAATCACCTCCAAACTCTTCCAAAACCAAACTAAGCCAAGATCCATCACTTCTAATCATTTCTAAACATCAACTAACATAAAAAACCAACACAACCACGTCCTTATACCTCCAACTATAACAGAACACCAAAATCACCCCAAAAACCATCTTTCTAACAAGCAAAACTTAGGAAAAACAAACCTATTCGGGATTGGATTGATAAAACCTCCTTTGTAACATCAATTAACATACAAAATACATTAGAGAACCATCTCAAAACAGAGCCCAATCCATCACCACGAAAATCCTCAATATCTCTTCCAAACTCTTGAGTTTTAAGCCAATTTCTTGTTTCTAGCATTAAAACCACTTAAAATCATTAATAAAGGATTGATAACTTGGGAATTTTAGTAAAGAACTGATCATTAGAGGAGAAGGACGAAGCTTACCTCTAATGGATGATTTCTCCTTGATTTGGGCAAGATTTCTTGAAAATTCAATGTAGAAATCAAGTGGATTTGATGAGGAATTGATTAAGAATCAAAGAGTGATTGAAATCCCATCAAATGAAGTGAAAATCTAAGTGTATTTGCTGGAGAAAATGTGTTTGGTTGAAAAGAATTTGAGAGAAAATAAAATGAGGGAAAATTTGTAAAAAGTAGTTATGAAAAGTCAAAGGTGGTTTTCTAATTTAATCACCTTCATTTTCTTTAATTAAAACATTAATTAAATCACCCAAATTAAGGAAAAATCTGATGAAAACATTTTGGTAAAATTAGCTCCTTAAAGATTCAAAGTTTTAATCCTTTACAAAACAATCACTACTTAACTTTGCAAAAACTGTGATTTGGTCACTACACCGAAATGTAGTATTTCCAAACCTTATTTTGAAAAATTGATTTCACCATTCTCTTCTCTATATTAAATGAAGATTTTTAGATATTTTTCTATATTTTTAAAGCATCCCCAACTAGGTGTTCCATAAAACTACCTTTTAGATTCGAACTATTTTGCAGTCCGATCCAGTTCAGACTCTAAACATCTAGGCCCAAATTTGGGGTGTTACATATTGTATGTGTTTTGAAGTTTTTGCAAAAATTCTTTAAAATTCAAATTTTTTTTGTTCGAATATAAAATTTATATCATATATTTTTCTTTACTGTTTTTTGAAATTGTTTTTACCAAAAATTCGTTTGATATTTATTTATGTCTTTAAACTATATTGTATAGATTTTTATCAATACCTTGATTATTGGATTGAATTTGGTTGATTTACGCATACATGTGTTTTGTATCTTGATTTGTTTTCAGATTTCGAATATGGGTTCTGGAAAGAGAGTACGAACTAATGAGGTTGGGGGAAATACAAACAATGATGATGAATCACCTCGTCCCATCCTCACTCTACTCTATCAAAAGAGTCTTCAAAATAATGATGCCCATAACAACTTCAAACTCTTTCAAGATCATTCAATCCGACATGAGCGTGTAACTTCTATACCCTTTTGGATTCTGAACGTTTTAAATTTTGTTATCTCACTTTATTGAAGCGTTGGTGTTTCTTGCCAATTTTGAGCTTACCCAATGTTAGGTGTATAAAAGTATTCATTTTAGGACCCTTTATGACTCAATTATTGTTAGACTTAAACTTATTTTAGATGCATTACTAATCATACATACACAATTTACTGTTCTTAACGTTGCCATGTTTGGCCATATTTATTTGATTAGATTTGGTTCAAAAGGTATTGCTTTGGTATGTGTTTTGTGCTTGTGCAGATTTCATTACCCACTGCCCAGGCAAGCATTGTCGCCACAGTGAAGGAAGGGGAAGAAAAGGTGCAGAACCTTCACTCGACGATCCAGACCAGACCATCCTTTGATGACAAGCCTTACCAAGGAACGCTGAACAAAGAGAACGAGCCCTGTCAAGCAGAAGAGACTGGCAGACCATTGGTGAGGCAAAGACCAAACCATTTCCAAGGTAATGGCGAGATAAGTACCGATAAGGGAGAAAATATGCAAAGTGGTATGAAACTTGAGGAACTTAAAATACCGAATTTTTGGAGACACTTTGCATAAAGATTATAGTAGAGGAAGGCCATGAAAAAGTGTTATAGTTTGATTCCATGGGAATCCTCGACATCCCAAAATTGAAGGCAAAGAAAATTCATATTCACAGTTTAGGGATGAGAAAAAAAGTAAGACCGAGAGATGATTTCATGAAGATTAAATCTTTTGCAATTGACTATTAGTTTTGCATTGCTTGAGGGCAAGAAATAGTTCAAGTTTGGGGGTGTGTTAGGTGTATAAAAGTATTCATTTTAGAACCCTTTATGAATCAATTATCGTTAGACTTAAGCTTATTTTAGATGCAATACTAATAATACATACACAATTTACTGTTCTTAATGTTGCAATGCTTGCCCATATTTATTTGATTAGATTTGGCATAAAAGGTAATGCTTTGGTATGTGTTTTGTGCTTGTGCAGATTTCATTACCCACAACCCAAGCAAGCATTGCCGCGACAATGAAGGAAGGGGAAGAAAAGGTGCAGAACCATCACTCGACGATCCAGACCAGACCATCCTTTGACGACAAGCCTTACCAATGAACGTTGAACCAAGAGAACGAGCCTTGTCAAGCAGAAGAGACTGACAGACCATTGTCGAGGCAAAGACCAGACCATTTCCGAGCCGAGACAAGTACCGACAAGGGAGAAAATATGCAAAGTGGTATACAACTTGAAGAGCTTAAAATACCGAATTTTTGGAGATATTTTGCATAAAGATTGAAGTAGAGGAAGGCCATGAAAAAGCCAAAGGAAGGTCAAAGATAGAAAACTGATAAGGAGGAATAAAATAATGAATTAAAAGAGATTTATCTCTTTTATGAAGTTATATTCAACTCCAACTTATCCTCCTACTCTAAGAAAGACTCGGCAAGGCTTTGCCTTATAAAGCCAAGACCCATCTGCCACCATGAGGCAATTTGGAGATCGATAGATTTAGGGGTTTATTAGAGAGCTTATCATCGCCATCATGTTCTAATTCTTTCTTAGGCTAGGATTATTTTGTTTAGTAGTTGTGATAAGAAGATTGTAATTTGTTTAGGTTTTTTAATGCAATTTATGTTCAAGGTTTTCTTATTTTTGGTATTTACTTTTTCTTGCAATTGAATCGATAGAGGATATTGCGACTGCATCTATTTGTCTAATATCAGGAAAGTTAGAATAACGAAATGAATAAGCATGGTCATTGTCTCAATCAGTGAAGACTAATTCGACCTAGGTATAAGTGCGAGTTTCAACGGCAATTCTCTTGCTCATTGACGAGGCAATCAAGTTGACGATTGAATTCAAAATTGAGACAGTTTGATTCAACTTCCACACTATGACACAATATAATTTGGCATGCTCTATCATTATATCTACTCAATATCTTAGTTTACTTGCTATCTTTATTACAGTTGCTCTCAACCAAACTATTACTTGTGCTTTTACTTTTCTACAGTGCGAAACGATAATTTCTGGAAGTAGCACCAATCCCCGTGGAGACGATATCTTTTATACTATAACTTGACGACATGTATACTTTCACTAAAATTGTGACACCTCATACGTGCAACAAGTTTTTGGCGCCATTGCTGGGGATTGGCAATAGCAACTTCGTTTTTATTTTCTTACACTTTTATTTTACTCTTTATTGTTCAGTCTCACAAGGAATTAACAAAATTTGGTTTTGCATTGGTGTATGACCAGGGAAAATCCAAGAGGTCTAGATTACACCCTTGATCCGGAAATTGAATGCACCTACCGAAAACTCAAACAAAAACTGAAGGGAGCAATGGCACATGCAATCCGTAATAACAATGCTAACGGTAATCAGAATGCCGCGGCAGGAGACAAAGCAGTTCTGCCACCTCAATTTGCTCAAGCAAGAAACCTAACTGTCTAAGATTACTTAGAAGAAGATCTCAATGGACTAAATCCTGGAGTTATCACACCTGCAATCGAAGCTGCCCATTTTGAGTTAAAACCCGTAATGTTCAACATGATCAATACCATTGGTCAATTTGGCGGCTCAGCAACTGAAGATGCTAGACAACACTTCAAATCCTTCTTGGAAATTTGCAATTCGTTCACAATACAAGGAGTCCATGAGGATATTTTGAGGCTAAAATTTTTTCCTTATTCATTGAGGGATAGGGCAAGAAGTTGGTTAAATAGCATTCCAGCCGGATCTATAGAATCAGGAATGACTTATTCATGATTTCCTTGCTACATTTAATCCTACAAATTTAATTGATAAGTTACGTAATGAAATCACTTCTTTTCGGCAGGCATATGATGAATCCATGTAAGAGGCTTGGGAGCGATACAAAGAGATTTTACACAAATGCTTCTTAAACGGATTCCCATTGTGGACACATGTGATAATATTTTACAATGCAATAAACAGCCATACAAGGATGATGTTACATGCCTCGACAAATGGCATACTCCTAGACAAGCCACTAGAGGAAGCAATAGAGATCCTAAATAGGCTTGCTAAAAATGACTATCAATTCCCAACAACCAGAAGAGGAGAAGTCATACGCCATGCCACCATAAACGAGCTTGAGTCATCATATTCAATTCTTTCACAACTGGCCACCTTAACCAATTTGGTTAAGAACATGCAACGGCCAAACAATACACAGGAGGTCAAGGTAGTAGGTTCATCATGTGATTTATGTAATGGTAACCATGACTCTTCTGAATGTCCACAGAATCTAGAGTCTAGTTTTTTTGTTGGAAACTACAATCGGAACAACAATGTGATGTCCAACACCTATAACCCAGCCTGGAAGAAACACACCAAATTCTCATGGAGCAATCCTAATAATGCACTCAATCAGAATAATCAGAATGCTCTAGCACTGGGATTCCAGCAGAACATGCCTCGACAACAAATGTCGCGGCAATCGATGCCGCATCAACAATCCATGCCATCCAGTTCTTTGGAAAACTCCGTAAATGCTTTCATGTCTCAAACTAGTGTATACATGGCTAATACTGGAAAATTCATAAAGAAAATTGATGCTTTTATGGACAAGACCGAGGTGAGAATGCAGAACCATGAAGCAACGCTGAAATCATTGGAAACTCAAGTTGGGAAATTTGCTCAAATCCTCAACTCCAGACCAATGTGCGGTTTGCCTAGTGATATTGAGGTCGCACGAGGAACAACTCATGAGCAATGCAAGGCAATCACTTCAAGAAGTGGTAAATAACTCAAAGAACCATGAGGTAATGAAACAGAGGAAACAAAATTAGACGAGTTGATTGCCTTGGCAATGCTCAGCAATGTTGCCTCGGTAATACCCAATAACATTGCTTCAGAAAAGCCTAATGACATTACCTCGGCAATGCCTGACATAGACACCACAGAAAACAAGAAGGCATCTGAAGGTCCTGATTTAGTGCCCTAGATCAAATTCCCTTGCAAGGAACGGATTGAAGACATTCGACTTCCACCACCGTTTCCACAAAGGTTGAAAAGGCAGAAAAAAGAATACCAGTTCAAGAAGTTCCTTGACATCTTGAAGCAAGTCCACATAAACTTGCCTTTGGTAGAAGCAATCGATCAAATGCCGAACTACGACAAGTTCCATAAAGACATTGTCTCTAAGAGAACAAGAATAAGGGGATTTGAGACCGTTGATATGACAAAAGGATGTATAGCCATGCTGCACAACCGAATGCCACCTAAGCTAAAAGATCCCGACAGTTTCACCAGACCATGTGCGATTGGCAATCATTATGTCGAGAAGGCGTTATGTGATCTTGGAGCAAGCATAAACCTTATGCCAAAGTCAGTCTTCAAACGATTGGGTATAGGGAAGGCAAGACCCGCTACATTGATGCTACAACTTGCTGATAGATCCTATGTTCATCTAGAGGGAAAATTGAGGATATCCCCGTAAGAGTTGATAAATTTATTTTCCCTGCTCACTTTATTGTTTTAGACTTTGAAGTAGATGAGTTCGCACCTATTATCCTTGGGAGGCCATTCCTAGCTACGGGAAGAACTCATCTGCAACCCAACGATCTAGAAGAATGCCAAGTCATCCAGGCCATAACCGAGTTCGACATGGATATAGAATGCCTAAGCAAATTCCTCGACAATAGCTGTGAAAATTGCCTCGACAATGATCATAATGATTGCCTCGGCAATGCCTGTGACGAATACCTTGACAATTACATTATAAACTGCCCTGATCCTGAAGAATAGAATAATGAGCAGGAAGAAGCCAAATGGATAGCTACCCATCAAGGTAAGTATTTCGAACCATTAGATTACTCAGGGGAGGAAAGAAAAATTGAAAAACCCTCCATCGAGCAACCCCATATTCTTGAATTAAAACCATTCTCGCCATGGCAATTAAAATATGTTTAATTGGAAACCAATGACACATTGCATGTAATCATCTCTTCTAAGTTGCAGCCTGAACAAGAACAAAATTGATTGATATGTTGAAGCTGGACAAAAAAGCAATAGGGTGGACAGTTTCCGATTTTAAGGG
This sequence comes from Hibiscus tridactylites, assembly GCA_958450335.1. Lineage (NCBI taxonomy): Eukaryota > Viridiplantae > Streptophyta > Magnoliopsida > Malvales > Malvaceae > Hibiscus > Hibiscus tridactylites. The sequence continues at coordinate 31,964,574 of OY288289.1, forward strand.
AATTAGCCCAACGGTTTGTATGCAAAAAATCCTTTTGGAGGACGATCATAAACCAACCATTGAGGCACAAATGAGGCTTAATCTAGTCTTGAAAGAGGTGGTAAAGAAAGAAATCATCAAATGGCTCGATGCCGATATCATCTACCCCACCTCTAAAAGTACATGGGTAAGTTCGATACAATGTGTACCGAAGAAGGGAGGTATGACAGTGGTAAGCAATGAAAACAATGAACTAATCCTAACCAGGGCTGTGACCGATTGGAGGGTTTGCATGGATTACCGTACGTTAAATAAGGCTACTAGGAAAGATCAATTTCCTTTACCCTTTATTGATCAAATGCTTGACCCTATTGCAAGTAAACCCTTTTATTTTTTTTTTCTTTATGGTTATTCAGGGTATAACCAAATTGCCATAACACTAGAAGATCAAGAAAATACTACCTTCACTTGCCCATACGACACATATCCCTTTCGAAGGATGCCTTTCGGACTATGCAATGCCTTGACAACCTTCTAACGATGCATGACGGCAATTTTCTCTGACATGGTAGAAGATTTCTTGGAAATCTTAATGGACGATTTTTTGGTATTTGGAGATGATTTCGACAATTGCCTCGACAATTTGGAGAACGTGTTTAAAATATGCAAGGAATCTGACTTGGTCCTAAACTGGGAGAAGTGCCACTTTATGGTGGATGAAGGCATAGTTCTCGAGCACAAAATCTCATCCAAAGGCATTGAAGTTTACAACGCAAAGATTGAAGTGATCGAGAAACTACCCCCACCAACATCAGTCAAAGGTATTCGAAGCTTCTTGGGACACGCAGGTTTTTATAGGAGATTTATTGAAATTTTTTCTAAAATCACTAAACCTTTGTGTAACTTAATTTAACAGGATAGAGCCTTTGACTTTGATGACTCATGCATCAAAGCATTTGAGACCCTAAAATAGAAACTTGAAGCCGCACCAATATTGGTTCCACTAGATTGGGCATTGCCCTTAGAATTGATGTGCGAAGCAAGTGACTTTGCAGTAGGAGCAGTCCTCAATGATCAGATAAGATCTTTCATGTGATCTACTACGCTACTAAAACTCTGAATGAAGCACAAGTGAACTACACCACCACCGAGAAAGAGTTACTAGCCGTAGTGTTCGCATTTGATAAATTTCGTTCATACTTGATCAAAACCAAGGTAATTGTTCATACTGACCACTCAACAATTAAGTACCTCTTTGCCAAGAAAGATGGCAAACCTCGTTTAATTCGTTAGATCTTACTTTTACAAGAGTTTGACATTGAAATTAAGGACATGAAAGGTATAGAAAATCAAGTTGCTGACCATTTATACCGATTGGAACAAGAAGAGAAAGAAACCACTCCCATAGAAATTTAAGATGCATTCCCAGACGAACAGTTTCTCATTGCCTTAGCAACTCCAGAAGGCACTGCCTCGACAATTCAGACATGCACTGCCTCAGCAACCCAGACAGGCAATGCCTCGGCAACACAGATGTGCACTACCTCGACAATTATCGATAGCATTGCCTCGACAAAAACTTCAGTAACTGCCGCAACACTTTCATCGACACCCTGGTATGCTGATCTTGTGAATTTCCTAGTCAGTGGTATTTTACCTTATAACCTTACTCATCAAGGAAAGAAGCGGTTCCGACATGATGTTAAGCATTATTTTTGGGATGAGCCACTTTTGTTTAAAGAATGTGTAGATCAGGTTATAAGAAGGTGTGTCCCAGAAGAAAAACAACAAGATGTGCTCCAACAATGCCATTCTTCAACCTATCGAGGACATTTTGGAGGGACACACACAACGACCAAAGTTTTACAATCTGGATTTTACTGGCTGACTCTCTACAAGGACGCCCAAGCTTTCTATAAGCAATGCGACCGTTGTCAACGGACCAAAAATATTTCAAGACGAAACGAGATGCCCTTGCAGAAACATCCTTGAAGTCGAGCTGTTCGACGTTTGGGGAATCAATTTCATGGGGCCCTTGCCATCTGGATTATACTGGCTGACTCTCTACAAGGACGCCCAAGCTTTCTACATCTTACTTGTCGTTGACTATGTGTCTAAATGGGTAGAGGCAATTGCAACACCAAACAATGACTTCAAAATCGTGCAAAGATTCCTACAGAAAAATATCTTCACAGATTTGGGATGCCAAGGGCAATCATAAGTGACGAAGGCAAGCACATCGAAAAAAACTCATTGCTAAGGCAGTGTAGAAATTTGGAGTGACACATAAAATTGCCACGACATACCATTCACAAACCAATGGACAGGCCGAAATCTCTAACAAAGAGTTGACGAATATCCTTGAGATGGTAGTCAACCCCTCACGAAAGGATTGGTCTCTTTTACTTGATGATGCACTATAGGCCTACATGACAAACTTCAAAACATCATTGGGGATGTCGCCCTTTTGGCTTGTGTATGGTAAAACATGCCATCTACCAATGGAGATTGAGCGTAAGGCATATTGGGCAATTAAAACTGTGAACATGGATTGGGAGAGTGCTGGACAAAAAGGCCTAATGGGCCTTAATGAGATAAAGGAGTTTCGTGCCTTAGCCTATGACAATGCAAGAATCTATAATGAGAAAAATAAGCACTGGCATGACAAAAAGCTATTATCACGACAATTCTTGCCCGAGAAATTTGTCCTCCTTTTCAATTCTCGATTGAAACTATTCTCAAGAAAACTACGATCGAGATGGTCCGGACCTTTCGAAGTTTTCAAAGCATTCCCCCATGGTGCCGTAACAATCAAGTCCAAAAAAGATGGTCACGAATTCAAAGTTAATGGACACAGATTGAAGCACTACACTCACACCCATTTCATGAGGGATAAAGAAGTGATTACGTTAGGAGATGCATCCTCATGCACTCTTTTAGTATCTTAATTTTTTCTTTAAATTTTGTTTTATTTTTTTTTCACATTTTTAAATTATTAAATTTTTTTAGGATAACACTGTTATTTTTAGATAATGTTCTTTTTATTTATTCGCTTTTTAAGAAGGAGTTCAAGGATGTGAAGAAGATGGGCCGATTTCAAGCCCAACCCAAAACCAAAAAACACGGCAACTGTTACACTCGACCACAACATGACCGCAGGCAGCACGTCCACAAGAAACCCTCGCCATGCACGCAAGCATTACCATTCAATGCTTGTGACCGTTACACCCCTCCCCCATCTATTTAAAACCCTCCCTCTAAACACTATACCATCAAACTCGTCTTCTCCCTACTTAACTCCAAGCTTTGCTTTCATTTTTCTTTGCTTTGTTTTCTTTAATCACAAATTCTCAAAACTATCTCAGATGGCCTTAAAAATAGGAGGTGGAGAGCACTCTCAAAACTATGGAGGAACCGACTTTCAAAAGGTTTGCCCCGCCAGAAGTCGAACAGAGGTTCAACACAAAGTTTGTCGGTCGGTAAGTATGGGAAGAACAAGGCTTCCATTACTCTTCATCGCACACCGACTTCGGTTTGGAGCCCTTCATCTTCAGTAAGATCAAACATCAAAAGTGGCAAATCCTTTGCCACCAACTAGAGCCGGCCAACGTCACATGGGTATGGGAATTCTATGCGCACTCGCAAAATCCCAACAACCTCTATCTGCATGTTCGTGGTCAAGCAATACAAGTAGATGCCGATTCTATTAATGTTGGATCCATTATATGCAATGAGATATTTATGTGTAGCCAAAAAGAAAAAGGCCGACTCTACTTCCCAGGCCTTATCACCAGCTTGTGCAAGCAAAAGAATGTCCCAACAGACCCGGTCAATGAGCTCACACCAACGAGGAAGGGATGGACAAAGCCTAAGTACTACAAGATAATGCAAATCACGGAAACCGAGCCAGAGTCCACACCGGTATGAGGCATTGCCACGGCAACCTCCTCGAGCAATACCCCAGCTACTCCACAACACGATGCCGCGACAACCACCCTCCAGCACCTTGCATAAAAACTTGACGCGATGGACAAACGACAGCGTAAGTTCATGCAATACACAAGGGACTTCAACAACTCCATCATTCAAGCGATCCTAGAGAAGTTGCCAGAAAACACGGTGCAATTCTCGGCCTTCCCTACCGACATCCTTGGCTTAGCAACACCAAGAGCCTATGTCACGACAACACCTAAAGACTCTGCCTCGGCAATGAAGACAACCACTACCTCAACAACACATGGATACACTACCTCGGCAATTCCTGCTACCTCTGCCGCGACAACAAAGAGTGATGATGCCCACCCAACAAGAGAGACAAAGGCAAGGTCCCTGCCATAGAGCCGACCCAAACCGAGACGTGGTCTGAATTCTCTAAATCAGACGAGTCAGTTGCTCTTCAAGCCAAGACCACTCCGGTTCCATCCCTCAAGAAGCACAAGGCCTCTTTCATAGAAGAAATTTGCCTACATAATGACGATGAAGAGGAGGTAACCAATAAAGCCGAACCGACACCCCCGATAAGTCACTAACCACCAAGGGCAACCAAGAGGATCAAGAAAACGACAAAGAGGAAATTTATTATCCAAGACGACGACGATGACTCATCCATGTCCCCTTCGTTGTAATTTATTTTCACTTTTTCTTGCCTTTATTTTATATTTTGTGCATGTGCATGCATTGAGGGCAATTCTTCTCTCGAGTTTGGGGGGGAGTAGTTAGTTGATTCTTTTTGTCATATCTATAGAAAACGCATGCATATCAATTGCCTTAGAATTTAATTCAATGAAATTGTTGCCTCTGCAATAGATGTCTCTCACTTTAACGAAGCCTTAAAAGTTTTTGCTAATTAGCTTTCAATTTTAGGATGTCCATGGAAAATACTTAGAATCACACTACGGGGCTGAAACGCAAATATACACTTTTGTGACTTGAATGATTGAAGGAGTTCTAGGACACTTAGGACATTTACTAGAGATGCCCTAAATTGGCTCTAGTTGATTAAATCTTTAGAACAAAAGGAATTACTAGAGGTGCCCGAAATTGGCTCTAGTTGATTAAATCTTGTTCACAATCATGCACACACTCACGAGTCTTATAGTTTGTTTCCAGGGAAATCCTCGACATCTGAAAAATTGAAGGCAAAGCACATTCATAGTCACAGTTTAGAGAAGAGAAGAAAAAGTAAGACCGAGAGATGATTTCATGAAGATTAAATGTTTTGCAATTGAATATTTATTTTGCATTGCTTGAGGACAAGCAATAGTTCAAGTTTGGGGATGTGTTAGGTGCATAAAAGTATTCATTTTAGGACCCTTTATGACTCAATTATTGTTAGACTTAAGCTTATTTTAGATGCATTACTAATCATACATGCACAATTTACTGCTCTTAACGTTGCCATGCTTGGCCATCTTTATTTGATTAGATTTGGTATAAAAGGTACTGCTTTGGTATGTGTTTTTTGCTTCCGCAAATTTCATTACCCACAAACCAGGCAAGCATTTCCGTGACAATGCAGGAAGGGGAAGAAAAGGTGCAAAACAATCACTCGATGATCCAGACCAGACCATCCTTTGATGACAAGCCTTACCAAGGAATAAAGAACCAAAAGAATGAGCCATGTCGAGTAGAAGAAACTGACAGACCATTGACGAGGCAAAGACCAAACCATTTCCAAGGCAATGCCTAGACAAGTACCGACAAGGGAGAAAATATGCAAAGTGGTATGCAACTTGAAGAGCTTAAAATGTCAAAATTTGGGAGATACTTTGCATAATGATCGTAGCAGAGGAAGGCCATGAAAAAGCCAAAGGAAGGTTAAAGATAAAAAACAAATAAGGCGAAATAAAATATTGAATTAAAAGAGATTTATCTCTTTTATGAAGTTATATTCAACTCCACCTTATCCTCTTTCTCCAAGAAGGATTCGGCAAGGCCATGCCCTATAAAGCCAAGACCCATCTGCCACCATGAGGGGATATTGCAATTGAATCGGGAGGGGATATTGCGACTGTATCTATTTGTTTAGGTTTTTTAAAAGCAATTTAAGTTCAAGGTTTGCTTATTCTTGGTATTTACTTTTTCTTGCAATTGAATCGGGAGGGGATATTGCGACAGTATCTATTTGTCTAATATCAGGAGAGTTAGACTCACAAAACGAATAAGAATGGTCTTTGTCCCAATCAGTGAAGACTAATTCGACTTAGGTATAAGTGCAAGTTTCAACGGCTAAGAGAAGAGTAAAGATTGGTTGGTGTTCACTCTTGGTTCACGCTGGGAGGTATTGCCAAGGCCCGCGCATCAATAGAGTCTCAACTTAGGGATAAGGAGAAACCATTGAAGAATTCTTTGCCGAACCTTGAAGGTTGTCGCTCAATTGCCAGGCAGTACTTGTTGTCTTTGCCGCGGTAGTAGCTATGCCCATTGCTGAGGTAATTCTCTTGCTCACTACTGAGGCAATCAAGTTTACGATTGCATTCAAAACCGAGACAGTTTCATTCAACTTCCTCACTACGATGCAATATAATCTAGCCTGCTCTATCATCATATCTACTCAACCTCTTAGTTTACTTGCTATCTTTATTACAGTTTCTCTCAACAAAACTATTACTTGTGTTTTTACTTTTCTACAGTGCGAGACGATAATTTCTGGAAGTAGCATCAATCCCTGTGGAGACAATATCCTTTATACTATAACTTGGCGACGTGTATACTTGCACTAAAACTGCGACACCTAATACACGCAACACCTGATACTCTTTACCTTAACATGGTTCTTCTTTTTTATGCCAATGCCTGATGTATTTCCAATGTGATCGTTCTCAAGTGATTGCCATTGAATCCTACATCATGGGGAAGAAATTTCAAATTGATCCTCAAACTTTGGTCAATGTTTTTGGGTTTGAAGATGAGGGTATTTCAGATGAAAACTCTTTGGGACATACTCTTGGTGGCTCTGTTACGGTCCTTGATGCTGATGATCGCATCCTTCATCTTATGGTCTCTTTGTGGTTTCGTCCACCAGGAGGAAAGTTCACTTACATCTGCAAGGTCGATGATTTTTGGCTTTGTTGCTTTTGTAACCCCCCTCGACCCGGTCTGGACGATAGACCTAACCGAACGGGTCACACGAGGAATATTGAAGTAAACTGGGAGGTTTACCTCGATAAACAACCCAATTGTTTTTTATTTTATCTTGTCTAGATGCTCATTATGGTCCAAAGTGATTAATGATAAGTGCCAAAAAGTCATATATTTTGACCCCTTTTTCATGGCAATTATAACTCAACTCACATCCATTTGAGCTACATTATGACCTTTCTTGCATATATTTCATTATTTATGCCTTTGAGCCTTATATTCTACTTATTCTATGAAAAAGGTACTATTTAATGCATGATTGGTATTTTTGCAGGTTGTACACTACTGGAGCAGGAAGATGCTACCACAACACAGAAATTAGGAGGGAAGATGAGGCAGAATTAGCATACAACAGATCCTGATCGAGCCAAGCCACGTGACAGCTTCTAATAAGGGAAAATAATGAAGCCTTGCGAAGAAGAGTAGACCAATGCCGAGGAAACAAAAGGCCAAACCGCAGAAACATTCTGCCAGAGGGAAAATGGGCAAAGTGGTAGCCTACTTGCAGAGCTGTAAACGCATGGGAAGATGACGAAAGCATGGAAGGAAGGTTAAAGATGGATTTCGGCCAAAGAGGCTTAAATGCATTAAATTAAAAAGATTCACCTCTTTAATGAAGACAAGTCCAACTCCAGCTTAACTTCCTATCCAAGGACTTTGCCCTACACCTCTTCCTATATAAAGGACCCTTCGGTCAATAGGAGAGATGTCGAGTATTGAGAGTTTGAGAGGCTTAGCATGTTCTAGTTCTTTTCTTAGGCTAGGGTTATTTTTTTTAGTAGTTGTGGGAAAACAATTGTATTTTGTTTAAGTTTTTAATCCAAATAAGTTGAGGTTTGCTTATTCTCTTTGTTAATCATTCATGCATACTTATCGAGAGAGAGTTTGAAAGATTATCCATTTATTCGATGTCGAGAGAGATGAATTCACGAAACAAGTAAGCACAATTTTCATCCAAGGGTATTAACTAATTCGGCCTAGAGATATGTTAAGAATTTCAGCGGCTAAGAGAAACGTGTGATTGGTTGGTGTTTGATTTTGGTTTATGCCGAGAGGTATGGTCAAAATTCAGCCATCAACAATGTTCCGAGCTTAGAGATAAGGAGGAGCCATTCAAGTACGCTTTGCCAAACCTTAACAGCATCTGCCCAAGAGCAAGAGATTGATGCGGCAGGAACTTAGGTTACCGCCACGACACTTTTGTGTTGCTTGCATCCAAAGAAGAAGACAAGTCAACTGGTTTCCACACTATGACGCAACTTAACCCGGCCGATTCTTCTCTCTTATTCGACCTACCTATCTATATTTTATTTTTAATGTTCCTTAGTTTATTAGTTAGCTAAAACTCTTCCTATCACATATTTGTGTTTTTATTTTCCACAGCGCTGTAACTTAAGCAAGTGGCCCAAAGCCCAATCCATGTGGAGAAGATACTTGATATACTTATCATTATATTACTTGAGACGTGTACACTCGCACTATTGCGAGGTACTTTTATGCGAGCATCAAGTTTTTGGCGCCGTTGCCGGGTTTTGGCAAGTGGTATCAGTTGTTTTTGTTATTGCATTTTATTAGTTTTACTAACTTTTCTTTTTATTTGTTTTATAATAAAAATCAAGTGTGCTACAAATTAAGGGACATCAACATGAAGGAAAATAAAGGCAAAACTGTTCGAGAGTTGATGTTGGAAGAGTTGAATCAACAGGGAAAGCATCTATTGTGGAAAACTCTTGTGCTATGAGTGGAGAAATCATTTGTTTAAAAATTACCCTCAAATTTTCGATACATATGACTACATGGAGGACCATAGATTGAACCAACAACAAAAATCCTTCATGGTATGATCATAAAGCTCAATTTTTTACCATAACAATTTTTATGCAGCAACAGACATGCTTGGCAATGTAGTTCTTACCAACAACAGAATGCCTCGATAGCATACATGCCTTGGCAATGTACTGCATCGGCAGTAAACATGCCTTGGAAATGTAGTGCCTCTGCAGCAAACATGCCTTTGCAATTTAGTCCTTATCAACAGCAGAATGCCTCGGTAGCAGACATGCCTTGGCAGCAGACATGCCTTGGCAATATAGTCCTTATCAACAGCAGAGTATCACGAAAATAGATATGTCATGGCAATGTAGTCTTCGTCAAGAGCTATTAAATTCTATGGATACGTGCATTGCCATGATGGCTGAACTCGTGAGAAAAACGGAAGATCAATTGAAGAGATCCACATATACCATGGATAACATGCACCAACAACCCATTCCTAGAGATACTAAAGTCCCAAGGGAAGATGACAAGGAGAAATGCGAAGAGACCTCCCCGATGTGTGGCGAAAAACTAGAACCTCCAAGTACAAAGGATGCCATTAAGAGAGACTATCCAACACACGATGTTCCTATGCAATGAATTTCCTTGGCAATGACATTGCAACTCATCTGACCCATAATCCTCTTCGTACTCTCAAACCAAGCCTCAGAACTCTCAAGAGATAAGCCTCTAAACTCAGTTCCACCAAAACTGCGCAAATGTTCCAAAGGTAACCCAACATTAGTACCAGGCTTAGGCGCGGCCACGTGCATTCCTGCTATTGTTTCTTGAAAAGCCCCAGATATAGTCTGAATCAACAATGTCATATCAGCAGCAGCTTGCCCTTGCGCTGCCTGAGGTCTAACACCTCCAACACCAAGACCAGTTCATGCTCCAGCTCCACCACCACCAGGAGGAGGAGGCGGCAAATTCTCATCATTCTCAAGAATCTCATTCTCAACCACGTTGTGTATATTGCCTCTAAACTCTCGTCTCGATACCATTATCAAAACAATTTAACTATAAAAGAATGCAACAATAAAAACAATCAGGCTAGCCAAAGAAAGAATCCAAGGTGCGCAAGATTTTCTTTTCAAAACAAAAATTCTCCATACATTAGTAATAATATGGCAAAGGTGTAAAGTGTCCAATAGTCCTATATTTCATGCACTTTCCAGCTCTTATTTTTATTGTTTTCCAACTCATTTTAAGCATAAGTAGGTTCATGCATAGCATTTCACAGTGTTTCATTGTTCTATCTTGCTTTTATAACTTATCATTTATTTGGTGAACAAGAGGTATTGTCGTAGTGTAATCTTGCTTGTAGATACTAACAGCTGAATGAGGGAGCTGAGGAACGAAGGACACAATGCTGAGGAGCAAACCCAGGAGCTGTACTGAAGTAGTTCCAGCTAAGGACAAGTTGCTGCCAAGCGCCTGCCGAGCAAAGCTGCTGCCAACCTTGCTGCCCGCGGCAACTGACTATGGAAGTTTGGAGAACTAGAGTGTGATTTGTAGAGCAAAAACTCCTGAATCTATCGTCAGCGTTCATGTGATTTTCTGACGTCTATAGCAGCGGCTAGGGCTGTCGAAGCTAAATTCACAAGCCTACTTGCGGGCTAAGGCAAATGAGGAAGAGTCCATATTCCAAGCAAAGAAGTCAGAATTTAAAGCTACATTAAAGAAGAAAAGCTACTTTAGAGGACTTCTACTTCAATGAGGACTTGACCTAGTTTTGAGTCTATAAATACCAATTCTACTTCAAGTTTAAACTATCCTAGGTTTTCTATAGACTCTTCTTGTGCTCTTCTCTGCCGCCATGTTCTAAATTCCCCTTGGGTTAGAGTTATGTCGTAACTAGAGTGAAACGGTTGTTTTAGGTTTTTGAGTTATTTCTTCAATAAAATATTCAAAGTTTACTCAATCCATTGTTCTTCATTCTTTCAATCTTTCTACACCAGTCGTTTGAGAGAATCTATTTGTCGGGAACGAAAGTGCAAGGATCACGAAAGGGTTAAGTAAGGTCACAACGGGAGGCGTGACTAACTTGGTTCAACACTAGTCCACAAGTTTCAACAGCTAAAAGGGATCACTAACCGAGTTGATTGATTTGGTTCCACACTAGTCCTGAAGTTATCAATCCCGAGCATCCTAACCTACAAATAGGAGGGATCACTGTCGACTATCCTGCCGAACTTGGAGTATCTGCCAGACTTGCCTCCAGGACGTTTTTCCATTCCACTGCCGAGACAGTACACACCTTTGCAGTGGCAGCATAACCCTGAGTGGCAGCATAATCATGCCTACTCTATCAGCCTGATTCTTCTCTTCTCTTTTAATTGTGTTTTTATTTACTTTTCAATCTCAACCAATCATTCACTTGAGTTTTTACTTTACCTTTGTGCAGGAACTAAAGAACGAGACAAGCTGTCCAATCCTCGTGGGATTCGACATCTTATATACTATAACTTGACAGGAGTGTGCACTTGCGCTCTTACAAAAAAGGGAACGCCTACACGCCCTACAAGTTTTTGGCGCTGTTGCCGGGGATTGGTAACAACAATTTTGATTTTTCATTTTTTGCACCTTTTTATTTTATTCTTTTAATTTTATTTTTAATCAAAAAAGAGAATTTTACCGTGTCCTTTGCAAGTGTATGATCGGGGCTAACCCTAATGGAAACTTCGTTATTTACGACGATCTTGAGCGTGAAACTAGACGAATCAAGAGGGAACTCACGGAAGCCTTAAAGAACAAAGACAAGGGTAAAGCAAAGGAAGAAACCATGGTAAACGAGGACCCCCAGTTGATGCCGTCAATAGCAGAAGTGGGCATCCAGATTTGCCTCCTAGAGGACCACAAGTACAACAGAGGCAGGATCCCCCCGATCCACCCCAAGTGCAAACAACTAGAGACTACCTTGAACATGACTTCCAAAGCTTCGAGCTAATAGAGACGGAACCAGAGATAGGGGCATATCATTTTGAATTGAAGTTTGTCATGTTCAACATGCTTAACACACTAGGGCACTTCGGAGGGACTGCCACAAAAGATGCTCGGCAACATCTACGAGGATTCCTGGACATTTGCCGAGCATTCAAAATTAATGGGGTGCACTAGGACGTATTGCTGTTGAGGCTATTTCCCTATTCACTGAGGGATAGGACGAAACAATGGTAGAACAACCAGCCAGTCGGATCTTTCACTTCATGGGCGCAGTTCTGCAAGGACTTTCTAGACCGATTCAGCCCATCCAACGTCACCGATAGGCTGCGGAAAGAGATCATAGATTTTAGAAAAGGGGATTATGAGCCGATGTACGAGGCATGGGAGCGGTACCGACAAATGCTGAATAACTACCCAGTGCATGGCCTACCAACTTGGACTCAGGTATCTATATTCTACAATGGGGTGAACTACCCAACACAGATGTTGATAGATGCCTCGGTCAATGGGATCATCCTAGACAGACCTCCAGAGGAAGCACTACAGCTGCTCAACATAGCAGCTAAAAATGATTATAAATACCCGACAGCCCGTTGAGGCGGCACAAGGCGGCCTGCTACTGTAAATGAGGTGGGAGCCTCTAAATCTGTTAATGCCCACCTAGACACTCTGACGGAGCTGGTTATGAAGATGGTGCAATCCCCAAGGAAGGTCCATGAGGTAAAAGATGTTGAGCCCTTTAGTGGCGAGTGTGGGGCCAACCATGACTCCTCTGAATGCATTGCATCTGCAAACTACATGGGAGGATATGAGAAGAATAGCAGGCCAGCCCAGAACACATACAATCCTAACTGCAGAAACCATCCCAACTTCTACTGGAGCAACCCAAAAACAACAACAAATCCACAACATCTACAGGGAGACTACCAGTAGAATCAGTCCCGGCAGCAAACTCAGCAGCCACATCATAAAAATTCACTAGAAGCACTCTGAATAACTTTATGAAACAAACTAATGAATTTATTGTTTATACAAATAAATTTATTGAGAAAATTGAGTCTTTCATGGACAAGATGAAGATGAAGATGAACAATTAAGAGGCCGTTATTAAGAACCTGGAGACCCAGTTTTGGAAGTTCACCGAAATCTACCACAACCGGACCATGAAAGCATCATCCAACAGCCCGCCAGAAGCAGGCAAGCCCACTTTTGAACATTGCAAGGCCATAACTACAAGAAGTGGAAAGCAACTGGATGAACCTAGGATGGTAGAGCGGTTAGGAACTCAACCATAACATATAAGTAAGCCTGCCCCAGTAGCACCCATATTAGTCACCCAGCAGCAACACCGACTCCAGCCGCCCCATCAGCAGAACATGAAAGCAGTCCTGACAAGGATGATCCTCCTCAAAATAAGCCCCCAATCAAGGAGCAAATAGAGGACATCCATCCTCCAGCTCCATTCCCCCAGAAGCTCAAACAACAGCAACAGGAGCACCAATTCAGAAAATTCTTGGACATTTTGAAACAGATGCACATTCTTGGACATTCTTGTCAAGTTATAGTATAAAAGATGTCGAATCCCACAAGGATTGGACAACTGGTCTCGTTATTTAGTTCCTGCATAATGGTAAAGTAAAACACAAGTGAATAAATTGGTTGAGATTGGAAAGTAAATAAAAAACAAGTAAAATAGAAGATGAATAAGGGTGATAGAGTAGGCATGGTTATGCTGCCACTTAGTGTGAAAACTGCGTTGAATTAGGTATGAGTTATCCTTTGCTGCCGCGATATACTACCTCGACGGGTTGATGGGTAGCAAACTACGACCTTGTCACGCGGCCGCAGCAGGTCACTACCACTGTAGAGGTGTGTACTGTCTCGGTAGGTAGAATAGAAAGACGTCCTGGCAGCAAGTCTGTCAAATACTCCAACTTCGGCAGGATAGTCGACAGTGATACCTCCTATTTCTAGGTTAGGATACTCGAGATTGATAACTTGAGGACTAGTGTGGAACTAAATCAATCAACTCGGTTAGAGATCCCTTTTAGCCGCTGAAACTTGTGGACTCGTGTGGAACCAAGTTAGTCATGCCTCCCGTTATCACCGTGCTTAACCCTTTCATGAGCCTTGCACTTTCGTGCCCGACAAATAGATTCTTTTAAACTACTGTTATGGAAATATTGAAAGAATGAAAAACAACGGATTAAGTAAACTTGAAATATTTTATTGAAGAAATAACTCAAAAACCTAAAACAACCGTTTTACTCTAGTTACAATGTAACACCCCAAATTTGGGCATAGATATTTTAGAGTTCGAATCGGACCGGTTGAGAACGGTTAAATACTAGATTTGGGTGATTTTACCAAAATGTTTTTAATCAGATTTCTCCTTATTTTGGGTGATTTTAATCATATTTTAATTAAAGGAAATAAATATTAATTAAAAGGAAAACTATCTTTGACTTTTCATAACTACCTTTCATTAATTTTCTCTCAATTTCTTTTCAGCCAAACACATTTCCTCCATCAATTAGCCTTTGATTTTCATCCCTTTCAATGAGATTTCAATCTCATTTTGATTCCCAATCTTTTCCTCACCAAATCCTATTATTTTCACATTGGATTTTCAAGAAAACTTGCCCAATTCAAGGACAAATCAGCCATTAGAGGTAAGCTTCGTCCTTCTCCTCTAATGATCAGTTCTTTACTGAAATTCCCAAGTTATCAATCCTTTGTTAATGATTTTTGAGTTGCTTTAATGTTAGAAACAAGAAATTGTATTAAAACTCAAGGTTTTTGGAGAGATCTTGATGATTTTCGTGGTTGATGGTTAGGCTCTATTTTGAGGTTGTTTTCTAATGTATTTTGGATGTTAATTGATGTTATAAATGAGGTTTTATCAAAAAAACCCCGAATAGGCTTGGATTCCTAAGTTTTGTATGCTAGAATGGTTGTTTTTGGGGTGGTTTTGGTGTTCCGTCATAGCTGAAGGTATAAGGACGAGTTTGTGGTGATTTTTTATGTTGATTGATGTTTAGAAATGATTAGAAGTGGTAGATCTTGGCTGTTCTTTGTTTTGGAAGAGTTTGGAGATGATTTCGTTTGTGTTTGGTAGCCGAAATGAGGTTCTTGAGTAGAGCAGCGAGTTTACATGTGTGGGTGATGATTTCAATGCATGATGATGCATTAATCATATGCTCTTATATGTTATAAACACAGGAGACATCTTCGGACGCCTTTGGTATTGATCCCGGAGCTTAGATAGCATTTTGGCGAGAAAGCGAAACGTAATCGGTGAGTGCGAATGGTTTTAGAAGTCCTTGAGGGACAAAGAAATAAGGTTTGGGGATTTAGGAAAGGTTTGAAACACCTTCCTAAGTCCGAAAGTAAGTATTGGCTAGATTGCTCTCTTATATGTGATTGTTGCCCCTAAAATGCTTTTACATGCTCATGGTTTGAGATAGATAAATTCCTACTATTTTTATGCATGATTTGTAGCATGTGATGATGCTTGAAATGATTTCATGAAATAACATGTGGCATTGTTGAGTTTTGAGCTTTTGTTTTAAAGTATGGAAAATGTTATGGTTTTGAAATTAGATGAGAAGGATTTGAGAAATGTTGCATGAAAAACAGTAGGTGAGATAATGTTTTGACATAATATATTGGCATAGAAGATGAGATACTTACCGGATATATTTGATCGATCAATAGGATGAGAGTGCACTAAAAACTAAAAATTCGTACGTGCTCTTTGGTTTAATCCAAAGGGAGAGACCGATGATTGGCATTCCATCGGGTAGGACTTCGTGAAATACCCAAGCTTTGTGGCGATGAGAGATTCCGCCATGTGAGTACGGTGATGTGAGATTCCACCGGAAAGTATCTTACTAGACAAGTGAGTACGGTGATGTGAGATTCCACCGGAAGCGTCTAGTGGTTTGAGAATGGTGTCCACATATCCGAGTAGTAATGAGATGTGAAATGCCAATATAATATATGAAAATGCGTTTGATTCACATGTACCTATTGATGAGATGATTTATGTTATGAGAAATGCATATGAGATTTGTATATGAAATGCTTTGGTTTTCACACGCATGTGTATGACTTTGCCGTGAGATTTGCATTGGTTTAAATGCATGAGATAGAATTGAGGTACATGTGTTTTCAATGAAGAGTTGCTTTGAAATGGTTTTCAAGCATGAGGTAGAATGAACATGTTGTAGAAAAGGCTTTTGAGAAAGTGTTTTGAATAAAGCATTCTTGTGTTGGTTTTCTTTACAGCATGCCTCACTAAGCAAATGTGCTTACGCTCTCTTTTACCAATAATGTAGATAATTGAGGTGTTTTGGGAAGCAAGAATGTTAAGAACATCCAAGGAAGTGCAAAGCTCATGTATGGTGATGTTTTTATACATTTAGTTTTGATATTGGCAATAGGACTTCAAGGTTGTATTTGGGAGATGTGTTTTGTACTCCCTAAGTTTGTGGCATGATTGTGTTGGCATTAATGGGTTGTAAATGGTCCTAAAGGATTGGTTTGAGGTTTGGTTGCTTCTATTTGTTTGGTGACTAGGAAGCATGCCTCTAGATTGAATATTTTTGTGTTTGATGCCATGTGTTGAGTGTGTAAAAGTTCTATTATTTACCTCATATTTAACCCATATTTCTACTGCATTCAAGCATTATTTATTGCATTCAGGTCAGTTTACAGTTAAACATCACAAATATATTAAAAGGCACAGTTTCTACTTAAATTGGTTGTTTTTGCAGGTTGCTGCTGTAGCAGATGGAAAGGGCAGGCGCTGGGCAGTGAAGCAGAAGAGCTGGAACTGGACGAGCAGTCAATGAGGACGATGCTGCCATGGTTTCCGCCGTGACAACAGAGGAAGACAACAGTTTTGTGGAGAAGAAGCAAAGTGGACCTCGACATATAGAGAAAATTCAGCTCGTCTGTTGTGTGGAACCACCATATTTTTCCAAGCCCCAAATCGAAAGGAATGTCAAGCCCAAAGTTCAAGGAGAGAAAATCCCAAGAAAGAAAGGTCGCGACTTAAAGATAAATTCCTTGAATATTTAGTCTTTATTAGAGCTGTACTTTAATTTAAAGTTGTCTTCTTGCTATTTTAGAAAACTTGGACCCACAACCTATATTAGGGCATGTATTTTGACTTAGGGGGGACATCACCGATTTCTCTAGCTTTCTTCCCAAAACCCTAGCCGTTTTCCTTCCCTCATCATGTTCTAAATTCCCCTTAGGGCCACGGGTTTTTTTGTAAAGTAGTTGCAAGGGTTGTTTTGTTTTAGGAATTTTCAGTTCAATAAAATAAACTTCAAGTTCTCTTATTCTGGTTATTAACATCTTGCAAGAGCATCGGGAGAGCATTGTGAGGTTATCTATTTACTTAATATCGGGAGAGTTAAGTATACGAAAGGAATAAGTGCAAGTTCTCTAGTTTATAGTTGAACTATCTCGGACCTAGGGATAGGACGAGGGTAAGTGGCTAAAGAAGAATTCAACAACATCGGTGTTCATCCATCGATTCACGCCGGGAGGTATCATCAAAGACGTGATCATCGACAGACTTGGACCTAGGGATAGACCAAGGCACATCTGGGATTCTTGCCAAACTTGAAGTACATAGTTGAGTGTTCGCTGCCGCGATAGGTGCTGGCGCGACGGGGACGACGACAGAACTGGATTTCCTAGACTTAGCAATACCTGCACTACTGAGCAATTCAATACCAGCCCATTCTCTCTATCTTGATTTCTCTACTCTTTTATTTTCGTTTACTTTATTATTCTCGTGACAACTTTCTCAAATATTTTCTTTACTTTCGTGCTGTGATTTAAGGTGAAGCTATTAGCCCAGTCCCTGTTGAGACGATATCTGATACTTCGTATCACTTTACTACTTGCGTCGTGTACACTTGCACTACAATTGCGATAGAGCTTTTACACGCAACAAGTTTTTGGCACCGTTTCCGGGGATTGACAACATAACTCTACCTTTTCTTTTACTGCACTTTTCGTTTTTGTTTTTATTTTTATTATTTTCTGTTTATCTTTGGTTTGTTCAACTCTTGCTTTTCACAAGGTTCCTTGTTTATGCGCAGATCGAAACGAGGAGAAGATCCTGAGTATCCATTAGATCCGGAAATTGAACGTTCATTCAATCTCAAGAACCGACTTCGTCACATACTAGCCAGGAACGAGTACCTTGAAGAACAGTTAGAGACGATGGCCCACCAAGGAAACGACCTGTAACCCCCTAAACCCGGCCTAGACGGTTGACCCGAATTAAGAAAGTCACACGGGGAAAACCAAAGTCAACCCAAAAGTCAACCTTGATTTACGACCTTTTTTTTTCTTTTTAAACTTGTCTAGATGCACATTAACCCTAGTTATGATCATTCAAACAACATGCTCAAAGATCATAAACATCAGAGATCAAACAGGGACCCAATTGAACAATTTACAACTTTGGGGACCAAATTGTAAATTCCGTAAATTATAAGGTCTTAACCCAAATTAATGTTACCAACTTGTAATTAGTCAGGTTCCATGCTTCACTGCCAAATTTCAGCTCAAACGGACATCCCAAACTCATACAATTGCACAAACAAGATTCAGGACCAAAACGTAAACTTTCCAAAACATTTAACTACCAATGTCAGCACCCAACGGTCACGTGTTCCGAAACAGGGAGCACCCGTTTCGAAACGCGGGGCCGTTCCGCAACGCGTACCGAAACGAAGGCTGGTAGAGGGCTTTCCGTTCCGGAACGGTGTCTTCCGTTTCGGACGCCTGGGCTGCTACAAGGCACCCGTTCCGAAACGGTAGCTACAGTTCCGAAACGACCTGCACAGAATGCAGCAAATTGCTTGCTTAAACACACAATTGATCAACCAAACATGCTCCAAATGCAACCAAACTTTACCAGCAACTCATACAACATACAAGAGACATATTAGCATCAACCAATCAACATTTAAGCATCAAATGTGAAAAGCCCATATTCTAATGGCATGCTTCCTACTGAAGCAAACCATTCAAGTAAAATATCTCCAAACCAACCATATGAAAGCCAATTACAAAATCCAGCATAATTAGCAACTTTAAAAAAACTTAGGGAGTTCATAACATCTCCCAAAACATCTACATTGGTCCCCCATTGCCAAATGCCAAAAGCTAAAAGTGTTAAGAAAACCTTTCCATACTTGAGCTTAATTTCCACTTGATTGCCTTCCTTCCTTGCTGCCCTCAATGCACCTTAATGTTCTGCATTATTTGTTTAAGAAAACGAAAGAGAGCGTAAGCAAAAGCTTAGTGAGGAATGGTCAATTAAAACCATTCAATAATGCATTTATAAAAACACTTTATAAATCATACTTCAAAACATCATTTAAACATGCTTACAAGCATTCTTAAACAAGCAATACATGCTTCCATATCAATACATGTCATATTGGCCACAAGTGATAAATTCCATCTTTTTTAAAACAAGATCAACATAAGACTCACACATGGACTTTTAAACACCATTGTGATCTTATAATTCACAAGGACCACACAAGGACTTTTAACCACCTTTGTGATCAAATAATCCACTGTTTTAAAGCATTTAACCAAGCCATAAACATCATGCGTTTTTAAGCATCAAACCACATTTAAACAATGTTCAAAAACAAGGAACTCTTTCCTTGAGTTTCCTTCAACATATGGCTTACAAAATCAGCAATAACCATGCTAAATCATGCTTTCAAAATAGAATTTAAAACATGCAATAAACCACATTGCATAACAACCAAACCATGGCCACCACTAGAGAGTTTTTCCGAAAACTTACACTTGAGCTTAGTAAAGTTGTTTAGACTTAGACTAAGCTCCCAAGACATTGGTTTCAAAGCCGAAAACCCGATTTCACTCACCGATTCCGCTTTGCCTCTTGCCGAAGCACAAATCAAGCTTCCGGATCACCACCACTTGGATCCAAAGATGACTCCCCTGTTTTAATCACATCAAAGCAGAGGATTAATGCATTATCATGCATTAATAGCTTTAATGAAAGCACCTAAACCCGCTGCTCTCATCCACACTCCAATTTCGGCCACCAAACACAACCGAAAATGCATCCAAACAACTCCTCAACAAAGCCCAGCCATAAACCATCAAAACTACACATCCTTTAACATCATTTTACATCTAAAAAGAACCTAACAACATCCTTATACCTCCAGCAACATCAGATCCACAAGATCACACCAAAAACAACCAAGAATCATAAGCTAAACTTAGGAAATTCAACCTATCCGGGATTGCATTACTTAAAACTCATTTCCTCATCAAATTAACATTCATTTATCATCAAAAACACTCCTCAAATCACTGCTTTAACAGATCAAACGAAAATCCACCAAAAATCACCAAATCTTGCATTTTAAGCCAAGATCCATTATACAACTTAAAAACCATTTATAAAACATCAATTAAGGATTGAGAACTTAGGAATTTCAGTAAAGAACTGAGAGTTTAGAGGAGAAGGACGTTCTTACCTCCAAACTTGAGTTTCTCCCTTTTTAGAACCAAAAAGCTTGAAGAATCAACTAGCAAATGGTGAGGTTTTGTTGATGTGATGATTAGCAATCAAAAGAGAATTGAAAAGAGATGTTTAGGTGACAAAATCAGAAGAAAAACTCTGGAGAGAAAGTGTTTGGGTTGAGAGAAAATGAGAGAAAAGGAAAAATGAGATTTTAGGAAAATTAGTTAGAAATAACTTCCCTCCACTTTCTTTATGTTTAAAAAATCAGAATTAAAACATTAAATATCTTAGAAAAATCTGGAGAACTCCCTTTGGGTAAATAGCTCCTTAAAGATTCAAAGTTTCAATCCTTTCTAAAACAGTCACGCAGTTTTCAAAAATTACATTTTGGTCACTAGCCAAAATATCACCCTTCCAAACCTTATTTTGTAAAATTGATTTCACAGTTCACTTATATATATTAAAAGAGGATTTTAGAACATTTTTCCATATTTTTAATGCAACCCGAACTAGACTTTCCTAATTTCACCTTTTTAGATTTGAACAACACTTTGACCAAACCGGTCAACGCCCAAAACTTCTAAGCCCAAAACCGGGGCGTTACAACTCTCCCTCCCTTAAGAAATTTCGTCCTCGAAATTTACCTGAAGGAAAGAGATAAGGAAACTGCTTCAGCATGTCTTCCTCCCGCTCCCACGTGGCTTCCTCAACACCACGGTGCTTCCACAACACCTTCACCAACTCAATGGTCTTGCCACGAAGAACCTTGCTATCCGAATCCAGAACCTTCATCGGTTCCTCATCATAGGTCAAATCCGGATTCAATTCCACTTCCTCTACAGGCATCAAATGCGAAGGATCAGATCTATACTTCCGAAGCATAGAAACATGAAACACATCATGAATCTTCTCCAACTCTTGAGGTAGCCTCAACTTGTACATGACAGGACCCACACGTTCAACCACCTCGTATGGTCCAATGTACCTAGGGCTCAACTTACCCTTCCGGCCAAACCTCATCACCTTCTTCCAAGGCGAAACCTTCAAGAACACACGGTCACCCACCGCATACTCAATCTCCTTACGCTTCAAATCCGCGTAAGACTTCTGCCGATCAGAAGCTGCCTTCAACCGCTCACAGATGAGCTTCACCTTCTCGGTGGTCCCTTTCAACAAAGCCGGCATCGAAACAAACTTCTGACCCGTTTCAGCCCAACAAAGAGGAGTCCTACACTTCCTCCCGTACAAAGCCTCATAAGGTGCCATTTGAATACTTGCCTGATAACTATTGTTATAAGAAAACTCCACCAAAGGCAAATGCTTCTCCCAAGAGCCTTGAAACTCAATCACGCAACACCTCAACATATCCTCCAAGATCTGGATAACACGCTCTGACTAACCATCCGACTGAGGATGATAAGATGTACTGAAAATCAACCTTGTACCCAAAGCTTGATGCAAACACTGCCAGAAACGCGATGTGAACCTCGGATCCCTATCCGACACAATCGACTTAGGCACACCATGCAGCCGCACAATCTCAGCAATGTACAGCTCCGCAAGCTTATCCAAATAAAACGTAGTATGCACAGGCAAGAAATGCGCACACTTCGTCAGGCGATCCACAATCACCCAAACCGAATTCTTCTTCGATGGTGACAAAGGTAAACCACATACAAAATCCATGGTAACCCTTTCCCACTTCCACTCATGGATTCTCAACGGTTGCAACAATCCTGAAGGAACCTGATGCTCAGCCTTAACTCGCTAACACACCAAACACTTGCTCACAAACTCTGCAACATCCTTCTTCAAACCCACCCAATAGTACTCATCACGAAGATCACGATACATCTTAGTACTACCAGGGTGCATAGCAAAAGGACTACTATGACCTTCACTCAGAATAGCACGCCTCAACTCAGCATCATTGGGCACTACTATTCGACTCCCAAAACACAGCACACCATCATCATTAAAACAGAAATCCGAAGGCCTACCCTCTGCGATATCCTGAACATGAGACACCAAGGAATCATCCAGCAACTGCTTTTCCTTGATCAACTGAACCAAAGATGGTTTCACTTGCAACTCAGCCACAAGACCACCATCACGCGAAATACTCAAACTGGCAAACATAGCCCTCAGTTCAACAGCTACCTTCCTACTCAAGGCATCCGCTACAACATTAGCCTTTCCAGGATGGTACTCAATCGTCAGATCATAATCCTTAAGTAACTCCAACCAACGCCGCTGCCTGAGATTCAACTCCTTCTGAGACATCAGATACCTCAAACTCTTGTGATTCGTGTACACAGTACACTTCTCACCATACAGATAATGTCTCCAGATCTTCAGAGCAAAAACCACTGCAGCCAACTCAATATCATGCGTAGGATAATTGCGCTCATGCACTTTCAACTGCCGCGATGCATAAGCCACCACCTTACCCTCTTGCATCAGCACACATCCCAAACCAACATAGGACGCATCCCTGTAGACCACAAACTCTTTCCCTGATTCAGGCTGAACCAAGATAGGAGCTTGCGTCAAAGCCGCCTTAAGCTTCTCAAAAGCCTGCTGTCTCGCTTCCGTCCATTCATACTTAACATCTTTCTGCAGCAACTTCGTCAAAGGTGCAGCAATCTTAGAAAACCCATCCACAAACCTCCGGTAGTATCCTACCAAACCAAGGAAACTACGGACCTCATGAACAGACTTAGGAACCTTCCAATTCATCACCGCCTCAATCTTATGAGGATCAACACGAATCCCCTCAGCAGAAACTACATGCCCAAGAAACACCACCTCCTTAAGCCAGAACTCACACTTGCTCAGCTTAGCATAAAGCTGATTCTCCAACAAAGCTTGCAGCACAATCCTCAAATGCTCTTCATGCTCCTCCTCAGTACGCGAGTACACGAGGATATCATCAATGAACACCACAACAAACTTATCCAGGTATTCATGAAACACACGGTTCATCATGTCCATGAAAGCAGTAGCAGCATTTGTCAAACCAAACGGTATCACAAGGAACTCATAATGCCCATACCTTGTCCTGAAAGCTATCTTAGGCACATCCACATCCTTCACCTTCAACTGGTAATACCCTGACCTCAAGTCAATCTTAGAGAACACAGCTGCTCCCCGAAATTGATCAAAGAGATCATCAATTCTCGGCAAAGGATACCGATTCTTGATAGTCAACTTGTTCAGCTGACGGTAATCAATGCACATTCTCATAGTGCCATCCTTCTTTTTCACAAACAAGACCGGTGCTCCCCAAGGTGACACACTTGGCCGAATGAAATCACGATGAAGCAACTCTTGCAACTGCGTCTTCAGCTCCTTCAGCTCCTTAGGTGCCATTCTATAAGGGGTAATGGACACAGGAGTTGTATTCTCATACAGCTCAATTCCAAACTCCACCTCGCGATTAGGAGGTAAACTAGGCAACTCCTCAGGAAACACACCAGGAAACTCCTTCACAACTCTGATATCTTGCACCCGCTACTCCTTAGAGCTAGGATTCATCACAAAAGCTAGATAAGCTTCACAGCCTTGCCTCAGCATCCTGCTCGCCTCCAAGGTAGACACCACATTGGCAAGAAACTTCACATTCTCACCAACCACAACAACTTCATAATCATCCGCAAGCTTCAGCGAAACTCGCTTATTTTCACAATCCACAACAGCACGATGCTCAGCAAGCCAATCCATACCAAGGATTACATCAAAACCATAGAAAGGAAGCTCCATAAGATCAACATGAAAAACATGTTCTTGAACAACCAAAGGACACCTTCTATACAACCTTCGAGTCACAACAGTCTCACCAAAAGAACTAGTGACACGAACACCAACATCCAAAGACTCAACAGGCAAACCAAGCAATTCAGCATGCTCACGCAAAATGTATGAATGCGTAGATCCAGAATCTATCAAGGAAAGTAATGACAAGGATTGCAAAGTAAAAGTACCTGCAATCACATCCGCGTCATTCCTCCCCTCCCGCTGAGCATACACCCTAGCTTGACCTCCACCTTCAGGCTGAATAGCCACCACATGGGCCACTCCTCGACCACCATCCTCTCTTCGCTGAAAATTACCACGGCCGCGCCCACGACCTCTCTGCGGTGCAGAAACAACAGGAGCACGCACTTGGTCACCAGCCAACATAGGACACTCCCTCCTCAGGTGATCCGCAGATCCACAATTCCAGCATCCATTACCAGCTGCCGCAACAGGAGCTTGCACCTCCCTCACAGCACGAGGACAATCACGCTTCATATGGCCACGTGAACCACAAATCCAACAAGCACTCGGATCGGCTCTAGCATTGCCTCCCCGAGCAGGTGCACCACCACCTCTCTTTGCCGAAGACTGATACTTCTGATCACATCCCCTCTTGTTCCGTCCACCACCGGAATTATACTCAGCTGCTCGCTTTCCAGCACTTGCTCCAGCACCTCTAGCAGATAAACCCAAGTTCATCTCAATATCCTTTGCTCGGCCCACCAACACATCAAAATCATCATACTCGGTGGCCAGCACATACATTTTCACATCCGTCTCTAAACCATAACGGAATCTTTCGCACCTCGCCCGCTCATCAGGTACCAGCTCAGGTGCATATTGACTGAGCCGTACAAACTGCACTTCATACTCAGCCACGGTCATGCTCCCCTGGGTAAGAGACATGAACTCACGCTTCTTTTCATCCAGGTACCTCACACCAAGATACCTCCTCTTGAACACATTCTGAAAGAATGTCCAAGTTACATCAGCTTCAGCCATCCCAGCAATAGTGGTTGTCCACCACGTATAAGCATCATCCTGTAGCAAGGATACAACACACCCCAGCTTTTGCACATCAGTGCAACTCATCTGACCCAAGATCCTCTTGGTACTCTCCATCCAGGATTCAGAACCTTCAGCAGACATACCCCTAAACTCAGTCCCACCAAGACTGCGCAAACGCTCCAAGGGTAGTCTAACTCCAGCATCTCCCAGATGCCCAGCTCTTTGAGCTCCAGCTACTGCCGCTTGAAAAGCACCAGCAATAGCTTGCACCAACATCGTCATGTCAGGCATAGCTTGCCCCTGACCAACCTCAAGTCCAGCAGCCCCAGCACCAGCTGCAGCTTCAGCTCTTTCTCCCTCAGCACCACCACCACCAGGTGGAGGAGGAGGTAACACCGCACTACCCGCATTTTCCTCATTCTCATTATCATTCGGAGGCATAGCTTGCACATTACTTCTCAACTCTCTACGTGGTGCCATACTTTAACCATGCAATCACAATGCAAATAAACAAAGTCAGGTCCAGCAAGGTAAGCAATCCAAGTACTCAAGCTCAATTTCATTTAAAATCAACATCATTACTTAGCTTTGATTTGGCAATGGGTACCCACAACATGCTTCACCACAGCATACAACCCAATTACATCAAATATTACAAACCACTTAACATGCTTTCACTCATCAAGCATACATAGCATACATACTTCAATCATGCACACATTCATTCCCAATTACTCGAGAACTCAGCTCTGATACCACCAAATGTAACCCCCTTAACCCGGCATAGACGGTTGACCCGAATTAAAAAAGTCACACGGGGAAAACCAAAGTCAACCCGAAAGTCAACCTTGATTTACGACCCTTTTTTTCTTTTTAAACTTGTCTAGATGCACATTAACCCTAGTTATGATCATTCAAACAACATGCTCAAAGATCATAAACATCAGAGATCAAACAGGGACCCAATTGAACAATTTACAACTTTGGGGACCAAATTGTAAATTCCGTAAATTATAAGATCTTAACCCAAATTAATGTTACCAACTTGTAATTAGTCAGGTTCCATGCTTCACTGCCAAATTTCAGCTCAAACGGACATCCCAAACTCATACAATTGCACAAACAAGATTCAGGACCAAAACGTAAACTTCCCAAAACATTTAACTACCAATGTCAGCCCCCAACGGTCACGTGTTCCGAAACAGGGAGCACCCGTTTCGAAACGCGGGGCCGTTCCGCAACGCGTACCGAAACGAAGGCTGGCAGAGGGCTTTCCGTTCCGGAACGGTGTCTTCCGTTTCGGATGCCTGGGCTGCTACAAGGCACCCGTTCCGAAACGGTAGCTACTGTTCCGAAACGACCTGCACAGAATGCAGCAAATTACTTGCTTAAACACACAAATGATCAACCAAACATGCTCCAAATGCAACCAAACTTTACCAGCAACTCATACAACATACAAGAGACCTATTAACATCAACCAATCAACATTTAAGCATCAAATGTGAAAAGCCCCAATTCTAATGGCATGCTTCCTACTCAAGCAAACCATTCAAGCAAAATATCTCAAAACCAACCATATGAAAGCCAATTACAAAATCCAGCATTATTAGCAACTTTAAACAAACTTAGGGAGTTCATAACATCTCCCAAAACATCCACATTGGTCCCCCATTGCCAAATGCCAAAAGCTAAAAGTGTTAAGAAAACCTTTCCATACTTGAGCTTAATTTCCACTTGATTGCCTTCCTTCCTTGCTGCCCTCAATGCACCTTAATGTTCTGCATTATTGGTTTAAGAAAACGAAAGAGAGCGTAAGCAAAAGCTTAGTGAGGAATGCTCAATTAAAACCATTCAATAATGCATTTATAAAAACACTTTATAAATCATACTTCAAAACATCATTTAAACATGCTTACAAGCATTCTTAAACAAGCAATACATGCTTCCATATCAATACATGTCATATTGGCCACAAGTGATAAATTCCATCTTTTTTAAAACAAGATCAACATAAGACTCACACATGGACTTTTAAACACCATTGTGATCTTATAATTCACAAGGACCACACAAGGACTTTTAACCACCTTTGTGTCCTTTTCAAGTTTCACCCCAAGGACTTTTAAACACCTTGGCCCCAAGGACTTTTAAACACCTTGGCCCATGGACTTTTAAACACCTTGGCAAGGACCACACAAGGACTTTTAACCACCTTTGTGTCCTTAACAAGAACCATCCAAGGACTTTTAACCACCTTGATGATCTTAAGTAACAAGGCTCACTCAAGGACTTTTAACCACCTTAGTGACCTTAACAAGAATCACTCATGGACTTTTAATCACCATGAAGTTCTTAGAATCCACAAGGCTCACTCAAGGACTTTTAACCACCTTAGTGACCTTAACCTTTTTCAAAACATAACTTGCCAATATACATCATTATCATCAAATAATTCACTGTTTTAAAGCATTTAACCAAGCCATAAACATCATGCGTTTTTAAGCATCAAACCACATTTAAACAATGTTCAAAAACAAGGAACTCTTACCTTGAGCTTCCTTCAACATATGGCTTACAAAATCAGCAATAACCATGCTAAATCATGCTTTCAAAACAGAATTTAAAACATACAATAAACCACATTGCATATGTAACCCCTTTAACCCGGCCTAGACGGTTGACCCGAATTAAGAAAGTCACACGGGGAAAACCAAAGTCAACCCGAAAGTCAACCTTCATTAACGGCCCTTTTTTTTTTCTTTTTTAACTTGTCTAGATGCACATTAACCCTAGTTATGATCATTCAAACAGCATAATCAAAGATCATAAACATCAGAGATCAAACAGGGACCCAATTGAACAATTTACAACTTTAGGGACCAAACTGTAAATTCTGTAAAATATAAGGTCTTAACCCAAATTAAAGTTACCAACTTGTAATTAGTCAGGTTTCATGCTTCACTGCCAAATTTCAGCTCAGACGGACATCCCAAACTCATACAATTGCACAAACAAGATTCAGGACCAAAATGTAAACATTCCAAAACATTTAACTGCCAATGTCAGCCCCCAACGGTCGGCTGTTCCGAAACAGGGAGAGTTTGTTTCGAAACACGGGGCCGTTCCGCAACGCGTACCGAAACGAGGGCTGGCAGAGGACATCCCGTTTCGAAACGGTGTCTCCCGTTTCGGACGCCTGGGTTACTACAAGGCACTCGTTCCGAAACGGTAGCCACTGTTCCGAAACGGCCTGCACAGAATGCAGAAATTTGCTTGCTTAAACATACAATTGATCAACCAAACATGCTCCGATTGCTACCAAACTTTACCAGCAACTCATACAACATACAAGAGTCATATTAGCATCAACCAATCAACATAAAATCATCAATTATGAAAAGCCCCAATTCTAATGGCATGCTTCCTACTCAAGCAAACCATTCAAGCATCAAACCTCTAATTCAACCACATAAAGGCCAATTACAAAATCCAGCATTATCAACAACATTAAACATACTTAGGGAGTTTAAAACATCTCCCAAAACATCCACATTGGTCCCCCATTACCAAATGCCAAAAGCTAAAAGTGTTAAGAAAACCTTTCCATACTTGAGCTTAATTCCCACTTGATTGCCTTCCTTCCTTGCTGCCCTCAATGCACCTTAATGTTCTGCATTATTGGTTTAAGAAAACGAAAGAGAGCGTAAGCAAAAGCTTAGTGAGGAATGCTCATTTAAAACCATTCAATAATGCATTTATAAAACACTTTATAAATCATTCTTCAAAACATCATTTATTCATGCTTTCAAGCATTCTTAAACAAGCAATACATGCTTCCATATCAATACATGTCATATTGGCCACAAGTGATAAATTTCATCTTTTTAAAACAAGATCAACATAAGACTCACACATGGACTTTTAAACACCATTGTGATCTTATAGTTCACAAGGACCACACAAGGACTTTTAACCACCTTTGTGTCCTTCACAAGTTTCACCCAGAGGACTTTTAAACACCTTGGCCCCAAGGACTTTTAAACACCTTGGCCCTTGGACTTTTAAACACCATGGCAAGGACCACACAAGAACTTTTAACCACCTTTGTGTCCTTAACAAGAACCATCCAAGGACTTTTAACCACCTTGATGTTCTTAAGTAACAAGGCTCACTCAAGGACTTTTAACCACCTTAGTGACCTTAACAAGAATCACTCATGGACTTTTAACCACCATGAAGTTCTTAGAATCCACAAGGTTCACTCAAGGACTTTTAACCACCTTAGTGACCTTAACCTTTTTCAAAACATCACTTGCCAATATACATCATTATCATCAAATAATCCACTGTTTTAAAGCATTTAACCAAGCCATAAACATCATGCATTTTTAAGCATCAAACAACATTTAAACAATGTTCAAAAACAAGGAACTCTTACCTTGAGCTTCCTTCAACATATGGCTTACAAAATCAGCAATAACCATGCTAAATCATGCTTTCAAAACAGAATTTAAAATATGCAATAAACCACATTGCATAACAACCAAACCATGGCCACCACTAGAGAGTTTTTCCGAAAACTTACACTTGAGCTTAGTAAAGTTGTTTAGACTTAAACTAAGCTCCCAAGACATTGGTTTCAAAGCCGAAAACCCAATTTCACTCACCGATTCCACTTCGCTTCTTGCCGAAGCACAAATTCAAGCTTCCGGATCACCAACACTTGGATCCAAAGATGACTCCCCTGTTTTAAACACATCAAAGTAGAGGATTAATGCATCATCATGCATTAATAGCTTCAATGAAAGCACCTAAACTCGCTGCTCTCATCCACACTCCATTTTTGGTCACCAAACACAACCGAAAATGCATCCAAACAACTCCTCAACAAAGCCCAGCCATAAACCATCAAAACTAAACATCCTTTAACATCATTAAATATCTAAAAAGAACCTAACAACATCCTTATACCTCCAGCAACATCAGATCCACAAGATCACACCAAAAACAACCAAGAATCACAAGCTAAACTTAGGAAATTCAACCTATCCGGGATTGCATTATTCAAAACTCAATTCCTTAACAAATTAATGTTCATTTAACATAAAAAACACACCTCAACTCAAAGCTTTAACAGATCAAACGAAAATTCATCAAAAATCAACAAATCTTGCATTTTAAGCCAAGATCCATTTCACAACTTTAAAAGCCATTTATAAAACATCAATTAAGGATTGAGAACTTATGAATTTCAGTAAAGAACTGATAGTTTAGAGGAGAAGGACGTTCTTACCTCCAAACTTGAGTTTCTCCTCTTTTAGAACCAAAAAGCTTGAAGAATCACTTATCAAATGGTGAGGTTTTGTTGATGAGATGATTAGCAATCAAAAGAGAATTAAAAAGAGATGTTTAGGTGATAAAATCTGAAGAAAAACTCTGGAAAGAAAGTGTTTGGGTTGAGAGAAAATGAGAGAAAAGAAAATTAGATTTTAGGAGAAAATTAGTTAGAAATAACTTCCCTCCACTTTCTTTATGTTTAAAAATCAGAATTAATTCATAAAATATCTTACAAAAATCTGGAGAAACTCTCTTTGGGTAAATAGCTCCTTAAAGATTTAAAGTTTCAATCCTTTCTAAAACAGTCACGCAACTTTCAAAAATTACATTTTGGTCACTAGCCAAAATGTCACCCTTCCAAGTCTCATTTTGTAAAATTGATTTCACAGTTCACTTATATATATTAAAAGAGGATTTTAGAACATTTTTCCATATTTTTAATGCAACCCGAACTAGGCTTTCCTAATTTCACCTTTTTAGATTCGAACAACACTTTGACCAAACCGGTCAACGCCCAAACTTCCAAGCCCAAAACCGGGGCGTTACAGCATAACAACCAAATCATGGCCACCACTAGAGAGTTTTTCCGAAAACTTACACTTGAGCTTAGTAAAGTTGTTTAGACTTAGACTAAGCTCCCAAGACATTGGTTTCAAAGCCGAAAACCCGATTTCACTCACCGATTCCGCTTCGCCTCTTGCCGAAGCACAATTCAAGCTTCCGGATCACCACCACTTGGATCCAAAGATGACTCCCCTGTTTTAAACACATCAAAGCAGAGGATTAATGCATCATCATGCATTAATAGCTTCAATGAAAGCACCTAAACCCGCTGCTCTCATCCACACTCCAATTTCGGCCACCAAACACAACCGAAAATGCATCCAAACAACTCCTCAACAAAGCCCAGCCATAAACCATCAAAACTACACATCCTTTAACATCATTTTACATCTAAAAAGAACCTAACAACATCAGATCCACAAGATCACACCAAAAACAACCAAGAATCATAAGCTAAACTTAGGAAATTCAACCTATCTGGGATTGCATTACTTAAAACTCATTTCCTCATCAAATTAACATTCATTTATCATCAAAAACACTCCTCAAATCACTGCTTTAACAGATCAAACGAAAATCCACCAAAAATCACCAAATCTTGCATTTTAAGCCAAGATCCATTATACAACTTAAAAACCATTTATAAAACATCAATTAAGGATTGAGAACTTAGGAATTTCAGTCAAGAACTGAGAGTTTAGAGGAGAAGGACGTTCTTACCTCCAAACTTGAGTTTCTCCCTTTTTAGAACCAAAAAGCTTGAAGAATCAACTAGCAAATGGTGAGGTTTTGTTGATGTGATGATTAGCAATCAAAAGAGAATTGAAAAGAGATGTTTAGGTGACAAAATCAGAAGAAAAACTCTGGAGAGAAAGTTTTTGGGTTGAGAGAAAATGAGAGAAAAGGAAAAATGAGATTTTAGGAAAATTAGTTAGAAATAACTTCCCTCCACTTTCTTTATGTTTAAAAAATCAGAATTAAAACATTAAATATCTTAGAAAAATCTGGAGAAACTCCCTTTGGGTAAATAGCTCCTTAAAGATTCAAAGTTTCAATCCTTTCTAAAACAGCCACGCAGTTTTCAAAAATTACATTTTGGTCACTAGCCAAAATGTCACCCTTCCAAACCTTATTTTGTAAAATTGATTTCACAGTTCACTTATATATATTAAAAGAGGATTTTAGAACATTTTTCCATATTTTTAATGCAACCCGAACTAGGCTTTCCTAATTTCACCTTTTTAGATTCGAACAGCACTTTGACCAAACCGGTCAACGCCCAAAACTTCTAAGCCCAAAACCGGGGCGTTACGCGACCCGCCTGTTGGAGATAGAGAGGTTATACCTCATGTCGGCAACCCTGCTGCCGCTGTCGGACGACGGTCCTGTCGTGACTACATGTTGAACGATCATGTAGAACTGGAAACCACGCTGCCGGACATAGATGTTGACAACTTCAAGCTGAAACCTGTTATGTTTAGCATGATCAACAATGCCGGTCAATTCAGTGGTGTTGTTACAGAGGATGCTAGGGAGCATCTAAAAACGTTCCAGGATATATGTGGTTCGTTTAGACTACCAGGAGTTAATCCGGAGATACTGAGGCTTCAGTTATTTCCCCATTCACCAAGGGAAAGAGCAAAGACTTGGTGGAATAAACTTACGCCGGGTTCAATTAGAACTTGGGCAGATTTATCTCGTGAATTTTTATCTCGTTTTAATCCTTCACATTTATCTGAGCGATTATGTAACGGAATTGCTACTTTTCAACAGGAAGATGACGAGTCAATGCACGAGGCCTAGGACAGATTTACCACTCTTCTACGGAACTGCCCAATGCATGGATTCCCCGTCTGGAACCAGGTAACTAAGTTTTATAATGCTGCCAACTTACAAACTCGTATTCGAATTGATTCAGCAGCAAACGAATTACTATTGGTCAAAGACCCGGAAGAGGCAATGCAAGTATTGAAAAATATGGCTAAGAATGAGGAGAGTTTCTGACAGATAGAAGAGGGGGTAAACGGGTCCTAGCTGTCAAGGATTATGAGGCCGACATCACGATGAAATCACAAGTAGCATACCTTACTAAGGCGATGAAAAAGCTCTTGAACGATGATGCACAACATGGATTTGCTGTTGAGGAGGTATCTGAAATTTGTGAGGGAAATCATAGTTCGGATGAGTGTCCTATACAGTTAGAAGAGGGAAAGTATTTTGGAAACTATAAGCAGAATTACAACTCCAACAACTATAATCCCAACTGGAGAAAGGATCCCAAGTTTTCTTGGAGTAATCCTAATAATGCCCTGAATCCTCAAGCACACAATAATCAGAATCAGGGAGGACCTAGATTGCTGACTCGATAGCAACTATAGCCGCAGCAGCAACAACAACAGCCATCAGCTGTCACAAATCGTATACTGGAACAGACTGGCTACTTTTATGTCTCAGACAGGTACTTATATTGAGAACATGAATCAGTTTGTTAAGAAGACATAAACATTCATGGATAAAATATAGATGCGGATGACGAATCATGAAGCTACTCTGAAATCTTTGGAGACACAAATGGGTCAGGTTTCCCAGCATATCAAGCCAAGGCCGACTAGAGGATTTCCTAGTAATACTGAAAATGCTAGGCAGCCAACACATGATCAGTGTAAAGCCATTACTACTAGGAGTGGGAAGAAACTACCAGGGACAGAGAAGGAAGCTGAAACAGTGAAAAAACCAGCCTTGGACAAACCTGCCGTGGAAGCTGCCCCGACATGTAACAAACAGACTGCTGCCGATAAACCTGTTACGACAGCAGAAGCGACAGAGGAGAAAAATGATGAACCCAAACCTCCTCAGATTCGTATGCAGTGGGAAGGACGTATTGCTGATTATCGTCCCCCACCTCCTTTTCCTCAACGGTTACAGCAAGTGAAGCAAGAATCTCAGCTCAAAAAGATTTATGATATTTTTAAGCAGGTTCATATTAACATTCCGCTGTTGGATGCCGTGAGGGAGATGCCCGGTTTCGCCAAATTTCTCAAAGACGTCATGTCAAAGAAATCTAAACTTGGGGAATTTGAAACGGTTAAGATGACAGAAGGATGCATGAGTATTCTTCACAGGCAGCCACCCCAGAAAAAAGAAGGATCCGGGGAGCTTCATCATACCTTGTGTAATCGGAGATAAATATGTGGGTAAGACACTTTGTGATCTTGGTGGTAGTATTAATTTAATGCCAAAAAAATTTGTTTTTTAGAAATTAGGTATTGGAAAAGCTCGACCCACGACAGTAATTCTGCAGCTGGCAGACCGCTCTTACGTTCATCTGGAAGGAAAAATCGAAGATTTTCTGGTAAGAGTGGATAAATTTATATTTCCTGCTGACTTTCTTGTTTTAGATTGTGAAGCAGATGAAAACGCACCAATCATCCTGGGGCGACCCTTCTTAGCCACTGGAAGATCACTGATTGATGTGGAGAAAGGAGAACTCACCATGAGAGTGAACGATCAAGAAATAAAGTTGAATGTTCTCCAAGCTATGAAACATGCTGATGCAGACGAGGAATTCAATGTTATCACTAAAGTTAACCTTGATCAACCCTGCATCAGGTCGGGCTGTCACGACATCAAAATTGGTCACTACCTCGCAGCCACTTACAGGACTGTCACGACAGCACCAACGACATCAACTCCTCAGAATCCGATACATCTGATACTGAAGATCAGGAGGAGATAAACTGGATAGGCGACCGTCCAGGTAAGTTTTTCGAACCTTTAAATTATACTTCGGATAACCATGCAATCCAAAATCCATCAACTGTTGAGCCCCCTGTTTTAGAACTGAAGCCCCTGCCAGGGCAGCTAAAATATGCTTTTCTTGGTTCAAATGATGTGTTGCCCGTAATCATCTCTTCCAAGTTGATGCAGGAACAGGAACAGCAGTTAATAGGGATGCTGCAGCAGCACAAAAAGGCAATTGGATGGACGATAGCTGATATTCAAGGCATTAGTCCGGCATTATGTATGCATAAAATCCTTTTAGAGGATGATCATAAGCCGACTATAGATGCTCAAAGGCGGCTAAACCATGCAATGAAAGAGGTGGTGCGTAAAGAGATAATCAAATGGTTAGATGTTGGTATAATTTACGCCATCTCCGACAGCAAATGGGTGAGCCCGGTGCAATGCGTTCCCAAGAAAGGTGGAATGATCGTGGTGACCAACGAAAACAATGAGTTAATCCCAACCAGGACTGTGACCGGTTGGAGGGTTTATATGGATAATCGGAAGCTTAGCAAAGCTACCTGAAAAGACCACTTTCATTTACCCTTTATTGATCAAATGCTTGATAGACTAGCGGGTAAACCTTACTATTGATTTCTTGATGGTTATTCAGGGTTTAATCAAACAGCTATCGCACCGGAAGATAAGGAAAAGACGACCTTCACATGCCCCTACGGAATATATACTTTTAGGAGGATGCCTTTTGGACTATGCAATGCACCCGCCACCTTCCAAAGGTGCATGATGGCCATATTCTCCGATAGGTGGAGGACTTCCTTGAAATTTTTATGGATGATTTTTCAGTCTTCGGGGACGATTTTGAAAGCTGCCTAGGAAATCTACAAAAGGTACTCGAAAGATGTGAAAAAGTGAACCTAGTCTTAAATTAGGAAAAATGCCACTTTATGGTGGATGAAGGGATAGTCCTTGGCCATAAGATTAGCTGCCATGGCATAGAAGTCGACTGGGCCAAGATAGAAGTGATCGAAAGCTACCGCCGCCGACCACAGTCAAGGGTATTACAAGTTTCTTGGGACATGCTGGTTTTTATCGAAGATTCATTGCGAATTTCTCCAAAATCACCAAGCCCCTTTGCCATCTTCTGGGGCAGAATCGACCCTTTGACTTTAATGATGAATGTACTAAAGCATTCAAGGTTCAGAAGGAAAAACTGGTAACATGCCCAATAGTACAGCCACCAGACTGGACACAGCCATTTGAGATCATGTGTGATGCTAGTGACTATGCTGTTGGGGTAGCACTTGGGCAGCGGAGAGACAAATTATTTCATGTCATATACTATGCAAGCAAGACATTGAACGACGCCCAAGTAAACTACACCACCACAGAGAAGGAGTTATTAGATGTGGTGTTCTCCATCGACAAGTATCGTTCTTACATACTTGGAACGAAGGTAATAGTGCACACAGACCATTCTGCCTTGAAACATATGTTCGCGAAAAAGGATGCAAAGCCTCGATTGATACGGTGGATCATGCTATTGCAAGAATTCGACTTTGAAATCAAGGACAAAAAACGGACAGAAAATCAGGTGGCAGATCACTTTTCAAGGTTGGAGAAGGGACAGAGTCTACCAACAAATGAGACAAACATACTGGAGACCTTCCCGGATGAGCAGCTCTTTGCTGCCGCAATCACTGCCGCGACAACCATGGTGGCAGGTAAGTCTTCTAAACTCCCCTGGTATGCCGATTTCGTTAATTTCTTAGTTAGTGGAATAATCCATAATGACCTTAATTATCAAGCCAGGAAGAGGTTCCAAAATGATGTTAAGCATTATTATTAGGACGAACCTCTTCTTTTCAAAATCTGTGCAGATCAAGTTATAAGGAGATGTGTACCACATGAAGAGCAAGAAGACATACTTCATCACTGCCATGCTTCACAGTATGTAGGTCACTTAGGAGGCAACAAAACTGCTGCCAAGGTGCTGCAGTCAGGGTTTTATTGGCCGTCACTGTATAAAGATGCGCAAATCTTCTACAAGAGCTGTGACAGGTGCCAAAGGACAGGAAACATCTCAAGGAGAAAAGAGATGCCACTGCAGAACATTCTAGAAGTCGAGATCTTCGACGTTTGGGTGATTGATTTTATGGGACCATTCCCATCTTCATGTGGGAATCTATACATCCTCCTGGCAGTAGGTTATGTCTCTAAGTGGGTTGAAGCTATCGCCACTCAAAAGAATGATGCCAAGACAGTCCAAAAGTTTTTACACAAAAACATTTTTTCTAGGTTTGGCATCCCTAAGGCGATTATCAGTGATGAAGGGAGACATTTCGACAACAGGGTTATTGTTGTTGCCTTGAAGAAATATGGTGTCAAGCATCGGATTGCGACAGCATATCACCCACAGACGAATGGACAAGCTGAAATATCTAATAGGGAAGTTAAGAACATTCTTGAGAAGATGGTTAAGCCAACTATGAAAGATTGTTCTTTACTCCTCAACGACGCGTTATGGGCTTATAGGAAAACTTTTAAAACTCCATTGGGAATGTCTCTGTACCGATTGATTTATGAGAAAACATGTTATCTACCTGTCGAGATTGAGCACAGAGCATACTGGGCTATTAAGGCAGTGAATATGGACTTGGACAAGGCAGGGCAGAAAAGGCTATTGGATCTGAACGAAATTGAAGAAATCCGGACCATGGCCTATGACAATGCAAGAATCTACAAGGATAAAACTAAGAAGTGGCATGACAAGAAGTTGCTGCAACGACAGTTCTGCCCAGGGCAGCTTGTATTGCTCTTCAATTCTAGACTGAAACTCTTCCCATGGAAGCTGAAATCTAGATGGTCTGGCCCGTTCCAAGTCGTACAGGTTTTTCCCCATGGTGCCATAACAATCCGATTATTAAAAGACGGGCACCAATTCAAAGTCAACGGACAGCGCCTAAAGCATTATCAGGGGACTGAAGCCGCAGGAATGCAGGAAGTGGTTACCTTAGGAGATGCCCCACTCGTCATCCCTAATTTAACCTAAACTTTATTTTTAATTTAATTTTATTATTACATATTATTTATTAGGAAATAAGATTTATTTTATTTGAATAATGCTTTTGTTTTTATTGTTTTTAGGAAATAAAGGAGTCAAGAAGAACAGGAGAAGTGAACTCAGCCCACCATCCATCCATCAGCCCAACAAAGCCCAAATGTTGAAGCTCGTCGTTACAGCTGCCGTGACAGACGCAGAAAATACAGGCTGTCATCACGCTGTCACGACAAACGCAGAAACACGTCACAGACGCGTAACTGACGTTGAAACACGTGACAGACGCGTCAGACATGTTAACGCATAACAGCTGGCCTCGTTATTTGCGCCTGCCGTTACAGCTTCAACGGGCAGCAAATCCTTCTCTATATAACCCCGTTTCATTTTTCATTTTCACTCACTTCTACTCTTCTTACTTGCTCCCTTTAGTTTTTACTAGGAAAACCCGAAGGAATGCTGCTTCCAGTTCCACACCGACATCAACAACCCCACGCTCCTTTGCCATAAGAGATATGTGGGAAGAGCGTGGATTTATCTATACATCGAAGGAGGAAAATCTGGGCCTCAAGTCATTCATAGCCCGGAAGGTTCGAGCTTTACAGTGCCAGACTTTTGCAGAGCATCCTGAAGAAATGAACGTCACATTGGTTCGAGAATTTTATGCTGCCATCAGCAACATGACATCGACAGCGGTGATTGTTCGAGGGAAAGAAGTGTCGTTTGAAGCAGAGTACATTAACACATTGTATGGATTCTACATCGGCAACAATGACGATGCTCACCAACAGTTCCTCAACATATTAGACCCTGCTGCCTATGACGATGTCATGGCAGAACTGACGGATGAGGGAACTCAATGGAACACAAGCCGGAAGAATCCACAGACAGTAAAGCAAGTCCAGCTGCTGCCGGAGGCAAAGTTATGGAATGCCTTCATAAAAAAGAGGATCATGTCGTCGTCCCACAACACCACGGTCGATCAGCCAAGGTTAGCGTTAATACACTCCATTTTACATGAAAGGCCAATTAATGTGGGTAGCTATATTCGGGATAGCATTGTGAGGTTATCGATTTACTTAGCATCGGGAGAGTTAAGTATACGAAAGGAATAAGTGCAAGTTCTCTAGTTTATAGTTGAACTATCTCGGACCTAGGGATAAGATGAGGTTAAGTGGCTAAAGAAGAATTTAACAACATCGGTGTTCATCCTTCGATTCACGCCGGGAGGTATCATCAAAGACGTGATCATCGACAGACTTGGACCTAGGGATAGGCCTAGGCACATATGGGATTCTTGCCAAACTTGAAGGACAGAGTTGAGTGTTCGCTGCCGCGACAAGCAAAGGACTGCTGCCGCGACAGGTGCTGCCGCGACGGGGACGACGACAGAACTGGATTTCCTAGACTTAGCAATACCTGCACTACTGAGCAATTCAATACCAACCCATTCTCTCTATCTTGATTTCTCTCCTCTTTTATTTAAGTTCTCTTTATTATTCTCGTGACAACTTTCTCAATTATTTTCTTTACTTTCGTGCAGTGATTCAAGGTGAAGCTATTAGCCCAGTCCATATGGAGACGATATCCGATACTTCGTATCACTTTACTACTTGCGTCGTGTACACTTGCACTACAATTGTGATAGACTCTTTTACACGCAACAAGTTTTTGGAGTGCGCGCACAGATCGACGGGTCTCCTTTACCTCCCGTACCTCATCACCTCACTCTGTCGTGGCCATGGCGTACTAGAAGTGGTCACTGACTTGGGAGTCCAAGGAAAAGGCTGGACTGAAAAGAACATCCTCAGCCTTATGGAGCTGACCGATGCCACTCCTTTGTCGTCATTCGACCCAGCTGCCACAAAAACAGATACGACAGAGCAGCCAGAACCGAAACCAACTGCCGCAGCAGCCGCCCCGACAGACTCCTCCTCCAAGATCTTAGCTGCCATTCAGAAGATGGAGGAATGGCAGCTTGGGCCGATGACCTTCATTAGGGATTTTGCTGCTTCTATGGTAAACTTTATCCATACTACTTTAAATTTCCATGATGTTGTCTTCCCCACCTTTCCTGCACATTACTTTACTGTCACTACACCTGCCCACACTCCTACACCTGCTGCTACCCCACAGACACCCTCTGCCGCCTCAACACCATCACATGCCCCGACAGCAGCGGGCAACACCCGTGCTGAACCATCTGCCCATGGCACAAAACGTAGAATGGCATCGGAGGAGCTTGATGCCTTTGTTGCTGGATTCTCCTCCTCCTCTGTTTGGGCCGCCAGTGACAATGAACCCTCTATCAAGAGGAATATGTCGAAGGAGTTCTCATTGGTGAAGAGGCAGAAGCGGATGGCAGATAAAAATAACATGCCAAAAGCCAGCAGCAGTAGCAGTGATAGCAGCAGCGGGGAGAGCAGCAGCAGCTCTGAAGTTCAGGTTGTGGAGCAACCCCCTCACATCTCCCCAACCAGGATCCAGCCACCACGGGAGGCCAAAGCAAAGAACACATCTGCCTGCCCCGTGCCCCAGTCAGCTCCGAAAGCTAGAGCCTGCCGCCAGATCAGACTCAGCAGCAGCATCGAAGACAACGATTAAAATTTAAGTTTCTTATCTTACTATTGATGCCCGCTATATATTTTGTGATGTACTGCCTTATCTTTGTTTTTATTTGTCATTTGCATTGAGGGCAATGCAACCCTCGAGTTTGGGGGTGGCAACCCTCCATTAATGGAGTCCATTTTAGTTTTAAAATTTGTATCTTTCACTTAGTTTATTTATTGCATTCGAAAAAAACAAATATTGAAAATTTTGGCTTAAGTCGGTGAATTGAACTTATCTGTCGTGACAACCTTGTCGTGGCAGTGCCTTTAGGATAGTTTTTAGGAGAAGTTTAGAGCCTTTCTACAGTTCTGAAAACTTTAACACGTTTGGGCCTGTTATACTGCTTAGAACTCTTTTAGCCAACTAGAATAGGAAGCTTAGCACTTGAATAGCCCTAGAGGTGCCTAACACTGGCTCTAGGAAAGAAGTTTAGCAAAAGAGACTCTACAGCCGTAGAGATGCCCGAAACTAGCTCTAGGAAGTTAGCTAGAGGTGCCCAAAATTGGCTCTAGTGAAACTTTAGCTTAAAAAAATAAGAAATCGAGTCAAAACAAAAAAATCAAAGGAGCATGAAAAGATGCCTTCAAAATATAAACTTTGGCATAAAAATTCGAGTTAAGGGTTGAAATTCAAGTGAAACTAAGAGAGTCTTGGCATATAACTGTTCACAAGCATGCACACACTGCACGAGGACTATAGTGAGACTCCAGACAGATCCTAGATTATCTGACAGGTTGCTGTTGTCAAAGGGAACGAACGACGGGTAAGGGAAAGTTCACTGTTTTAAAGCCAAAGCAAAAATATTTCTTTTTTATTTTAGGTCTTAGTTGCTTGAGGGTAAGCAAGAAATTGAGTTTGGGGGTGTGTTGAGTGTGTAAAAGTTCTATTATTTACCCCCTATTTAACCCATATTTCTGCTGCATTCAAGCATTATTTATTGCATTTAGGTCAGTTTACAGTTAAACATCACAAATATATTAAAAGGCATAGTTTCTACTGAAATTGGTTGTTTTTGCAGGTTGCTGCTGTAGCAGACGGAAAGGGTAGGCGCTGGGCAGTGAAGCAGAAGAGCTGGAACTGGACGAGCAGTCAAGGAGGACGATGCTGCCATGGTTGCCGCTGTGACAGCAGAGGACGACAACAGTTTTGAGGAGAAGAAGCAAAGTAGACCTCGACAGATAGAGAAAATTCAGCCCGTCTGTCGTGTGGAACCACCATATTTTTCCAAGCCCCAAATCGAAAGTAATGTCAAGCCCAAAGTTCAAGGAGAGAAAATCCCAAGCAAGAAAGGTGGCGGCTTAAAGATAGATTCTATGAAGATTTAGTCTTTATTAGAGTTGTACTTTAATTTAAAGTTGTCTTCTTGCTATTTTAGAAAACTTGGACCCAAGACGTATATAAGGGCATGTATTTCGACTTAGGGGGGACATCACTGATTTCTCTAGCTTTCTTCCCTAAACCCTAGCCCATTTCCTTCCCTCATCATGTTCTAAATTCCCCTTGGGGCCACATGTTGTTTTGTAAAGTAGTTGCAAGGGTTGTTTTGTTTTAGGAATTTTCAATTCAATAAAATAAACTTTAAGTTCTCTTATTCTGGTTATTAACATCTTGGAAGAGCATCGGGAGAGCATTGTGATGTTATCTATTTACTTAATATCGGGAGAGTTAAGTATACGAAAGTAATAAGTGCAAGTTCTCTAGTTTATAGTTGAACTATCTCGGACCTAGGGATAATACGAGGTTAAGTGGCTAAAGAAGAATTCAACAACATCGGTGTTCATCCTTCGATTCACACCAGGAGGTATCATCAAAGACGTGATTATCGACACACATGGACCTATGGATAGGCCAAGGCACATCTGGGATTCTTGCCAAACTTGAAGTACAGAGTTGAGTGTTCGATGTCGCGACAAGAAACGAACTGCTGCCGCGACGGGGACGACGACAGAACTGGATTTCCTAGACTTAGCAATACCTGCACTACTGAGCAATTCAATACCATCCCATTCTCTCTATCTTGATTTCTCTACTCTTTTATTTTCGTTTACTTTATTATTCTCGTGACAACTTTCTCAAATAATTTCTTTACTTTCGTGCAGTGATTTAAGGTGAAGCTATTAGCCTAGTCCCTATGGAGACGATATCCG
This sequence comes from Hibiscus tridactylites, assembly GCA_958450335.1. NCBI lineage: Eukaryota > Viridiplantae > Streptophyta > Magnoliopsida > Malvales > Malvaceae > Hibiscus > Hibiscus tridactylites. Next base: position 32,007,268 of record OY288289.1, read on the forward strand.
ATACTTTGTATCACTTTACTACTTGCGTCGTGTACACTTGCACTACAATTGCGATAGACTCTTTTACGCGCAACACCATGCTCGAGCTTAAGGTCCTCAAGTATGTTCTTTAGTGTTCAAGTAGGTTGATGGTATGTTATGATACTTATTGAAGCATGTTTGAGTGGTTTTAAAGGTGAAAAACCGGAAAATTATGCTATCATAGTGTAGGGTGTATCAAAACATGTAACCCCCATAACACGGCCCAGACGGTTGAACCGAATTAAGAAGTTTACACGGGGAAAACCAAAGTCAACCTTGATTAATGACCCTTTTTTTTCTTTTTTTTCTTATCTAAATGAACATTAACCCTAGATACGTTCATACAATCGGCATACTCAAAGATCAGCGCAATCGGAAAACATTCAGGGACTTAATTGCACAAAACATGAATTTAGGGACCAAATTGTAATTTCTGAAAATTTATAAGGACTTAACCAATTTAGGAGTTACCATTATGAAATTAGTCATGTTTCATGCTTCTTTGCCAAATTTCAACTCAAATGGTCATCTCAAACTCATTCAATTGCATAAACAAGGTTCAGGACCAAAACGCAAAGATTTCAAAACATATAACAATCAATTTCAGTGCCCAACAGTCGAGTGTTTCGAAACAGAGAGGACTTGTTCCGAAACGCGGGACCGTTCCGAAACGGGTTTCGATACAGGGCTCGACAATAGCATTTTCGTTCCGGAACGGTTCCTCCCGTTTCGAAACGCCCAAGCCATTTAAGGCTCCCGTTCCGAAACAGTAGCACCCGTTCCGATACAGCCTACCCAGATTGCAAAAAATCAGCTGATTTTACACACAATTGACTCACCAAACATGCTCCAAAGGCAACCAAATTATACCAGCAAGTCATTACATGCATAAGGAACATATTAGCATCAACCATACCTAAACATGTCATCAATTAAACAAATCCCCAATTCTATAGGCATGCATCCTACTTGGAAAACCATTCAAGCATCAAAATACCAAACCAATTTCACAAAGGCCAATTATAAGTTCCATCATCATCAACAACATATAATCAACTTAGGGAGTCCAAAACATCTCCCAAAACAACAACATTGGTCCCCCATTGCCAAATGCCCAAAAGCTAATAGTGGTAAGAAAATGTTCACCATACATGAGCTTATTTCTTCACTTGGATTCTTAACCTCCTTGCTGCCCTTATGCACTCAATGATCTCCATTATTGGTTTAAGAAAAGAAAGAGAGCGTAAGCATATAGCTTAGTAAGGAATGCTCGTTTAAAACAACTCAATAATGCATTTATAAAACAACTTTATAAACCTTAGTTCAAAACAACATTTATACATACACAAGCATTTAAAAACAAGCATTTCATGCTTCAAAATAATATCATGTCATATTGGCCACAAGTGATAATCATGATCTTTCCATTTCAATATACAATCAACATAAGATCCTCACATGGACTTTTAACCACCATTGTGATCTTACAATTCACAAGGACCAAACATGGACTTTTAACCACCATTGTGTCCTTAGCACAAGAATCACCCATGGACTTTTAACCACCATGGTGTTCTTACATATCACAAGGACCACACAAGGACTTTTAACCACCTTTGTGTCCTTAACAAGAACCAACCATGGACTTTTAACCACCATGTTGTTCTTAAAATACACAAGGCTCACACAAGGACTTTTAACCACCTTTGTGACCTTAACAAGAACCAACCATAGACTTTTAACCACCATGTTGTTCTTAACACAAGAACCACCTATGGACTTTTAACCACCATAGTGTTCTTAACCTTTCTCAAAACATCACTTGCCAACATGCATCATTTAACAACAATAATCCACTGTTTTAAAGCATTAACAAAGCCATTAATCATCATGCACATTATGCATCAAAACCACATTTATCAAATGATCAAATCAAGGATCCCTTACCTTGAGAATCCTTCAATTCATGGCTTAGAACACCAGCAATAAACATGCTATAATATGCTTTCAAAACAGGATTTTAGACATGCAAACAAATCACATTGCATACAACCATTCCATGGTTCAACATAAAGTTAGTTTTTCCGAAAACTTACTCTTGAGCTTAGCAAAGTTGTTTAGACTTAAACTAAGCTCCCAAACATTCAAAACATTGGTTTCAAAGCTGAAAACCAAAATCCACTCACCGATTCCGTTTCCCCACTTGCCGAAACACCTATCAAGCTTCTGGATCAACACCACAAGGATCTAAAGATGACTCCCCTGTTTTAAACACATCAAAGCAGAGGATTAATGCATCATCATGCATTAATATCTTCAATGAAAGCACCTAAACTCGCTGCTCTCATCCACACTCCACTTTCGGCTACCAAACACAACCGAAAACACATCCAAACAACTCCACAACACTACCCAGCCAAGATCCATCAATTCCAAACATTCTTAAACCTCAATTAACATCCAAAAAGGATCTAAACACATCCTTATACCTCCAGCTATAGCAGATCACCAAGATCACTCCAAGAACAACCAAAAACTCAAGCAAAACTTAGGAAATTTAACCTATCCGGGATTGCATTGATTAAACCTCAATTTCTCATCCATTAAACATTCATTTAACATCAAAATGACATCTCAAAACAATGCCCAATCAGATCATACGAATTTCATCAAAAATAAAGCAAATCTTGCATTTTAAAGCCAAGATCAAGAGTACAATTGTAAAACCTTTAATAAAACACAAATCAAGGATGGAGAACTTGAGAATTTTAGTAAAGAACTGAGAATTTAGAGGAGAAGGACGTTCATACCTCTAAACTTGGGTTTCTCCCTTTTTGGAACCAAGATTCTTGAAAATCCAATAAGCAAATGTTAAGGTTTTGTTGAAAAGATGATTAGAGATCAAATGAGGATTGAAAACTCATCTTTAATTGTCAAAATCAGAGGGAATTTTGCTGGAGAAATGAGAGAAAAGTTGAGAGAAAAGAAAATGGAAATTTAGAGAAAAGTTAGTTGAAATGCCAAAAATATATTTTCCCTCCTTTTTACACTTAATCAAAACCATTAACTAATTGACTAAAAATCAGAAAAATCTGGAGAAACTCTTTTGGGTAAATAGCTCCTTAAAGATTAAAAATTTCAATCCTTTTTAAAACAGTCACACAGTTTTCAAAAATTTCATTTTGGTCACTAACCCAAAATGTCACTCTTCCAAACCTCATTTTTCAAAATTAATTTCACCTTTCTCTTATATATAATAAAAGAGGATTTTAAGACATTTTTCCATATTTTTAATGCAACCGAACTAGGCTTTCCTAATTTCACTCTTTTATATTTGAACCGCAGCCCGACCGGCCCGGTCCAAACCCAAAACTTCTAAGCCCAAAATTGGGGTGTTACAACTCTCCCCCCTTAAGAAATTTCGTCCTCGAAATTTACCTGAAGGAAAGAGGTACGGAAACTGCTTCAACATGTCATCCTTTCGCTCCCACGTGGCTTCCTCAACACCACGATGCTTCCACAACACCTTTACCAACTCAATGGTCTTGCCTCGAAGAACCTTACTATCCACATCCAGAATCTCCACCGGTTCTTCATCATAGGTCAAATCCGGATTCAATTCCACTTCTTCCACAGGCATCACATGTGAAGGATCCGATCTATACTTCCGAAGCATAGAAACATGAAACACATCATGAATCTTCTCCAACTCTTGCGGTAACCTCAACTTGTACGCAACAGGACCCACACGTTCAACCACCTCATATGGTCCAATGTACCTAGGGCTCCACTTACCCTTTCGGGCAAACCTCATCACCTTTTTCCAAGGCGAAACCTTCAAAAACACACGGTCACCCACCGCATACTCAATCTCCTTACGCTTAAGATCTGCGTAAGACTTTTACCGATCAGATGCTGCCTTCAAGCGCTCACAAATGAGCTTCACCTTCTCGGTGGTTCATTTCAACAAAGCTGGCATCGAAACCAACTTCTGACCCGTTTAAGCCCAACAGAGAGGAGTCCTACACTTCCTCCCGTACAAAGCTTCATAAGGTGCCATTTGAATACTTGCCTAATAATTGTTATTATAGGCAAACTCCACCAAAGGCAAATGTTTCTCCCAAGAGCCCTGAAACTCAATCACACAGCACCTCAGCATATTTTCCAAAACCTGGATAACACGCTCGGACTGACCATCCGACTGAGGATGATAAGATGTACTGAAATTCAACCGACTACCCAAGGCTTGATGCAAACACTGCCAGAAATGCGATGTAAACCTCGGATCCCTATCTGACACAATCGACTTAGGCACACCATGCAGCCGCACAATCTCAGCAATGTACAACTCCGCAAGCTTATCCAAAGAGTACGTAGTATGCACAGGCAATAAATGCGCACACTTCGTCTAGCGATCCATAATCACCCACACCGAATTCTTCTTCGATGGCGACAAAGGCAAAGCAGATACAAAATCCATGGTAATCCTTTCCCACTTCCATTCAGGAATCTTCAACGGTTGCAACAAACCAGACGGAAACTGATGCTCAGCCTTAACTCGCTGACACACCATGCACTTTATTACAAACTCAGCAACATCCTTCTTTAAACCCACCCAATAGTACTCATCACAAAGATCACGATACATCTTAGTACTAACAGGGTGCATAGCAAAAGGACTACTATGACCTTCAGTCAGAATAGCACGCCTCAACTCAGCATCATTGGGCACTACTATCCGACTCCCAAAACACAACACTCCATCATCATTAAAACAGAAATCCGAAGGCTTACCCTCCGCAATATCTTGTACATGCGGTACCAAGGAATCATCCAACAACTTCTTTTCCTTAATCACTTGAACCAATGATGGTTTCACTTGTAACTCAGCCACAAGACCGCCATCACGCGAATTACTCAAAATGGCAAACATAGGCCTCAACTCAACAGCTACCTTTCTACTCAAGGCATCCGCTACAACATTGGCTTTTCCAGGGTGAAACTCAATCGTCAAATCATAATCCTTGAGCAACTCCACCCAACGTCGCTGCCTAAGATTCAACTCCTTCTGAGACATTAGATACTTCAAACTCTTGTGATCCGTGTACATAGTACACTTCTCACCATACAGGTAATGTCTCCAAATCTTCAAGGCAAAAACCACCGCAGCCAACTCAATGTCATGCGTAGGATAATTGCGCTCATGCACTTTCAACTGCCGTGATGCATAAGCCACCACCTTACCCTCTTGCATTAACACGCATCCCAAACCAACATAGGACGCATCGCTATACACCACAAACTCTTTTCCTGATTCAGGTTGAACCAAGATTGGAGCTTGTGTCAAAGCTGCCTTAAGCTTCTCAAAAGCCTGCTGCCTCGCTTCTATCCACTCATACTTAACATCCTTCTACAACAACTTCGTCAAAGGTGCAACAATCTTTGAAAACCCATCCACGAACCTTCGGTAGTATCCCGCCAAACCAAGGAAACTACGGACTTCATGAACAGACTTAGGAACCTTCCAATTCATCACCGCCTCAATCTTCTGAGGATCAACACGAATCCCCTCAGCAGAAACCACATGACCAAGAAACACCACTTCTCTAAGCCAGAACTCACACTTGCTCAGCTTAGCATAAAGCTGATTCTCCAACAAAGCTTGCAACACGATTCTCAAATGCTCTTCATGCTCCTCCTCAGTACGCGAGTACACGAGGATATCATCAATGAACACCACTACAAACTTATCTAGGTATTCATGAAATACACGATTCATCATGTCCATGAAAGCTGCGGGAGCATTTGTCAAACCAAACGGCATCACAAGGAACTCATAATGCCCATATCTCGTCCTGAAAGCTATCTTTGGCACATCCACATCCTTCACCTTCAACTGGTAATACCCCGACCTTAAGTCAATCTTAGAGAACACATCTGCTCCCCGAAAGTGATCAAAAAGATCATCAATTCTCGGCAATGGATACCGATTCTTGATAGTCAACTTGTTCAGCTGACGGTAATCAATGCACATTCTCATAGTGCCATCCTTCTTCTTCACAAACAAGACCGGTGCACCCCAAGGCGACACACTCGGCCGAATGAAACCACGATCAAGCAACTCTTGCAATTGCGTCTTCAGCTCCTTCAACTCTTTAGGTGCCATTCTATACGGGGTAATGGACACTGGAGTTGTGTTCTCATACAACTCAATCCCAAACTCCACTTCACGATTAGGAGGCAATCCAGGCAACTCCTCAGGAAACACACCAGGAAACTCTCGCACAGTCCTGATATCTTGCACACGCAACTCCTTAGAGCTAGGATTCATAACAAAAGCTAGATAAGCTTCACAACCTTGCCTCAGCATCCGGCTCGCCTCCAATGTAGACACCACATTGGCAAGAAACTTCACATTCTCACCAACCACAACTACCTCGTAATCATCCTCAAGTTTCAACGAAACTCGCTTACTCTCACAAGCAACTACAGCTCGATGCTCAACAAGTCAATCCATACCAAGGATTACATCAAAACCATAGAAAGGCAACTCCATAAAATCAACAGGAAATACATGATCTTGCACAACCAAAGGACATCTTCTATAAAGCTTTCGAGTCACAACAGTCTCACCAAAAGAACAAGTGACACGCATACCAACATCTAAAGACTCAACAGGCAAACCAAGCAATTCAGCATGCTCACGCAGTATGTATGAGTGTGTAGATCCAGAATTAATAAAAAAATAATGACAAGGATTACCAGCCGTATCATTCCTCCCCTCCCTCTGAGCATACACCCTCGCCTGGCCACCACCCTCAGGCTGAACAGCTACAACATGAGCCACATTCCTTCCACCATCCTCTCTCCGCTAGAAGTTACCACGGCCGCGCCCACGACCTCTCTGTGGTGCAACAACTACAGGAGCACGCCCTTGGCCACCAGCCAACATAGGACACTCTCTCCTCATGTGATCCGCAGATCCACAGTTCTAGCACGAATTACCAGCCGCCACAACAGGAGCTTGCACCTCCCTCACAGCTCGAGGACAATCACGTTTCATGTGGCCACGCGATCCACATGTCCTACATGCGCTCAGATCAACTCTTGCCTTGCCTCCCTGAGCAGGCGCACCACCACCTCGCTTAGCCGAAGGCTGATACTTCTGATCACGTCCCCTCTTGTTTCGTCCACCACCGGAACTATATTCAGCAGCTCGCTTACCAGCACCAGAGCCAGCACTTCTAGAAGATAAACCCAAGTTCATCTCAATGTCCTTTGCTCGGCCAACCAGCACATCAAAATCATTATACTCAGCAGCTAACATATACGTCTTCACTTCCGTCACCAAATCATAACGGAACCTTTCACACCTCTCCCACTCATCCGGAACAAGTTCAGGTGCGTACTGACTGAGTCGAACAAACTGAACTTCATACTCGGCTATAGACATGCTCCCTTGGGTAAAAGACATGAATTCCCTCTTCTTTTCATCTAGGTACCTCACACCCAGATATCTCCTCTTAAACGCGTTATGAAAGAACGTCCAAGTCACATCAGCATCCGCCATCCCAGAGATTGAGGTTGTCCACCAAGTATAAGCATCATCTTGCAACAATGATACCACACAACCCAGCTTCTGCACATCAGTGCAACTCATTTGACCTAAGATTCTCTTGGTACTTTCCAACCAAGACTCTGAACCTTCAGCAGACAAACCCCTGAAGTCAGTCCCTCCTAGACTGCGCAAACGTTCCAAAGGTAGTCTAACTCCAGCATCTCCCTGATGCCCAGCTCCTTGAGCTCCAGCTACCGCTGCTCGAAAAGCACCAGCAATAGCTTGTACCAGCATTGACATGTCAGGAATAGCTTGTCCCTGACCAGCTTCAGGTCCAGCGCCCCAAGCACCAGCACCAGCTGCAGCTCCTTCACCCCCAGCACCACCACCACCAGGCGGAGGAGGTAAATCCACCACATTTTCAGCGTTCTCTTCATTTTCATTCTCAGCCATAGCTCGCGTATTAATCCTCGTTTCTCTACGAGGTGCCATACACTAACAATGCAATCTCAATGCAAATAAACAAAATCAAGCCCAGAAAGGTAAGCAATCCAAGTACTTAAGCTCATTTCCACTTAAAAACAAATCATTATTTCATTAGCTTTGATTTGGCAATGGGTACCCACAACATGCTTCACCACAGCATACACCACAATTGTAACGTACATACCATTCACACAACATGCTTTCACTCAACAAGCATACAAAGCATACAAGCACTTAACACCCATTCATCAGTTCCCAATTACACGAGAACTCAGCTCTGATACCACCAAACGTAACCCCCTTAACCCGGCCCAGACGGTTGAACCGAATTAAGAAGTTTACACGGGGAAAACCAAAGTCAACCCGAAAGTCAACCTTGATTAACAATCCTTTTTTCTTCTTCTTTATATTCTTATCTAAATGCACATTAACCCTAGATACGTTCATACAATCAGCATACTCAAAGATCAGCGCAATCAGAAAACATTCAGGGACTTAATTGCACAAAACATGAATTTAGAGACCAAATTGTAATTTCTGAAAATTTATAAGGACTTAACCAGTTTAGGAGTTACCATAATGAAATTAGTCATCTTTCATGCTTCTCTGCCAAATTTCAACTGAAATGGTCATCTCAAACTCATTCAATTGCATAAACAAGGTTCTGGACCAAAACTCAAAGATTTCAAAACATATAACCGTCAATTTCAGTGCCCAACGGTCGAGTGTTTCGAAACAGGGAAGACCTGTTCCGAAACGCGGGACCGTTCCGAAACGGGTTTCGATACAGGGCTCGGTAGTAGCATTTTTGTTTCGGAACGGTTCCTCCCGTTTCGAAATGCCCAAGCCATTTCAGGCTCCCGTTCCGAAACGGTAGCACCCGTTCCGATACAGCCTACCCAGATTGCAGAAAATCAGCTGATTTTACACACAATTGACTCACCAAACATGCTCCAAAGGCAACCAAATTATACCAGCAAGTCATTACATGCATAAGGAACATATTAGCATCAACCATACCTAAACATGTCATCAATTAAACAAATCCCCAATTCTATAGGCATGCATCCTACTTGGAAAACCATTCAAGCATCAAAATACCAAACCAATTTCACAAAGGCCAATTATAAGTTCAATCATCATCAACAACATATAATCAACTTAGGGAGTCCAAAACATCTCCCAAAACAACAACATTGGTCCCCCATTGCCAAATGCCCAAAAGCTAATAGTGGTAAGAAAATGTTCACCATACATGAGCTTATTTCTTCACTTGGATTCTTGACCTCCTTGCTGCCCTTATGCACTCAATGATCTGCATTATTGGTTTAAGAAAAGAAAGAGAGCGTAAGCATATAGCTTAGTGAGGAATGCTCGTTTAAAACAACTCAATAATGCATTTATAAAACAACTTTATAAACCTTAGTTCAAAACAACATTTATACATGCACATAAGCATTTATAAACAAGCATTTCATGCTTCAAAATAATATCATGTCATATTGGCCACAAGTGATAATCATGATCTTTCCATTTCAATATACAATCAACATAAGATCCACACATGGACTTTTAACCACCATTGTGATCTTACAATTCACAAGGACCACACATGGACTTTTAACCACCATTGTGTCCTTAGCACAAGAATCACCCATGGACTTTTAACCACCATGGTGTTCTTACAAATCACAAGGACCACACAAGGACTTTTAACCACCTTTGTGTCCTTAACAAGAACCAACCATGGACTTTTAACCATCATGTTGTTCTTAAAATACACAAGGCTCACACAAGGACTTTTAACCACCTTTGTGACCTTAACAAGAACCAACCATGGACTTTTAACCACCATGTTGTTCTTAACACAAGAACCACCTATGGACTTTTAACCACCATAGTGTTCTTAACCTTTCTCAAAACATCACTTGCCAACATGCATCATTTAACAACAATAATCTACTGTTTTAAAGCATTAACAAAGCCATTAATCATCATGCAAATTATGCATCAAAACCACATTTATCAAATGATCAAGGATCCCTTACCTTGAGCATCCTTCAATTCATGGCTTATAACACCAGCAATGAACATGCTATAATATGCTTTCAAAACATGATTTAAAACATGCAAACAAATCACATTGCATACAACCATTCCATGGTTCAACATAAAGTGAGTTTTTCCGAAAACTTACTCTTGAGCTTAGCAAAGTTGTTTAGACTTAAACTAAGCTCCCAAACCTTCAAAACATTGGTTTCAAAGCTGAAAACCAAAATCCACTCACCGATTCCGTTTCGCCACTTGCCGAAACACCAATCAAGCTTCCGGATCAACACCACAAGGATCTAAAGATGACTCCCCTATTTTAAACACATCAAAGCAGAGGATTAATGCATCATCATGCATTAATATCTTCAATGAAAGCACCTAAACTCGCTGCTCGCATCCACACTCCACTTTCGGCTACCAAACACAACCGAAAACACATCCAAACAACTCCACAACACTACCCAGCCAAGATCTATCAATTCCAAACATTCTTAAACCTCAATTAACATCCAAAAAGGATCTAAACACATCCTTATACCTCCAGCTATAGCAGATCACCAAGATCACTCCAAGAACAACCAAAAACTCAAGCAAAACTTAGGAAATTTAACCTATCCGGGATTGCATTGATTAAACCTCAATTTCTCATCAATTAAACATTCATTTAACATCAAAATGACATCTCAAAACGATGCCCAATCAGATCATACGAATTTCATCAAAAATAAAGCAAATCTTGCATTTTAAAGCCAAGATCAAGAGTACAATTGTAAAACCTTTAATAAAACACAAATCAAGGATTGAGAACTTGGGAATTTCAGTAAAGAACTGAGAATTTAGAGGAGAAGGACGTTCATAGCTCTAAACTTGAGTTTCTCCCTTTTTGGAACCAAGATTCTTGAAAATCCAATAAGCAAATGTTAAGGTTTTGTTGAAAAGATGATTAGAGATCAAATGAGGATTGAAAACTCATCTTTAATTGTCAAAATCAGAGGGAATTTTGCTGGAGATATGTGTTTGGGTTGAGAGAAAAGTTGAGAGAAAAGAAAATGGAAATTTAGAGAAAAGTTATTTGAAATGCCAAAAATATCTTTTCCCTCCTTTTTACACTTAATCAAAACCATTAACTAATTGACTAAAAATCAGAAAAATCTGGAGAAACTCTTTTGGGTAAATAGCTCCTTAAAGATTCAAAGTTTCAATCCTTTTTAAAATAGTCACACAGTTTTCAAAAATTGCATTTTGGTCACTAACCCAAAATGTCACTCTTCCAAACCTCATTTTGTAAAATTGATTTCACCTTTCTCTTATATATAATAAAAGAGGATTTTAAGACATTTTTCCATATTTTTAATGCAACCCAAACTAGGCTTTCCTAATTTCACTCTTTTATATTCGAACCGCAACCGGACCGGCCCGGTCCAAACCCAAAACTTCTAAGCCCAAAATTGGGGTGTTACAAAACACCCTTAACTATTTCGAAATGGAGACATGTAATGGTCATAGCGTTTCGGAACAGTTTGGCTATTGGAGAGGCCTGTTTCTATATTGGTCTCAGAACGCACCTGAGTACTGAAATGGTCAACACTGTTTCGATACGGGCGTTTCGGTACGAAGGGTGGGTGTTCCGAAACAGATGACCGTTGGTTGTTGATTTGGAAATGTTTTAAGTTTCCATGCTTTACATTTTAGTCACGAATGTTGTGGATGCAATTGCTTGAGCTTGGGATGTCCTTATAAGGTAAGATTTGACAGAGGAGCAAGTAATATGACTAATTACATATTGGTAAGCTTAAAATCTATTAAGTCCTCATATTTTCTAAAAATTACAATTTGGTCCCTAAACGTGTAATTTATGCAATTGAGTCCCTAAATGATTTTTGATCGTTGTGCATTTCTCTTCCATGATTCTTGGGTGTTCACATAGGCTTAATGTGCATCTAGAAAAGATTAAAAAGAAAAAAAAATGGTCGTTAATCAAGGTTGACTTTGGTTTTCCCTGTATAATCTTCGTAGTTCGGGTCAAGCATTTAGGCCGGGCTAAGGGGGTTACATTTGTTGGTATCAGATCTAGGTTATCGAAAAATTGGGGTTTGGTATGTGGTTTATCTATGTGGTTATGTATGATTGTGACTTTTCAGTGAAAGTATGATGTATGAATCAATTGAGATGAATTTGTGATGCTATGCTATGTTTGGAGTGTGGTTGAGGATCCCATTCCCATATCATTACTAATGAGAGGAAGTGGTTTCAAAAATGAGATTGATTACTTGGATTTCTTACCTTATTATGCCTAATTGTGTTTGTTGCATTATTGTCAGTGCATTGTTATTATTATGGGGCCTCGTAGAGAGCTGAGAATCAATACTCGGTCTATGGCTGAGAATGAGAACGTAGAGAATGCTGAGGATTTACCTCCTCCTCCCCCTAGTGGACCACCTGGTGGTGGTGGAGCTGGGGTTTGTGCTGCTGGAGTTGCTGGACCCGAGGGAGGTCAGGGGCAAGCTGCTCCTGATATGACCATGCTGATACAGGCTATTGCTCGAGCTTTCCAGGCAGCAGTAGCTGGAGCTCATGGAGCTGCACCTCCTGATTGTGCTAATGTGAGATTGTCGTTGGAGCGTCTCCGCCGTCTAGGTGGGACTGAGTTTATAGGTTAGACACCGAAAGGTTCTGAGTCTTGGTTGGAGAGAACCAAGAGGATTATTGGACAACTGAACTGGAATAATGTTCCGAAGCTGGGATGCATTGTGTCACTACTGCATGGTGATGCATATACGTGGTGGACGACCACTATCTCTTGAATGGAGGATGATGAAGTGACTTGGACATTCTTTTTGAATGCGTTCAAGCGAAAATATTTGGGAGTTCGCTACCACGACGAGAAGAGGAAGGAGTTTATGCCTCTTGTGCAAGGGAGCATGTTTGTGGCTGAATATGAGATTTAGTTTGTTTGCCTTAGTCAATATGAACTTGAGCTAATTCCTAGCGAGAGAGAAAGGTGTGAATGGTTCCGTTATGGGCTGGTAGCAGACGTGAAAACCTATATGCTTGCAGTTGATTACACTGATTTCGATGTCTTGGTCACTAGAGCCAAGGACATTGAGTTGAATCTGTGTTTGGCGAGTCGAGCAGAAGGTTCTAGCTCGGGGATGCGAGCTGCAGAACGCGATTATGGTAGAGATTGCAACAAGAGGCATAAGGATAGAAAGCCACATTTTGATGCTAGACGCGAGGGTGGTAACCCTGGTAGAGGTCAGCAAGGACCTAATGCTTTCTTGATAACTCCTGAGTGTAACCGGTGTGGTAGGAGACACAGTGGTGAGTGTTGGCGTAACCTTGGCACATGCCGAAACTGTGTTAACCGAGGGCATATGAAGAAAGATTGTCCTCAACCACTGAGAGGGGGACATGCTTCGTTGAGAGCAGTTGAGCCACAAAGAGGTCTTGGGCGCGGCTGTGGTAATTTTCAGCGTAAAGATGAGGGTGGAAAGAATGTAGCGCATGTAGTAGCCGTCCAACCTGAGGGTGGTGGTCAGGCTTGAGTGTATGCCCATCTTGAGGGAAGGAATGACACGGACGTGATCACATGTACCTTTAATTTGCAATCCTTGTCATTAATTTCTTTGATTGATTCTGGATCTACACACTCGTACATATTACGTGAACATGCTCAAATGCTTGGTTTGCCTGTTGAGTCTTTAGATGTTGGTATGCGTGTGACTAGTTCCTTTGGTGAGACGATTGTAACAAGAAAGTTGTATAGGAGATGCCTCTTAAAGGTACAAGATCATGTGTTTCTTGTTGATCTTATGGAATTGCCATTATATGGTTTTGATGTAATTCTTGGCATGGATTGCCTTGTTGAGCATAGAGCCGTTGTGGATTGTGAAAGCAAGCGAGTTTCGTTAAAACTAGCAGATGATTATGAGGTGGTGGTGGTGAGAGAAAATGTGAAGTTTCTAGCTAATGTGGTGTCTATGTTGGAAGCAAGCCAGATGTTGCTGCAAGGATGTGAGGCTTATCTAGCCTTTGTTATGAATCCTAGTTCCAAGGAGGTGCGCGTTCAGGATATAAGGACCGTTTGTGAATTCCCTAGAGTGTTTCCGGAGGAATTACCTGGTTTACCGCCTAGTCGAGAGGTTGAGTTTGGAATTGAGTTGTATGAGAACACAACTCTGGTGTCCATTGCTCCCTATCGCATGGCACCCAAAGAGTTGAAGGAGTTGAAGATGCAACTTCAGGAGTTGCTTGACCGTGGCTTTATTCGGCCTAGTGAGTCACCTTGGGGTGCACCGGTCTTGTTTGTTAAAAAGAAAGATGGAACGATAAGAATGTGGATCGATTATCATCAGCTGAATAAGTTGATCGTGAAGAACAAGTATCCTTTACCGAGGATTGATGATCTTTTTGATCAGTTTCGGGGAGCGGTTGGGTTCTCAAAGATTAATTTGAGGTTAGGGTACTATCAGTTAAACGTGAAGGATGTGGATGTGCCGAAAACAACCTTTAAAACGAGCTGTGGGCATTATGAGTTCCATGTGATGCCGTTTGGGTTGACGAATGCTCCTACTGCTTTCATGGACATGATGAATATGATGTTCCATGAATTCTTGGACAAGTTCGTTGTGGTGTTCATTGACGATATCCTTGTGTACTCTCGTACTGAGGAGGGGCATGAGGGTCATTTGAGGATTATTTTGCAAGCGCTGTTGGAAAATCAGCTTTATGCTAAGCTGAGAAAATGTGAGTTTCGGCATAAGGAAGCTGTTTTCCTTGGTTACGTGGTTTCGGCCGAAGGGATTCGAGCTGATCCCCAGAAGGTTTAGGCGTTGATGAATTGGAAGCCTCTTAAGTCTATTCATGAAGTCCGTAGTTTTCTTGGGTTGGCAAGATACCATAGGAGGTTTGTGGATGGATTTTCTAAGATTGTTTCCCCTTTGACGGAGTTGTTGCAAAAGGATGTGAAGTATGAGTGGACGGAAGCGAGACAACAAGCTTTTGAGAAGCTAAATGCAGCTTTGACGCAAGCTCTTATATTGGTTCAACCTGAATCAGGGAAAGAGTTTGTGGTGTATAGTGACGCATCCTATGTTGGTTTGGGGTGTGTGTTAATGCAAGGGGGTAAAGTGGTGGCTTATGCACCACGACAGTTGAAAGTACATGAGCGCAATTATCCTACGCATGATATTGAGTTGGCCGTAGTGGATTTTGCTCTAAAGATCTGGAGACATTATCTTTATGGTGAGAAGTGTATTGTGTACACGGATCACAAGAGTTTGAAGTATCTGATGTCTCAGAAAGGGTTAAATCTTAGGCAACGTCGATAGGTGGAGTTGCTTAAGGATTACGATCTCACGATCGAGTATCATCTAGGGAAGGCCAATGTTGTGGTTGATGCTTTGAACAGGAAAGTGGTGGTGGAGTTAAGAGCGATGTTTGCTAGCTTGAGCAAATCACAATAAGGTGGTCTTGTCATTGAATTGCAAGTGAAACCATCTCTAATCCAGTTGATAAAGGATAAACAATTGTTGGATGATTCTTTTGTGCCACATGTTCAGGATATCGCTGAAGATAGGCCATCAGGTTTCTGTTTTAATGATGATGGTGTTCTATGTTTTGGGAGTCAGATAGTGGTGCCGAATGATGTTGAGTTGAGGCGCACTATTCTGACTGAAGCTCATACTAGTCCATTTGATATGCACCCTGGTAGTACAAAGATGTACTGTGATCTGAAGGATGAGTACTATTGGGTGGGTTTGAAGAAAGATGTCGCTGAGTATGTGAGAAAGTGTATCGTTTGTCAGCAGGTTAAGGCTGAGCATCAATTTCCTTCAGGGTTGTTGCAGCCGTTAAGGATCCCTGAATGGAAGTAGGAGAGGATCACCATGGACTTTGTGTCTAGTTTGCCTCTATCGCCATCAAAGAAGAATTCTGTTTGGGTGATTGTGGATCGCCTTACGAAGTGTGCGCATTTCTTACATGTGCATACTACGTACACCTTGGATAAGCTTGTAGAGTTGTACATTGCTGAGATTGTACATTTGCATGGTGTACCAAAATCTATAGTGTCGGATCGATATCCGAGGTTCACCGCAAGGTTTTGGGAGTGTTTGCATCAAGCTTTGGGTACGTGGCTGGATTTCAGTACTTCTTATCATCCGCAAATGGATGGATAATCGGAGCGTGTTATCCAAGTGCTTGAGGATACGTTGAGGTTCTGTGTTATCAAGTTTCAAGGCTCTTGGGAGAAGCACTTTCCTTTGGTGGAGTTTGCTTATAATAATAGTTACTAGACAAGTATTCAAATGGGACCTTATGAAGCTTTGTACGGGAGGAAGTGCAGAACTCCTCTTTGCTGGGCTGAAACAGGGCAAAAGTTGGTCTCGATGACGGCTTTGTTGAAAGGAACCACCGAGAAGGTGAAGCTCATTTGTGAGCGGTTGAAGGCAGCATCGGATCGGCAAAAGTCTTACGCGGATTTGAAGCATAAGGAGATAGAATTTGCGGTGGGTAACCCTGTGTTCTTGAAAGTTTCACCTTGGAAGAAGGTGATGAGATTTGGCCGGAAGGGCAAGTTGAGCCCAAGATACATTGGACCAAACGAGGTGATAGAATGTGTGGGTCTTGTTGCTTGTAAGCTGAGGCTACCACAAGAGTTAGAAAAGATACATAATGTGTTTCATGTATCTATGCCTCGAAGGTATAGTTCGGATCCTTCCCATGTTATACCTGTGGAGGAAGTTGAGTTGAATCCATATTTGACACATGATGAGGAACCTATTGAGATTTTGGATTCGGACAGTAAGGTTCTCCGTGGTAAGACTATTGAGCTGGTCAAAGTGTTGTGGATACATCGTGGTGTTGAGGAAGCCACGTGGGAAAGAAAGGAAGACATGAAGAAGCAATTTCCTTACCTTTTTCCTCCAGGTAAATTTTGAAGACGAAATTTCTTAAGAGGGGGAGAGTTGTAACACCCCAAATTTGGGCTTAGATGTTTTAGAGTTCGAATCGGACCGGTCGAGAACGATTCAAATCTTAAAGGGAGATTTAAGGAACACCTAGTTCAGGATGCTTTAAAAATATGGAAAATACCTAAAAATTTTCATTTATTATATGAATGATTATGATGAAATCAATTTTACAAAAAAAAGGTTTGGAAATACTACATTTCGGTGTAGTGACCAAATCGCAGTTTTTGCAAAAGTTAAATAGTGACTGTTTTGTAAAGGATTGAAAATTTAAATCTTTAAGGAGCTAATTTTACCAAAATGTTTTTAATCAGATTTCTCCTTATTTTGGGTATTTTAATAATGTTTTAATTAAAGGAAATAATGATTAATTAAAAGGAAAACTATCTTTGACTTTTCATAACTACCTTTCATCAATTATCTATCATTTCATTTTCTCTCAATTTCTTTTCATCCAAACACATTTCCTCCATCAATTAGCCTTTGATTTTCATCCCTTTTGATAAGATTTCAATATTTTTTGATTCACAATCTTTTCCTGACCAAATCCTATTGTTTTCACATTGGATTTTCAAGAAAACTTGCCCAATTCAAGGAGAAATCAGCCATTAGAGGTAAGCTTTGTCCTTCTCCTCTAATGATAAGTTCTTTACTGAAATTCCCAAGTTATCAATCCCCTCCTAATGATTTTTGAGTTGCTTTAATTTTAGAAACATGAAATTGTATTAAAAACTCAAGGTTTTTTGAGAGATCTTGATGATTTTCGTGGTTGATGGTTAGGCTCTGTTTTGAGGTTGTTTTCTAATGTATTTTGGAAGTTAATTGATGTTATAGATGAGGTTTTATCAAAAAAACCCTGAATAGGCTTCGATTCCTAAGTTTTGTTTGCTAGAATGGTGGTTTTTAGGGCGATTTTGGTGTTTTGTCATTGCTGGAGGTAAAAGGACGAGTTTGTGGTGATTTTTGATGTTGATTGATGTTTAGAAATGATTAGATGTGGTTGATCTTGGCTGGGCTTTGTTTTGGAAGAGTTTGGAGATGATTTCGGTTGTGTTTGATAGTCGAAATGAGGTTTTTGAGTAGAACAACGAGTTAAGGTTTGTGGTTGATGATTTTAATGCATGATGATGCATTACTCCTATGCTCTTATATGTTATAAAAAGTGGAGACATCTTCGGACGCCTTTGGTGTTGATCTAGGAGTTTAGATAGCGTTTCGGCGAGCAAGGGAAACGTAATCGGTGAGTGCGAATGGTTTTAGATGTCCTTGAGGGACAAAGAAACAATGTCTGGGGATTTAGGAGAGGTTTGAAACACCTTTCTAAGTCCGCAAGTAAGTATTGGCTAGATTGCTCTCTTATATGTGGTGGTTGCCCCTAAAATGCTTTTACATGCTCATGGTTTGAGATAGATAAATTCCTACTTTGAGCTTTTGTTTTAAAGTATGGCAAATGTTATGGTTTTGAAATTTGATGAGAAAGATTTGAGAAATGTTGCATGAAAAATTGTAGGTGAGATAGTGTTTTGACATAATATATTGGCATAGAAGATGAGATACTTACCGGATATAATTGATCGATCAATAGGATGAGAGTGCACTATAAACTAAAAATTCGTACGTGCTCTTTGGTTTAATCCAAAGGGAGAGACCGATGATGGGCATTCCATCGGGTAGGACTTGGTGAAATACCCAAGCTTTGTGGCGATGATAGATTACGCCATGTGAGTACGGTGATGTGAGATTCCACCGGAAGCGTCTAGTTGTTTGAGAATGTTGTCCACATATCCGAGTAGTAATGTGGTGTGAAATACCAATATAATATATGAAAATGCTTTTGATTCACATGTACCTATTGATGAGATGATTTATGCTATCAGAAATGCATATGAGATTTGTATATGAAATGCTTTGGTTTTCACACGCATGTGCATGGCTTTGCCATGAGATTTGCATTGGTTTAAATGCATAAGATAGAATTGAGGTACATGTATTTTCAATGAAAAGTTGCTTTGAAATGGTTTTCAAGCATGAGATAGAATGAGCATGTTGTAGAAAAGGCTTTTGAGAAAGTGT
Source organism: Hibiscus tridactylites (assembly GCA_958450335.1). Taxonomy (NCBI): domain Eukaryota; kingdom Viridiplantae; phylum Streptophyta; class Magnoliopsida; order Malvales; family Malvaceae; genus Hibiscus; species Hibiscus tridactylites. Next base: position 32,026,429 of record OY288289.1, read on the forward strand.
TTTGAATAAAGCATTCTGTGTTGGTTTTCTTTAGAGTTTGCCTTACTAAGCAAATGTGCTTACACTCTCTTTTACCAATAATGCAAATAATGGAGGTGTTTTGGGCAGCAAGAAGGTTAAGAACATCCAAGGAACTGCAAAGCTCATGTATGGTGATGTTTTTATACACTTTAGTTTTGATATTGGCAATGGGACTTCAAGGTTGTATTTGGGAGATGTGTTTTGAACTCCCTATGTTTGTGGCATCATTGTGTTGGCATTTATGGGTTGTAAATGGTCCTAAAGGATTGGTTTGAGGTTTTGTTGCTTCTATTGTTGGTATGTTATGATGCTTGATAAAGCATGTTTGTGTTGTTTTAAAGGTGAAAAACCAACAAATTCTACTGTCACAGTGCAAGGTGTATCGAAACACCCTTAACTGTTTCGAAACGGAGACCAGTAATGGCCATAGCGTTTCGGAACAACTGAAGGTGTTTCGGAACAGTTTGGGTACTGGAGAGGCATTATTCGATACCGGTCTCGGAACACACCCGAGTACCGAAATGGTCAACACCGTTTCGATAAGGGCGTTTCGGTACGTTGGGTGGGTGTTCTGAAATAGATGACTGTTGGTTGTTGATTTTGAAATGTTTTAAGTTTCCATGCTTTATATTTTAGTCCTGAATGATGTGGATGCAATTGCTTGAGCTTGGGATGTCCTTATAAGCTGAGATTTGATAGAGGAGTAAGTAATATGACTAATTACATATTGGTAAGCTTTAAAATCTATTAAGTCCTCCTATTTTCTAAAAATTACATTTTGGTCCCTAAACGTGTAATTTATGCAATTGAGTCCCTAAAAGATTTCCGATCGCTGTGCCTTTCTCTTCCATGATTCTTTGGTGTTCACATAGGCTTAAAGTGCATCTAGAAAAGATTAAAAAGAAAAAAGGTCGTTAGTCAAGGTTGACTTCGAGTTGACTTTGGTTTTCCCCGTGTAATCTTCGTAGGTCAGGTCAATCGTCTAGGCCGGGCTAAGGGGGTTACATACAACATAACCCTAACCCAATGGGGATTTAGAACATGGCGGCAAAGAAGAGCACAAGTAGAGTCTATAGAAAACCTAGGATGATTTAAACTAGAAGTACAATGGGTATTTATAGACTTAAAACTAGGTCAAGTCCTCATTGAAGTAGAAGTCCTCTAAAGGAGCTTTTCTTCTTTAATGATGCTTTAAATGTTGACTTCTTTTCTTGGAATATGGACCCTTCCTCATTTTCCTTTAACCCGCAAGTAAGCTTGGGAATTTCGTTTCGGCAGCCATAGTCGCTACTACAGACGTTGGAAAATCACGTGAACGCTGGTGAAAGAATCAAGAGTTTTAGCTCTACAAATCGCGCTCCGGTTCTCCAAAATTCCATAGTCAGCTGCCGAGGGCAGCAAGGTTGGCAGCAGCTTTTGCTCGGCAGGTGCTCGACAACATCTTATGTTCAGCTGGAACTGCTTCAGTACAACTCCTGGGTTTGCTTCTCAGCGTTGTGTTCTCCGTTCCTTAGTTCCCTCGTTTAGCAGTTAGTACCTAAAAGAAATAATACACTAGGACAAATACCTCTTGTTCACCAAATGAATGATAAATTGTAAAAGCAAGGCAGAACAATGAAATACTATGAAATGCTATGCATGACCCTAATTATGCCTAAAATGAGCTGGGAAACAATAATAATAAGAGTTGGAAAGTGCATGAAATATAGGACTTTTGGACACTTTACACACCCCCAAACTCGAACTATTGCTTGTCCTCAAGAAATGCAACCTAAAGTACTTGCTCTAATAATAACCAGAAAGAAAAACTTGTTTTAACCCGATTTTTTGCCTCAAGGTCGTGGCACCTATATGCATATAACTTAATGAAGGGAAATGAACAAAAAAATAACTCAGAATAAAATTCCTCATGCATGTGTGATGTTTGCAAATTTGTATACAAGCTGAATATGCAAGATAAAAGATTAAACAAAGTTACTGATGTAATTTAAAGGGTTGTTCCCAAGGCAGCACAATTAAGCATATTATTTTTTAATCAAGGTAGTGAAGGCTTCAGCTTATCACAACTACTCTTCCAGGTCTGACGTTTAGGTAGGAGCAAACTACAGAACCCCGAACCCTTGGAGTAGAGTCATCCCGTGAGGGCTTTCATTCACTCATGCTAATTTTTCCGTCAGTTTTAGGCTTTCAGATTCATGGACTTTGATAGCAGTGGAGTGTCCTCACACATGATTCTTCCTAGAGCCTGTTGCGGGCACCTCTAGGGTAACGCAACATTTTTCTTTGTTTCTGATTTTACTACTGTTGGCAGTTCTGCATTTTTTTGTTTCTTTTGCCTGCCTCGGCGACTACTTGATTTTATTGTTAGAATTTTGCAATAGAGACAAACAAGCAGTGTTCCTCAAATTTTCTACACTGTCAGCAAGTAACGGAGATATTAAACTTTTTCAGGTAAAAAAAATCTAAGTCATATTTCATACTCTTTCCCAAGATTAAGTTTAATTTTAGTTAGGTGCGAAAATAAATTAATTGTCTATCCTATCATAGGCACAAGTCATAACAAACTTTTATTTTCCGATTATTACTAAGGCAAGTACAATGCAATCTAAATGCAACTAAGAATGCCTAAAATGATGCGAGAGCTATCCCCCGAAACTTGAGATAGTCATAACAAAAACATGTTAAAATTAGAAAAAAAAATAAAATAAAGACAAATAAAAATAAAGGAAAAGAAAATAAAAGTTTGCTGAGGGTTAGAAGGAGGTTAGATTCTAACTAGCTGAGGAGGAAGAGGATGTTCGGACAAAGAATCAGCTTTTGGTAGATGCCTTGGCGGCGGTTCGAGCATGAGAGGTCTTTGCCTTATGCGGTGGCTGGACTCTCTTTGGTATCTGCTATGGATCTTCTAGTGGCTCGGTAGGGGTAACGACGGGAGATGCGTCGCTTCCTTCTAATTCTGTCTCGAGGTCCACAAGTTCTTCTACTATTAAGTGCCGCTTCCTCTTCCTTTTCCCTTCCTCTGTTGGTGCGGCAGGAAAGATGAATGTCATGGAGATGGTTGTTGTTGTTGCCGCAACAACTGCTTTTTCTGGTTCTGGAGGTGGCTGCTCAATCTTCTCTGAAGAGGAGGAGTCTGTCATTGTATTGGCTGTAAAGCCTGGGGAGAGATTCAGCTGGTGCCTCTCAGGGGAATCTGCCACTGTGTTTGATGGGGTGGCAGCGGACTGTTATGGAGAGGGAACCTAATGATTTGTCTAGCGAGCAGTGGTGGCAAGTGAAGTTCTTCGTGCTCTTGATGCTGCTGCAAGATCATTAGGAAAGGGCGGCATGGTGGGTGCGTCATAATGGAATTTCTATAGGAAATAGGTCAGAAGGGCTTCTTGGTCCTCCCCCATGTAGTTCATGAAGGCCAACTGCTGCTGCTCTATCCGTTGTGTATGTTCGAGTAGTGTTTGGAGCAGCAGGAGGACCTCTCTGTTTGGGGCAGCATCAGTACTACTAAGGGCGGCTGGCATTTTAAACTGTGTGGTAGAGGGCTAACTCGGCGTTGATGGTTCTTTTTCCGCATCTTGCATCATCTAGATGCGAACCTTTTTGGTCGAGCCCTCCTTGGCAGCTGTGAACTCATCAGTGGGTTCTGTGGGGACTCGGAAATTGGTGCAGAGACCTGTGATGAGGGGTGGGAAGTACAACATGCCCTTCTTTTTCTTGAAGTAGTTGTATATTTCCGTGCAGATGATTTCCCACACGTTGATCGGCCAGTTCATCAAGAAGTTGTAGATTAGGGCGAGGCGCGGCTGGTCAATTGTTGAGTTGTGGGCAGCAGGCCCCTTTTCACGAACGTGTTTCATAACATTGTTGTAGGCAGCAGGTGGCGGCGCTGGACAGATCCCACATGTTTGCCCCCCCAGCCATGGTGTGTTGGGTCTGCAGATTCTGGCCTTGATCTCATCATAGTGGGCAGCCGTCAGTGACTGCCTCCAGTCCTCATACGGGTTGTCGTTTATATCAAGGCCATAATAACTGTTGATGACAGCAGGGTTGAGCTTGACTACCTCTCCGCGGACGTAGTCGAATGTCTTGTCTGGGCAAAGCTGATGTGAGTAAAATTCCCTGACTATAGCGATGTTCGCTATATCGGGCTGTTGAGCGAACATCTCCCATCCCTTATAGTGGATGGTTTGGAACAAGGCGGGCTCAAGACCACGGTCTCTCGATTGCTTCATATAATGGAAGCCTTGTTCCTCCCATATGGCCTGCTTCGAGAATTGTGCTCTATATCCCATGTGATCGGTTGTATTTTCACTAAAACTAGAAAGTAAATATTGTGAGAGAGCAAAAGAATAAGATAAAAGCTAGCAAAAAGGTGAAAGTGAAGTAAAATGAAATGAGTGAGTGGTTTATATAGGGGCTGCCAAGAAGTGTCGGGGCGGCACTGAATGATCAACGGTCCGATTTCCTCGTGCAAGCCACAAATTTTTCTGCCATTATTTTTGGAGCCGTTGGCAACTAGCCGTTACACTTTGCTGCGTTGGCTGTTGACTCAGTAGGATGGTTGGTGGACTTTTTTCTGGTCTTTCCTCTTAATCATGCTCTTTTATGCTCGATCGTAAAATAAAAACAAAACTAATTAAACAAAATCTGAAGAATTAAATATTGAAAATTAATCTAGTCCTAAAATAAAATAAACTTTATTCCTAATGCATAAAAATAAATAAATAAATAAATAGAAATAAATAAAAATTAAGTTATGTTAGGAGTGCATTTGGGTGCATCTCCTAGACATAACCACTTTCTGAGGTGGTTTAGCTTTTTCTCTCCTCTTGGGGGGGGGGGGGGGGGGTCCTTTTGTTCCTTCAGTTTCTGCTTGATGGCGTCCTTCAATCTGCCCCGAGGTCTGTTATGGCTTCCGCTGCCCTGGCCTGTCTCCACACTTATTTTCGCAGCTCTTTCATCCACGCCTTCCTTTCATTCCCCTGAGGGTTACAGCACATTCATCCTTATTCTTTGATCTTCTACCCTCATTGTAAGTTCCCCAAGTTCCACATCTATCAGCAATCTTCCCGTGGACAAGAAGGGTCGCCCAAGATGATGTTGGCTTTCTCATCGGCCTCACAATCCAAGATGAGGAAATCCACAAAAAAGATTATGCTGCCCACTATTACCAGTATATCCTCAATCTTTCCCTCCGGTTGCACGGATGAGTGATCGTCAAGTTTAACCATTACGGAGGTTGGTTTTTCAGGTCGAATACCTAGTTTGTCGAAGATGGCCTTAGGCATCAGATTTATACCGGCTCCAAAATCACACAAGACCCTGGACTCGTGCTTGTTGCCCAGCCTGCATGGTATAACAAAGCTGCCCAGATCTGTCTACTTGGGTGGCATCTTGATATGCAGCATAGCCATGCATTCTTCAGTGATAACCACCGTCTCAAATTCCCCTATCCGTCTCTTCTTCGAAACTATATCTCTGAGATACTTTGCGTAGTTGGGCATGCTTTGTATAGCTTGTATTGGAGGTAGGTTAATGTGCACTTGTTTTAGAATATCCAAGAATTTCCTGAATTGGTGCTCATGCTGCTTGATAACTGCATAAATATCGTTGTTTTCATACCTTTTTTCTACAGCATTTGCATGTTCTTGGGTTCATACCATAGCATTTAGACTGCATTTATGTAACACCCCCTTCCCGGTCTGGTAGAGAACCCGGGTTGAAGAGCGTTACCGGAATCGATACGGAAATCTTTTAATCCCTTTTCTTGAAAACTTTCATAACAACTGATCTTATTAAGACCTTATGAAAGTTGTTGAGCTTAAAATCTGAATTATCAACAATCATCACTCTTGCAGTGCTTACCGAGTATATATATATATATATTGTTCCATTTAACCTTATAGAAGTTAAAAGAAGCTGCCCGTATCGAAACTCCTTAAGCCGTTTCGGTACAGCTTGACCACAAATAAAATTTTGACTTTTCTTCCTAGACCGTATTGATACGGCTTGACCCGTATCGGTACGGGTTGACTGACCTTGACTCACCTTAGACCCGTTTCGAAACCCGTTTCGAAAGAACGGTCTCCAGTGGCAAAAGTGTTCCGAAACGGCATCACCCCGTTTCGGTACAGGGGTCGACAGTAGCAAAAGTGTTCCGAAATGGCATTACTTCGTTTTGGAACGCTCTGTCTCACAGGCTTATTTTCTTGCTAACCGTACCGAAACGCCATCACCCGTTTCGATACGGTGACCTGTAATAACAGATTTTTATCTGGTTTTTGAGGCTTTTACCATACGAAATCATGTCCGATTAAGCCGAAACTTTGTACCCAACTTACTCCTACCAATATTTACCGACATGCAAATTTTCATAATCATTCCAATATGTTTACTCCATTTTTACCATTATACCACAAGCATGATTTAAACTAGTTTAGCAAAAGTCTAGGTAGTCATTTTTAAGCCTTTAAGCCTATTACAAAATGGACAAGCCATTGCCACAACAAAAAGAGCGTAACAACTACGTTAGCTACCTTGCCACTTTCCTAGGAGTTATATCTAATACATTACTTGGTATGGAGCTGTGACTTGTCTTGCAACCGATCCGATTCTTCACGAACAACTTCCTAACCTGAGAATGCATGAAAGTAAAACATTGGGCACTCAAAGCCTAGTGAGGTAATCATAAAACAACAATAAAAGAATGACATGGGTACATTTATTATAAATCCATACTATCATCTTAATACTTAATTCAAATACATGGTTGATTAGTATAATGCTTAAACAATCATAATTTTCCTTGGATGGAACTAAATTCATGGATACACGAATTCCCTGCCTTGCCAAAACATAAATGGTCTTATTTCCTACGCCTCAGCAATTGACCAATAACAACACATCCCTCCGACTCGCCAATCATCATAGGCCGTAGCCTTAGGACCGTAGTCCACCCGTACACTGAGCTCATGAATTCTATGGCATGCCAATTGTATCCCGAGTTATTCCAATCCAAGGCATAACATATTTATATTCTTCAATTATTCTTAATAAATCAATGACATGATGAAGTTTCATAGTTTCAACATATCCAATAGTTCTTGCACCAATAACTTGACATAGAGTTTCATAATAATACTTACCTCAATGACAATGTATACTAGCTACAGTAAATGCTTAAATGTTGACTTACCAACACTTACCCAAGTGTCCGACTTATCATCCGATGCTTTCGCCTTGATAGTAATATTTAGCGAAAAGATAATAAACACCAATTGACAATCCGAGGAGGCGTCTCGCCTAACCCGAGACTCCGACTACATTCACCTTGATAATCCGAAGCTTCAAGGCTCTCGGATGGAAATTCCTTTGCTCTTAACTTGAGATGAAGATGGTGTAACTTCTATTTCTTCTCCTTGAGCTAGGAAATATTAATGGGAGATCATTAGAATCGATATCGAAATCTATATAATAATTTTACTATCGATATCCGATTCAATCTGAACATCTTATTGAAATATCTATGAATAAACCAAATCCTAACTTAAGATTGAGGTTGATTTAACCATAGAATCTAATAATTGACTTAAGGATTTAGCTTACCCGGTTGCTAGCAAGGGTTCGATATTAACAAAACCAAGAAATTGCAGAACTTGAAACTCCTCCAATGGAGGTGTGTGCTATGGTGAGGAAGAAGAAGATGGTGAATTGCTTGCCTCAAACAATTTTCGGTGGTTCTCCCAAAAGCCTAACAAACCAATTTTAATTTGTGAGCTTTCCTTCATTTGAAGGAAAGCAATCTGAAGACTCCACGTATGGAGTGCCTTAAATTAAAATTGGTCCATTTACTTAATTGATCCCTCACCTTCCTTACTTTCAAGAATTTGCCCTCTTTACTTCTTAATTCCTACAATATGGTCACTAGATGCTTAATATTACATAATAACTTAAATTCGAATGCTTTTAAGCCTGATTAATATTCGATAGCAATAATTAGCTAGCCAGAGGAACCTCTAAAGCTTTATCGGACTAAGAATTTCCTATCGCCGAAATGAATTCCGACTAGGCCGACTTTCGGGGTGTTACAACTCTCCCCCCCTTAAGAAAAAAATCGTCCTCGAATTTTACCTGAACCGAAGAGATGCGGATATTGTTGTCTCATAACTTCTCCGGGCTCTTAGGTGCCTTCTTCAATTTTGTGACTCCTCCAAAGTACCTTAACCAAAGGTACAATCTTGTTACGAAGCCGTTTTGTCTCCTTAGCAAGAATTCGCACTGGTTCTTCTTCGTAGGATAAGTCTGACCTAAGTTCCACAGATTCAGGATCCACAACGTGCGAAGGATCAGATCGGTACTTCCGAAGCATTGATACATGGAAGACATCATGGATTTTATTCAACTCTGAAGGCAAAAGGTGCCGATATGCCACCAGACCGACCTTTTCAATAATTTCAAAGGGTCCAATGAAACGAGGGCTCAGTTTTCCCTTTTTGCCAAACCTCAGAACTTTCTTCCATGGTGATACTTTAAGAAAGGCTTTTTCTCCCACTTCGTATTAAATGTCTCTTCTTTTAAGATCAGCATAAGCTTTTTGCCGATCAAAGGCAGCTTTGAGGCGATCGTGAATAATAGTGACTCGCTCCTAAGTCTCACGAAGCAACTCAGGGCCTAACACCTTTCCCTCACCCTGCTAAGACCAACACAAGGGTGTTCTACAACGTCTACCATATAATGCTTCATACGATGCCATTTGAATGGACGCCTGATAGCTGTTATTATAAGCAAATTCAACAAGAGGTAATGACTTCTCCCACGTCCCACCGAAGTCAATAATGCAAGCACGAAGCATATCTTCCAAAATCTGAATAACTCTTTCTGACTGACCATTAGTCTGAGGGTAGAAGGCTGTACTAAGATTGACTCTTGTGCCCAGGGCTCCTTGTAAGGTTCTCCAAAATCGAGATGCAAACCGAGGATGTCGATCCGAAATGATAGATTTAGGTACACCATGAAGTCGGATCACTTCCTTAATGTACAAGCCAGCTAGCTTAGGAAGACCGTAGTCCATTCTGATAGGTATGAAATGAGTTGACTTTGTAAATCGATCTACAATAACCCAAATAGCATCATGCTTGGCAGGGGTTAATGGTAGACCACTAACAAAGTCCATGGTGATCTTTTCCCATTTCCACTTTGGTGGATCAATGGGTTGTAAAAGCCTTGTAGGGGCACAATGTTCTGCCTTAACCCGTTGACAAGTGAGGCACTTCGAGATATGATCAACAATAGCTTGCTTCATGCCTGGCCACCAGAAAAGCTCACGTAAATCCTTGTACATTTTCACGGACCCCGGGTGAACAGAGAAAGAACTTGAATGTGCTTCAACAAGAATATCTTTACGGAGAGTTTCATCATTTGGCACACAAACCCGATCATGAAAACATAAGAGTCCTTCCGCATTAATTCTGAAATCCGGGTTATCAGATAATTTAGAAACGATGGTTTGAAGTTCAGAATCTTGTTCTTGCAAATCTTTAATTCGAGAGATAACAGTAGACCGAACTTGAAGTTCAGCTACAAGACACTGATGTTTTCGAAGCCTGAAATGAGCATTAATTGCTCGAGGAGCTACAAGAAGGAAAAAGGATAACAATAAATCATCACGCCTTGGTACACTCATAACCTTAACTTTATGAATAAACTTACCAGGCAAAGGTTTGCGGCTGAGTGCATCAGCTACAACATTGGCCTTCCCCGGATGATAATCAATGACTAAATCATATTCCTTAAGAAGTTCCATCCATCTACGCTGTCGCAAATTTAGCTCCTTCTGCGTTAACAAATACTTGAGGCTTTTGTGATCAGTGAAAAGATAGCATTTCTCTCCGTAAAGGTAATGCCTCCAAATTTTTAACGCAAAAACAATCGCAGCCAATTCTAGATCATGGGTGGGATAATTCATTTCATGGGGCTTGAGTTGTCGCGAAGCGTAAGCAATAACCTTACCTTCTTGCATCAATACACACCCTAACCCAAGATGTGAAGCGTCACTATAAACAGTATAGTCTTTTCCAGACTCAGACTGAGTCAGGACATGTGCATGGGTTAGGACTTGTTTCAATTGATCAAAACTTCGTTGCTGGTCTTCAGTCCATACAAAAGGTGCCTCCTTCCGCAACAATTTTGTCAAAGGAGCATCTAGCATAGAAAATCCTTTCACGAACCTACGGTAGTATCCCGCAAGTCCAAGAAAACTCCTAACCTCACCTATATTCTTAGGTGGGTGCCAATCTACCACAGCTTGTATTTTCTTCGGGTCCACCTGAATGCCCGAAGCTGATACAACATGCCCCAAAAAGGATACTTCGGTGAGCCAGAACTCACACTTAGAGAATTTTGCGTACAACTGCTTCTCTCTTAAAGTTTGAAGTACAATTCAAAGATGATCTCGATGTTCCGCTTCATTCTATGAATAAATCAAGATGTCATCAATAAAGACAACAACAAACTTATCTAGATAGGGCCTAAACACACGATTCATTAGATTCATGAAAGCTGCAAGTGCATTCGTCAGTCCGAAAGGCATCACTAAGAATTCGAAATGTCCATATCTTGTACGAAATGCTGTTTTTGGCACGTCACACTCCTTGACTTTCATCTGATAGTATCTCGACCTTAAATCAATCTTAGAGAACACGGAAGCATCCTTTAACTGATCAAACAAATCATCGATCCTCGGCAGACGATACTTATTCTTGATGGTAACTTTATTTAGTTGCATGTAGTCAATGCATAAACGCATCGAACCATCCTTCTTCTTAACAAAGAGACCCGAGCTCCCCAGGGTGAAGAGCTGGGTCTAACAAAGCCCTTATTAATAAGGTCTTGGATTTGAGTTTTTAACTCCTTTAATTCCACAACTGCCATATTATAAGGTGAAATGGAGATTGGTGCAGTCCCAGGTTGCACTTCAATACCAAATTCAACTTCGCGGGTTGGGGGCAATCCTGGAAGCTCATCAGGAAAAACATCCAGAAATTCATTCACCGTATCGATGTCATTAATCTGAGATTCATTCTTGGGCTCAATGGTCAATGTACACAGCATAGAATTTCGAGATTCCATCAATGTTATTCTTTCCTTACCCAATCCTCGAAGATACAACTTCCGCTTGCCACAATCTACCCATGCTTGATGTTTACCAAGCCAATCCATTCCTAGAATTGCATCAAACTCGTGGATTGGCAAGACCAAGAAATCCGCAGGGAACAGAAATCCTTGAATCATGATTGGGCAATTCTTACATACTAGGTTTAAAATAACACAGTCGCCCAAGGGATTTGTTACAAAAATCTTTGTTACTAAAGGTTCACTAGACATCTTATGCTTCCTCACCAACTCCAGACTCATGAAAGAGTGTGTAGATCCAGGATCAATTAATACAAACAAGGAATATGAATATAACATAACGGTACCTGCTATGACATTAGGTTCATCATCCTCCTCACGACTCCTTACATGATACTTTTGTGCAGAAGCTTTTGACTCTTGTTTGTTTTTCTGCTTCCCAGATCCACCTGGCCTTCCTGAAGTTCCTGACTATACTTGTCTCGCTCCTTTTTCCTGAAAGGACTGAGCAGGCGATGAAGTATCCCCTAGCACAACAACTGTCTTTGATGGGTTCTGGGGACAGTCCCTAATGAAATGTCCCTGCTCTCCACAGAAGAAGCATGCTCCCGTCTGCCTACGACATTGCCCTGCCAAATGTCGCTTTTGACAAAAATTACAAACTGGATGCTGAACACCTCGGTTAGAACCTCCAGTACTCTCCACAGAAGCCGCCTTGGACCAAGACTGAGTAATAGTCTGTGGTCTCTCAATATTCCCTGTACGGGAAGGCTGAGAGTATGAAGTTTGCTTCGAGACCTGGTATTTACCTTTCTTGTTCCATTTGGGAGGTCGAGAATCACTCCACGCCCTCTTCTCAGATCTATTAGACCTGTTCCCCCTTTGGATTTTCTGTGCACCTTCTGTTGCCTTCACACGATTCACCAAATCCTGGAAATTTGTGATCCCCAGAGCAGTAAACATAGGCCGCAACTCATCACTCAACCCAGCAATGAACATTCGACACTTGTCCTCTTTTTTCTTTATGAATTCGGCTCCATATCTGCAGTACTTACAGAAGTCATGGATGTACTGCTCGATTTGTTTCCCTCCTTGCTTCAAATGGAGGAAGATGCTTCGTCTCTCCGCAAGATAGTACTCGCTGATGTACTTGTTTCTTAATTCTTTAAGGAAAATTCCCAGGTGACTGATTCTTCCGGAACTGTAAGAATAGTAGTCTCCCACCACATTAAAGCTTCATCTGTCAATAAAGCTATGGCACATTCCAACTTGTGTTCATCAGAACACTGCAGTTGTTTATTCAAGATGCGGAAAGTATTATCCAACAAATTTTCAGCTATCTCCGAGTTATCATCATCTTGCCCCGTGAAGGAATAAGCCCGCAATGAAGCCAATTTGTCCACAGGGGCTCTAACGTATTGAGCAACAGGGGGATTAGGTTGGACTGGTGGTGTCGCTTGCATTGCAGTCATAAACTACTTAAACATGTTGGCCATGTTTTGATAACATTCAGCCTGGGCAGTCGGTGCTACAGGCTCGGCAACTTGTTCAGGAAGATCTTGCGGTTGCGGTGGATTTGGAGGATTCCCTCCTCCTACCTCCTCGCCATGAGTCGAGGAGCCAGCAGTTTGCTCATCTACGTGAGCTTCATTCGTCGCAGACATATCTATATGAAAAATCGGATTAGTCGACAAGTCACAATTTACACGAATAAAACTCCTAGTTGCAAGGTAACACAATAAACAATACAAGCACACATATGTTTAGTCCAGAACCGACTAAACTCTAGCTCTGATACCACAATTGACCAAAAATAAAATTTTGATTTTTCTTCCTAGACCGTATCGATACGGCTTGACCCGTATCACTATGGGTTGACTGACCTTGACTCACCTTAGACCCGTTTCGAAACCTATTTCGGAACAAGGGTCTCCAGTCGCAAAAGTGTTCCGAAACGACATCACCCCATTTCGGTACAGGGGTCGACAGTAACAAAAGTGTTCCGAAACGGCATTACTTCGTTTCAGAACGCTCTGTCTCACAGGCTTATTTTCTTGCTAACCGTACCGAAACGCCATCACCCGTTTCGATACGGTGACCTGTAATAACAGATTTTTATCTGGTTTTTGAGGCTTTTACCATACCAAATCATGTCCGATTAAGCCGAAACTTTGTACCCAACTTACTCCTACCAATATTTACCGACATGCAAATTTCATAATCATTCCAATATGTTTACTCCATTTTTACCATTATACCACAAGCATGAATTAAACTAGTTTAGCAAAAGTCTAGGTAGTCATGTTTAAGCCTTTAAGCCTATTACAAAATGGACAAGCCATTGCCACAACAAAAAGAGTGTAACAACTACGTTAGCTACCTTGCCACTTTCCTAGGAGTTATATGTAATACATTACTTGGTATGGAGCTGTGACTTGTCTTGCAACCGATTCGATTCTTCACGAACAACTTCCTAACCTGAGAATGCATGAAAGTAAACTCATTAGGCACTCAAAGCCTAGTGAGGTAATCATAAAACAACAATAAAAGAATGACATGGGTACATTTATTATAAATCTATACTATCATCTTAATAATTAATTCAAATACATGGTTGATTAGTATAATGCTTAAACAATCATAATTTTCCTTGGATGGAACTAAATTCATGGATACACGAATTCCCCGCCTCGCCAAAACATAAATGGTCTTATTTCCTCCGCCTCACCAATTGACCAATAACAACACATCCCTCCGCCTCGCCAATCATCATAGGTCGTAGCCTTAGGACCGTAGTCCACCCGTACACTGAGCTCATGAATTCTATGACATGCCAATTGTATCCCGAGTTATTCCAATCCAAGGCATAACCTATTTATATTCTTCAATTATTCTTAATAAATCAATGACATGATGAAGTTTAATAGTTTCAACATATCCAATAGTTCTTGCACCAATAACTTGACATAGAGTTTCATAATAATACTTACCTTAATGACAATGTATACTAGCTATAGTAAATGCTTAAATGCTGACTTACCGACACTTACCCAAGTGTCTGACTTATCATCCGATGCTTTCGCCTTGATAGTAATATTTAGCGAAAAGATAATAAACACCAAATGACAATCCGGGGAGGCGTCTCGCCTAACCTGAGACTCCGATTACACTCACCTTGACAATCCGAAGCTTCAAGGCTCTCGGATGGAAATTCCTTTGCTCTTAACTTGAGATGAAGATGGTGTATCTTCTATTTCTTCTCCTTGAGCTAGGAAATATTAATGGGAGATCATTAGAATCGATATCGAAATCTATATAATAATTTTACTACCGATATTCGATTCAATATGAACATCTTATTGAAATATCTATGAATAAACCAAATCCTAACTTAAGATTGAGGTTGATTTAACCATAGAATCTAATAATTGACTTAAGGATTTAGCTTACCCGGTTGCAAGCAAGGGTTCGATATTAACAAAACCAAGAAATTACAGAACTTGAAACTCCTCCTATGGAGGTGTGTGCTAAGGTGAGGAAGAAGAAGATGATGAATTGCTTGCCCCAAACAATTTTCGGTGGTTCTCCCAAAAGCCTAACAAACCAATTTTAATTTGTGAGCTTTGCTTCATTTGAAGGAAAGCAATCTGAAGACTCCACGTATGGAGTGCCTTAAATTAAAATTGGTCCATTTACTTAATTGGTCCCTCACCTTCTTTACTTTCATGAATTTGCCCCCTTTACTTGTAACCCCCATAACCCGGCCTAGACGGTTGACCCGAATTAAGAAAGTCACACGGGGAAAACCAAAGTCAACCCGAAAGTCAACCTTGATTAACGACCCTTTTTTTTCTTTTTAATTTTGTCTAGATGCACATTAGTCCTAATTGTGATCACACAAACATCATACTCAAAGATCACAAACATCAGAGATCAAACAGGGACCCAATTGAACAAATTACAACTTTAGGGACCAAATTGTAATTTCTGATAATTAAAAGGACTTAACTCAAATTAAAGTTACCAACTTGAAATTAATCAAGTTTCATGCTTCTCTGTGAAATTTCAGCTCAAAAGGACATCCCAAGCTCATACAATTGAACAAACAAGTTTCGGGACCGAAACGCAAACAATTCAAGACATATAACTGCCAATGTCAGCCCCTAACGGTCGACCGTTCCGAAACAGGTAGACCCCGTTTCGAAACACGGGCCGTTCCGCAACGGGTTCCGAAACATGGCCTTGGCAGAGGCCAAACCGTTTCGAAACGGTGCATACCGTTTCGGACACCTGGGTTCATGCAAGGCACCCGTTCCGAAACGGTGCACACTGTTCCGAAACGCCTGCACAGATTGCAGCAAAATGCATTCCAAAACATGCCATAGATCATTCAAACATGCTCCAAATGCTACCAAACTTTACCAGCATGCAATTCAACATATATATGACTTGCAAGCATCAACAAATCATCAGAACAACATCATATGCAAAAAGCCCCAATTCTATAGGCATGCTTCCTACACAAGCTAGCTACTCAAGCACAAAACTTCCAAAACAAGCATATAATGATCCAATGCAAAAACCAGCAATCTTAACAACATTCAACATACTTAGGGAGTCCCAAACACCTCCCAAAACATACATATTGGCCCCCCATTGCCAAATTACCCAAAAGCTAAAAAGTACTTATAAAACCTTCCATACATTGAGCTTTACTTGTACTTGAATTCTTGCCCTTCTTGCTGCCCCTCAAGGTTCTCTAATGCTCTGCATTATTGAATTAAGAAAACGAAGAGAGCGTAAGCAAAAGCTTAGTGAGGAATGCTCTTAAAAACCATTCAATAATGCAATTCAAAACATTTACAAAACATGCTTTAAATCAACCTTTGCACATGCTCAAAAGCATACTTAAACCAAGCAATCTCATGCTTCAACATTAACATAACATGTCATATTGGCTCAAGTGATACATTCCATTTCTTAAAACAAGTTCATCAACTTCCCAAGGACTTTTAAACACCTTGGCCATGGACTTTTAAACACCATGAATGAGGACCACACAAGGACTTTTAACCACCTTTGTGTCCATTGCTTGAATCACCCCAAGGACTTTTAAACACCTTGGCCCCAAGGACTTTTAAACACCTTGGCCCCATGGACTTTTAAACACCATGGCCCCATGGACTTTAAAACACCATGGAAAGGATCACCTAAGGACTTTTAACCACCTTAGTGTCCGCAACAAGAATCATCCAAGGACTTTTAACCACCTTGATGTTCTTATGTAACAAGGCTCACTCAAGGACTTTTAACCACCTTAGTGACCTTAACCTTTTCAAAACATCACTTGCCAATATACATCATTTTCATCAATTAATCCACTGTTTTAAAGCATTAAACCAAGCCATTTTCATCATGCATTTCAAAGCATCAAACCACATTATTTCAATGTACAAAAGCAAGGAACTCCTACCTAGAGTTACCTTCAACATATGGCTTACATCATCAGCAAAAACCATGCTAAAACATGCTTTCAAAACAGTAATTAAAACATGCAAATCACCATTTTGCATCACAACAAAATCATGGCCACCACTAGAGAGAAATTCCGAAAACTTACACTTGAGCTTAGCAAAGTTGTTTAGACTTAAACTAAGCTCCCAAAACCTTCAAACCTTGGTTTAAAAGCTGAAAACCCAACTTCACTCACCGATTTCCACCTTGCTTCAAGCCAAAGCACCAAATCAAGCTTCCGGATCGACAACTCTTGGATCCAAAGATGCCTCCCCTGTTTCAACACATCAAAGCAGAGGATTAATGCATCATCATGCATTAATTGCTTCAATGAAAGCACCTAAACTCCCTGCTCTCATCAAACCTCCATTTTCGGCCACCAAACACAACCGAAAATGCATCCAAACCACTTCTAAACCATGCCCAGCCATAAACCAACAAAACCTCACTTCCATAAACATCATAACACATCTAAAAACAACCTATTAACATCCTTATACCTCCAGCAACAACAGATCACCAAGATCACCTCAAAAATAACCTTGAAACACAAGTTAAACTTAGGAAACTCAACCTATCCGGGATTGCATCAATCAAAACTCAATTCCTTATCAATTTAGAGATCATTTAACATCAAAAACACATCTCAAATCACAGATTAATCAGATCTAACGAAAATCATCAAAAATCATCAAAATCTTGCATTATAAGCCAAGATCCATTTCACCACTTAAAAACCTTTAATTAAACTTCAATTAAGGATTGAAAACTTAGGAATTTCAGTAAAGAACTGATAGTTTAGAGGAGAAGGACGTTCTTACCTCCAAACTTGAGTTTCTCCTCTTTTTGCAATCAAAATCCTTGTTGAAACAATTAGCAATCGAAGAGGTTTTGAAGATACAATGATTAGGAATCAAATGAGAGTTGAAAGGAGGGATTTAGGTGAAGAAATCAGAACAATTTCTCTGGAAAAGAAGTGTTTGGGTTGAGAGAAAATGAGAGAAAGAAAATTTAGCAAAGTTGGTTACAAAATCCAAAAATAGCCAAATGGCTTCCCTCCAATTTTAATATCCTTTAAAATCAGAATTTAGACTTAAAATATCTTAGAAAAATCTGGAGAAACTCCCTTTGGGTAAATAGCTCCTTAAAGATTCAAAGTTTCAACCCTTTATAAAACAGCCACCAAACTTGCGAAAATTACATTTTGGTCACTAGCCAAAATGTCACACTTCCAAAACTCATTTTCAGAAATTGATTTCACAGTTCACTTAATTATATTAAAAGATGATTTTAGAACATTTTTCCATATTTTTAATGCAACCCGAACTAGGCTTTCCTAATTTCACCTCTTTAGATTCGAACAACACTTTGACCAACCGGTCAACGCTCATAACTCCTAAGCCCAAAACCGGGGCGTTACATTACTTCTTAATTCCTACAATATGGTCACTAGATGCTTAATATTACATAATAACTTAAATTCGAATGCTTTTAAGCCTGATTAATATTTGATAGCAATAATTAGCTAGCCAGAGGAACCTCTAAAGCTTTATCGGACTAAGAATTTCCTATCGCCAAAATGAATTTCGACAAGGCCGACTTTCGGGGTGTTACAATTTAGGTTGTATTTTCTTCTTCTGGGTGCATCTTTATCTTTTCTAGTTATTGGTCCATATTGAGGGGTACTTCTAGGAAGGTTGGTTTTGGTTTTGGTGGTGCACAAGAAAGGAGTCAAGAGAGAAAGTTGTTGTTAGGAATTGATGTAGCATGATGGAAGTGGATATTGGCCAGCACGTGAAATACACGTGAGCTGCAGAAGCACGTGAACATGCAGAAAAGGACGATCTTATTTGTGCAGCAGCTAATACCCACTTGGAGATTGTCCTCCTTGTCCCCTCATTGCAGACCTTGTCGGTGGATATTCCTTATGATTATCAAGGAATCTTTAGGGCACAAACCCCTAGAAGCCTCCACTATATAAAGGGGAGAGAAGCTTGGAGAAATGAGGGCAAGGAAAGTGTGGAGAAAGAGAGGCAGAAGGGAGAGAAAGTCACAAGGAGAGAGAAGTTTTCACACTCATCATCTCCAGCTTGATGTCCTCCATCGTTGAAGCTCCAAGGAGTGGCCTTATCGGCCTCGAGAGAGGCGGTGGGCCTAAGACAGTCGGGCAGACCATGGCGGAGAGGGAGTTCACCTTTCTTTTTGTCGCTATAGCAATTTCTTTTCATATCTTTATATTTGGTGATGTTATCGCAATGATACGTTTGATGATATTGCGCAGCCATGAACTGTTTTAGGTGGCTTGGGTTTGATGGATGATTTTATTTTGAGTACTTTTTAATGCGTGCAATGGCTTTTTCAGTGTTCATCATGTTCTATGCTTTGCTTATGCATTTCTCTTTTCTTAAAGTTGTAAGAGCCCTCGAGAGTTGGTCGTTCTTTAAGTGTTTGTTGGGGTTAGTAATCGAGAGAGCTAGCCTTAGAACCCTCATAAGCAATGGAGTGGCTGGCGAGAGGCAGACTCTAACCTACCTTAGAGATAAGTGATAGGTTTCAAGGGCTAAGAAGGATAGTTCGTGAAGGGTAGGGGAGTGTTAAGAGTTTACACCGAGAGGTATTGCTGTAGCATTTCTGACTCCCATTTTCCTTGCTAGAGATAGTTTAAGAGGACTTTTAGCAAATCCCGCCTAGCATAGAAGATAGCTGAAAAGCCTTAGTATCGTAAAGAAGCTTAAGTTAGGTTGTCCATCACTCCCAGCCAATCATTTCATAGTGAGTTTCGCATACGAAAGGGGACATGTTTATAATATTGTTATCTCGTTTTTCTCTGCGTTGTTTTGCTTCAACATTATTTTACACCATCTCTTTTACTATAGTATTGTCATCTGCAAAAAGTTCAATCTTTATTGTTACAGCAACCGTGAATACCTCCAATCCCTATGGAGACGATGCTCACTCATCACTTTATTACTCGTTCGACGTGTATACTTGCACCATTTGCGTATCATTTATAGTCACTGCACGATCGCAAACAAGTTTTTAGCGCCGTTGCCGGGGATTGGCAATTGGTTGTTTACGGTTTTTGTTTTTATCGCCTTTTCTTTTTCTTTTTGTGCAAATTTATTTTAGTGTTTTCATTTTTCTTTTCATGTGACTTGCTAGGGTATGACTTGAAGGCGACCTAGAGGACCCCTGTAATCACCTATTTCTGAAATCGAGCATTTCTTGAGACTTAGGAGACGTGTTTGAAGAAAAGAGACTAGAAACATGAACGGAGAAATACCACCACCTCAAGGTAACATAGATGCTATGGCAAATGGCTAGGGAGAAGCAGCTCGACCACGAGCAATTAGAGATCATTTTACACCTATCTTGGACGATCTCTATCCTGGAATAGTAGCTCCAGAAATTCAGGCACCCCAGTTCGATCTTAAACATGTTATGTTCAACATGTTGAACACTATTGGTCAGTTTGGAGGTATGCCTCATGAAGATGCAAGACAATATATCCATGCTTTCTTGGAGGTTTTTGACTCGTTCAGACAACAAGGAGTGCATGACAATGTGCTAAAGCTTAAATTGATTCCATATTCTTTACGTGATAGTGCTAGAGCATGGCTAAGTGGAGTGCCAGCAGGATCAATGGAGACTTGGACAGATCTATGCAAATGTTTTCTGCTACATTATAATCCACCAAATAGAAGCACTCAATTGAGAAATGATATAGCTTGTTTTCGTTAAGCTGATGACGAATCCATGTATGAGTGTTGGGATCGATTCAAGGGATTATTGATGAAGTGCACACATCATTCTTTTCATGATTGGACCTAAGTGGTTATGTTCTATAATAGGGTAAATGCTCCCACATGGATGATTCTAGATTCTTCAGCAAATGGGACCTTGTTAGACAAATCACCGGAGGAAGCATTTGACATTTTTGATAGGGTAGCTAACAATGATTACTAGTTTCCGACCACGAGGCTTGGAATGGAGAGGAGAACCCAAGTAGTTCGAGACAGTGAAGCTGATGACTCGGTAGCCACCCAGTTAGATGCTATCACAAATATGCTAAAGAACCTCCAACGTCCCAACAAAGTCAAGGAAGTCAAGTTTGCAACCTCATGTCTCAGATGCGTTTGCAATCACCATTTGAGTGAATGCACTGACAATCAAGAGTCAGCCAACTATGTGGGGAATTATAACCGCAACTACAATTCATACTCCAATACCTACAACCCAGGATGACGTCAGCATCAAAATTTCATATGGGGTAATCAAGGGCACAGTAATTCTGCATAGCCAGCACCACAGCAAAATCTGATCAAAGCACCATCTTTTAACCAGATGATGCCATGCCAAGGTCACAAGGGAGCATCATCTTCCTCAAACAGTTCGCCGGAGACTACATTCAAAGAATTTATGGCTATAACAAAAGATTTCATGGGAACCACATTAAACATTAAAAATCAAGGAGCCTTATTGCAAAGCCATAGTTCCTCTCTCCGAGCCTTAGAAACACAAATTGATCAGATAGCTCAAACCTTTCATGCGCGACCACAAGGAAGTTTGCCTAGTGACACTGAAGTCACTAATCACCATAGGAAGGAACAATGCATCGCACTCACATTAAGGAGTGGCAAGGAAATTAGCAAGGAATACAAGTTTGGGGGAAAAGAAAAGGAGGAATCTCAGCCCAACTTGCCTCAGGAAGACGATAACTTACAAGATCCTCCAGTTGAAGAGAAGGGTGAGGAAGTCATAGCAAAAGAATCACCGTAGGAGGAGCCTGCTTTTGCTACAACAAAAGATGTAACTCCGCCAGCCTAGGAAAATGAAGTTAAACCCCCACCTCCTTTTCCTCAATGACTCAAGAAGCATAAAGAAGACATTTAGTTCCAGAAATGTGTAGATATCCTGGACAAATTACATATCAATGTCCCATTTCTAGAGGCCATTGATCAGATGCCAACATATGCCAAGTTCCTGAAGGATATAGTCACGAAAAAAGAGGATGGCCGAGAAGCAAGAAACTGTCGCTATAGTAGAAGAATGCTATTCTATGTGGAGCAAGCTGCCACCTAAGAGGAAGGACCTAGGTTGTTTTGCTATCCCATGTTCTATTAGCGACAAGTTTGTTGGAAGAGCACTTAGTGATTTGGGATCAAGTGTTAACTTGATGCCTAAGTCAATTTTTTTGAAACTGAGAATTCGAGAGGCACAGCCCACCAAGGTTGTGCTACAGCTAGAAGATCATTCTCATGTTCGCCCAGAAGGAAGAGTTGAAGATGTTGTGGTAAAAGTGGATAGATTTATCTTTCCAGTCGACTTCTTAATGCTCGATTGTGAAGCTGATAGTACCACACCCATTATCTTGGGTAGGCCATTTTTATCCACATGGCGAGCTTTGAATGATTGTGAGAAGAGTGAATTCACGATGCGAGTGGCTAATTAGACGGCCACGATCAATATTCATGACACCCTCAAGTATGCAAACAACCCAGAAGTATGCCAATATGTAGATGCTACATCACAAAATATGATTGACGAGTTTTGCTGTAGCAATGAGATGCAAATGGAAGAGTTTGAAGCACTCTGCAACGGTGATGATTTAGACCAAGAAGAGCTCTCAAGGGAACTGGAGCAGTCCAGTCGACTCGGGCTAGACCAGGTACGCACTTTGAACCTCTTGATTTTTCAAAATTTGTACCTCCTAAACCTTCTTTTGAGCATGCACCTTCTTTAGAACTGAAACCTTTGCCATCACATCTTAAATATGTTTACTTATGGAGCAATGAAACTTTACTTGTGATAATCTCTTCTAGTCTCGCACCTAAGCAAGAAACTAGTTTAGTAAATATGTTATTACACATAAAAATGCGATAGAGTGGACTATGGCTGATTTGAAGGGTATAAGCCCTGCTCTATGTATGCACAAAATTTTGCTTGATGATTGTCACAGCAATTCAGTTGAGCCCCGGAGGAGATTAAACCCAATCATGAAGAATGTAGTGATTAAAGAGATAATCAAGTGGCTTGATGCTAGAATAATCTACCCGATAGCTCATAGGCCAGCCCGTTGCAATGTGTACCAAAGAAGGGAGGCGTGACCATGGTATACAACGAGGAGAATGAGCTATTGCCTACCAGAACCGTCATGGGGTGGAGGATTTGCATGGACTATAGGAAGCTCAACAAGTCGACCAAGAAGGACCATTTTCTGTAACACCCACATTTCCGTCCTAGAATTTATAGCCGAAGAATTTAATTATTTTATTTATTCTTAGAAGGAATTGAGCTTGTGAATTTGTGAAGTATGCAATTTGGTCCCTAAAGTCCTCAATTGGGCAATTAGTGCACCAATTCGGATTAGAAAGGAAATTAGATTCGAATTAATTAGTCTAGTGATGGGTAAACTAATGAAATTGAATTAGTGATGTCTAGATTTAAAGTATGGAATTAAAAGCTTACGAAAGAAATTAAATAACATTGTACTCCTTAAAAATTGGAAAAAATTGATAAAATTTAATAAAGCTTGTAACAAAGCAATTTAGTGATTAAATTAAAAGACTCTTAAATAGTAAAAATTGCATGTCAAAGATAAATTATCCTTGGGGATGCCCATAGTAAATTAAGGATAAATGAATTAGTAAAAAGGGCTTATAGGTAAATTGAAGAGCCATCAAATCAACCATATGATGAAAGCTTGTCATCCTTTCACATTTTTGCTCTTCTTTGCCGTGAAGAAAGGGAAAATATGGGGGAGGAGAGAAGCTCAATAGTCAGCCATTTTTGAGAGCAAAAATGTGTGAAATTTTCGGTTGCATGAAGGAAGATTAAGCTAGGACATTGAAGAAAGTAGCTAATGTTGTCAAGAGATTAAAGAAAGTAAGTCTCCTACTCTTTGTAGTTTTCGGTTGAGTTAAAATCATGCACGCAAACCTAAGATTTATATGAACATGAAGATATATGAGATTTGAATGAAATAACAAGATAAAATATGGAAATATGTGAAAACTTTTCAAGAACACATGAATAGAGTAAAAAGGGGACTGTTTTGAAACAAATAAAAAATCTTGAGCTTTTGGAAAGTTTGCTAAGAATCAAAATCTGAAAATGTTTACTAGGAGAAATTTGTTAAGGAATGAATATTTTGTTATAAAATTTTATTGGTTGCTGGAAAAATGAATTAGAAAGATGATATTTTGATTAGAACTAACAATGGTCATGAAATCGAAAGTTGTGAAGATTGGGGACTAATTTGAAGAAATCGGTAAATTGCATGCCTAAATGTTGAAATTGGGAGTTTACATGGACTGTAAAAATACCATGGAAAAGTATAATAAGTCATACCATGAAGGAAATTTAGATTCAAGTATGTAGTTAAGTGTATGTTCAAGCTAAAGTGTTAATTAAGAAATCTGTCCAGTGATGTTCAATGTAAAAGCAGTAACTTTGGAAATTCACCAAAAATCGAATATAAGGTATTTGAGGCTGAAATTTATACTGTATAAACCTTGGTATGTCTATAATCATTGAGAGAAAACGGAACTAAATTTCAATATGTAAATCGAAAGATATGAATTTTTAAAGTCGGGCAGTGCATGCTGTCCAGAATTGCCGAAATGAGTATAAATAAGTAATAAACTGTAATAATCCGAATAAGATAAAAAATATGAGATTAATGTGACTGAAAAACTGGGTTTAATACCTTTCCAACGGTATATGATATGTTAATTTTGGATTAGTAATTAAAAAGTTATGATTAAAACGATAACTAGTCCTCGAACTAGTTTAATGAAAAAGTCAGAATTGAAATTAGGAGTTCATGCTTGAATTGTGAAGTAGTTATGGTTGAATTGCTTCCTAATATAGTGTATTTGTTTAATGTTGAGAGTTAAGATCGGAATAGCGAAGAAATTTCGGAGGAAGCTAGGATCGATCGTTCGAAAGGAAGAAGCAAAGGCATCTCAATTCGAGATCAAGCTTAAGGATCGTGAGTGTAATTTCGTGAGTGTAATTTTGCCTTAAGGTTGGGACTAGTGTCCGAACCACTTTAATTTTCTGTAATTTATGTTTTTATATGCATGAAATTGGACTAAATGATATTCGGTAATGTGTTTAGTAAGGGAAGGAGATATAAAGGAACTTGGATGCATGATTGAAATTTGTGATACATGTTTGATTGAATGCGATATGTGGACTGTTTTATATGATGCTAAATGCCATGAATTTTATGTCGATTTGGATTTTGATAATTGATTAAGTATGTGCGAATGTGGACTGCCCATGTAAATGATTGTATGATAGAAAAGCATGAAATAAATTCTTGATCATATTTGATAAAATGAATATGTGGACTGCCCAATGACATGATTATGCTATGCTTGAAAATGCATATGTTATGTATGAATGATGTTACTGCCATGGATGATGTTATGATCGAATGAGCATGCAAAGTGAATTTGAAAAATGTTCATGAAATGAATTAATGGACTAATCACTTAACAAGATTCCGCCCTTGGTCGTTTGGACGTTCTAGATAAGAACGGCATGCCTAGAGTCTGAGCTCACCCTCCGATATTGCTTTGTGCAATCTTTGATAGTACTTTGTGTACTCTTGATAAGATGTGTGATCTTGATTGCTGTTCGAGACACACGATGCTATGGGCATCCCCTTTGATATTGCTTTGTACAATTTATGACGTTGCCGCGGGCAACAAAACTCCGATATGTGTGATTACCCTTCCGATGGCTCGAATTTCTGTTACGACTATTCCACCATGGGCAAAACGTTAAATTAAATGTTTGAACTATGAAACCATAATAAAGAAATGAAATGAATTTCCATGTGATATGAAGTGCATGAATTGAATGGAACTTGCTAAGTTAATTAAGCTTATGAAGTGGATAAAGAATAATGTGACTTAACATGATATGCTATGATATGAAATGCCATGCTATGTGGACATTGGTCCTATCCGACTAGGATATGAACATATGAAATGCTTACAAGTTTGATTATGTGAAATTTGGGTAATAACCCTATTCGAATGTATGTGATTATGAAATGAGAAATTCTGATTTTTGAATGATAATTTGAGATCATTCGAATGACATGCTATGGTGAATTGTAATTTCGACTTGATAAGTTAAAATGCTATGTATGGTTTAACATGAGATCTTGATTCATGGAATTGCTAAGCATGATATTGAGTATGCTGAATATGAAATGAATTATGCTATTGATTGAATTATGTGCAAGCATGTGATAAACAATTGTGATATGCTATGTATTCGAGCATGTGCTATGAATGTTGATATGACTTGTATGATGCCATATGTATGAATTTTTGTGTGAGCTTAGTTGGGTGAATACGAATTACTAATAAACCTAGCTAAGTAATCTCAATGCTTGATCACGATTAAGCTCAAGAATGATTTAGTTTTAGCATTACCTCGCTAAGTACTGTTTGTACTTACCGCTCCGTTGTTTTCTTCTTCCTAACCTTAGCAGGATAGCTCGGACCCTAAAGCTAGCTTTCGTTGGATCAAAGTCATCCAGTTCTCAAGTTCACAGTTCTGTAATATATACGATCTATGTCTTATCTTTAGACTCCTAGATGGTGGCTTTGAGGTCTGTCTCAGGATCCGTTTTGTTTTATTTGGTCGTAACTTCAGTTTGAAATGGTGTTTGAAATTACACGCTCCGTGATGTTTGGTTAGGAGGCTAGAATCATGTTTTGTATCTAAGTAGTTAGCCTCATTATTTTGTGTATAAAAATGTAAGTAAAGCTAGTGGTTGTGTCGATCCTTTTTGTTGTCCATAGTCGATAGCTTGACATGTTTAGGGGCATATAAGCTATGTTATTTTGTAAGTCCTAAGAAAAGGGAAATCAAATGCCATGGTATGGAAATATGATATGTTATGTGTTGCATGAAAATTGGCTTGCTTAAATATTTGGTAATTTTGGATTAATTCGAAATCACCTAGACCATCTAATTGAGGGTTTTCGAATGGCATGTAATCGGTTAACTAAGTGTTCGACATTATGGCTTAATTGCAATAGTGATATGATAATGAAAATAAAAGTTTTAAATTGGTCCGAAAATTAGTAACGAGATTAAGTGAAAGTATGTTTAAGTTTTTGTTAGCCCATTTTCCGCGTGCGCATTAATATGAAATACTGATTAAAATAATATCATGTTTTCCGAAATGCTTCCGCAATTGTCTGATATGTTTCTTTTGTCCGCCTTTTCTGTTCCGGTGACGCCCTTAACTCCCGGCCCGGGTTGGGGGTGTCACATTTGTTTTGGTATCAGAGCGTTTTAGGTAATAGGTCCTATAGACCTTGAATGTGTTCTGTGTGCGTCATTAGTTTAGTCAAGCCACCTAGGGATCATACATATTGTTACTTGTGACTTGATCCTAACTTGAAATTTGTTTGATCTGAATTAGAATGAAGGAGACACACTTAGCTCGAGACGATGAAAGTCCTCGAGTATCCTCAAGTGAAGGGGATAGTGTTCGTATGAAAGAAAACCTTCCAGATAAGGAGAACCCTCCTGTACCAGATAACACTCGACAACAATCTCCTGTTCAACCTCGAACGAACACTGACAATCCGACTGTTCAAAATGTTCAAAGAGATTGTCTTTTGAGCATGAAAGAAATGTTCGATCAGCTTTTGACGAACATGAGACATGAACAACCTGCTCCGGTAGCTGCTGCCCCTAGCAGAGCTCCTATTGAAAAGCTTGCTCAACACCGAGCCTATACTTTTGCAGGCTCTATTGAAGAGAGGCCTGAAGAAGCTGAGTATTGGTTAGAAAGAACTTCTCAGATATTGACTAAGCAACTTCAGTGCTCCGATGAGCATAAGCTCGAATGCGTTGTAGCCTTACTTGCTGATGAAGCCTTGAACTGGTGGGAAACTACAACACTAACTGCTCCAGTTGAATCTGTGAACTGGAAATTCTTTGTAGACGAATTCAAGAAGAAATACATCAGTGAACAGTACCTGGCCGATCGAAGAAAGCGTTTTTTGCATCTGAAGCAAGCGGGACGCCCAATAGAGCAGTACGTGGCTGAATTCTTTAAGTACTGCAAGTATGGTTCTGAGTACATCAAGTCAGAGAAAGAAAAGTGCCGTAGGTTCTTTGACGGTCTAAATGATGAGTTGAGTCCGATGTTTACCGCCCTGGATATCACGGACTTTCAAACTCTCGTAAATCGAGCCATTGCTACGGAATCCAAGTTTCGGACCGCAGAAAAGAGGAAAAGCGGTTACCGTCATGATAAGAAGCGTAAGAGTGATGACAAGTCTCACTGGAAATCAAAGAAGTCTAGAAGCTATGGAGAAGGTACTTCTTCGTATAATCCAGCACCTCGCAGTAACTTCACACCGAAGCCCCATTCTGTGAGTAGACTTTCTGTTCCAGTCATATCTGTTAACAGCCCTGGGAATTCAGAAAGGGTTGTCGTTTGTCAGCATTGTCAGAAATCACATTCTGGCCAGTGTCGAAAGCAGGCCAACTTATGTTTTGCTTGTGGCGGAAGTGACCACTATATCAGAGACTGTCCAGTGATGAGAGATCAAGCTCCTGCTCAAAACTCTGCTAATCCGAGTCATGTACAATCCAATCGGAACAAGAATATTAGACAAGCTCAGTCTGGGAATCAGGGCAAAGGCAGAAGCAATGAGTCGAAAGCCACCACACATCAGAAATCACGAGCTCCAGCTCGAGTCTATCATATCCGTGGTAAGGATGAAGAAGAGTCTCCGGATGTTATTGCGGGTACGGTTGAACTAAACCTTACTCCTGTTTATGCTTTAATTGATTCGGGATCAACTCATTCTTTTGTGTGTTCTCACTTGATCGACAAGTTACAGTTAAAGCCTGAATTTGTTAAAACTAGGCTAATTGTCTCAAACCCTATAGGAGGTGACTTACCAATCAACATGATCTGTAAGAATAGCCTTGTCTCTATTCGAAATGTACCTTTTCCCTGTGATCTGTATGTTCTACCTAAATGTGAGTTTGACCTAATACTAGGGTTAGACTAGTTGAGTAGACATGAAGCCTGGATTGACTGTCAGAATAAAAGACTATACTTAAGGGGATTAGGAAAAGAATCAATTCTGCTAATTGACAGGAAACCAACATCTATTTTTGCTGCTATGGCCTTGCAAGACGAATTAGATTTTGGCTTAACAGAAATGCCTGTTGTATCTGAATTTGTTGATGTTTTTCCTGAGGAACTCCCTGGACTTCCACCAATTCGAGAAGTTGAGTTCAAAATTGAAGTTCAGCCTGGAACTAATCCTGTGTCCATTACACCCTATCGTATGACACCAATTGAATTGCAAGAACTAAAGAGGCAAATTCAAGAATTAGAAGATAAGGGTTTCATTCGACCCAACACTTCTCCCTGGGGTGCTCCTGTTCTCTTTGTGAAAAAGAAAGATGGAACGATGCGACTTTGCACTGGTTACCGGCAATTGAACAGAGTCACTATCAAGAACAAGTATCCATTTCCCCGAATTGAAGATCTGTTTGATCAGCTGAAAGATGCTGGTGTATTCTCTAAAATTGACCTTCGATTCGGATATTATCAGATGAGGGTGAAAGATGATGATATACCCAAAACTGCTTTTAGAACTCGTTATGGTCATTATGAATTTCTGGTGATGCCATTCGGGTTAACGAATGCCCCTGCTGCATTCATGGATTTGATGAATCGAGTATTCAAGCCTCATCTTGAAAAGTTTGTTGTCGTATTCATTGATGATATTCTGGTCTATTCTCGTAATAGTGAAGAACATGCTCAACATCTTCGGATTGTACTCCAGACACTCCGAGAAAATCAGCTATTCGCTAAGTTCACTAAATGTGAATTCTGGCTTTCATAAGTGTCTTTCCTCAGACATGTTATTTCAGCCGAAGGAATCAAAGTTGACTCTAAGAAAATTCAGTCAATTCTTGAATGGCGACCTCCGAGCAATGTAAGCAAGGTCCGAAGTTTCCTTGGTTTAGCTGGATATTATCGGAGATTTGTGAAAGGATTTTCGGTAATTGCTGCACCGCTAACCAAATTGCTTAGAAAGAGTGAACCATTTAAGTGGTCCGAAGGACAACAAAGAAGTTTTGATCAGCTTAAACAAGCCTTGGCTTGCGCTCCTGTTCTTATTCAGCCTGAGTCCGGAAAAGAATTTGTTGTTTACAGTGATGCATCACATTCCAGCCTTGGATGTGTTTTGATGCAGGAAGGTAATGTGATTGCATATGCTTCTCGACAACTTAAACCTCACGAGCTAAACTATCCAGCTCATGATCTTGAATTAGCAGCCATTTTTTTTGCACTGAAAATTTGGCGGCATTATTTGTACGGTGAGAAGTGTAAGCTATTCACCGATCACAAAAGTCTGAAATACTTGCTTACTCAGAAAGATCTGAATCTTAGACAAAGAAGGTGGTTGGAATTACTTAAAGATTATGATCTGACCATCGACTACCATCCTGGAAAAGCTAATGTGGTTGCCGATGCTCTGAGTCAGAAACCGAACCTCGGTACGTCTTTCAAAATTCTCAAAATCTAAAATGTTCAATCTTAAAAATTCTCTAAACCATTCGAATAATGTCTTGCTTTCCGAGTAATATCTTTGATTTGTTTGTTCATAGCTTCTTTGGCCATCAATGCCCATTTTCGTCTATGTAAACCTCGGAATTATCTAAACGAACTCCAAGTCCAATCTGTTTTGATTTCTAGAATCAAAGAACTCCAGCAAGTTGATCCGGAACTTCAGAGAATCTTGTCTAAGCTTGAGTCTAATCCTGACTTTTCTGTCAATTCAAATGGTCTTCTATATTTCAAAGATCGGATTTGTGTTCCTAATAATAAGGAATTACAAGCTGAAATTCTGCAAGAAGCACATCAAAGTTCTTTTTCAATCCACCCTGGATCTGTTAAGATGTACAAGGATCTCAAGCCCTTGTATTGGTGGTCTGGAATGAAATCGGCTATCAATGACCTTGTATCGAGATGTCTGAATTGTCAGCGAGTCAAAGCTGAACATCGTGCTCCTACTGGATTACTTCAGCCTCTTGAGTTTCCGCAATGGAAATGGGAACGGATTACGATGGATTTTGTAACTGGTCTTCCTGACTTATAGTCTTGAGACCTTAGCAGAACTGTACGTTCGAGAAGTTATCCGTTTACACGGAGTTCCAACTTCTATTGTTTCAGATCGAGATCCTCGATTTACAGCTCGATTATGGAAAGCTCTACATAAGGCTCTTGGAACTAAGCTGAATGTTAGCACAGCATTTCATCCTCAAAGTGACGGACAATCTGAACGAGTAATTCAAATTCTTGAAGATATGCTTAGAGCTTGTATCATCGATTTCGGTAAGATTTGGGAGAAATCTCTGCCGTTAATCGAGTTCGCTTATAACAAAAGCTATCAATCTTCTATTCAGATGGCTCCTTTTGAAGCACTGTATGGAAGAAAATGCCGAACTTCTTTGTGTTGGTCTGAACTCGGAGAAAATAAAGTTTTAGGACCTCAACTGCTTCAGGAAACTGAAGAACAAGTTCAAATCATTCATTCCCGTTTAATACAAGCTTTTGATAGGCAGAAGTCATACGCTGATCTGAAGCGTAGGGACATCAAATATGAGATCGGAGATAAAGTATTTCTCAAAGTTTCTCCGTGGAAGAAAGTTTTTCGTTTCGGCAAGAAAGGAAAGCTTAGTCCGCGTTTCATTGGACCGTTCGAAGTAATTGAAAGAATTGGTCATGTAGCTTATCGCCTTGCACTACCTCCTGAATTCGATAAGATTCATAATGTCTTTCATGTTTCTATGTTAAGGCGTTATCGATCCGATCCGTCTCACATTCTCGAACCAGAAGAAGTTGAACTTAATCCTGACCTCTCCTATGAAGAGGAACCTGTTTAGATTCTCGATCGAGAAATTAAAAGGCTTCGTAACAAGAGTGTCCCTCTTGTTAAAATTCTCTGGAAGAATCATAACGTCACAGAAGCAACTTGGGAACCCGAGGATACGATGCGAAAGCAATATCCTCATTTATTCAGTTCAGGTATGAATTCGAGGGCGAATTCTTTCATTAAGGAGGAGGGAATTGTAACACCCACATTTCCGTCCTAGAATTTATAGCCGTAGAATTTAATTATTTTATTTATTCTTAGAAGCAATTGAGCTTGTGAATTTGTGAATTATGCAATTTGGTCCCTAAAGTCCTCAATTGGGCAATTAGTGCACCAATTCGGATTAGAAAGGAAATTAGATTCGAATTAATTAGTCTAGCCGATGGGTAAACTAATGAAATTGAATTAGTGATGTCTAGATTTAAAGTGTGGAATTAAAAGAATACGAAAGAAATTAAATAACATTGTACTCCTTAAAAATTGGACGAAATTGATAAAATTTAATAAAGCTTGTAACAAAGCAATTTAGTGATTAAATTAAAAGACTCTCAAATAGTAAAAATTGCATGTCAAAGATAAATTATCCTTGGGGCTGCCCTTAGTAAATTAAGGATAAATGAATTAGTAAAAAGGGCTTATAGGTATATTGAAGAGCCATCAAATCAACCATATGATGAAAGCTTGTCATCCTTTCCAATTTTTGCTCTTCTTTGCCGTGAAGAAAGGGAAAATATGGGGAGGAGAGAAGCTCAATAGTCAGCCATTTTTGAGAGCAAAAATGTGTGAAATTTTCGGTTGCATGAAGGAAGATTAAGCTAGGACATTGAAGAAAGTAGCTAATGTTGTCAAGAGATTAAAGAAAGTAAGTTTCCTACTCTTTGTAGTTTTCGGTTGAGTTAAAATCATGCATGCAAACCTAAGATTTATATGAACATGAAGATATATGAGTTTTGAATGAAATAACAGGATAAAATATGGAAATATGTGAAAACTTTTCAAGAAAACATGAATAGAGTAAAAAGGGGACTGTTTTGAAACAAATATAACATCTTGAGCTTTTGGAAAGTTTGCTAAGAATCAAAATCTGAAAATGTTTACTAGGAGAAATTAGTTAAGGAATGAATATTTTGTTATAAAATTTTATTGGTTTCTGGAAAAATGAATTAGAAAGATGATATTTTGATTAGAACTAACAATGGTCATGAAATCGAAAGTTGTGAAGATTGGGGACTAATTTGAAGAAATCGGTAAATTGCATGCCTAAATGTTGAAATTGGGAGTTTACATGGACTGTAAAAATACCATGGAAAATTATAATAAGTCATACCGTGAAGGAAATTTAGATTCAAGTATGTAGTTAAGTGTATGTTCAAGCTAAAGTGTTAATTAAAAAATCTGTCCAGTGATGTTCAATGTAAAAGCAGTAACTTTGGAAATTCACCAAAAATCGAATATAAAGTATTTGAAGCTGAAATTTATACTGTATAAACCTTGGTATGTCTAGAATCATTGAGAGAAAACGGAACTAAATTTCAGTATATAAATCGAAAGATATGAATTTTTAAAGTCGGGCAGTGCATGCTGTCCAGAATTGCCGAAATGAGTATAAATAAGTAATAAACTGTATTAATCCGAATAAGATAAAAATATGAGATTAATGTGACTGAAAAACTGGG
Source organism: Hibiscus tridactylites (assembly GCA_958450335.1). NCBI lineage: Eukaryota > Viridiplantae > Streptophyta > Magnoliopsida > Malvales > Malvaceae > Hibiscus > Hibiscus tridactylites. The sequence continues at coordinate 32,059,712 of OY288289.1, forward strand.
TTTAATACCTTTCCAACGGTATATGATATGTTAATTTTGGATTAGTGATTAAAAAGTTATGATTAAAACGATAACTAGTCCTCGAACTAGTTTAATGAAAAAGTCAGAATTGAAATTAGGAGTTCATGCTTGAATTGTGAAGTAGTTATGGTTGAATTGCTTCTTAATATAGTGTATTTGTTTAATGTTGAGAGTTAAGATCGGAATAGCGAAGAAATTTCGGAGGAAGCTAGGATCGATCGTTCGAAAGGAAGAAGCAAAGGCATCTCAATTCGAGATCAAGCTTAAGGATCGTGAGTGTAATTTCGTGAGTGTAATTTTGCCTTAGGGTTGGGACTAGTGTCCGAACCACTTTAATTTTCTGTAATTTATGTTTTTATATGCATAAAATTGGAGTAAATGATATTCGGTAATGTGTTTAGTAAGGGAAGGAGATATAAAGGAACTTGGATGCATGATTGAAATTTGTGATACATGTTTGATTGAATGCGATATGTGGACTGTTTTATATGATGCTAAATGCCATGAATTTTATGTCGATTTGGATTTTTATAATTGATTAAGTATGTGCGAATGTGGACTGCCCATGTAAATGATTGTATGATAGAAAAGCATGAAATGAATTCTTGATCATATTTGATAAAATGAATATGTGGACTGCCCAATGACATGATTATGCTATGCTTGAAATTGCATATGTTATGTATGAATGATGTTGCTAACATGCATGATGTTATGATCGAATGAGCATGCAAAGTGAATTTGAAAAATGTTCATGAAATGATATAATGGACTAATCACTTAACAAGATTCCGCCCTTGGTCGTTTGGACGTTCTAGATAAGAACGGCATGCCTAGAGTCTGAGCTCACCCTCCGATGTTGCTTTGTGCAATCTTTGATAGTACTTTGTGTACTCTTGATAAGATGTGTGATCTTGATTGCTGTTCGAGACACACGATGCTATGGGCATCCCCTTTGATATTGCTTTGTGCAATTTATGACGTTGCCGCGGGCAACAAAACTCTGATATGTGTGATTACCCTTCCGATGGCTCAAATTTTTATTACGACTATTCTACCATGGGGAAAACGGTAATTAAATGTTTGAACTATGAAACCATATTAAAGAAATGAAATTAATTTCCTTGTGATATGAAGTGCATGAATTGAATGGAACTTGCTAAGTTAATTAAGCTTATGAAGTGGATAAAGAATAATGTGACTTAACATGATATGCCATGATATGAAATGCTATGCTATGTGGACATTGATCCTTTCCGAATATGTTATGAAATGAACTACAATGATATGTGGACATTGGTCCTATCCGACTATGATATGAAGCATATGAAATGCTTACAAGTTTGATTATGTGAAATTTGGGTAATAACCCTATTCAAATTGCTAATAAACCTAGCTAAGTAATATCAATGCTTGATCACGATTAAGCTCAAGAATGAATTAGTTTTAGCATTACCTCACTAAGTACTTTTTGTACTTACCGCTCCGTTGTTTTCTTCTTCCCAACCTTAGCAGGATAGCTCGGACCCTAAAGCTAGCTTTCGTTGGATCAAAGTCATCAAGTTCTCAAGTTCACAGTTCTGAAATATGTACGATCTAAGTCTTATCTTTAGACTCCTAGATGGTGGCTTTGAAGTCTGTCTCAGGATCCATTTTGTTTTATTTGGTCGTAACTTAAGTTTGAAATGGTGTTTGAAATTACATGCTCCGTGATGTTTGGTTAGGAGGCTAGAATCATGTTTTGTATCTAAGTAGTTAGCCTCATTATTTTGTGTATAAAAATGTAAGTCAAGCTAGTGGTTGTGTCGATCCTTTTTGTTGTCCATAGTCGATAGCTTGACATGTTTAGGGGCATATAAGCTATGTTATTTTGTAAGTCCTAAGAAAAGGGAAATCAAATGCCATGGTATGGAAATATGATATGTTATGTGTTGCATGAAAATTGGCCTGCTTAAATATTTGGTAATTTTGGATTAATTCGAAATCACCTAGACCATCTAATTAAGGGTTTTCGAATGGCATGTAATCGATTAACTAAGTGTTCGACATTATGGCTTAATTGCAATAGTGATATGATAAAGAAAATAAAAGTTTTAAATTGGTCCGAAAATTAGTAACGAGATTAAGTGAAAGTATGTTTAAGTTTTTGTTAGCCCATTTTCCGCGTGCGCATTAATATGAAATACTGATTAAAATAATATCATGTTTTCCGAAATGCTTCCGCACTTGTCTGATATGTTTCTTTTGTCCGCCTTTTCTGTTCCGGTGACGCCCTTAACTCCCGGCCCGGGTTGGGGGTGTCACATTTTCCACTCCCATTCATTTGATCAAATGTTGGATGGACTAGCGAGCAACGCATTCTACTGTTTCTTCAATGGGTATTCTGGGTACAATCAGATTGCTATAGCACCAGAAGACCAAGAGAAGATGACTTTCACATGCCCTTATGGAACTTATGCTTTCCGGAGAATGTCATTTGATCTCTGCAATGTCCAGCAACTTTTCAAAGATGTATGTTGGCTATCTTTTCAGACATGGTCGGGGATTTTTTAGAAATTTTCTTGGATGACTTCTCGGTCTCTGGAGATGACTTCGGCACAGGTTTTGGCGATCTCGCCAAGGTCCTAAAGAGGTGTGAGGAAGCTGACTTGGTGTTCAATTGGGAAAAATGCCATTTCATGGTAATGAAAGGAACAGACTTAGGCCACAAGATTTCGAAGCAAGGGATAGAAGTTGACAAAGCAAAGGTCGAGGTCATTGAAAAACTACCTCGCCCACTACTGTCAAGGAAGTAAGAAGCTTCCTAGGGCATGCTGGCTTCTATCGGAGATTCATCAAAGATTTTTCGAAGATCTCAAAGCCACTATGCAATTTGATACAGCAAAATCAACCATTTACGTTTGACAAAGATTGCTATAATGCGTTTCAAGAACTGAAGGAGAAGCTTATCTCTGCACCAATTGTCATTCCACTTGATTAGAACGATTTGTTTGAGCTGATGTGTGATGCAAGTGACTACGCCATCAGTGCAGCACTTGGACATCGCTGAGGTAAACTCTTTCATGTTATCTATTATGCTAGTCGCACTTTGAATGATGCACAAATCAATTACACCACTACTGAAAAAGAATCGCTTGCTGTAGTATTTGCCTTTGATAGTTCATACCGATCATTCAGCCATTAAGTACTTAGTGACTAAAAAGGATGTTAAACCTAGACTTATTAGATGGATACTCTTGCTACAAGAATTTGACTTAGAAGTTAGAGATAGGAAAGGATGTGAGAACCAGGTAGCTGAGCATTTATCTAGACTAGAAAATGCTATCACACAAGGTAATGAAACTAAAATTAAGGAGGAATTCCATGATGAGAAACTGTTAGGTACTACAACAATTTCGTGGTATGCTGATATTGTTAATTATCTTGTTAGTGGTATTTTGCCTCCTGATTTATCTAGCCATGGACTCAAGAAATTCAGACACGATGCAAAATTCTACTATTGGCCTACACTTTTTAAGGATGCACACGAGTTCTATAAGACTTGTGACAGATGCCAAAGAATGAGGAACATCTCCAGGCGGAATGAAATGTCATTGCAAAATATTCTGGAGGTTAAAATCTTTGACGTGTGGGGAATTGACTTCATGGGTCCGTTTCTTGCATCATATGAAGATCTATATATTTTTCTAGTAGTCGACTACGTGTCAAAATGGGTGGAGGCTGTTGCCACCCCAAGGAATGACTCCAAGACGATCATGAAGTTTCTTCACAAGAACATCTTCACGAGGTTTGGAGCACCCCGAGCCATCATCAATGATGAAGAAACTCACTTTGACAACAAGCTTATTGCTTAAGCATTACATCGCTATGGAGTCAGGCACAAGATTGCTACAACATATCATCTGCGGACAAACGGACAGGCTGAAGTTTCCAACTGAGAAATCAAGCAAATCTTGGAGAAGGTGGTTAATCCTAAGAGAAAAAACTGCTCCCCCAAGTTGGATGAAGCACTTTGGGCATATAGGACAACCTTCAAGACGCCTTTAGGCATGTCACCCTTCAAGCTTGTTTTTGGCAAGGAGTGCCATTTACCCGTGGAGCTTGAGCACAAAGTTTATTGGGCAATCAAGAAACTCAACATGGATGCCCACCTTGCTGGTGAAAGGAGGTTGCTAGAGCTTAATGAGCTGGAGGAATTTAGAGCCCAAGCATATGAGAATGCTCGCATCTACAAGGAGAAAACCAAGATGTGGCATGACAAACACATTTTGCCAAGGCATTTCTCAGAAGGTCAACAAGTGCTTCTCTACAATTCCAAGCTAAAGCTTTTTCCTGGAAAGCTGAAATCAAGAGGGTCAGGACCATTCATCATACACAGGGTGTACCCTTATGGCGCGGTTGATATCAAGAAGTTGGACGATGGTGAAGTCTTCAAGGTCAATGGCCAACGCCTGAAGGTGTACATTGGAGCCCCTATTCTCAGAGACAAGTCACGCCTGGATCTTCATGATCCTTGAAAGTTTGCATCTCTAAACTCTATCTTTTATGCTATAGCATCTTCATAAATAATGCTTTTCTTTCTAGCTTAGTTTTTTTGGTTATCTTTGTTTTTATTTTCATATATTTTCACGTGACCCTTGTACAAGATTAGGTATAGAGCAGGATAGCGTGCCATCTACAGGGTTGGTAGCAAAAGGGAGAAGAACATGAAGTTTGTTTTTATCCACTTTTGGAAGTACAAAAGAAAAGGGGAAAGAAAAAGATAAGGAGAGATTTTATTTGAAAAAGTGGGGAGGGTGAATTAAAAAAGAGAGAGAAAAAAAACAAAAATCAAGAGAAAGAATATTCACCTAATTAATAAGGTGAAACCCTAGCCACAAAAACCCATATATTCTATCTCCATTCGTCAACTATCACATTAACTCCCACTTTTCTCTCTCTCTCTTAAAGCCTGCATATGTCCCATCACTCCCCTTCTTCCATTAATTCATCAGTTTTCCCCCACCTTTTTCAACTTCCCATATTTTCTTCATCATCATCCGTCCCCTTAACTTCTTCATCTTCTTCAACACTAAACTTTTTCTTCTTCACTCCATCTTTTCGATTTTCTCCCAAAAACACAAAACAACACTCACCACTTTCCCCTCACATATTCACTCCTCCCCTATAATGCAAAAAAAAAAAAACACCTTCATGGCTCGTGGCAAGAATGCCCCTAAAACTTCCTATTGCCCCAAGAAACGACCAGTCCTGGAAATCTCTAAGTTTTTCGATGAGGCAGCAAAGAAGCGATGGACAAAACTTAAAGATAGGAATGTTCTTCGGGAACTAGGGTTTAAATACCCTAAAGAGGAGGATGAGGAGTTCGATCAGGCAGTCATGGATATCATTGTCAAGCATGAGTGGAAAACCTTCGCTACTCACCCGGAGGAGATTTGTACATCACTATTAAAGGAGTTCTCCGCACACCTCAGAAGTCCAACACAGTCTACGGTTCATGTGCGAGGTGAGAAGATAAAGTTTACTGCTGCAGCAATGAACAAGTTTTATGGGCTAAAGCACAAAATAGACCACCACACATCTTTTGTGACAACCATGGACGCCCAGACACAATGCGAGGTTCTAGAGGATATTTGTTTTGAGGGAACGGTGTTGGATAACAACAAGTCAGTCGAGAGAGGACGCCTCAAACCTGAGGCCAAGGTATAGAACCATTGTGTGAGACATAAGCTTATTTCTACACTAAACACTACCATAGTTCACATCTCTTGACTTTTTCTTCTCCACTCAATCATACATGGTAGACGTACTGACATAGGAAAAATCATAGTGGATGAAGTGTATGCTTGTCTGAAACGACCTCGTAGTCCTCTTGTTTTCCCTAACCTGATAACTACTTTATGTAAAAGAAAAGACGTCTTCATAGACGATCTAGTGGGTGCAACTATTTCAAGAAAGACAGGTTTAACTGCAGCCCTCGTTACAGAACTCTGAGGATTTAATGAAGATTTACCTCTGCAAACAGTGGAAGGATGAACTAAAAGCTTTGCTGCAGCACGAGTAGCAGCATTGGTGGCAACAACAAAAGAACTGAGCACTAAGCTCAACTTGATGAAGGCACACCAGCGGACGTACTTCAAGTATGCCAATCATCGCGATTGTATCATAGCATCCTGCTTCAACAAACTCCAACCAGAGCAGAACATGTCTTTTCCACTATTCCCCATGGAGTTACTGCAAGCCCCCACCACTGCTACAACGAGCACATTGTCTCCCAGTGACCCTATCTTCATCCAACCTGCTGCCAAGAAGAAGACTCCGAGAATGAAGATGCCTATGACTCCGAATGCCCAGCAAGAAAAAGAAACTCCCGTGATTCCACTCACTGTAGAAGAGACCGACCCATTGGCTACCCCGACCAAGAAAAGCAAACGTACCAGGAAGGCAACTAACCCAACACTGTCACGACCAGAAAATCCAATTCCTGAGCCAGAGCATATACCAAGTGGTCCTGAGGAAACCCCTCAGAAGGAGACCACTACAGCACAAACAACTGAGCCGACACCAGCGCGATCTGCGGATGCTACAGCATCCAGACCAAAAACACGCATCAAACATACTGCTGGATGTGTCAGGCCCTCATCCAGTGCTCAGTCAGTATCCTCAAAGAGTGTGGACGATGTAGAAAACCCCCACCACTACTCCTCTGAAACTTCAATGGACAATACCAGCAACACGACATAGCCTCCGCACCCATGAGGTAAATAAATTTATTCCATTTCCATCATTTTTCATGGCATATAGTGTAGATTAGTTTATGTATTGTGGACACTGCATCTCTCAAGTTTGGGGGTGTTAGTGTTCATAGTTAATATTTTGCTTTAGCATATGCATTATAGGATAAAACAAAATTTTCACTATGGCATTATGTTTAGTCTAGAGACAGTCTATGAATATATTTATGATGTCTGACGACGAAATCTTAAAGGCCTGAACTAAGTTAGAAAAAACACAACTAGTTGATATCTGTAGAACTGACTTTAGGATCTAGTTGTTAAAAAATTGTTACACAGTTGTTCTCTTACTATAAGTAAGTTTGTTAGAAAACAATTTTCAGGAAGAACCCTAGTAAACTCTGATATGTAAACTCAAGAGAATTTAAAAGAAAAACAAGTTGACCATGTGTTCAAACAAACGAATAAATGCTATGGCATATCTGTAGAAGGACACTCAACTTTTCTATAGCATATCAAAAAAAGAGAAGAAATAAATCTTTGCTATAGTATATGAGTGAATGAAAGTTGTCACGGGATGACACTGCCTACTAGCTCAGGGGTGAGAGGTTTGCTCCCTGCTCATCTAGAGTTAAGGAAGGTAGGTGTGATGAGTTGACACCCTTCGTAGCAGAAAAATTATATCTTTGGGAATCTAAAAATTGGAAAAGAACTAGAGAACATAGTTAGGGTATAACTAGGGAGCTTCCTAGAAAATTTGTCTCACTAGCTTAAGTATAGGAGGAAGGCATCCACGTACACACACACACATCTTAGTCCCAAGCAATGTTCTTAAGGATCTAACTTTTGGTTGTATATATTTATTTGCCTAAGTTATTTCTGAGGACTGAAATATTGCCATAGCAATCCTCTAGTTTAAATCTTTGCCTTAGTAATTCTTTTGTTATGTTCTATTCATTGCTTGAGGACAAGCAATAGCTTAAGTTTGGGGGTGTGGTAACTGCATAAATATCTTTGTTTTCATACCTGTTTGCTATAGCATTTGCATGTTCTTGATTTCATACCATAACATTTAGACTGCATTTAGGTTGCATTTTCTTCTTCTGGGTGCATCTTTATCTTTGCTAGTTATTGGTCCTTATTGAGGGGTACTGGTCGAAAGGTTGGTTTTGGTTTTGCTGGTGTGCAAGAAAGGAGTCAAGAGAGAAAGCTGGTGCCGAGAATTGTTATAGCATGATGGAAGTGGATATCGGCCAGCACGTGAAATACATGTGAGTTGCAGAAGCACGTGAACATGCCGAAAAGGACGATCTTACATGTGCAGTAGTTGGTACCCACCTACAGACTGTCCTCCTTGTCCCCTCATAGCAGACCTTGTCAGTAGATATTCCTTGGGATTATCAAGACATCTTTAAGGCACAAATATCTAGAAGCCTCCACTATAAAAAAGGGCGAGAAGCTTGGAGAAAAGAGGGCAAGGAAAGTGTGGCGAAAGAGAGGCAGAAGGGAGAGAAAGTCACAAGGAGAGAGAAGTTTTCACCTCATCTTCTCCAGCTCGGTGTTCTCCATCGTTGAAGCTCCAAGGAATGGCCTTACCGGCCTCGAGAGAGACGGTGGGCCTAACACAGTCAGACAATCCGTGGCGGAGAGGGAGTTCTCCTTTCTTTCTGACGCTATAGCAATTTCTTTTCATGTTTTTATATTTGGTGATGTTATCGCAATGATACGTTGGATGATATTGCCCAACCACGAACTATTTTAGGCGGCTTGGCTTTGATGGATGATTTTATTTTGAGTACTTTTTAATGTATACATTTCTCACCTTTCTATGGCATTTTCAGTGTTCATCATGTTCTATGTTTTTTGAGTACTTTATTTTGAGTAATTGAGAGAGCTAGCCTTAGAACCCTCATAAGCAATGGAATGGCTTTCGAGAGGCAGATTATAACCTACCTTAGACATAAGTGATAGGTTTAAAGGGCTAAGAAGGATAGTTCGTGAAGGGTAGGGGAGTCTTAAGAGTTTACGCCGAGAGGTATTGCTGTAGCATTTCTAACTTCCAGTTTCCTGGCTAGAGATAGTTTAGGAGCACTTTTAGCAAATACTGCCTAGCATAGAAGATAGCTGAAAAGCCTTAGTATCGTTAAGAAGTTTATGTTAGGTTGTCCATCACTCCCAGCCAGTCATTCCATAGTGAGTTTCGCATACGAAAGGGGACCTGTTTATCATATTGTTATCTCATCTTTCTATGTGTTTTTTTGCTTCAACATTATTTACACCATCTCTTTTACTATAACATTGTCATATGAAAAAAGTTCAATCTTTTTTGTTACAACAACCGTGAATACCTCCAATCCATGTGGAGACGATACTCACTCATGACTTTATTACTCGTTCGACGTGTATACTTGCACCATTTGCGTATCATTTATAGTCACTGCACGACCACAAACACTGCTGTTATTTGAGCTTATGGGGGAATGGAGCTTGCGAACGAATGTCCTCTATTTGCTCCTTGCTTGGGGGCTTATTTTGAGGAGGATCATCCTTGTCAGGACTGCTTTCATGTTCAGCTGTTGGGATGGCTGGAGTCGGTGTTGCTGCTGGGGCGCCTAATATGGGTGTTGTTGGGACAGGCTTACTTATATGTTCTAGATAAGTTCTTAACTGCTCTTCCATCCTAGGTTCATCCAGCTGCTTCCCATTTCTTGTAGTTATGGCCTTGCAATGTTCAAAAGTGGGCTTGGCTGCTTTTGGCAGGCTGTTGGATGATGCTCCCATGTTCCGGCCATGGTAGATTTCGGTGAACTTCTCAAACTGGGTTTCCAGATTCTTAATAGCAGCCTTTTGGTTGTTCATCTTCATCTCCGTCCTATCCATGAAAGACACAATTTTCTCAATAAATTTATTCGTATAAACAATAAATTCACCAGTTTGTGTCATAAAGCTATTCAAAGTAGCTTCTAGTGAATTGTTGTGATGTGGCTGCTGAGTATGCTGCTAAGACTGATTCTTCCAGTAGCTTCCCTGTAGCTGTTGTGAATTTGTTGCTGTCTTCGGGTTGCTCTAGGAGAAATTGGGATGGTTTCTCTAGTTAGGATTGTATGTGTTTTGGACTGGCATGCTATTTCTCTCATATCCACCCATGTAGTTAGTAGATGTTGTGCATTCAGAGGAGTCATGGTTGGCCCCACATTCGTCACAGAAGGGCTCAACAGATTTTACCTCATGGACCTTCCCTGGGGATTTTACCATCTTCATCACCAGCTCCGTCAGAGTGTCGAGGCAGGCGTTAACAAATTCAGAGGCTTCCACTTCATTCACAGTAGCTGGCCGCCTTGTGCCGCCTCGGTGGGCTGTCGGGTATTTGTAGTCGTTTTTAGCTACTATGTTGAGAAGCCGTAGTGCTTCCTCTAGAGGTCTGTATAGGATGATCCCATTAACCGAGGCATCTATCAGCATCCGAGTCGGGTAGTTAACCCCATTGTAGAATATAGATACTTGAGTCCAAGCCGGTAAACCATGAAGCGGACGGTTGTTTAACATTTTTTGGTACCGCTCCCATGCCTCATACATCGGCTCGTCATCCCCTTGTCTAAAAGTTGTGATCTCATTTCATAGCCTATTGGTGACGTTGGATGGGGTGAAACGATCTAGAAAGTCCTTGCAGAGCTCCGCCCATGAAGTGAAAGATCCAGCTGGTTGGTTATTCAACCACTATTTTGCCTTGTCCCTCAGTGAATAGGGAAATATCCTTATCCACAATACGTCCTGGTGTACCCCATGAATCTTGAATGCTCAGCATATATCTAGGAATCCTCGTAGATGATGTTGTGCATCTTCTGTGGCAGCCCCTCCGAAGTGCCCTAGTGTGTTTAGTATGTTGAACATGACATGCTTCAGTTCAAAAATGATATGCCCCTATCTCTGGTTCCGTTATTATTGGCTTGAACCTTTGAAAGTCATGTTAATGATAGTCTCTATTTGTTCACACTTGGGGTGGATCGGGGGATCCTACCACTGATGTACTTGTGGTCCTCTGGGCGGCATATCTGGCTGCCCGCCCCTGCCATTGATGGCATCATCTGGTGGGTCCTCATTTACCATGGCCTCTTCTTTACTTTGCCTTTGTCTTTGTTCCTTAAGGCTTCCCTTAGCTCCCTCTTGTTTCTTCTAGTTTCACGCTCAAGATCGTCGTAAATAATGAAGTTTCCGCTATGGTTAGCCCTGGTCACACACTTGCAAAGGACACTGTAATATTCTTTTTTTTTATTAAAATAGAAATAAACGAAAAATAAAAAGGTGCCGAAACTAAAAATGAAATTTGCTGTTACGAATCCCCGACAACGGCGCCAAAAACTTGTAGGGCATGAAGGTGTTCCCTTTTTGTGGGAGCGCAAGTGCATACTCCTGTCAAGTTATAGTATAAAAGATGTTGAATCCCATGAGTATTGGACAGCTTGTCTCGTTCATTAGTTCCTGCACAATGGTAAAGTAAAACACAAATGAATAGATTGGTTGAGATTGGAAAGTAAATAAAACACAAGTAAAATAGAAGATGAATCAGGGTGATAGAGTAGGCAGGGTTATGCTGCCACTTAGTCTGAAAACTGTGTTGAATTAGGTATGAGTTATCCTTTGCTGCAACGATATGTTGCCTCGGCAGGTTGATGGGCGGCAAACTACTACCCCATCACGCGGCAGCAGCAGGTCACTGCCATTGCAGGGGTGTGTACTATCTCGGCATGTGGAATGGAAAGACGTATTGGCGGCAAGTTTGGAAGATACTCCATGTTCGGCAGGACAATCGACAATGATCCCTCCCATTTCTAGGTTAGGATGCTCGAGATTGATAACTTGAGGACTAGTGTGGAACCAAATTAATCAACTCAGTTAGATATCCCTCTTAGCCGCTGAAACTTGTGGACTAGTGAGGAACCAAGTTAGTCACGCCTCTCGTTGTGACCGTACTTAACCCTTTCGTGAGCCTTGCACTTTCGTGCCCGAAAAATAGATTCTTTCAAACGACTGGTGTGGAAATATTGAAAGAATGAAGAACAATTGATTAAGTAAACTTGAAATATTTTATTGAAGAAATAACTCAAAAACCTAAAACAACCGTTTCACTCTAGTTACAACATAAACCTAACCCAATGGGGATTTAGAATATGGAGGCAGAGAAGAGCACAGGTAGAGTCTATAGAAAACCTAGGATGATTTAAACTAGAAGTACAATGGGTATTTATGGACTCCTCCTCATCAGAAGAGATTGAGCAGCCATCGCCAGAACCAGAAAAAACAGTCGTAGCGGCAACAACAACCATCCCAATGGCATTCATCCCTCCGGCAGCAACCACAGAGGAAGGTACAAGGAGGAGGAAGCGGCACATGGTAGTAGAAGAACATGTGGACTTTGAGAAAGAGTCGGAAGGAAGCGACCCGTCTCCCGCGGTTCCCCTGCCGAGCCTTTAGAAGAGCCACAACATACGCCAAAGAGAATCCACCCGCTGCGGAAAGAAAAAACCTCACCTACTAGAACAGCCGCGAAGGCATCTACGAACCGCCGCTTTGTCGTCCAGACATCCTCCTCCTCCTAATCAGCTAACTAGAATCCAGCATCCTCTTAACCTTCAGCAGACTTTTAACTTATTTTTTTTTTCTTTTATTTCCTGTTTTTTATCTTTAACATGTATATTTTCTTATTTTTTGTTTTGTGCATTGAGGCCAATGCCCATCTCGAGTTTGGGGGGGGGGGGTAGCTCTCGCATCATTTGTAGGCATTCTTAGTTGCATATAGGTTGCATCGTACTTGCCTTAATTAGTAATAATCGGAAAAGATAAGTTTGTTATGACTTGTGCCTATGATAGGATAACCGATCACTTTATTTTCGCACCTAATTAAAAATTAAAACTTAATCTTGGGAAAGAGCATGAAATATGACTTAGATTTTTTTCTTTTTGCCTGAAAATGTTAAATATCTCTGTTACTTGCTGAATGTGTTAGAATATTTGATGAACACTTCCTGCTTGTTTTATTTGCAAAATTCTAACTGCAGGTAGGCGCTGGGGCATGCAAAAGAATGCAGAACTGCCAAAGGCAGCAAAATCAAAAAACAAAGAAAAAAAGTGTTGTGTTACCCTATAGGTGCCCGCAACAGGCTATAAGAAGAATCATGCGCGAGGACACTCTTCTGCTATCAAAGTCCATGAATCTAGAAGTCTAAAAGTGACAGACAAATTAGCATGAGTAAATGAAAGCCTTCACGGGATGACTCTACTCCAAGGGTTCGGGGTTCTGTAGTTTGCTGCTATCTAAACGTCAGACCTGAAAGAGTAGTTGTGATAAGCTGAATCCCTCAAAACCTTGAGTAGAAATAATATGCTTAATTGTTCTGCCTCGGCATCAACCTTTAAATTACAGCATTATCTTTGTTTATTCTGCGTATTCTGCTTGTTTACAGATTTACAAATATCACACATGCATTAGGAATTTAATTCTGAGTTGTTTTCTTGCTTATTTCCCTTCATTAAGTTATATGTATATAGGTGCCATGACCTTGATGCAGAAAATCAGGTTAAAGACATGCTTTTCTTTCTGACTATTATTAGAGCAAGTACTTAAGGTTGCATTGCTTGAGGACAAGCAATAGTTCGAGTTTGGGGGTGTGTAAAGTGTCCAAAAGTCCTATATTTCATGCACTTTCCAGCTCTTATTATTACTGTTTTCCAGCTCATTTTATGCATAAGTAGGTTCATGCATAGCATTTAAGAGTGTTTCATCGTTCTATCTTGCTTTTATAACTTATCATTTATTTGGTGAACAAGAGGTACTGTCGTAGTGTATTCTTGCTTGTAGATACTAACAGCTGAACGAGGGAGCTGAGGAACGAAGGACACAATGCTGAGGAGCAAACCCAGGAGCTATACTGAAGTAGTTCCAGCTAAGGACAAGTTGCTACCAAGCGCCTATCGAGCAAAGTTGCTGCCAACCTTGTTGCCCGCGACAACTGACTATGGAAGCTTGGAGAATTGTAGTGCGATCTATAGAGCAAAAACTCCTAAATCTATCATAGACGTTCATGTGATTTTCCGAAGTCTGTAGCAGCGGCTAGGGTTGTCGAAGCTAAATTCCCAAGCTTACTGGCGGGCTAAGGCAAACGAGGAAGAGTCCATATTCCAAGCAAAGAAGTCAGCATTTAAAGCTACATTAAAGAAGAAAAGCTTACTTGACCTAGTTTTGAGTCTATAAATACCCATTGTACTTCTAGTTTAAACTATCCTAGGTTTTCTATAGACTCTTCTTGTGCTCTTCTCTGTCGCCATGTTCTAAATTCCCCTTGGGTTAGGGTTATGTTGTAACTAGAGTGAAACAGTTGTTTTAGGTTTTTGACTTATTTATTCAATAAAATATTCCAAGTTTACTTAATCCATTGTTCTTCATTCTTTAAATCTTTCTACACCTGTTGTTTGAGAGAAACTATTTGTCGGGCACGAAATTTCAAGGCTCACGAAAGAGTTAAGTAAGGTCACAACAGAAGGCGTGACTAACTTGGTTCCACACTAGTCTACAAGTTTCAACGGCTAAAATTGGATCACTAACTGAGTTGATTGATTTGGTTCTACACTAGTCCTCAAGTTGTCAATCTCGAGCATTCTAACCTAGAAATAGTAGTGATCAATGTCAACTATCCTGTCGAACATGGAGTATCTGCCAGACTTGCCTTTAGGACGTTTTTCCATTCCACCAGCTGAGACAGTACATACCCCTGCAGTGGCAGTGACTTGCTACGGTCGCTTGACAGAGTCGTAGTTTGTCACCCGCCATATCCGCCGAGGCAACATATCGTGGCAGAAAAGGATAACTCATACCTATTTCAACGCAGTTTTCACACTAAGTGGCAGCATAACCCTGCCAGCTCTATCAGTCTGATTCTTCTCTTCTCTTTTAATTGTGTTTTTATTTACTTTACAATCTTAACTAATCATTCACTTGTGTTTTTACTTTACCTTTGTGCAGGAACTAAAGAACGAGACAAGATATCCAATCCTCGCAGGATTCGGCATCTTATATACTATAACATGACAGGAATGTGCACTTGTGCTCTTACAAAAAGGGAACACCTACATGCCCTACAAAAGGTGTTGCGTGTAAAAGAGTCTATCGCAATTGTAGTGCAAGTGTACACGACGCAAGTAGTAAAGTGATACGAAGTATCGGATATCGTCTCCACAGGGATTGGGCTAATAGCTTCACCTTGATTTACTGCACGAAAGTAAAAGAAATATTTGAGAGTTGTCACGAGAATAATAAGATAAAAACGCAAATAAAAGAATTGAGTTATCAAGATAGAGAGAATGGGCTGTATTGAATTGCTCGGTAGTGCAGGTATTGGATTGCTTAGGAACTCCAGTTCTGTCGTCGCTCCCGTCGCCGACAGCACCTGTCGCGGCGACTGTCCGTTAGCTGTCGCGGCAGCAGACACACCAACTCTGTACTTCAAGCTTGGCAAGAATCCCAGATCTGCCTTGGCCTATCCCTAGGTCCAAGTCTGTCGATGATGACGTCTTTGATGATACCTCCCGGCGTGAATCGAAGGATGAACACCGATGTGTATGAATTCTTCTTTAGCCACTTAACCTTGCCATATCCCTAGGCACAAGATAGTTCAACTATAAATTAGAGAACTTGCTCTTATTTCTTTCGTATACTTAACTCTCCCGATGCTAAGTAAATGGATAACCTCACAATGCTCTCCCGATGCTCTTGCAAGATGTTAAAACCAAAATAAGAGAACTTGAAGTTTATTTTATTGAACTGAAAAATCCTAAAACAAAACAACCCTTGCAACTACTTTACAAAACAACCCGTAGCCCTGGGGGAATTTAGAACATGTCGGTGACGGGTGGACGACAGGGGGGTTTAGGTTTCGGTTATGGGGTAATCGGTTCTGTCTCCTAGGTTAAATCTATGCCCTTATATAAGCTTTGGGCTCAAGTCTTCTAAGGTAACAAGGATTACAACTTTAATTAAAAGTAAGATTCTAATAAAGATTAAATCTCTAAAGACTCCTACTTTCCAGCCGCATCCTTGTTTCTAGGATTTTCCTCTCCTTGAGCTTTGGCTTGACATATCTTTTGATCCGGGGCTTGGAAAAATATGTGGCTTTCACACGACAGACGAGCAGATTTTTCTCTATCTATCGAGGTCCACTTTGCTTTTCCTCTTCATAAGTCTGCTGTCACTATGCTGTCACGACAGGTCCATGGCAGCTTCGTCTTCTTCGTCTGCTTGTCCAGTTCAGCTCTCCTGCTTCTCTGCGCTGCGCCTGCCTTCAACGTCTACTATGGCAGATACCTGCAAAAATAGCCATCTTTTAGTAGAATCCGTGCTTTTAATCCATTTGTGATGTTTTACTGAAAACTAACCTAAATGCAATGCAATAATGCTTGAACGCAGCAGAAATATGGGTTAAAAAGGGTGTAAATAATATAACTTTTACACACTCAACAAAAGGGTACCTTTAATTTCTTCCCTTAGCATCATATAACAATCACAATTCATGTTATCAAACACCGTACATCTCATACAAGTTAAACAATGATCAAAACATTGCATAATCAATCATCATGCATAGCATTCATGAAGGATTCAACTAAACAACAATATCACATCAACCTTACCTCCCAATTTTTTCAAAACTTGGCTCTGATACTACCAAATGTAACACCCTCGACCCAGTCTAGACGATAGACCGAACCGAACAGGTCACACAGGGAATATTCAAGTAAACCGGGAGGCTTACCTCAATAAACAACCCATTTTTTCATTTTATCTTATCTAGATGCTCATTGTAGTCCTAAGTGAATAACTTTGCAGCGGAACAATTAACAACTCGATCAGAAATCGATTTGGGATTCAATTTCACTTTAGGGACCATTTCGTAAATTTAACTAAATACATGAACTTCTTTACTTTTTAAGTTACCAACCTTTAATTAGTCGTGTTACATGCCTCTCTGTCATATAATGGCAAACATAACATTTAGGGGGTTAAAATGTAAAGAAACAAAACTTCAGAATATTCCATCAACTAATATAACAGTCAGCTGTTTTGGTACAAATTGCCCCGTACCGAAACAAGTTCCCATGGTTCGGAACACGGGCCCGTATTGAAACAACCTTCGAGGTGTTTTGGAACAAAAGCTTCCAGTAGCAAATTGTACCGGAACAAGCTTCCTATTTTTTGAAACTCTTTGTTTCAGTACCATTTTAGGCTCATTGTTTCAGTATAAGCTCGAGTGTACCGAAACACCTGAGCTTGTAATTACACTTTTTGCTGAATTTTTCACACTTTAATCCATACTAAACCATTCTAACATGTTTCCAACATGCATACAATATATTTAGAACATCAAACCACAACATACATGGTAGAAACAACATAAAAAAAAGTCCATAGGCATTAAGGGAATCCATATGCATGCAACCTATGCAAAATTAGCCACTTAGAAGTCAAAACACAAACCAATGCATAAACCAAATATTAAAGGCCATTTAAAAGTCATTAAGGGCATTGCAAACATGCCTCAAAACGTGGAGTTCCAAAACACAATATTCCAAGCACAAAGAATCCTCCCATTGCCAACTATTATTACTAATAAGCAAATTTAAAACCATACTTGAGCATAATTCAAATCCTTGGAAATCTTCTTGCCTCATTGCTGCCCACACAAGCTAATTCTCTGCATTGTTGGAAAAGGAGAGCCCAAGCACGATTTCTTACTGAGGGATACTCAAAACAAACCAACACAACAATGTATTTAAAAACCATTTCTCATTTATAAATCTCTATCTCATCATGCTCTTTTTATCTCATGCTTGAAATCATTTTCATAGCAAAACCACATCGTTAAAAACACATGTACCATCTATCTCATGCATTCAACAAATGCAAAGTCTCAAGGCATAGCCTTACATTCTTAAATCTCATAAAGCATTTCTCAAGTCTTATTCTCACATGAAAAACACGATGTATAAAATCATTTATAAACAAGGTACATGTGAATCTCATAATCAAACTCATATGTTGGCATTTTAGCAACATTACTCGGATATGCGGATACATGACTAAATGTCAAGTCCTACCCCGGTGGAATCTCACATCACCAGACTCTCATGGCAGCATCTCTCATCACCACAAAGCTTGGGTGTTTCACCAAGACCTACCCCGATGGAATCTCACATCATCAGACTCTCACTTTGAATCGGGATGGCAATACCCACATTGCTCGAACCAAAGAGCACGTGCAAATTTTTTATTTTATAGTTCACTTCTCATCCTATTGGTCGACTAATTATATCTGGTAACAACAATCTCATCTCATGTCAATATATTCATTTTAAACATCATTACCTACTTTTTTCAATGCATTAATCAAAAACATTCTCATCCCATTTCAAAAGCATATACAATGCATAGCATTTTCACAATAGTTCTATCTTATTGGAATATCAATTCTATCTCATGGGATCATTAAAACCATCATTTAATTTCTCAAAATGTCCATAAAATAGTAGGTATAAATCTATCTTCAAAACAAGACCATGATCATAAAACCAATGAGACAATAATCGAGAAACGAGAGCGAAATATCTCAAACTTACTTCTGACTTTAGATTAGTGTTCCAAACTCAATATAAACCCCAAAACCATGCTTTCAAGTCCTTCAAAGACTTTTAAAAACCATTTCCACTCACCGATCATGCATGGCTTGCTTTGCTGAAGCAAAATCATGCTTCCAAGGCTTCTGAAACTTCACCAAACGTGTCCAATACAAACTCCCTTGTTTATACCACACAAAACCAGAGCATTAATGCATCTCAATGCATTAAAAACACCATGAACCAATAACATCTCGCTTCTCTACCCAAAAACACCAAATCGCCCAACCAAGACAACTGAAAACACCTTTGATTACTCTCCAAACTTTACCCAGCCAAAATCTAACATTTAAAAACAACCTAATCCCATACATAAACCTCCAACAACACCAGAATCTCAAAACTTCATCAAAAACCCCAAATCTAGCCATCTACAACTAGAGATCCAAAGCAATTCGAGATTAATTGATAAAACCTTTATTCTAACATCATTTAACATACAAATAACAACTAAAATCAATCTCAAATCATACAAAACAACAGCTATACGAAAATCCTTAGAAATCACACTTTCAAAGCTTGATTCATAAATTTTCATCAATTAAGACACGAAACATAGTTAATAAACATATTTAGAGAGCCAAAGACTTGAGAATTTCATTAAAGAGCCATGATTGAGGATTTAATAGAAATTTACCTCAAACCCTTACCTATTCCTTTAATTGACAAGTTTAGATGAGAAATCTTCAAGAATCCATTAAGTTGAAGGGTAGAATCATCAAGAAAATCATTTATAAATTAAAGTGAAGTAAGTAGAGGAAAATATCTGGAAATTTGAGAGAAAATAAGTGTTTTGCTGGGGACAAAATAAGAGAAAAGGAAGTTACGTCAAAATGGATTTTAGACGATTAATTCTCTTTTAACAAATATCGCTTTTAATTCCTTTTTAATAAATACCTTTTTAAATGATCAATTAAAGGAAAAAGGCCCATTAAACATATATTAGCTCCCTAATATTCTAATTTTTTGCCCTCTTTCAAAACAGTCCTTAAAAATAGATTTTACATTTTTTTACAAAGCAGCCACTAAAACAAAATCTCGATCTTCCAAAATCCATTTTCTAAAATTGACTTTACCATACCTTTCTACACATTTTTAGAATATTTTAGGAATTTTTCTCATAATTTTATCATATCCCGAACTACGTTTTCTCTGAACCGTTCCTGAAACTCGAATCTCTAGTTTAGGTTCTACTAACTCCGAACCAACGCTAGAAGCTTATAGGCCCAAAATCGGGGAGTTACAACTTTCGTGAGGAACATCGACCAAATCTTTGCCGAATCATATTTGCCGAGATGGTGCATCTTGTCCAAAATCGTAACTCGGATCTTGTCACTTCCTTCACCTATGGAACCACTTTGAGTTATTTGTTCTCAAAATTAGGGATCGATTGCTCTCTTGATTTTTCAGAATCTCTCAAGGATCTCATCGATGAGCACACTCTTCTCTGATTCTAGTTTCACTACATTGATGGAGATTGGGTTCGTGTTGAGAATCATCCTCAAGTTGCGGCCCCCGAACCTCAACCTCAAGCAGCTCCACCTAACAATGAAGCTCTCATGACCTTTCTCACCGAGCAATTCAGTGGCTTCAAAACCAACATGAACTCCGATTTTTCCGCTATTGACACTCGTTTCACATCCTTGGAGGCACGTGTTCAAAATGTTAAGAATCGACTTTCTTCGGTTGAAACTCAACAAGCATCGATGAACATGTCTTTTTTACCGACTTTTATGATGAGTGGAAGCAATTTAGAAGGAGCACCGCTAATGATGAAGATGAAGATGACAATGAGCCTTAGTTTTTTGTATCTCAGTGCATATCATCTAGTTTAGGATTTCCCTTTTTATGCACCTATCTGTGTTTTGTTTTAGGACCTATTCTTTGATTATTTGTTTTTAGGTATTAAGTTTGGATATTATGTTTGGACATTCTAGAACTTTTGCATTGGTTTATTATGCCAAATGATATTATGTTGCTTTAATTATGCTTTGTCTTGTGCTATATTGCTTATATTCTTTATTCCTTCATTGATTTTGATCTAACAAAAAGGGGGAGAAGGGTTAAACTAAAAAATTTAAAATCTTTTCAAAACCTAGCTTAAATTTAGGGGGAGTTTACTTAAAAATTTACTTTGGTTTTGTTATATCAAAAGGGGGGAGATTGTAAAACCAATGATTGATTTTGATATAACAAATAATTTAAGGACCAAATTGCAAAGTAAATAAATTTTTAAGTACTTAAAAGACTCGCATTTGACAAGTAAATTTTAAACTTAAAATGTTTTAAAGTCAAAACTTAAACCCCATAAAATTTTCTAAGTGTTTCAAAGCCAAAATACTTAAAATTGCCCAAGCATTTCGAAACAACCCCAAGGTGTTTCAATACGTATTGATTTTAGGAGCTTACTGGAAAATTTCGTTTCGATACAAATTCCCTTTTCGAGACTAGGGTTTCGATATGGGCTTGCCCGTTTTGATATATCCTTCATATGGGCTTTAATTTTTTAAATAGTGTTTCGAAACGGTTCATAGACGTTTCGATACAAGGGTTAAGTTTTTTCAAAATTGAGCATTAAATGAACTAGCCGTTACTTGTTAGAACGAAATTTTTAAAAATTGGTTAACTGTTTCGATACACCCCTTTGGTGTTTTGAAACAGAGTTTTACAGTTTCAAATGTGTGCAAAACCGTTTCGATATGATCTATAGCCGTTTCGATACGACCCCTTAACGTTGTGAAATGCCTTCTCGCATTTCGATACGGTCCCCTTGTTACAGATAATGACTCTTTCTTTTTTGAGGTTGTTTCGATTGGTCCCCTTGTTACACATAACAACTCTTTCTTTTTTAAGTCTGTTTTGATACATGTCCACGTGTTTCGATACGGGTAGATGCATAACTGCATTTATGGAGGGAAGAGAGAGCCCCAACATCTCTATTGACGATCTCAACCAGCCAAACGGCTAGAAATCAATGAGAAGGTATAAAAGAAAGCCTCAAAACCACCAACAACAACTACTGGACCAGAAAGCAACATCCAAGCAATCAAATCCAAACCCTTGAGCATAAGAGTCAAATTCTTGTACCGAACTCATTTAAAGTTCTTCGTTGTAAATATTTTTAGAGTTTAAGTAGTGTTTATTTGTAATTGGGTAAACAATTAGTCTTTGACAGGTACTTTTAAAATTTGCCTATCTTTCTCTTGTAAAGAGTGTTCTTGGGTTAAACTTTAGGTAGAAAGATTGACCGATTTGTAAGGTTTCCCCCTAAGCCAAGATAAGAGGACGAATTCAAGTTAATGAATTGTTGAAATCCTCAATAGGGTGCCGAGGTAGTGGATGTAGAGCTTGTTCGAAGCTTGAACCACTCTAAATCGCGTTGTCTTCATCTTTTAAATTTCCTATTTGCACCCTTCAATTTTATTCTATCAATTTACTTCTCTTGGTGTTTAGCCATTGTTTGATCAACTCAACAAATGACAGTAACTCGATTCTCAATTGTAGACATTCATTCCTCCAAGGATGTGAAGCGAGTGTTGATCGCGGCAAAACCTGAATTCATATTAGTGCTCAAGGAAGTAAATTGGTCGTTGAGATAGGCCATGAGAGCATCCATAGAAGGTTGGGCCATTAGAGCTTGAGGAGTCGCTTGAGGTGCTTCCGGGTCGGGTTCACCACCTTGAGGAGGATCCGCAAGACAAATACATTCTCAATTGATGTATTGAAATTTAGAGCGAGAGAGAGAGCGCTCATCAATAGGATCAGTGAGTTGCTTGACATAGTCTTGCAAACAATCGATCTCCAACTTTGAGAACAAGTAGCTCAAATCGGTTCCATATGTGGAGAATGTGACAAGGGTGGTGCGGGGATGTTACACGAGATAGACAATTCCGGCAAACATAATTTGAGCTAGATTTGGGCGCTTACCCTCACGAAAGCATCATATCCAAAAATCATCAACTTGTTGGATCGTGGAGAACTTCCCACCGAATAGACAAAACCACCAAGTGATCATGAGGTGAAGGATGCGATCATTTGCATCGAGGACGGTGACAGAGCCACTAAGAACATGTCCTAAGGAGTTTTCATCATATATTCCAATGTTCTAAAACCCCAAAACAATTATTAAAACGGTTTGATCAATCTTAAACTTTCCCCCCATGAGATAGGATTCAATGGCTATAACCTCAGATCTATTGGGATTGTAGAGACACCGGGCATTGGCATAAAGATAATGACAAGGTTACGATATAAAATGCCGGGTATACTAAAAAAGTCATAAATATCCATTGATATAACAAATCAATGCATTTGAATTGAAAACGCTTATAATTCAAAAAAAAGGAATAGAGGTGATACGCTCACGACAGATCTTATACTTTTGGTATTGTTTGTAGTGAGTCATACCAGCGAGACTCATAATTTTATATTCGAATAAAAAAATTTCAGTTTTGAAAAAGTTTTTACAAAAATTTGGAACTCATGTTATATACATACTAAAAACACAAATTTTGATTAAAAACAATATATAAATAATAACAAAATTAAAAAGAAAAGGAAAAGGGTTTATACCTTGAATTTGGGATTATGGATGAAGGAAGGGATGATGATGCACCAAACTTGATGATCTAGCTTAGGCTTGATTTGAAAAAACCCTTAAAAGATTGTGTGAAAAACTAAAGGTTTTGAGAGGATTTATAGGGAAATTGGATTAGGGTTTTGAGAGAAAAGGCGGTGTTTGAATTAAAGAAAAAAATTGGTCTTTAATGCTCATTTAAACTCCCAATGGCTACACATACCGAAACGCCACATGACGTATCAGAATTGCGTATCGGTATGCTTTTTAAGTCGTACCCAAACACGTGATCGTACCGGTACAGGATTGCTTGTACCGAAGTGTCTCTAAGGTATCTAAAGATTCTCTTAACGGCTATAAGGTGTGATTCTCTAGGACAAGCTTGAAATCTAGCACAAAAGCAAACATTAAACATATTGTCCAGTCCACTAGCCGTAAGATAAAGCAAAGATCCAATTATAGAACGATAAAGCTTTAAATCAACACACTAACCTTATTCAACTTATCAAGCTTTGTAGAAGAGCTCATTGGTGTGGCTTGAGGTTTCACATTCTCAAAGCCAAACTTCTTGAGCATGTCTTTGATGTACTTAGCTTGATTGATGAAGATTTCAGCATTCCTTTGTTTAATTTGGAGTTCCAAAAAGAATGAGAGCTCTCCTATCATGCTCATCTAAAATTCACCTTGCATCAACTTAGAAAAATCTTGGCAAAACATTTCATTAGTAGAACCGAAAATTATATCATCAACATAGATTTGGACTACTAATATGTATTTGTAATTTCTTTTAATGAAGAGTGTAGTATTCACATTTCCTTTGTTAAAACCTTTTTCAATAAAAAACTAGATAACCTTTCATACCAAGCTCTAAGAGCTTGTTTCAAACCATATAAAGCCTTTGAAAGTTTGAAAACATGGTTTGGGTATTTTGGATCCTCAAAATCGTGTGGTTGTTCTACATACACTTCTTCATTAATAAAACAATTTAAGAATGTACTTTTGACATCCATTTGAAAAAGCTTGAATTCATGATAACATGAAAATGTAAGAAGCATCCTAATAGCTACCATCCTAGCTACGGGTGCATAGGTTTCATCAAAATTGATTCCCTCTTCTTGAGTATAAATTTGAGCAACAAGTCTAGCCTTGTTCCTCACTATGTTACCACTCTCGTCTAGTTTATTTCTAAAAACCCATTTAGTTCATATAGTAGACTTATTATTAGGCATATCAACTGCTGTCCAAACTTGACTTCTCTCAAATTGATTTAGTTCTTCTTGCATGTCCAATATCCAATAGTCATCTTTTAATCCTTCTTTGATATTTTTAGGCTCAATGCATGAAATAAATGCAACATTGCTAGCAAGTCTAAGAGAAGATATAGTGGTTACCCCTTTGGATGGATCACCCAAAATCTCACCACCTTTGACATAGTTGAACTCCCTTGTGTAGGTGACCTCCTTTTCCTCTAGAGTCATATCCTTCAAAGCTTCTAGAGGTGGATCTTGTGCTTCTTCTTCTTTGGTTGGAACCTCATCCACCTTTGATGATTTTTCACATCATTGGCTTCTAAAATCCCTACATCATCATCATCATCACAAGAATCATTCCTCGGAATGAGGTTATCATCGAAAACCACATGTATAAACTCTTCTACAACTAAAGTTCTTTTTGTTTAAATACTCCATAGGCTTTAAAGTTGAAAGAGTACCCCAAGAAAATAACTTCATCACTTTTAGCATCAAATTTACCTAAATTGTCATTTCCATTATTAAAAAAACACTTGCATCCAAATTGATGAAAAATAGCTAATGTTATGCTTCTTGGATTTTAAAATCTCACAAGGAGTTTTATTTAAAATTGGCCTAATCGTTACTCGATTTATAATGTAGCAGGCCGTATTTGTTGCTTCCACCCAAAAAATACTTAGGTAAATTGTTTTCACAAAGCTTGGTTCTAGCCATTTCTTCTAAAGTTCGGTTTTTTCTCTCAACAACCCTATTTTGTTGAGGAATACGAGGAGTGGAAAAATTATGGCTTATACCATTTGAATTACAAAATTCATTAAATCCTAATTATTGAAATTTGGTATCATGATCACATTAATATGACAAATGATTTTACCAACATCATTTTGAGAAAATTTTGAAAATGTGATGTATTGTTATGAAGCCTCATCCATGGTTCTTAAGAATACAACCCAAGTGTATATAGAGTAATCATCTAGTAATACAAATGCATATGATTTACCACCCAAGCTCATAGTTCTAATAGGATCAAAGAGATCCATGTGGATCGATTGTAAAACTCTACTAGTTGAAACATCATTAATAGGTTTAAAAAGATCTTCTTTTATGTTTGCTATTTGCTCATGCATCACAAATTTTATCAAGTGAAAATTTAATGCTAGGCAAACCTCAAACTAGATCTTTTGAAAACAATTTTTCTATACCACTCATGCTTGCATGTCCCAGTTTTTTATGCCATGGCCATAAGTCATATTCATCTTTAGCAACAAAGCATGCATTAGAAATGTGTATGTCATCTAAATGCACCATATAAATTTTTCCTATAAGATGACCAATGAGCACTATTTGATTTGTTTCAATGTTCAAAATTTTGCAACCATTTGAATAAAAAATAACAGTAAAACCTTTAGCGCACAATTGACTAATGCTCAATAAATTATACTTAAGACTGTTGACATACAAGACATTATCAATGTGTATGGAAGAGTGATTACCAATGGAACCAATTCCTTCAATGTGGCCTTTGGAGTTGTCACCAAATGTTACTACTCCTCCACTTTTTGGCTTTAGCTCCAAGAATCTACTCTTGTCACCGGTCATGTGTCTTGAGCATCCACTATCAAGGTACCATGAGTTTGCACATGTAGATTTGGCCTTGTAGCAATGCCCCCCCTACAAACAAAGAATTAAGCCTTGGTTTTTGGTACCCAAATCATTTTGGGTCCATGAGTATTAGCTCCCAAAAACTTGGTTCCCTTGGGAATCCAAGAAGCAATGGCATGAATATTATTAGAAGTAACTAGTTCCTTAGGAACCCATACACTCCTAATCCTCTTACCTCTAGAGGGCCCTTGGAAGCCTCTTTGTTTGTGGTTTCCTATGTTTCTGTTTACATAGTTGGGTATTGAAGATTCCCCTTTCTCAAAACTAGAATTCCCAACTTTGTTCAAAGAAGCTTTGAGATCACTCACCTCATTATGGTGATGATCATGAAACTCTGAAAGAAGGTTATTTAAATCAACCTTTTCTTTTTCAAAATATTTAGATTGTCTTGTAAATCAGAAACCTTCTTTTCAAGATCAGAATTGGTTTTAGATAAGGAATCGTTTTGTGTTTTCAAATCAAAAATGATTTTCTTGCTTTTCAAAATTGATTATTTATGCTTCTCAATCAATTCTTCATATACCTCTTGCAACTCATCATAAGCTTCTTGAAGCTCATAAAAAGTGAAATCAAATGTAGAAGAGCTAGATATTACCTTTGGATCTTCTTCAAGAGCCATGAGACAAGGGTTGGAAACTTCTTGCTCCTCTTCATCGAATGATTCTTCATCACTCCAAGTAGCAACGTTTGCCTTGAGCCACTTCTTTTTTGTGAAGCTCTTCCTTTTTAGTTGGGGACATTCAGTTCTTATGCGCCCCGACTTCTTGCAATCATAGCATATAAGTTGATCCTTCTCCTCCTCCTTGTTCTTATTCTTGAAGTCTCCTTTTCGGTTAAACTTTCTTTCTCTATTGGACTTCATGAACCGAGTGAAACTTTTGGCTAGCATAGCCATCAACTCATCTTCCTCTGCACTCGAATCACTCTCTTCAAAAGAAGCTTTGAGAGAAATTCTGAGTTTCTTCTTCTTTACCTCTTTCTTCTAGACCTTCTTTTCTTCTTCTATTCCTTACTTTATAATTTCATGAGTAAGAAGAGAACTCTAAAACATAATTTGATTTTGATATAACAAAGTGTCTATGGACCAATTTGTAAAAGTAAATAAATTTTTAAATATTTCAAAGTCTCACAAATTGACAAGCAAACTTGAACCAAAATATTTCTAAGTTAAATAAATTGTTTCAAGAAAAAATTTCTAAGCGTTATAGCCAAAAACATGTTTGTACGCAATGGTGTATCGATATGCTATAGTCGTATCGATACGATTTTTAGGTTTTGTAATTTTAATCAAGAAAAACGTACCGATACAATTTTACCTGTATCGATACGATATTTTACCTGGGCTTAACTTTAAGGCATAGCATACCGATATGGTAAGTCCCCGTATCGATATGGTTTGATCTGATTTGATAAATCTTTGCATTTAAAGTTTTTGGTCGTTGCTTGTTAGTTATGATTTCAGCAAAATTCAAATGAATGTTAAACTGTATCGATACGCCCGTATAGCATATCGATACACTTTTTACAAAAGTTTTCCTCAGGATTTTAGTGAACAAAATTCGTATCGATACTGTCATAGAGTATCGATACGTCCCTATTTTTACAATATACCCGTACTGATACACCCTCTTAAATGTGCACAACGACTCTTTCTATTTTGAGACAAATGTCACGATCTTTTTTTGAAAACCCGCTTTTTAAGTTTGGAAAAATAGCCTAACGATTAAAATTAAAAAAATCGGGATTTTGACCAATTTTATCTTTTGATCAATGAATTTTCCATTTTTAATCAAAATCCTTTTTATTTGCTTAAAAATCGTTTTGGAGTCGCCACCAGCCACTTTGGTAGGCCGGACACCATAAAAACGTACTAGAGACTCTTTTTGAAAATTTCAGGTTTGGGAGTTGGTTACGTGTTGGGAAGGGTTATCACCCCTCCGAACGCCCGTTATCGGTACCTCATTAATTACACGTGGCATTTTGGCATTTCAAACATTAATTTGAATTTAATTAAAAAAATTAATTGTAAAATGAATTTTATTCTGAATGGGGGTATCCTTTTGTAAGAAAATACATTTTGGACAAATTTAATTATGAAACGTCCAGTTACATTTGGACACTTCAATTTATAATCAATATGTATCTCTACACAAAAGGTAAACCCTAATTAGGCTTCATTAATTTGTTTAATTAAAAATATATGAATATTATTAATTTTTGGACATAAATGATAACCTCCAAAATAATTTTGGACACTATCTTTAATGAGCCCAAATGTAATAATATTCCTAATCAAGGAGACTTTAATCATTAGTCCTATTTTAATTTTTAATTAATCTAATTGTAAATCATTTCCATTTTCTAAGTTACATGAAACATTGAAACTTTCATCGGAATATTCATTGATTAACATCACTCTTTATTGTGGCACTAACCAATATTGAATATTCTAATATTGTTTCAAATATTCATCTATTTGCTACAATGACCTTTCCTAATTGATTATTTAATTAAGTGACCTAGGCTAAAGGCTCTAATTTGGTCATGTTAGGTGAATTAAATTTCCCTAAACAAATATATTACATGTATGTTTAAAAAACCATGCAATCATACAAATAATTAAAACAAATTAATTAAAGCTATAAATGGGATTAATCTGAATTAAAATGGAAGTTAAGGGGATAAAATTATGATATTATTACAAAATAGACCCAATTTATTAATATGTGCAGCCCATACCATTATAAACTCAGCCCAAACCTTACAATCAGCCCAGACTCAAATCGCTCAACTCAACCGGTAGCCAAAAAATACATGACCTAACCCGAAATGGATCTCGCAGATCCCTAACCCGGTTCGTTTGACCTCCGTGGACTTTCCCAAACCTGGCACCAAAATGGTGTCGTTTGGGTAGGGCTATAAAAGCCTAATTTCGAACTCTCTCCCTCATTTCGACCGAATCCTCTCTCTCTCTCTCTCTCTCTCTAAACTCTCTTAGTTTAACACCCTTTTTCAAGAAACCCATCCTAAAACTCGATCAAACGCTTCAATTCATCCCTATTTCAACTCTCGCTTTTCATTTCTTGGTTGTTTGATCCATTTCTAACATCAAAATTACTCCTAATCATGTTCTTACTCGATCGAACCCCATATTCCTCACAAAAATGCACTAAGGTTCTTCACATTTTCTCACTTCGATCAACACAAACAACAAATCACCTCGAACCTTTGTTTCCACTCGATCAAACATCAATATTCCTTCATGTTCTTCACTAGTTCATCAACATTTACACCTTAGATCTCAAAATTTTCCAAAACCCTAGTTCAACCTGTTTGTTGACCGTCAGAGACGACGCCGGTTGCCAGTCAGCGGTTATCATCTTCTCCGGCAACCTGAAACTTCCAGCCAACCTCATCCTTTCCGATCATCTCTTCCGGCCAACTGTACTTTTTTCAGCCATCTTCTTAGTGAACATCCCAACTCCGACCACCGTCTGGTTTGTCTCCAGCGACAGGTCACCTCCGCGAGGTGATTTTCGGCTGCCATCCGCCGCCGTTGTTCAAACCAAAAAACCTCATTTTCCCATTTTTTCACCTTGAATGCCTAGATCTACCCGATCCATAAGGATCTCCCATCTTCTCCCCTAAAAACTACCCAAATCGAACCCTTCTATCATATTCGACTCCACCGGAAACTTAAAAACCCTTACCGTTCGCCGTTTGAGATAATTTACGATCTTATTTCTAGCATTTAATTTCAGTTTTTATTATTTTAAAGGCTAACATTCAATTATTTCAGGAAAGGAAGAGATAAGGAGAGGTTTACCTCATTTTCAGCGATTTTGTGAAGTTTTCGATGGCGGCGCAACCTTTTCGGTGATAGTGCAGCTTTCCTGCAATGCTCCGACTCTTGCGGTTCGGCTTCAGGTGGCGATTGGTCTCCCAAGATGAGTTCTCTCTCTCCTCTTCATTTATTATTTTTAATTAGTGTTATTATTATTTATGAATGGTGATTATGATTTGACAATTTTTCTCTCTCTTTGTCCTATTTATAGGTGAGGTAAGGGATGACGTCATTGCTGACGTGGGCGAAGCCACCTGGCTCTAGCTAGAGGTGATCCGCGTGATATCTGCTTGGGCGATTGGGATGTCGCCACGTGGACTAGTTTTGGTGGCCTAAAGAAGCACGAAATGGGTGTTATGTTTGTTTGGCAGATTTGGATATAGGGATTGAGCCTGAATTGGCTTTTTGTATTGTAGAAAGAATTTTGTTAATGGACACTAAAAATGAACTTTGGGCTATTATAAATCCTTTATTGTATTTTTGGGACTTTACATTATTTGTTTATTATTTATTTATTTTTGATTTTATTTAAATAAATATATATGTATATATAGTTATATATATAGGTATACATGGAAAAATTTCAGGTCTTACAACAAATATCAATACATTTGTTCGAGTACCGATACGGTAGGTTGTAGAAGTGCATTTATTGGAAGGAAAAAGAAGCACAACGGCTCAATTGATGATCTCAACCACCAGAATGACTATAAATCAATACAATGGTATATAAACAAGCCTAAAAAGCTACAACAACAACTATTGAACTTAATTGCAATAATCCAAGCACAAATTCAAACCTTTGAGCTATTAGAGTTGTAACCCCCTTAACCCGGCCTAGACGGTTGACCCGAATTAAGAAAGTCACACGGGGAAAACCAAAGTCAACCCGAAAGTCAACCTTGATTAACGACCCTTTTTTTTCTTTTTAATCTTGTCTAGATGCACATTAACCCTAATTGTGATCACACAAACATCATACACAAAGATCACAAACATCAGAGATCAAACAGGGACCCAATTGAACAAATTACAACTTTAGGGACCAAATTGTAATTTATGATAATTAAAAGGACTTAACCCAAATTAAAGTTACCAACTTGAAATTAATCAGGTTTCATGCTTCTCTGTTAAATTTCAGCTCAAAAGGACTTCCCAAACTCATACAATTGCACAAACAAGATTCAGGACCAAAATGCAAACAATTCAAAACATATAACTGCCAATGTCAGCCCCCAACAGTCGACCGTTCCGGAACAGGCAGACCCTGTTTCGAAACACGAGCCATTCCGCAACGCGAACCGGAACACGGGCTGGCAGTGGCCAAACCGTTTCGAAACGGTGCCTACCGTTTCGGACGCCTGGGTTCATTCAAGGCACCCGTTCCGAAACGGTGTGCACTGTTCCGAAATACCCTGCACAAATTGCAGCAAAATGCACACTTAAACATGCAATTGATCATTCAAACATGCTGCAATTGCCACCAAACTTTACCATCATGCAATTCAACATATATAAGACTTACTAGCATCATCAAATCATCAAAACAACATCATATGCAAAAAGCCCCAAATCTATAGGCATGCTTCCTACACAGGTAAACCATTCAAGCACAAACTTCCAAAACAAGCATGTAATGATCCAATACAAAAACCAGCATTCTTATCATCATTCAACATACTTAGGGAGTTCCAAACACCTCCCAATACATACACATTGGTCCCCCATTGCCAAATTACCAAAAGCTAAAATGTACCAACAAAACCTTCCATACATTGAGCTCTACTTTCACTTGAATGCTTGCCCTCCTTGCTGCCCTCAAGGTTCCCTAATGTTCTGCATTATTGAATTAAGAAAACGAAAGAGAGCGTAAGCAAAAGCTTAGTGAGGAATGCTCTTAAAAACCATTCAATAATGCATTTAAAAACATTTATAAATCATGCTTTAAATCAACCTTTGCACATGCTCAAAAGCATACATAAAACAAGCATCTCATGCTTCATAACATAACATGTCATATTGGCTCAAGTGATTGATTCCATTTCTTTAAAACAAGTTCATCAACTTTCCCAAGGACTTTTAAACACCTTGGCCATGGACTTTTAAACACCATGAAAGAGGACCACACAAGGACTTTTAACCACCTTTGTGTCCATAGCTTGATTCACCCCAAGGACTTTTAAACACCTTGGCCCCAAGGACTTTTAAACACCTTGGCCCCATGGACTTTTAAACACCATGGCCCCATGGACTTTTAAACACCATGGAAAGGATCACCTAAGGACTTTTAACCACCTTAGTGTCCGCAACAAGAACCATCCAAGGACTTTTAACCACCTTGATGTTCTTAAGTAACAAGGCTCACTCAAGGACTTTTAACCACCTTAGTGACCTTAACCTTTTTTAAAACATCACTTGCCAATAAACATCATTTTCATCAATTAATCCACTGTTTTAAAGCATTAAACCAAGCCATATTCATCATGCATTTAAAAGCATCAAACCACATTTAATCAATGTACAAAAACAAGGAACTCTTACCTAGAGTTTCCTTCAACATATGGCTTACAACATCAGCAAATACCATGCTAAATCATGCTTTCAAAACAGTAATTAAAACATGCAATAAACCACTTTGCATCACAACAAAATCATGGCCACCACTAGAGAGTAATTCCGAAAACTTACACTTGAGCTTAGCAAAGTTGTTTAGATTTAAACTAAGCTCCCAAGACATTGGTTTCAAAGCCGAAAACCCAATTTCACACACGCACTCACCGATTCCACTTTGCTTCAAGCCAAAGCACCAAATCAAGCTTCCGGATCAACCACTCTTGGATCCAAAGATGCCTCCCCTGTTTCAACACATCAAAGCAGAGGATTAATGCATCATCATGCATTAATTGCTTCAATGAAAGCACCTAAACTCGCTGCTCTCATCCACACACCATTTTCGGCCACCAAGCACAACCGAAAATGCATCCAAACCACTTCTAAACAAAGCCCAGCCATAAACCAGCAAAACCACACATCCTTTAACATCATATAACATCTAAAAACAACCTATTAACATCCTTATACCTCCAGCAACATCAGATCCACAAAATCACCTCAAGAACAACCTTGAATCACAAGCTAAACTTAGGAAACTCAACCTATCCGGGATTGCATTAATCAAAACTCAATTCCTTATCAATTTAGAGTTCATTTAACATCAAAAACACATCTAAAATCACAGATTAATCAGATCTAAAGAAAATCATCAAAAATCACCAAATCTTGCATTATAAGCCAAGATCCATTTCACCACTTAAAAACCTTTAATAAAACATCAATTAAGGATTGAAAACTTAGGAATTTCAGTAAAGAACTGATAGTTTAGAGGAGAAGGACGTTCTTACCTCCAAACTTGAGTTTCTCCTCTTATTGGAATCAAAAACCTTGTTGAATCATGTAGCAATTGAAGAGGTTTTGTAGATATGTTGATTAGGAATCAAAAGAGAGTTGAAAGGAGGGATTTAGGTGAGAAAATCAGATCAAATTCTCTGGAGAGAGAGTGTTTGGGTTGAGAGAAAATGAGAGAAAGAAAATTGAGAAAAGTTAGTTATCCAAAATAGCCAAATGGCTTTCCCTCCACTTCTAATATGTTTAAAATCAGAATTAAGTCTTAAAATATCTTAGAAAAATCTGGAGAAACTCCCTTTGGGTAAATAGCTCCTTAAAGATTCAAAGTTTCAACCCTTTATAAAACAGTCACCAAACTTTCGAAAATTACATTTTGGTCACTAGCCAAAATGTCACACTTCCAAAACTCATTTTCCAAAATTGATTTCACAGTTCACTTAATTATATTAAAAGATTATTTTAGAACATTTTTCCATATTTTTAATGCAAACCGAACTAGGCTTTCCTAATTCCACCTCTTTAGATTCGAACAGCACTTTGACCAAACCGGTCAACGCCCAAAACTCCTAAGCCCAAAACCGGGGCGTTACAACTCTCCCCCCCTTAAGAAATTTCGTCCTCGAAATTTACCTGAAGGAAAGAGATAAGGAAACTGCTTCAGCATGTCTTCCTTCCGCTCCCACGTGGCTTCCTCAACACCTCGATGCTTCCACAGCACCTTCACCAATTCAATGGTCTTGCCACGAAGAACCTTGCTATCCGAATCCAGAACCTTCACCGGTTCCTCATCATAGGTCAAATCCGGATTCAAAACCACTTCCTCCACAGACATCACATGCGAAGGATTAGATCTATACTTCCGGAGCATAGAAACATGGAACACATCATGAATCTTCTCCAACTCCTGAGGTAACCTCAGCCGATACGCAACAGGACCCACACGCTCAACCACCTCGTATGGTCCAATGTACCTAGGGCTCAACTTACCCTTCCGGCCAAACCTCATCACCTTCTTCCAAGGCGAAACCTTCAAAAACACACGGTCACCCACCGCATACTCTATCTCCTTACGCTTCAAATCCGCGTAAGACTTTTGCCGATCAGAGGCAGCCTTCAACCGTTCACAAATGAGCTTCACCTTCTCGGTGGTCCCTTTCAACAAAGCCGGCATCGAAACCAACTTTTGACCAGTTTCAGCCCAACAAAGAGGAGTCCTACACTTCCTCCCGTACAGAGCCTCATAAGGTGCCATCTGTATACTCGCCTGATAACTATTGTTATAAGCGAACTCAACCAAAGGCAGATGCTTCTCCCAAGAACCTTGGAACTCAATCACGCAACACCTCAACATATCCTCCAAGATCTGGATAACCCGCTCAGACTGACCATCCGACTGAGGATGATAGGATGTACTGAAATGCAGCCTTGTACCCAGAGCTTGATGCATACACTACCAGAAACGCGATGTGAACCTCGGATCCCTATCCGACACAATCGACATAGGCACACCATGCAGCCTCACAATCTCAGCAATGTACAGCTCTGCCAGCCTATCCAAAGAAAACGTAGTATGCACAGGCAAGAAATGCGCACACTTCGTCAGGCGATCCACAATCACCCAAACAGAATTCTTCTTCGAATGAGACAAAGGTAATCCAGATACAAAATCCATGGTAACCCTCTCCCACTTCTATTCAGGGATTTTAAACGGTTGCAACAACCCAGAAGGAACCTGATGTTCAGCCTTAACCCGCTGACACACCAAACACTTGCTCACAAACTCTGCAACATCCTTCTTCAAAACCCACCCAATAGTACTCATCACGAAGATCACGATACATCTTAGTACTACCAGGGTGCATAGAAAAAGGACTACTATGACCTTCAGTCAGAATAGCACGCCTCAACTCAGCATCAGCAGGCACTACTATCCGACTACCAAAACACAACACACCATCATCATTAAAGCAGAAATCCGAAGGTCTACCCTCCGCGATATCCTGAACATGAGACACCAAGGAATCATCCAGCAACTACTTTTCCTTGATCAACTGATCCAACGATGGTTTCACTTGCAACTCAGCAACAAGACCACCATCTCGCGATATGCTCAAGTTAGCAAACATAGCCCTCAGCTGAACAGCTACCTTTCTACTCAAGGCATCAGCAACAACATTAGCTTTTCCAGGATGATACTCAATCGTCAGATCATAATCCTTGAGCAACTCCAACCAACGCCGCTGTCTAAGATTCAACTCCTTCTGAGACATCAGATACCTCAAACTCTTGTGATCCGTGTACACAGTACACTTCTCACCATACAGATAATGTCTCCAAATCTTCGGAGCAAAAACCACTGCAGCCAGCTCAATATCATGCGTAGGATAGTTGCGCTCATGCACTTTCAACTGCCGCGATGCATAAGCCACAACCTTACCCTCCTGCATCAGCACACATCCCAAACCAACATAGGATGCATCACTATAGACTACAAACTCTTTCCCTGATTCAGGCTGAACCAAGATAGGAGCTTGCGTCAAAGCCGCCTTAAGCTTCTCAAAAGCTTGCTGTCTCGCTTCCGTCCACTCATACTTAACATCCTTTTGTAACAGCTTCGTCAAAGGAGAAGCAATCTTGGAAAGACCATCCACAAACCTCTGGTAGTATCCCGCCAAACCAAGGAAACTACGGACCTCATGAACAGACTTAGGAACTTTCCAGTTCATCACCGCCTCAATCTTCTGAGGATCAACACGAATTCCCTCAGCTGAGACCACATGCCCAAGAAATACCACCTCCTTAAGCCAGAACTCACACTTGCTCAGCTTAGCATAAAGCTGATTCTCCAACAAAGCTTGCAAAACAATCCTCAAATGCTCTTCGTGCTCCTCCTCAGTACGCGAGTACACGAGGATATCATCAATGAACACCACAACGAACTTGTCCAGGTATTCATGAAACACACGATTCATCATGTCCATGAAAGCAGCAGGAGCATTTATCAAACCAAACAGCATAACAAGGAACTCATAATGCCCGTACCTTGTCCTGAAAGCTGTCTTAGGCACATCCACATCCTTCACCTTCAACTGATAATACCCTGACCTCAAGTCAATCTTAGAGAACACTGCAGCTCCCCGAAATTGATCAAAGAGATCATCAATCCTTGGCAAAGGATACCGATTCTTGATAGTCAACTTGTTCAGCTGACGGTAATCAATACACATCCTCATAGTGCCATCTTTCTTCTTCACAAACAAGACTGGTGCACCCCAAGGTGACACACTCGGCCGGATGAAACCACGATCTAGCAGCTCTTGCAACTGTGTCTTCAGCTCCTTCAGCTCCTTAGGTGCCATTCTATAGGGAGTAATGGACACAGGAGTTGTATTTTCATACAGCTCAATTCCAAACTCCACCTCGCGATTAGGAGGTAAACCAGGCAACTCCTCAGGAAAAACACCAGGAATCTCCTTCACAACCCTGATATCTTGCACCCTCAACTCCTTAGAGCTAGGATTCATCACAAAAGCTAGATAAGCTTCGCAACCTTGCCTCAGCATCCTACTCGCCTCCAAGGTAGACACCACATTGGCAAGAAACTTCACATTCTCACCAACCACAACAACTTCATAATCATCCGCAAGCTTCAGTGAAACTCGCTTATTTTCACAATCTACCACAACACGATGCTCAGCAAGCCAATCCATCCCAAGGATCACATCAAAACCATAAAAAGGCAACTCCATAAGATCAACATGAAAAACATGTTCTTGAACAACCAAAGGACACCTTCTATAAAGCTTTCGAGTCACAACAGTTTCACCAAAAGAACTAGTGACACGAACACCAACATCCAAAGACTCAACAGGCAAACCAAGCAATTCAGCATGCTCACGCAAAATGTATGAATGCGTAGATCCAGAATCAATCAAAGAAAGCAATGACAAGGATTGCAAAGTAAAGGTACTTGCAATCACATCTGCATCATTCCTTCCCTCGCGCTGAGCATACACCCTAGCTTGGCCTCCACCTTCTGGCTGAATAGCCACAACATGAGCTACTCCACGACCTCCTTCCTCTCTCCTCTGGAAATTACCACGGCCGCGCCCACGACCTCTCTGTGGTGCAGCAACAACAGGAGCACGCTCTTGGCCACCAGCCAACCTCGGACAATCTCGCCTCAAGTGGTCTACAGAACCACAATTCCAGCATCCATTACCAGCTGCCGCGACAGGAGCTTGCACCTCCCTCACAGCACGAGGACAGTCACGCTTCATGTGACCACGTGAACCACAGATCCAACAAGCACTAGGATCAGCTCTAGCATTACCTCCTCTAGCAGGTGCACCACCACCGCTCTTTGCTGAGGACTGATACTTCTGATCACGTCCCTTCTTGTTCCGTCCACCTCCGGAACTAAACTCAGCTGATCTCTTTCCAGCACTTGCTCCAGCACTTTTCGCAGACAAACCCAAGTTCATCTCAATGTCCTTGGCTCGGCCCACCAACACATCAAAATCATCATATTCAGTGGCCAGCACATACATTTTCACATCCGTCACAAGACCATAACGGAACCTCTCGCACCTTGCTCGCTCATCAGGTATCAGCTCCGGTGCATACTGACTGAGTCGCACAAACTGCACTTCATACTCAGCCACACTCATGCTCCCTTGGGTAAGAGACATGAATTCACGCTTCTTCTCATCAAGATATCTCACTCCTAGATATCTCCGCTTGAACACATTCTGGAAGAATGTCCAAGTAACATCAGCTTCAGCCATCCCAGCTATGGTGGTCGTCCACCACGTATACGCATCGTCCTGCAGCAAGGACACAACACAACCCAGCTTTTGCACATCCGTGCAGCTCATCTGACCCAAAATACGCTTGGTACTCTCTAGCCAAGCTTCAGAACTCCCAGCCGATATACCCATGAACTCAGTCCCACCAAGACTGCGCAGACGTTCCAAATGTAGTCTAACTCCAGCATCTCCCTGATGCCCAGCTCCTTGAGCTCCAGCTACTGCTGCTCGAAAAGCACCCGCAATAGCTTGTACCAACATAGACATATCAGGCATAGCTTGCCCCTGACCAACCTCTGGTCCAGCAGCTCCAGCACCAGCTGCAGCTTCAGCTCTCTCACCTCCAGCACCACCACCAGGCGGAGGAGGGGGTAACACCGCACTACCCGTGTTCTCTTCATTCTCGTTCTCATTAGGAACCGTAGCTCGCACACTACCTCGTAACTCTCTACGTGGTGCCATACTTTTACCATGCAATCACAATGCAAATAAAACAAGTCAGGCCCAGCAAGGTAAGCAATCCAAGTATTCAAGCTCAATTTCATTCAAAATCAACATCATTTCATTAGCTTTTGTTTGGCAATGGGTACCCACATCATGCTACATCACAGCATACAATTCAATTGCATCCAAATCACAAGCCACTAAACATGCTTTCGATCAACAAGCATACAAGCCAAACATACTTCAATCATGCATACATTCATTCCCAATTACTCGAAAACTCAGCTCTGATACCACCAAATGTAACCCTCTTAACCCGGCCTAGACGGTTGACCCGAATTAAGAAAGTCACACGGGGAAAACCAAAGTCAACCCGAAAGTCAACCTTGATTAACGACCCTTTTTTTTCTTTTTAATCTTGTCTAGATGCACATTAACCCTAATTGTGATCACACAAACATCATACACAAAGATCACAAACATCAGAGATCAAACAGGGACCCAATTGAACAAATTACAACTTTAAGGACCAAATTGTAATTTCTGATAATTAAAAGGACTTAACCCAAATTAAAGTTACCAACTTGAAATTAATCAGGTTTCATGCTTCTCTGTGAAATTTCAGCTGAAAAGGACTTCCCAAACTCATACAATTGCACAAACAAGATTCAGGACCAAAATGCAAACAATTCAA
The DNA here is from genome assembly GCA_958450335.1 of Hibiscus tridactylites. Taxonomy (NCBI): domain Eukaryota; kingdom Viridiplantae; phylum Streptophyta; class Magnoliopsida; order Malvales; family Malvaceae; genus Hibiscus; species Hibiscus tridactylites. The sequence continues at coordinate 32,098,871 of OY288289.1, forward strand.
AACATATAACTGCCAATGTCAGCCCCCAACGGTCGACCGTTCCGGAACAGGCAGACCCCGTCTCGAAACACGGGCCGTTCCGCAACGCGTACCGGAACACGGGCTGGCAGTGGCCAAACCGTTTCGAAACGGTGCCTACCGTTTCGGACGCCTGGGTTCATTCAAGGCACCCGTTCCGAAACGGTGTGCACTGTTCCGAAACACCCTGCACAGATTGCAGCAAAATGCACACTTAAACATGCAATTGATCATTCAAACATGCTTCAATTGCCACCAAACTTTACCAGCATGCAATTCAACATATATAAGACTTACTAGCATCATCAAATCATCAAAACAACATCATATGAAAAAAGCCCCAAATCTATAGGCATGCTTCCTACACAAGTAAACCATTCAAGCACAAACTTCCAAAACAAGCATGTAATGATCCAATACAAAAACCAGCATTCTTATCATCATTCAACATACTTAGGGAGTTCCAAACACCTCCCAAAACATACACATCGGTCCCCCCATTGCCAAATTACCAAAAGCTAAAATGTACCAACAAAACCTTCCATACATTGAGCTCTACTTTCACTTGAATGCTTGCCCTCCTTGCTGCCCTCAAGGTTCCCTAATGTTCTGCATTATTGAATTAAGAAAACGAAAGAGAGCGTAAGCAAAAGCTTAGTGAGGAATGCTCTTAAAAACCATTCAATAATGCATTTAAAAACATTTATAAATCATGCTTTAAATCAACCTTTGCACATGCTCAAAAGCATACATAAAACAAGCATCTCATGCTTCATAACATAACATGTCATATTGGCTCAAGTGATTGATTCCATTTCTTTAAAACAAGTTCATCAACTTTCCCAAGGACTTTTAAACACATTGGCCCCAAGGACTTTTAAACACCTTGGCCATGGACTTTTAAACACCATGAAAGAGGACCACACAAGGACTTTTAACCACCTTTGTGTCCATAACTTGATTCACCCCAAGGACTTTTAAACACCTTGGCCCCAAGGACTTTTAAACACCTTGGCCCCATGGACTTTTAAACACCATGGCCCCATGGACTTTTAAACACCATGGCCCCATGGACTTTTAAACACCATGGAAAGGATCACCTAAGGACTTTTAACCACCTTAGTGTCCGCAACAAGAACCATCCAAGGACTTTTAACCACCTTGATGTTCTTAAGTAACAAGGCTCACTCATGGACTTTTAACCACCTTAGTGACCTTAACCTTTTTTAAAACATCACTTGCCAATAAACATCATTTTCATCAATTAATCCATTGTTTTAAAGCATTAAACCAAGCCATATTCATCATGCATTTAAAAGCATCAAACCACATTTAATCAATGTACAAAAACAAGGAACTCTTACCTAGAGTTTCCTTCAACATATGGCTTACAACATCAGCAAATACCATGCTAAATCATGCTTTCAAAACAGTAATTAAAACATGCAATAAACCACTTTGCATCACAACAAAATCATGGCCACCACTAGAGAGTAATTCCGAAAACTTACACTTGAGCTTAGGAAACTTGTTTAGACTTAAACTAAGCTCCCAAGACATTGGTTTCAAAGCCGAAAACCCAATTTCACACACGCACTCACCGATTCCACTTTGCTTCAAGCCAAAGCACCAAATCAAGCTTCCGGATCAACAACTCTTGGATCCAAAGATGCCTCCCCTGTTTCAACACATCAAAGCAGAGGATTAATGCATCATCATGCATTAATTGCTTCAATGAAAGCACCTAAACTCGCTGCTCTCATCCACACACCATTTTCGGCCACCAAACACAACCGAAAATGCATCCAAACCACTTCTAAACAAAGCCCAGCCATAAACCAGCAAAACCACACATCCTTTAACATCATATAACATCTAAAAACAACCTATTAACATCCTTATACCTCCAGCAACATCAGATCCACAAAATCACCTCAAGAACAACCTTGAATCACAAGCTAAACTTAGGAAACTCAACCTATCCGGGATTGCATTAATCAAAACTCAATTCCTTATCAATTTAGAGTTCATTTAACATCAAAAACACATCTCAAATCACAGATTAATCAGATCTAACGAAAATCACCAAATCTTGCATTATAAGCCAAGATCCATTTCACCACTTAAAAACCTTTAATAAAACATCAATTAAGGATTGAAAACTTAGGAATTTCAGTAAAGAACTGATAGTTTAGAGGAGAAGGACGTTCTTACCTCCAAACTTGAGTTTCACCTCTTTTTGGAATCAAAAACCTTGTTGAATCAAGTAGCAATTGAAGAGGTTTTGTAGATATGTTGATTAGGAATCAAAAGAGAGTTGAAAGGAGGGATTTATGTGAGAAAATCAGATCAAATTCTCTGGAGAGAAAGTGTTTGGGTTGAGAGAAAATGAGAGAAAGAAAATTGAGAAAAGTTAGTTATCCAAAATAGCCAAATGGCTTTCCCTCCACTTCTAATATGTTTAAAATCAGAATTAAGTCTTAAAATATCTTACAAAAATCTGGAGAAACTCCCTTTGGGTAAATAGCTCCTTAAAGATTCAAAGTTTCAACCCTTTATAAAACAGTCACCAAACTTTCGAAAATTACATTTTGGTCACTAGCCAAAATGTCACACTTCCAAAACTCATTTTCCAAAATTGATTTCACAGTTCACTTAATTATATTAAAAGATGATTTTAGAACATTTTTCCATATTTTTAATGCAACCCGAACTAGGCTTTCCTAATTCCACCTCTTTAGATTCGAACAGCACTTTGACCAAACCGGTCAACGCCCAAAACTCCTAAGCCCAAAACTGGGGCGTTACAAGAGTCAAACCCTTGTACCCAATTGAGTGATTTTCAATTGTATTCATCTTTTATCAATTTGGGATGAGTGAACTTTTAATTTGGGGCAAATATTCTACCTTGTGAGGTTAATCTTTCATTAACCAACAATCCTTGTATTTGAGAGAGTCTTGGTTAATCTTTGGGTAGAAAGATTAATCGATTGTAAGGTTTCCACCTAATCCGAGAAAAGGGGACGAATTTCTAGTGAAATTGGATGAAAATCCTTAGTGGGAGCTAAGGTAGTGGATGTAGAGCTTGTTCTAAGCTTGAACCACTGTAAATTGCCTTGTCTTCATTTTCTACATTTTTAATTTGCTCCCTTTATTTTTAAAATGCCAATTCACCCCCCTTTTGGCCATTTTCGATTTCATTGATCCAGTTAACAAGAACCCTTGAGAGCATTGAGCTTCATGGTCTCCAAATCCTTTGCCTCGATTGATCCACTTAACAATTGGTATCAGTGCCTAACTCTTTGTGGGACTCACATCCACAAGAGAAGATCCTAGAAGAAGATGAATCAACCTTCGAATCAAGCCATTGCATCTACCTCCGGCCAAAACTTCCTCGAGTCACAATAGATCATCAAGCCACCATTTTCAATGGGGATAATTATCCCTATTGGAAAAACAGAATGATGCTCTTCTTCAAGTATAATTATAAACAAAGGAAAGATTTGGATCGAATACCTTGAATTATTGGAATGATTTTTTGATCGAACGTGATGCTAATTGCATATATTGTTTTCGAATGGTTTTGATATTTTTCAAGATATTATGGCACCGAAAAAGAGACAGAGGGAATATTTGACTTCTAGTTTATCCAATCCCACTTTGGACAACGAGGGTATTACTAAATCGAACATTGGTTTTCTTCTTCAAAATAGTTTTCCAACCCCCTCGGCAATAGCTCATTATAAACAATAACAAGCCTTTCTAATCCGGGATGAACGAGTTGTTTCAATCCCTTTTCTAAACTCCAAACGGTTTAAGTTCAAATAACATAGGTTGTTACAACAATGAAAGCTTTTACCTTTTTTCAGTGTTCCCCCAATTATGTACCAAAACCTTGTTTTAATTTTCTTTGCTAATGCCCGATGTGTCCATGACCAAGCTAGAGAGAGTGTTATTGCCATTGACTCCTACCTTATGGGCAAAAAGCTTTGAATTGATCAAACCATTTTATGCAATGTTTTTGGGGTTGAAAACTTGGGAATTGATGATGAACACTCATTGGGGCACTCTCAACTTGGCTCCATCACCATCCATGATGCTCATGACTGTATCCTCCATCTCATCATCTCATGGTGGATTTTCCCTTCTAGTGGGAAATCCTCTACCATACTCCAGGTTGATTAGTTTTTGCTCCGTTGTTTTCGAGAGGGTAAGCGCCCAAATCTTTGCCAAATTATGTTTTCTGACTTGGTTTATCTTGTACAACACCGTCACACCGATCAAGTCAAGTCCTTTTCCTATGGCACAACTTTTAGCTTCTTGTTCCATTCCTTGGAGATTGATTGTTCCCATGATGCTGTCGAGCCTCTAGGTTCTGCCCATTGACGAACACTCTCTTACTCGCGCTCACTTTGAGTTCATTAATCATGAGTGAGTTCGTGTTGCTCGCCCTCCTCCTTAAGAAGATCAACCGCCTTCGGTCGCTCTTCAAGGTCCACAAGTCCAACAAGCTCAATCTTCCATTGATGGACTCATGGCATATCTCAATAAGCAATTCACCGCCTTAGGGAATAACATGGATGCCATATTTGCCGCCATTGATACTCGCTTTACATCATTGGAGGATCGAGTCAAGGCCATTGAACAACAGAAAACTTCCATGGATGTCTCTCTCACTACCTTTCATGGTGCTTGGCTCAATCATACTCAGAGATCTCAAACCAACAATGATGATGAAGACGAAGAGGAAGAGGATGAAGATGATGGGGACGAGTAGTTTTTTAGCATACCATCTCATTACATATCATATTAGGATTTCTTTTTATGCACCTTTATGTTAGAAACCCTATGTTTTGATTTTGTTTTTAGGATTAAGTTTGGATTCAAGTTTGAAATTACTTTGAACTATTATTGCTTTGGATTTCATTTTGAGTTTTAATGCTATTATGTTGGTTTAATTATTCTTTGTACTTCATTGCTACATCTTGCCTCTATCCTTGAATGTTTGCATTGATTTGATCTAACAAAAAGGGGGAGAAGTGTAAAACATAAATATTTATAAGTCTTCGAAAACCAATCTTAAATTAAGGGGGAGTAAACTTCTCAAAGTTTTTAAAATACTTAAAAATTTAGTTTGGTTATGTTATATCAAAAAGGGGGAGATTGTAAAACTCAATTTGATTTTGATATAATAAAGTGTCTAAGGACTAATTTGTAAAATTAATTTTTTTAAGTATCTCGAAGTCTCAAAAATTGACAAGCAAACTTGAAACAAAATATTTCTAAGTGAAATAAATTGTTTCAAGAAAAATTTTCTAAGTGTAATAGACCAAAACTTGTTTGTATGCCAAGGCGTATCGATACGCTATAGCCGCATCGATACGGTTTTTAGGTTCTGGAATTTTAATCGATAAAAGCATACCGATACGATTTTACATGTATCGATACATTATTTTACATGGGATTAACTTTAAGGCATATCGTATTGATACGGTAAGTCCCAGTATAAATACGGTTGGATCTGATTTAATAAATCTTTGCATTTAAAGTTTTTGATCGTTACTTATCAGTTATAATTTCAGCAAAATTCAAACGGTCGTTAGACCGTATCGATACCCCCATATAGAGTATCGATACACTTTTTACAAAAGTTTTCCTTAGGATTCCAGTGAGCAAAATTCGTATCGAAACGGTCATAGAGTATCGATACGCCCATGTTTTTACACTATACTCGTACCAATACGCCCTTACAACGTGTCGATACCCCCTCGTAAATGTGCACTACGACTCTTTCTGTTTTGAGACAAGTATCGATACGGTTGTTCGAGTACCGATATGTTAGGTTGTAGAAGTGCATTTATTGCGGGAAAAATGAAGCCCAATGACTCAATTGATAATGTCAACCACCAGAATGGATTGAAATCAATGCAAGGGTATATAAACAAGCCTAAAAAGCATCAACAACTATTAAACTTAATTGCAACAATCCAAGTACAAATCCAAACCTTTGAGCTATTAGAGTCAAACCCTTGTACCCGATTGAGTGGTTTTGAATTGTATTCATCTTTTATGAATTTGGGTTGATTGAACTTTTAATTTGGGGAAAATATTCGATTGGTCCACTTAACAAGAACCCATGAGAGCATCGAGCTTCAAGGTCTTCAAGTCTTTTTGCCTCAATGATGGCAGTTCTTTTCCCATCCCATGACTCTGGAATATAATAGAGGAGTTTTTCGGACAAGATTGTCTTTGGGGATGACTTCTCTAAACCCTTTGAGACTGTTGACAATGCTGGAGAAATGATCGAACATCTTTTTAACATTCTCATTGGGCTTCATCTTGAAATTCTCGTAGCTCAAGTTTAGGAGTCCAATCTTGGTCTCATTTACATCGTTGGCGCCCTCATAAGTGGTCTCGAGCATGTCCCACACCTCTATTGCACTTGTATTTGAAGACATCTTCGAGTACATATTCGGTCCAAGTGCACAAAAGAGCATGTGCAAGGCCTTGTGATTAACTTTTAGCTTCTGTCTTTCTTTATCCGTCATTTCACGCTTCGATTTTGGAACTTGCCTATCTCCTTTGTGCGTCATCAGAATGGATGATCCATCTTTGATTACATCCCAAAGGATTTAATCATTTGACTTGATGAATAGCCTTATCATATTCTTCTAGTAGGTATAGTTGTCTCTATTGAAGAAAGGCGGTTTGGTGATCGATTGAGACTCGGACAAGATATTACCGGAAGTAGATGTCATGGCTTGATTGTTGGATTGATGTATCTCTCCTAGAATCGACTGAAGAGGATGTTAATCCTTCCAATGTGTCTAGCTCCAATACCAATTGTTGAGATGATTAATCGAATGCTAATTGCCAAGAGAGGGGTTAGTTGGCAATTAAAAAATTGAAGGGAGGAAGTTTGAAAGATAAACTTAATGGACAAAATATTTAGAGTGGTTCAAGCTTCTAACAAGCTCTACATCCACTACCTTAGCTCCCCAATGAGGATATCAAACAATTCACAATTGAATTTGTCCCCTTTTTTAGGTGTAGGAGGAAACCATTCCAAAGCGATCAAACTTTCTACCCAAATCTTGATCAAGATCACTCTTATACAAGAAGTTGTGACAAACTGAAATTGACCTCTCACAGAGGCTTTTAATTTTCCCAATTACAAGTGAACTCTCCCTAAACATGAAATAAATGATTATAATGAAAAATCACAAGTTGGGTACAAGAGTTTGATTCTAAAAGGCTCAAAGAGATTGGATTTTTGCTTGAATGCTTTTCACTTGATAAATAGTTGTTGTTGTAGCTTTTGAGTCTTGCTTTTATATCCCCTCATTGATTTCAAATCGTTTGGGTAGCCGAGATCACAACTAGAGTCGTTGGAGACCATTTTTCCAGCAATAAATGTACTTCTCAGGCAGGGCGTATTGGTACAAAGGAGCCCTATTTCGGTACTTGTAAGACAGAATCTAGTCGTTGCAAGAGCAAATGCAGCAGCGTATCGATACACGAGAAGGCATATCAAAACGGTCTTAGAGTAAATTGGGGGTCGTATGAAACGGTTTGGGCCATATCGGTACAATATTTGCTCACTAGAATCTGAGGTAAAAGTCTTTGATAAATTGCATCGATATACCTAAGGGGCGTTTCGAAACAGAAAGCTTGTTTTTGCAAAGGAGTATCGAAATGGTCATCACCCATATCACTACAGTATAACAGACTTTTAAAGCTTTAACTAACATTCAACGATCGAAAAATTTAATTCAAATATTTTAAAAATAATAAGACCCTGTATTGGTACGCTAACGTGTCATACCGAAACTGAGGATCGGTACGCCTAAGACGTGTACTGAAACTCATAAGTGTAAAACCCAGGTTGAAGGCCGTATCAAAATGAGCAAGCCCATATCGGAACACCCTATCAAAACGGGGTGAGCCGCATAGAAACGATGTGTTCAATTAAAATTCCATTAGCCAAAATCTGTATAGAAATGCTATAGGGCGTATGGATATGCCTGGGCGATTTGGTACAGTTTTGCTTGAAACACTTGGAAAATTTTAGGGTTTAAGTTTTGAGTTTGAGTGAGACTTTTGAGTACTTAAAAATTTATTCACTTTTGCGAATTGGTTCTTAAATAATTTGTTATATATTAGAATGAAACATAGGTTTTACACATACTTGAGCAAAACATAGATTTTGGCTCTCTTCCTTGCTCGCTAGCTACCTCATTCACTTACTTCTCTGTATTGATGAGAAAAGAGAGCGTAAGCATAAATGCATAGTGACAGATGCTCAAAGAAAACACTCATCAATGCATTAAAAACCATTTATGTCAAAACAAATGTTTAAACATCATGCCAAAACATCTTATGCTTCTCAAACCAATTTGAAGCTATGCACAAAACCATTGTTAAACATGTATCATGATTCTCTAGCAAACACATATGCTAACCTCAATTTAAGCCTTAACATGATTAACCAACCAAAGCAGGCTTAAAGAGAAAACATGTATAAGTCTCATTATACAAAACACAACCATTTTCCATGATACATCATCTTGTTGCGTGCCAAAAGTCCTATCGCAATGTAGTGCAAGTGTACACGACACAAGTAGTAAAGTGATACTTGAAGTATCAAATATCATCTCCATAGGGACTGGAAATAGCCTTATCTTATAATTGTTGCATGAGAGAGAAAAAATGTTTAAACTGTTTGTAGAGTAATTGTGAATAATAACTAAATTAAAGGGGTAAAAGATCAGGTTTAAGAAATAGGCATATTGATTTGCTCGGTAGTGCAGGTGTTGCACTGAAGAGAAACTTATGTTCTTTCGTCGTCCATGTCGCGACATAAGTTTGTTGTTATCGCGGTAGCGATCACACAACTTTTTACTTCAAGCTTGACAAGAATCCCTGCTATGACTTGTGCTATCCCTAGGCTCAAGTGTTGTTGTTCAACACTTCTTAGATGATACCTCCCGGCGTGAATCGAAGGGTGAACACCAATGTTGTTGGATTCTTCTTTAGCCACTTAACCTCGTTTTTATCCCTAAGTCGAGATGGTTTAACCATAAACTAGAAAATGCATATTTATTCCGTTCGTATGCTTGACTCTCCCGATATCAAACAAATGGATAACCTCACAATGCTCCCCCGATACTCTTGCGAGATATGAAAACAAGAATAAATAAACTTGAAGTTTTATTGCTTGAACATAAAATTTCCTAAAACAATACAATCCTTGCAACTACTTTACAGAATCAACCCTTAGCCCTAGGGGAAGTTCAGAACATGATGAGAAAAGGGAAAACGACAAGGGTTTTTGGGAAGACAACTAAGAATGAAATATCCTTCCCTAGGTCTAATTACATGCCTTTATATAGGCCTTGGGTCCAAGTTTTCTAATATGGCGAGAATACAAGTTTAAACTAAAGTACAACTCTAGTAAAGATTAAATCTTCTGAGTAGATGCCTTTAATTCGTTCTCTTTTCTTTGTTTGGGTTTCTTCCTTGAACTTTGGGCTTGGCCTTCATTTTGACCCAGGGCTTAGAAAAATATAGGAGTGGTCCATGATAGACCGGCTTGAATTCCTCTTCCTATCGAGCTCAACTTCACTTTTCCCTTTCACCAATGATGTCGTCATGGCTGCCACGGCAGCGTTATCTCCTTGACTTCAGTCTGTGATCCAGCTTTGCTCCCTTGCTGCCCTGAGTCTGCCATAGCAGATACCTGCAAAAGTGGCCAAATTCAGTAGCAACTGCACCATTTTATCTATTTGTGATGTATATGTGAAAATCTATCCTAAATGCAAATGAAATACGCATGAATGCAGCATAAATATGGGTACATGAGGGGTAAAATATAGAACTTTTATACACTCAACACACCCTCAAACTCAAGTTCTTGCTTGCCCTCAAGCAAATACTACCTACTAAAAATAAAAAACTTTTTGGCTTGGCTTAATTCAGTGAACCTTTCCTTACCTACCAATTATTCCCTATCAAGGGCAATACCTTGTCGAGAGTTTCTGGATTTATTCGGAACCATACTATAATTCTTGTGTGGTGTGTGCTAGTTTTGTGAACAACTATGTGTCTAGACTCCTTTAATCTACCAGAATAAGCATGCTTACAAACTTGAGTTTATGCCTAATTCATTTTTTCTAGAGGCAATTCTTAGGCTCCTTTAGTTTTTTCTGACGCTTGATTTAACTGCATCTTTTATGGAGGCAATTCTTAGGCTCCTTTAGTTTTTCTAACTTAAGCTCAAAGAGAAATCTCCTAAAATCAATGCATGGCAGTTTTGCAAGCAAATGAGTATGAATTTTTCCTTTTTTATTCTTTTCCTAGAACCAGTGACAGGCACCTCTTGGGGCAATGTCAAGTAAGTAAACATTCCTATTCCAGTGTACTACATATGTCTAGATAGCATAAGAGTCACAAAGAGTGTTGTTCAAATCAGAATTGTAGTAAGGTTCTAAACAATTCCTAAAATTTCCTAAAGGCACTATCACGATAGAGTATGTCACGATAGGTAAGTTTAGTTCAAAGACATAAGTCAAATTTTTTAACCAAAAATAAACTTAATAATAACTAAAATATAGACACAAATTTAAGACATAACTACGACTTCATTGATGAGGGATGCCACCCCCAAACTCGAGGGTTGCATTGCCCTCAATTCCTGAAAACATGAAAGAAAAAAACAAAAAAATAAAATACATCACAAAAGAAATAAAACAGCAAAGACAATAATATATAAGATGGAAACTTAAGTTGAGGAGTTGTCATCGTTGTTGCTGCTGATCTGGAGCTGTAGGCGGGCAGTGACTTTCATGGCAGGGGCCGGCATTGTGCTAGGGGAGGCAGAGGCTACCTTCTTCTTTGCTTCCCGGGGTGGCTGGACATGTGTTGGTGAGATGTGTGGGGGCTTGTCCAGTACCTCGATCTCATCATCAGAGCTGCTGCTGCTGCTGGCAGATCTGCCTTGGCCGGATGGTCCTTTGACAGTCTCGTTGAGCTTCTTCCTTTTCATTGGTGGGAAGTCCTTGGAGATGTCTCGAGCAACTGAGGGCCCGGGATCAGAATCATGTCAGACGGAGGAGAAGGAGAACCCTTCCCAATATTCAGGGTCGATTTCCGGGAGGGGGTCCTTTCTCTTCTCTCCTCTGGCTATGGAAGACTGCCTGCCGCAATCTCCTGTCATGGCAGGGGTAGGTGTGGAGGCAGAAGATGGAGTTCTGGTGCTCGCAGCAGGGGTAGGTGTAGGTGTGGGGGCAGCAAAGAACTGTTCTTTGTCTGTCGACAGTGTTGTTGTGGGAGGATGGCATGATGCGCTTCTTCACATAGTGATTCCACAATTTGGCATGTGGAGTCAACTGAGTTCTCTTCACCGTCCATCGGTGTTCCACTCTGTCCCTTCCTCGCTGAGCTCTACCATGACTATGTCGTAGTCTGCCGGCGACAGACTGTTACTGCCGTAGAGGGTTGTTTACCTGGAACTGTTACTGACGTGGTGTCTTTACTGTCGACGACAGCGTAGAATTCCCTGACGAGTGTGATGTTCATCTCCTCTAGTTGGGCAGCAAATTGCTGCCATTTGAGGGATTGGATTTTTCTGGCTATGAAGTTTTCGAGCCCTAGGTCTCCCGTGGGTTATGTTTAGATAAACCCTCTTTCCTCCCACATGTCCTTCTTCTGGAAGGAGCTATAGTATCTCGTGGCTGAGTCGGTGGAGGCGAAGCGGTCTGGAATGGCGAAGCGGGTTGGGGTGGAGACTGTTGTGGCAGAAGTGGAGGCAACACTTCGCCGGGTTTGTCTGCTAGTCATTTTGCAAGGACTATAGAAAATGTAAAGAAAATTTTTAAGATCTAAATAGAGGAAACAAGTTGAGAGAATGAGAATGAGGTGAGAAGCGAATAGTGAATGGGGTTTATATATAAGTGTGATTTTCTTCTCGTTGGAGCTGTAACAGCAGGCACGAATAACGGGCCTAGCTGTTACGCGGTTTCTGACGCGTTTGTCACGCGTTTGTGTGTTTGTAGCGCGTCTTTTACGCGTTTGTGTGTCTGCCGTGACAGCTCCGTGACATGTTGTCTTCTCCTCGACTGTTGCGACAGCTGATGACAGGTTGTGACGACATACTCGTTCGTTGGGCTTTTTGGGTTGTTGTGGGTGTGATGGGTTGGTTCATTCCTTCTCTTTTCCTTGCTTCCTTTGTTTCCTAAAAATAAATAAATAAAATATTAATTCCTAAAATAAAATAATTAAATCTTAATTCCTATTAAATAGAATAAAATAAAATAAAATAAAAACTAAGTTAAATTAAGGATGCCTTGAGGGGCATCTCCTAAAGTAACTACTTCCTGCATCCTTGGGGCTTCAGTCCCCTGATAATGTTTTAGTCTCTGTCCGTTGACTTGGAACTGGTGCCCGTCCTTTAGGGATTTGATTGTGATGGCATAGTGGGAAAAAACCTAGACAACTTGGAAAGGACCGAACCATCTAGATTTAAGCTTTCCTGGGAAAAGTTTTAACCTAGAATTGAATAACAACACCTGCTGCCCTGGGCAGAACTGACTTGGCAGCAGTTTCCTGTCGTGCCACTTTTTGGTTTTATCTTTGTAGATCTTGGCATTGTCGTAGGCCATTGCTCGAATTTCTTCAATTTCATTTAAGTCCAATAGCCTATTTTGTCATGCCTTATCCCAGTCCAAATTTTCCCCCTTGATAGCCTAGTAAGCTCTGTGTTCTATCTCAACAGGTAAATGACATGCTTTCCCATAGATGATTTTATAGGGTGAAATTCCCAATGGTGTTTTGAACGCTATTCTATAAGCCCAAAGTGCATCATTGAGGTGTAAAGACCAATCCTTTCGAGTGGGTTTAACCATCTTCTCAAGTATGTTCTTTACTTCTCGGTTGGATATCTCGGGCTGTCTATTGGTTTGAGGGTCGTATGTTGTTGCAATATGGTGCTTTACTTCATATTTTCTCAAGGTGGCAACAATTACTCTGTTATCAAAGTGTCTACCCTCATCACTGATGATCGCCTTGGGAATGCCAAATCTGGAGAAGATATTCTTGTGCAGAAATCTTTGAACAATTTTGGCGTCATTTTTCTGAGTGGCAATCGCCTCTACCCATTTGGACACATAATCCACTGCCAGTAGGATGTGAAGATTCCCACAAGATGCTGGGAATGGTCCCATGAAGTCGATTCCCCATACATGGAAGATTTCGACTTCTAAAATGTTCTGCAGTGGCATCTCATGCCTTCTCCATATGTTCCCAGTTCTTTGGCATTTGTCAAAGCCCTTGTAAAAGGCTTGTGCATCTTTGAACAATGTTGGCCAATAAAGACCGGATTGCAAAACTTTGGCAGCAGTTTTGTTTCCACCTAGGTGTTCTTCATATGGGGAAGCATGGCAATGGTGAAGCACGGCTTCCTGTTCATCCTATGGCACGAATCTTCTGATAGTCTCATTTGCACATTGTTTGAAAAGAAGAGGTTTGTCCCAATAATAATGTTTTGCATCATTTTGGAACCTCTTCCTTGCTTGGTAATTAAGTTCAGGGGGTAGTACCCCACTAACTATGTAATTCACAAAATCAGCGTACCAAGGGATGTTAGTAAGCTTACCTGCCGTCATGGCTGTCGCGGCATTGGTGATGGCAGCGAACATCTGCTAGTCTAGGAAGGTCTCCAATATGTTGGTTTTATTTGATTGACTCCTTCCCGTCTCTAATCTCGACAAGTGGTCTGCTACTTGGTTTTATGTTCCCTTTTTATCCTTGATATCAATGTCGAACTCTTGCAGTAGCAGAGTCCACTATATCAGTCTTGGTTTTGCATCCTTTTTCGTGAACATATACTTCAGTGCTGAATGGTTTGTATGGACCACCACTTTCGTTCCAAGTATGTAAGGACAGAACTTGTCGATTGAGAACGCCACTGCTAATAGTTCCTTCTCTGTCCTGGTGTAGTTCACTTGGGCATCATTCAATGCTTTGATGGCATAGTAGATTACGTGGAAGAGCTTATCCTTCATCTGCCCTAGTGTTGCCCCTACAACGTAGTCACTAGCATCACACATTATCTCCAATGGCAAACTCCAGTCTGGTGGTTGTATGATCGGAGCTGTTACTAGCTTCACTTTTAGAATTCTGAATGCCTCAGTACATTCAGTATTAATGTCAAAGGGGCGGTTCTGCTCCAGTACGTGACATAAGGGCTTGGTAATCTTCGAGAAATTGGCAATAAATCGTCAATAAAACCCAGCATGTCCTAAGAAACTCCGAATCCCTTGACTATGGTGAGTGGTGGCAGCTTTTTGATGACTTATTTTTTTTCTCTGTCTACCTCTATGTCGCTTCAACTTACCTTGTGGCCTAGTACTATCCCTTCATCCACCATGAAGAGGCGTTTTCCCCAGTTCAAGACCAAGTTCGCCTTTTCACATCTTTCAATCACCTTCTGTAGGTTGCTTAAACAACCTTCAAAACTGTCTCCAAAGATGGAAAAGTCGTCCATGAAAATTTCTAGGAAGTCATCCACCATGTCGGAGAATATTTCCATCATGCATCTTTGGAAAGTTGCTGGTGCATTGCAGAGTCCAAATGGCATTCTCCGAAAAGCATAAGTGTCGTACGGGCATGTGAAGGTAGTTTTCTCTTGATCCTTCGATGCAATGGCTATCTGATTATAACATGAGTAACCATCAAGAAAACAATAGTAAGGTTTCACTGTTAATCTGTCAAGCATTGGATCAATAAAAGGTAGGGGAAATGGTACTTCCGGGTAGCTTTGTTAAGCTTCTGGTAATCCATACAAACCCTCAAATCGGTCATAGTCCTGGTTGGGATTAACTCGTTTTCTTCGTTGGTCACCACATTTATTCCTCCCTTTTTGGGTACGCACTGCACCGGGATCACCCACTTACTATCCGAGACGGCATATATGATTCCGACATCAAGCCATTTGATAATCTCTTTTCTCAACACTTCTCGCATAGCGTCGTTTAAACATCTCTGGGCATTAATAGTCGGCTTATGATCATCTTCCAAGAGCATTTTGTACATACATAATGTCGGAATGATGCCTTGGATTTCAGCTATTGTCCATCCAATGGCCTTCTTATGTTGTTGTAGCATTCCAATTAGTTGTTGCTCCTGTTTCTGCATTAACTTGGAAGAGATGATTACGGGCAACGTATCATTTAAACCAAGAAAGATGTATTTAAGCTGCTCTGGCAGGGGCTTAAGATATAAAACAAGCGGCTCTTCAATTGTAGGCTTTTGGATTATATGTTCATTCGAGGTATAATTTAGGGGCTCGGAGAACATACCTGGACGATTGCCTATCCAATTTACCTCCTCATGACCTTTAGTGTTAGATGTTTCTGAATCGGAGGAGTCACTGTCGTCGTTGCTGCCGTGACAGTCTTCTAGATGACTGATGTGACAGTGACCAAATTTTATGTCATGGAAGCTCGACCTGATGCAGGGTTGGTCAAGGATTACTTCAGCGATGGCCTTGCACTCTTCTTCTGCATCAGCATGTTTAATTTCTTGGAGAACATTGAGTTTTATTTCTTGATCATTCACTCTGATGGTCAGTTCTCCTTTCTCTACATCGATCACAAATCTGCCTGTGGCTAGGAAGGGTCGCCCTAGGATGATGGTGCGTTTTCATCATCTTCAAAGTCTAACACAAGAAAGTCAGGAGGAAAAATGAATTTATCCACTCTTACCAGAATATCTTCGATCTTCCCTTCTGGTTGTACGTAAGAGTGGTCTGCCAGCTGCAGCATGACTGTCGTGGGTCGTGCTCGTCCAATACCTAATTTCTGAAACACATATTTTGGCATTAAATTTATGCTAGCACCAAGATCACAAAGTGCCTTACCCACGAATTTGTCACCAACTATGCACGGTACGATGAAGCTCCCAAGATCCTTATTCTTCTGGGGTAGATGCCTGTGCAAGATAGTCATGCATCCCTCTGTCATTCTTACCGTTTCGAATTCCCCAAGTCTGATTCTTTTTGACATGGCGTCCTTGAGAAATTTCGCATAACCGGGCATCTACTTGATGGCGTCGAATAGCGGTATATTAATGTGCACCTACTTAAAACTATCATAAATCTTTTTGAGCTGGTACTCTTGTTTCTATTTTCGTAACCGCTGTGGAAAAGGAGGTGGAGGACGGTAATCTTCAAGACGTCCTTCACATGGCATTCGGATCTTAGGAGGTTTAGGTTCTTCAGCATTCTCTAATTTCTCCTCTGTCCCATCTGCTGTCGTGACAAGTATGTCGGCAACGGGTTGCACTTCCACTGTCGGGGTAGTGTTCACGGCATGTGTATATCATCGATGAACACCACCACAAACTGATCCAAGAACTCATGGAACACATGATTCATCATGTCCATGAAAGCAGTAGGTGTGTTGGTCAACCCAAACGGCATCACTAAGAATTCGAAATGTCCGTACCTTGTCTGAAAAGTCGTCTTAGGTACGTCCACATCCTTTACCTTTAATTGGTAATACCCTGACCTAATGTAAGTCTTAGAAAACACGGAAGCTCCTTGAAACTGATCATAGAGATCATCAGTCCTTGGCAAAGGATACTTGTTCTTGATCGTAAACTTATTCAGTTGCCGATGATTTATACACAGCTGCATTGTTCAATATTTCTTCTTTACAAACAACACCAGTGCACCCCAAGGTGATACACTCGGCTGGATGAACCCTCGGTCCAGCAACTCCTAAAGTTGTGTTTTCAACTCTTTTAGCTCTTTAGGTGCCATGCAATAAAGATGAATGGACACCAGAGTCGTATTCTCGTACAACTCTATACCAAACTCAACTTCTCTGTTTGGCGGCAGCCCCGGCACATAGCAAGATAAGCCTCACAACCCAGAAAATTGCAAACGGTTCTAATGTCCTGCACACGTACATCTTTTGTGCCAAGATTCATCACATAGGCAAGATAAGCCTCACAACCCAACCATAACATACGATTTGCTTCCAAAGCCGAAATCACATTAGACAAGATTTTCACATTCTCACCTACTACCACAACCTCATAATAATCGGTAAGCTTTGAGGTGACTCACTTAACATCAAAGTCAACCAATACTCTATGCTCAAATAGCCAATCCATACCAAGGATTTCATCTAACCATAAAAGGGTAACTCCATCAAGTCTACAAGAAAAACATGACACTGAACAGACAAGGGACACCTCCGATACAACTTCCTAGTGACTACAGTCTCACCAAAAGAACTAGTCACTTGCATTCCTACTTCAAGCACCTCAACAGGTATATCAAGTATATGCGCATGCTCACTCAGGATATAAGAATGCGTGGATCCAGAATCAATCAAAGCCAACAATGATAAAGACTGGAGATCATAGGTACCTGCGATGAAATCGATATCGTTGTGCTCCTCGCGCTGAGCATAGACCTCGTAAGACCGCCTCCCTCAGGCCGAACTGCTACAACATGAGCAATGCCTCGCTGACCCTCATCTCTCCTCTAGAAATTTCCTCAGCCACGCCCACAACCTCTCTAAGGTGCAGCCACAGTAGGTGCACGTCCCTGGCCTACACTGACCGACCAACAGAGGACACTCCCTCCTCATGTGATCTGTTGAACCACAATTCCAACAAGAATTCCCTATCACCCAACAGGAGCCTGAGCCTCCCTAGCCGCACGAGGACAATCTCGCCGCAGATGACCCCGAGAACCACACGTCCAGCATGTGTTCTTATCTGCCCTAATCTTGTCTCCCTATACTGGTGTACCATGTCCAACATTACCTCGCCTAGCAGCAGGTTGATATCTCCTATCTCGACCTCTCTTGTTCCGGCCACCACCGGAACTAGACTCAACTGCTCTCTTTTCAGAGCTAGAACCACCTCCACGAGATGACAGACCCAAGTTTTGCCTAATGTCCTTAGCTTGAAATACAAGCACATGGAAATATGTGTAGTATGTAGCCAACATATAAGTTTTGACTTCATGCACCAGCCCATACCGAAAGTAATCACAACGTTTCCTCTCACTTGGCATCAACTCAGGGGCATACTGGCTCTGACTTACGAACTGGACCTCATACTCAGCCATAGTTAGGTTTCCCTGAACAAGTGACATGAATTCACGCTTCTTATCATCCAAGTATCTCACACCCAGATACTTTCTATTAAAGGCACCTCGAAAGAACTCCCAATCTACCTCATTGGGTTCCACACCAGTGGTGACAGTCGTCCACCAACTATAAGCGTCACTCTGGAGCAAAGAGACAATGCATCCTAGCTTACGCACATCATTACATCCTATATGGTACATGATACGAATCGTGCTAGCCAACCAGGCTTCTGACGCCTCAGGAGACATTCCATAGAACTTAGCAGCTCCTAAACTCCTCAGCCTTTATAAAGGCAAACCCTCCTACCTAGTTGTAGGGGCCTCAACATGCGCTCCGGCTACCATAGCCTAAAACTCTCCGGTGATTGCATGAACCAACGAAGTTAAATCACCCAATCTTGGATCAGCTTGTCCATCTTGCTCCGGCTCTCCACAACTAGGTGGTGGCGGAGGAGGTAAGTTTCCCCCAGGAGGGACATCATCCCCTTGGTCGCCCTGCTCAGCCACAAGCACTACCGTGTTCGACCTAAGCTCTCTCCTCGGACCTATAATGCTATTTTAACAAAGCATAACAATAAAACAAATCAAATCATGATTTAGGCCAGCCTCAAGCAAGGATCCTAGTTCATAAAAACATTTAATTAGTGTAATAAGGCAATGGGCACCCCGATTTCCCTCAAGCATAACATAGCATATCATTTACATCATGCTTTACATCATCCAAATCAACATACATCCTTATCACATTATCAACATGCAATCATATTTATCTCACATATGATTTACAACAATCAAGCATGGCATAAGCTCCAACATTCAATCAAAACATGCTTTTTCAAACAATCATACACCAATCGTACCAATTTCACTTACCATCATCCCCAATTCAAATGTAACCCATTTAGCCCGGCCTAGACGCTTGACCCGAACTTAGAAGATTACACGGGGAAAATCAAAGTCAACTCTTGAAAGTCAACATCGATTAGCGACCTTTTTTTCTTTTTCTCTTTTCTAGATGCTCATTATTATCCTATGTGATTAATACAAGGATTAGGTGAAAACGGCACATCGACCGAGGTTTAATTAGGGGTTCATTTGCATGCTGTCGTCTTTTAGGGACCAAATTGTAAATTTCCAGAGTTACAAGGACTAACTAGAATCTAAAGTTACAAATCCAATTTTAATCATATAACATGCCAGCAAGATAAATTTCAACTCAAACAGATCATCCAAACTCAACCAATGAAACTTACAACATTTAGGGCCCAAAACGTAAGAAACATAAACTTGGAACAATTCAAAATCAACATCCAACGGTCAAGTATTTTGGAACACAAGACCCCGTATCAGAACGGTCTTTTCGAAACCATGTTGACCATTTCGATATGCGGGTGCGTTTCGAGACTCAAAAAGATCCGTTTTGATACGGTGATTTACAGTAGTGAAATGTTCCAGAACGTGCCTACCCGTTCCGAAACACCATGACCATTACAGACCACCGTTGTGAAACAGATAAGGGAGTTCTAAAATGCATGGCCCTTAAATTTTCAAAATTGCTGGTTTTTCTCAATTTTCACCTCTGAAACCATCCATCACATGCCACAACACACTTACTATATGAATAAACATCAATGGACACCAAAACGAAGTGCAAGCTAAAACATAGCTTCATACTTGCAAGTTTTAGAACTAAAGGCATGCTTCCTAGATGTCAAAACAACAAAAAGGCTAAAAACCACGTTCAAGCTTAAACCAATACTTAAAGGCCACTTACAATACCAAATAAACAAACCAAACATGCTCAAGGTGTTTAACAACACCAAATATAACCGAGAGTAAAAATCCCACCCATTGCCTCTTATTACACCAAGGTAAAACCACAAACATTGTTTAGCCAAGCTACATGGAAACCAATTGCTCTCTTGCTACCTCTAAAGCTCAATTCTATGCATTGATGAAACATATGAGCGTAAGCATAATGCTTAGTGAGGATCGCTAAAACTAAACATTCATTAATGTATTTTATAAAACCAAAAGATCACCATTTGTCATCTCAGGCCTTTACTTAAATCATGCCCTTTTAATGTATCAATGCACTTTTTAAACCACATGCTCTTAGGATCATTAAAATATTAGCAAATAATCCTTTTCTCATGCTTAAACCAAGCATCACATACATTCTAGCATAATTCACAAGCATCACATGCTTAAATCGTTAATCAACAACATTATATTGGCTCGCAAGTGATCAATTCTTAATCCATACCAAAACCAACTCAAATGACACAAACGGATACGCGGATTACAAGAGTTGTCCCACACGCTTTATACACACTATCGGACTACACAAGGCTCACACATGGGATTAAGCCATCAACTGTAGTGACACCCGTGGTGGAGTTTAACGATACAATTACAACCCTTCAACACCACTCATCAGTAGTTGTATAATTCCAGTAACGAGAGCACGTGACACATACCACAAGATCCACACACGAGATTTAACCATCCACCGTTGTGATCTTAGCCTCAATCGTTATGGGACTTGGATGGAGTATACGATACAATCACAACCCCTCGACATCCCAGGCGACTTTATTCATGGTGCACCCAATCCTATAGCCGGCTAACTATATCCGATTAAAGTAACCAAAACCCATTTTCATCACTTGCCAATATAATCATTTACATCATTATTTCACTTTTTTACAAGCATAATTTACAATGCCAAATCCACAAGCATAAACATGGTTAATCTCAAATCCATACATGTCATAATTTCTAGGATCACCAACCAAATGCATCATTATCAAAATGGCATTAAACATCAGCATTATAAATGCTCAAAACATGCTTTAAAACAGTAAATAAAACCACATTTAACTCAAGTGCATTTTCCCTAAAAAACATAGCACATTCTGAGAGAGACTTTCGAATCACTTACTTTTTAGCTTAGCTAAGTGTTTCAACCTTACACTAAGCTCCCAAGAAAACGCTCAAAGCCTTACAACGCTGGAAAATCCATTTCCACTCACCGATACGCGAAACCTTGCTCGCCAACACGAAAATCACCCTTCTGAAGCCTCAAAAAATGCTTCGTTTTCTTTCGGATCAAGATCCCCTATTTTTACATCGTCAAAATAGAGATCCAAATGCATTAAAATGCATTTCCAAACCAGCATCCAAACACAAACTGGTTGCCCACCAAAACAGCACCAATTTACCTATTCGAAACAACCAAAAACTCAATCGATTGCTTTCTAAACCAAGCCCAGCCAACATACATCACTTTCAACCAATTATAAACATCAAAACACATCTAAAAACAACCTAAACCCTTTCTTATACCTCCAGCAAGCATAACTTCATCATTTCACCTCTAAAACCCAACTAAAACCATCAAGAAACTAAAGGATTTCAAGGATTTCAGGATCTATATTATCAAAACCCTTTTTCAACATAATAATGAACTAAGAACTCAATTAAAACCAATCCAAAACGGAGCTCATCAAATCCAATCCGAAAATCAATATTTTAATCACATTTTTGCAAGATTTTGATCTCAAATCAAAAGTATAATAAAAACTCACCCAAAAACACCAGTTAGAAGCCAAAGATATTGGGAATTTCAATAAAGAACCTAGATTGAAGGTTGAGAACGAGATTTACCTCAAATCAATGCCTTTCTCAATGATAGACAAGTTTTCCTTAACAAATCTTGAAGAATTTGAAGAGAACTCTTGAAATTTGTTTAGAAATAAAAGGTAGAGTATTTGGGAGAAAAGAAATCTGGAGAAAAGAGTTGAGAAATTGGTGTAATTGCACCATATCTCCCTAAAGATCCTATGATTTTTGGCTCCTCTTTTAAAATTTCATTTTAAACTTTACATTTTGGTCACTTCCCAAAATGTACCACCTCCAAAGCCTATTTTGTAAAATTGATTTGACCAACCCCTTAAACATGATTTAAGAGGATTTTAGAAAATTTTACCATATTTTTATCCTTTCCCGATCCTTAATTTCCCTAAATCACCTAACGCGATTCGAACCGTTTCCAACCGGTCCGATCCGATGTCTAAAACATCTAGGCCCAAAACCAGGGTATTACATGTGTCGTAAACTCCATACAAGTACCCTAACGATTGAGAAATTGGCGTCACCACGATGGAGGATAGCTCTCGTGGGTAGACTTCGTTAAGTGTCGCATCAGTGGAGAAATGCTTTCGTGTGTGAGCTTGGTTAAGGTGATTACAATGGTTGAGGTAGCTCCCATGTGTAAGCCTTGTTTTGTGTCCCGACTCTCGCTAGTGGGTTATACAACTACCGATGAGTGATGTTGAGGGATTGTGATTATGCCATTAACTCCAGCATGGGTGTTGAGGGGTTGTGATTGTGCCATTAACTCCACCACGGGTGTTGAGGGGTTGTGATTGTGCCATTTAACTCCTTCACATGTGTTGAGGGGTTGTGATTGTGCTAATGAACTCCACCTTATGAAGCCGGCAGTATGTATGAAGAGTGTGGGAGAACGCTTGTAATCCGTGTATCTTATTGTATGAAATTGTGTGGTGGTTTGGTTAATGTTCTTGTTGTTGATCACTTGCGAGCTGATATGTTGATGTTGGTTTAATGATGAACATTTATTTTGAGAAAGCATGTGATGCTTAAGAATTATGCTATAATGCATATGATGATTGGTTTAAGCATGAGCAAAGGTTTTTGTTGATGTAATTAATGATGCCATGAGCATGTGGTTTCGAAAGTGGATTTGGTGTTGTAAAGTACATGTTTTTAAGGAAGGCATATGTTTACAAAGAATGATATTTGGTTTTATAATGCATTGAGGAATGTTTGGTTTTATAGCGGTCCTCACTAGGCTTTATGCTTACGCTCAATTATTTCATCAATGCAGATATTTGAGCATCCTTGGCAGCAAGAAAGCAAGGGACATCCAAGTGATTTTTAGCTAAGCAAGTATGTGCTTTCACTTTAGTGTAATAAGAGGCCACGAGAGGGATCTCTACTCATGGTTTTGTTTGGTGATGTTAAACACCTTAAGCATGTTTGGCTTGTAGTTTTGGACTTGTAAATGGTCTTTAATTGGGTTGTGGCCTTGCTTATGTTATTTTGAATATGCTATGATTTATATTTTAATTCATGATTGAGTAGCTACAACCTCACCTTGAATTGCCATGCTTGATGCTTGTGTTATGCTGATTGTTGATGCTCATATGTTTGGTAAGTTGATTATAGCATGTATGGACGTTTTAAGCATGTTTCGATGTTGTTAAATGTGTTTAAATGGCCGTTGAAAGTGCAAGTCTGGTATGCGTATCGATACTCGGGGAGGAATATCGATACACTTAAGGCCAAATTTAGGCTTTTCAGCTTAGGCGTACCGATACGATTTGCCCGCGTATCGGTACGCCTAGGCAAAAGATTGAAGGCCATAACGATACGGGCTTGGGCGTATCGATACCTTTTCCCCAAAACTAGCTACTATCAACCCGCGTATCTATACGAGATGAGGTGTACCGTGTAACCCCCTTAACCCGGCCCAGACGGTTGACCCGAATTAAGAAAGTCACACGGGGAAAACCAAAGTCAACCCGAAAGTCAACCTTGATTAATGACCCTTTTTTTTATAAAATTTAAATTAAATTAAAAACCTTGGAAAACACTTCCATTTCAAATTACTCAATCATAACCTTGAACATCACTTCAAGCAAGAGAACCCCTTTTAAACCATTATCCAAGCAATCCAACACATGCATTAACCATAGGCAACTCATGAGCCACAACATCATTATTATCACATGCCTTTTAAAACAAGTCTTAACTAGACTCCAATGCATTAAGGAGATTTCATGCACACATGCATCTTTTATCAAATGATAATCAACACTTGTTCAACATAACAAGTAAACATGCATTCACTAGCATTAAACACTTTTCATGCAACCATGCATCTTTTCAAGCATCTCATGCTTCTTTATGATCAAAAACATTACATTGGCCTCCAAGTGATCAACCACATCCACTTTTCAACTCAACAACCCGATCGGATACGCGGATTCCGAGCGTTGTCCTTACGCTCCATACACCCTACCAATCCAAGGCCTCCCAAATGGACTTTTAAACACCATTTGACCTTACAAGCCTAAAGTTCCCATGTATGAACTTTTAAACACCATACAACCTTAGCTTTTCCCGAGGTTCCCATGCATGGACTTTTAAACACCATACAACCTCAACATGCACAAGGTCTCCTTGTATGGACTTTTAAACACCATACAACCTTTGCATAACCGATTGGTAGTTGTATAAATCACTAACGAGATCCGGGACACCCCACACAAGATCCACACATGGTCTTACACCGCCATTGTGATCTTAATAAGCACAAGGTTCTCACATATGGACTTTTAAACACCATATAACCTTTGCTCAACCAAGGTCCTCGAATGGGCAACACCTCCATTATAACCTTAACCATCTCGTTAGGATACTTGAAGGGAGCTTACCGGTCCACTCTTGACCACTCCACCTCCAAGGCGACTTAATTCACGGTGCACCCAATCCTATAGCCGGCTAATTATATCCGATCAACGAACCAAGAACCACTTTCACCACTTGCCAATATAACCATCTTACCATGATAATCCAATGATCCATATGCATAATTACAATGCAAAAACCATCATCACAATAGTCCAATGATTCACATGCATAACCAATATGCAAAACCATTACCTCATTAATCCAATGATTCACATGCATAACCAATATGCAAAACCATTACCTCATTAACCCAATGATTCACATGCATAACCAATATGCAAAAAGTAACATTTACCATCATCAATTCACTGTTTTAAAGCATCATACAAAGCCATAGATCAACATGCAACATCATGCATCAAAATCACAATTACCATATACAAAACCAAGGATCTCTTACCTTGAGCATCCTTCACAAATGGCTTCCAAAACCAGCATTAAACCATGCTTAAAGTATGCTTTCAAAACAGATTTAAACCATGCAAAACATATGCATCTCAATCATCAACCACAATAGCTTTTAAAACCAAACACAACACAATTCAAGAGAGAAAACCCAATCACTTACTCTTGAGCTTAGCAAAGTTGTTTAGACTTAAACTAAGCTCCCAAAACCTTCAAACCTTGGTTTAAAAGCTGAAAACCCAACTTCACTCACCGATACTCAAAACAAGGCTAGCCGACAAGCCTTCCAAGCATCCGAAAACCTTCCGCAACACCTTCAAAGCTCACGGATCAAACTCCCCTGTTTCAAGCACACAACAACAGAGGATTAATGCATCATTATGCATTAAAAACACCAGCAACAAGACTCAATTCGCTGCTCAACCCAAATCCAACAATTTGGCTACCAAACACAACCGAAATCACCTCCAAACACTTTCAAAACTTAACCCAGCCAAGATCCATCACTTCTAACCATTTTTAAACATCAATTAACATCTAAAATGATCACAAACACGTCGTTATACCTCCAGGTATAACAGATCACCAAAAACACTCCAAAAACAACCTAAAACTCAAGCCAAACTTAGGAAATTCAACCTATCCGGGATTGCATTGATTAAACCTCAACTTCTAATCAATTTAGCATTCATTTAACATCATTTTGACACTTCAAAACACTGCCCTAACATATCACACGAAAATTTCACCAAATTCACCAAATCTTGCATTTTAAGCCAAAATCAAGATTTCAATTAAAAAGCCATTAACAAAACACAAATCAAGGATTGAGAACTTAGGAATTTCAGTAAAGAACTGATAGTTTAGAGGAGAAGGACGTTCTTACCTCCAAACTTAAATTTCTCCTTTTTAGAGCCAAAATGCTTGATGAAACAACTTGCAATTTGAGAGGTTTTGTAGATGAGATGATTAGGAATCAAAAGAGAGTTGAAATGTGTGATTTAGATGCCAAAATCAGAGAAGGAAATCTGGAGAAATGTGTTTGGGTGGAGAGAAAATGAGAGAAAAGGAAAATTGAGAGGAAATAGAAAGTTAGTTAAGAAATGGTGAAAATGATTTCCCTCCACACTCCATAATCTTTAAAAATCAGAAAAAAACCTTAAAATATCTTAGAAAAATCTGGAGAAATCCTTTTTGGAATAATAGCTCCTTAAAGATTCAAAGTTTCAATCCTTTATAAAACTGTCCCGCAACTTTCAAAAATTACATTTTGGTCACTAGCCAAAATGTCAACCTTCCGAACCTCATTTTCCAAAATTGATTTCACAGTTCACTTTTATATATTAAAAGATGATTTTAGAACATTTTTCCATATTTTTAATGCAACCCGAACTAGGCTTTCCTAAATTCACTCTTATATATTCGATCAGCACTTTGACCGAACCGATCAACACCCAAAACTTCTGAGCCCAGAACCGGGGCGTTACAACTCTCCCCCCCTTAGGAAATTTCGTCCTCGAAATTTCAACCGGCGAAAAGAGAACCACAACCTTCTCAAAGCAACACACAAGGCAACACAAAAGCCTCAACCAACACTGACTACCATCCACACAAAATCCCACCGAACACAACACCTCCACATGCTGTTCACAAAACCCGGAACACTCAAAGATAACCACAACTTAACCTTCCATATAACCGGACCGTACACAGCCCCAACATCAACCTGAAGAACTTCAGCTCCTACAGCACACATCACTGTAGCACACAACTTCTAGGACTTGTTTACACAGTGACACCAACCAATCCAAAACAGCCACTATGCAAACCTTTCTGCTTCTAATATTCTTGCAACTCCCAAACCTCCTCCAAGGATTTTCCCAACAAGCAGAAATCCTTAATCGTCAACTGACTACTCAAACCCTTCAACGAAGCTGACAATCCTTCACATCTGCCGCTAACATTACCATAACGACTCACCAGAATAACTCACCCAAATTCCAAGAATTACATCATAACCCCAACTTGACTCCACCAGCCGTTTCATACACCACCAGCTGACTACAAGAAATTCACATACTCACAACCAGTCAACCACTTCTCACAAGAACCCAAACAACCAACAAAAGCCTTCGATCCTTCATAATCCTTCCACTTCAAACTTCAACCATAACACTTGCATTACCAGAACATTGTTTATCCAAAACACACATAACAGCTTCTGAACTCCTCAAAGGTTGCTAAGAACCAACACTTACCAACACAACCCTTTCACAACAACTTAAAAGCTAAGCTACCTCAGCACTTGGAAACACCACCACAAACTGCAACATTACTAGCACCAAGGAACTATCACTTCCTTTTAGCTACACAAACCACTTAACCGATACTAACCTCAACCGGTACCCTTCACCACCAAAGCACTAAACTCCTTAAGCAACAAACACTATCCTTCCACTAACATGCTATACCCCACTCACTATTACTAGCAACCATCTTAATATTACTTCTAACTCTCACCCAGCAACAAAACAACCTCTAAAAACCCATCAACCAAACCAACCACCACACTAACAGATTCGATTAGTTATTAGAGAGTGTGAACATCGTATGCATGATCACCTACATGCCCTATCAATGCCTGATGTACATGTATGCAAAACCTCTAATGTCATGCCACATGTATGCATGGACCAACTTATATAATATAATATATAACAATGAAATTAACTGTGCATGAATGCCAGTTCACACCCTCCAATAACATCCTCAAATCCGTCTAAGAACAACCTCCCAACTCACTCCTAACTTATCTAACTCCATCATACCAACAACCACTAACCACAAGATACTCACTAACCCTTCTTCACACCAAAGATGTTCCCAAACAACTACCATTACCCCAAACATGCTAGCAACCAGACTAAACTTACCACGCAAGGAAAACCAACAAAAACCAAAACTAAGGTAACTAGAGCAAAGATTACTTAACAAGGTTACCTGAAAACACAACACCTCCCTGAAGCTTCATCAGACGAGCTCTCTTCCTTGCGGAACCATCATCCTCCTGCGGCACAACTGCAGCACCAGCTAACATACCAGGGTCAACATCAACTCCTTGCGGTAAGGAACCTTGGCTATTCCGAGCCAACATCAAACATTCACGTCTCATGTGATCAGCAGACCCACATTTCCAGCAATTCTCTTTTCCCAAACTCTTCACAACCTTCTGCTCTTTTTGCCACCTCCGAACCTTGCCTCGGCCGTGCCCACGACCTTTCAGAGACCCATTAGCTAACACCAAAGCTGACTTCACTCCAAGAGGACAATCACGCTTCACATGCACTTTGGAACCACAGTTCCAGCAAGCACCCGCGCCCCAACAACCTCCAACATGGCGCCTTTCACAACGGTCACACACTGGTGGCTGGGCTTCCACTCCTTGCTCAAGCAACACTCGTTCCACCACAGCATTATCTTCGCATTGCTTAACCCTTGGAAATTCCCTTCCAAGATACCTTTCAGAAAAAGCAGATACAAAGAAATCCCAATCAATATCAGGATTATGTGACGCCTCTGCCACGGATGCCCACCAGACACACGCATCCTCCAGCATCAAAGAAACAACACTCCCCAGCTTACATGCATAATCACAGCCCTCCTGATCCAAGATCAAAACCACACTGGCCAACCAGGCCTCAAATGCCTCAGGTGTCGAACCATGATATTCCACAGCACCCAAATCAAGCAAATGCTGCTTCGGCAAACTCACACATCCCACAGCCAGCACATCCACTGACTTCACCTTTACCTCAGCCTGAGATGTTCCCAACACCTCCTGAACAACAGATGATGAACTCTTCATCACAGAACCAACTTCTTTCCCTTGCCTTACCACCTCAACTCCAGGCACAGAAGACTGAAACAAAACACCTCTACCGAAAGGTGAATTCCAAGCCTTAACGACCTGCCCCAAGGCAGCAACCATCTTACCCAACTGCCATTCTCCCATCATCTTTGCCATACCACTAACAACACAAACAATCACAACAAGCAAACAAACCAGTTAGACCAGCATTAAGCAAGGATTCAAACTCCAACTCCAAATAACACAATAGCTATATTAATAAGGCAATGGGTATCCCGAATCCTCCCCTTTACATGACATAACAGTCAATACAACATGGATATCACAATATCAAGCATATCAAACAACATACTTTGATCATGCTTACATCAAACAGCATCCATTTGCATCAGCATAAAAGCAACATAACATACTCAGTACACTTCCATCATGCATAACATCAGCTCACAACATCAGCACATATCCACATAAACTCAACCAAGATTCATAACCATAAAACATGCTTGCATACATCAGCAACATGCTCAGAAACATCAACAATTTGCTCAGAAACATCAGCAGGATACTTAGAAACACGTGTTTCAACCATCTCTCAACCACACATCAATGTAAACAACAAACACACATCACAACCACTTACCGTTTTCCCCAAGCATTCACAACTCAGCTCTGATACCACCAAATGTAACCCCCTTAACCCGGCCCAGACGGTTGACCCGAATTAAGAAAGTCACACGGGGAAAACCAAAGTCAACCCGAAAGTCAACCTTGATTAACGACCCTTTTTTTATAAAATTTAAATTAAATTAAAAACCTTGGAAAACACTTCCATTTCAAATTACTCAATCATAACCTTGAACATCACTTCAAGCAAGAGAACCCCTTTTAAACCATTATCCAAGCAATCCAACACATGCATTAACCATAGGCAACTCATGAGCCACAACATCATTATTATCACATGCCTTTTAAAACAAGTCATAACTAGACTCCAACGCATTAAGGAGATTTCATGCACACATGCATCATTTATCAAATGATAATCAACACTTGTTCAACATAACAAGTAAACATGCATTCACTAGCATTAAACACTTTTCATGCAACCATGCATCTTTTCAAGCATCTCATGCTTCTTTATGATCAAGAACATTACATTGGCCTCCAAGTGATCAACCACATCCACTTTTCAACTCAACTACCAGATCGGATACGCAGATTCCGAGCGTTGTCCCTACGCTCCATACACCCTACCAATCCAAGGCCTCCCAAATGGACTTTTAAACACCATTTGACCTTAAAAGCCTAAAGTTCCCATGTATGAACTTTTAAACACCATACAACCTTAGCTTTTCCCGAGGTTCCCATGCATGGACTTTTAAACACCATACAACCTCAACATGCACAAGGTCTCCTTGTTTGGACTTTTAAACACCATACAACCTTTGCATAACCGATTGGTAGTTGTATAAATCACTAACGAGATCCGGGACACCCCACACAAGATCCACACATGGTCTTACACCGCCATTGTGATCTTAACAAGCACAAGGTTCTCACATATGGACTTTTAAACACCATATAACCTTTGCTCAACCAAGGTCCTCAAATGGGCAACACCTCCATTATAACCTTAACCATCTCGTTAGGATACTTGAAGGGAGCTTACCGGTCCACTCTTGACCACTCCACCTCCAAGGCGACTTAATTCACGGTGCACCCAATCCTATAGCCGGCTAATTATATCCGATCAACGAACCAAGAACCACTTTCACCACTTGCAAATATAACCATCTTACCATGATAATCCAATGATCCATATGCATAATTACAATGCAAAAACCATCATCACAATAGTCCAATGATTCACATGCATAACCAATATGCAAAACCATTACCTCATTAATCCAATGATTCACATGCATAACCAATATGCAAAACCATTACCTCATTAACCCAATGATTCACATGCATAACCAATATGCAAAAAGTAACATTTACCATCATCAATTCACTGTTTTAAAGCATCATACAAAGCCATAGATCAACATGCAACATCATGCATCAAAATCACAATTACCATATACAAAACCAAGGATCTCTTACCTTGAGCATCCTTCACAAATGGCTTCCAAAACCAGCATTAAACCATGCTTAAAGTATGCTTTCAAAACAGATTTAAACCACGCAAAACAAATGATCACAAACACGTCCTTATACCTCCAGGTATAACAGATCACCAAAAAGACTCCAAAAACAACCAAAAACTCAAGCCAAACTTAGGAAATTCAACCTATCCGGGATTGCATTGATTAAACCTCAACTTCTAATCAATTTAGCATTCATTTAACATCATTTTGACACTTCAAAACACTGCCCAAACAGATCACACGAAAATTTCACCAAATTCACCAAATCTTGCATTTTAAGCCAAAATCAAGATTTCAATTAAAAAGCCATTAACAAAACACAAATCAAGGATTGAGAACTTAGGAATTTCAGTAAAGAACTGATAGTTTAGAGGAGAAGGACGTTCTTACCTCCAAACTTAAATTTCTCCTTTTTAGAGCCAAAATGCTTGATGAAACAACTTGCAATTTGAGAGGTTTTGTAGATGAGATGATTAGGAATCAAAAGAGAGTTGAAATGTGTGATTTAGATGCCAAAATCACAGAAAGAAATCTGGAGAAATGTGTTTGGGTGGAGAGAAAATGAGAGAAAAGGAAAATTGAGAGGAAATAGAAAGTTAGTTAAGAAATGGTGAAAATGATTTCCCTCCACAGTTCATAATCTTTAAAAATCAGAAAAAAACCTTAAAATATCTTAGAAAAATCTGGAGAAATCCTTTTTGGAATAATAGCTCCTTAAAGATTCAAAGTTTCAATCCTTTATAAAACTGTCCCGCAACTTTCAAAAATTACATTTTGGTCACTAGCCAAAATGTCAACCTTCCGAACCTCATTTTCCAAAATTGATTTCACAGTTCACTTTTATATATTAAAAGATGATTTTAGAACATTTTTCCATATTTTTAATGCAACCCGAACTAGGCTTTCCTAAATTCACTCTTATATATTCGATCAGCACTTTGACCGAACCGATCAACGCCCAAAACTTCTGAGCCCAAAACCGGGGCGTTACATACCGATACGTGGTAGTTAATTTCAGTTAATGGAATCTTTTTAAGTTCTGAATTGTTGCATCTTGGTCAATGAATGTTGTATGTTCAATTGGATGAGTTTGGATTATCCGTTTGAGCTGAAATTTGTCATGTTTTCATGTTATATGACTAAATAAGGATTGGTAACTTTAAAATATGAAAAGTCCTTGTATTTTAAGGAAATTACAATTTAGTCCATAAAAGTCAAATGTATGCAATTGAACCCCTAATCGAACTCCGATCGGAGTACCGTTTTCGCCTAATCGCTTTGCTGAGCATATAGGATAATAATGTGCATCTAGAGAAGATAAAAAAAAAGGGTCATTAATTGAGGTTGACTTTAACGAGTTGACTTTGGTTTTCCTCGTGTAATCTTCTTAGTTCGGGTCGGACGTCTAGGCCGGGCTAAGGGGGTTACATGATCTGTTAAATTTGGTCTATCGGCTAGGCCGGGTCGAGGGGGTTACAAAAACAACCTAAAACCATCCTTATACCTCCACCAACTCATATCTCACACAACACCCCAAAAACCCAACCAAAAACACTTTAAAAACCAATAATCTCAAGGATTTCAGGATTAATAAGATTAAGACTCTATTTCAACACCATACACCTTTCAAAACTCAATTACAAACCTTCTGAAACAAACCGAATCAAAACAACTCCGAAAATCACATTAAATCCTCTTCTCTAACAAGATTTCATCATTTTATCAAAACAATAATAAAACCTCGGTAAAAAACATAGATAGAGAGTCAAATATATTTGGAATTTCATTAAAGAACCTTGATTAGAGGGTTACCACGAAATTTACCTCCAATCCTTGCTTCTCTTCTACTTTGGCAAGTTTAGCTTTCAAGAATCTTGAAGAAATTTGAGAGAAATCACAAAGGAGAAGTTGAAAATCAAGAGAGGAAAAGAAAGTGCAGGAAATCTGGAAATTGAGAGAAATTGGAGAGTGTTAGGCTGAAGTGAAAAGGAGAGAATGAAAATGATCGTCAAAACCTCTTCACCAAAATAACTACCTCTTTAATTAAACCAATAAAAGCCATTTTAATATTTAATAAATCATTTAAAACACATGTCAAAATAGAGAAAGGTCTTAATTTCCAATTAGCTCTCTAAAGATTCTAAGATTTTGACTCTATTTGAAAAACACTCTTTTTCCACAGTTTTAAAACCTTACATTTGGTCACTCCCAAAATGTACATTTCCCAAAACTTGTTTGGCAAAATGATTTAACCAACCTCTTAAACATCATTTTAGAGGATTTTACGAATTTTTATCACATTTTTATCCCTTCATGAACCTTGATTTCCCTGAACCACTTTTAACGTCTTAAACAACTAATTACTTGTTCCACTAGCCTAACCCGACACGCAAAACACCTAGGCCCAAAATCGGGGCTTTACAACTCTCCCCCACTTAGGAAATTTCGTCTTTGAAATTTTACTTGAAGGAAAAAGATGTGGAAACTGCCTCAACATGTTCGCCTTGCTCTCCCATGTGGCCTCCTCAACTCCTCGGTGTCGCCACAGTAGTAGTGTTCATTGATGATATTTTGATCTATTCCCGTACTGAGGAGGACCACGATAAGCATTCACGTTTGGTGTTACAAACCTTGTAAGATAATCAACTATGTAACACCCCAAAATCCGGTCTAGTCAAAATTAAGTTCCCCTGATCGGAAATCCTACATTGACAAAGCTTAAATATTGTATCGACTAGTTAATTATTGATATCGAACCCTAAATGAACTTAAAATATCGTCATCAGACTCTATGGAATATTAGTGAACCTACATTGTGATTGAATTGAAGAAAGTGTAAGTTGGAAGGCAAAACAATAGTTGAATGAAAAGTGAGGGACTAACCTTGCGATTATCCCTCTTTAATTAAAATCTCCACTTACGTGGAGTTATCGTCATCAGATCCCCTGTTTTCACATCATCAAAATAGAGATCTAAATGCATTAAAATGTATTCTAACACTAGCAACAAATCACAAACTCGTTGCCCATTCAAACTACACCAAAATACCCTTCCAAAATAACCGAAAACTCAATCGATTGCTTCTTAAACCAAGCCCAACCAACATACATAACTTCCAAAGCATTATCAACATTAAAACACATCAATTAAACAACCTAACTCATCCTTATACCTCCAGCAAGCAAGATTCCACCATTTCACCTCAAAATCTCACTTAAAACAACCAAGAAACTCAAGGATCTCTAGGATTTCAGGATCTATGTTATCAATACTTCATTTTAACATATAAATCAATTTAGAACTCAATTAAAATCAATACAAAACAAAGTCCAACTCATCAAGTCCGAAAATCAAGATTTCATCCACAATTTCACAAGATTTTGATCTTAAATCAAAACTATATTGAAAACTCACTCAAAAATAGTATTTAGAAGACAAATATCTTGGGAATTTCAATAAAGAACTTAGATTAGAGGTTGAGAACGTGATTTACCTCCAATCCTTGCTTCCTTCAATAGATGACAAGTTTTCCTTACAAAAATTTTGAAGAATAAAGGAAGATCTCTTGAAGAAGATTTAGGAAATGTTGAGAGAGTTTTTGGAAGGAAGAATTCTTGATAAAGATGAGAAAAAATGATGTTTGACTGAAAATGAAAGAGGGAAAAGTAGTTACGTAAGTGAAAATCTCATTAACTACCTTTTAATTAATTAATTATAAAAATCCAATTAAAATCATTTAATTAAAAACCCTTTTAAATCACATGTCATATTAAAGAAAGGTCAAATTGACTTTAAGCCCCCTAAAGATTCTAAGACATTGGCTTCCACTTAAAAAATCACATTTTCCCAGTTTTGAAACTTTACAATTTGGTCACTACTCAAAATGTCTAACTTCCAAAACTCTTTTTGTAAAATTGATTTGACCAACCTCTTAATTATATTTTTAGAGGATTTTAGCAATTTTTTACCATATTTTTATCCCATCCCGATCCTTGATTTCTAAAAATCACCTTACGCGATTTGAACAGTTCTCGACCGATCTGATCCGACGTCTAAAACATCCAGTCCCAAAACCAGGGCGTTACAACTCTCCCCCACTTAGGAAATTTCGTCCTCGAAATTCTCACATGAGATGTGGAAACTGCCTCAGCTTGTCCGCCTTATTTTCCCACGAAGAACTTTGCTGCTCACATCCAGAACCTTTACTGGTTCCTCACCACACGACAGATCCAGATTCAACTATATCTCCTCAACAAGCATCACATGCGAAGGATCCGATCTGTATTTCCGCAACATGGACTCATGACACACATCATGTATCTTTTCCAACTCTGTAGGCAATCTCAACCGATATGTCACAGGACCAATACGCTCCCCAACCTTGTAAGGTCCAAAGAACCTTAGGCTAAGCTTACCTTTACGCCCAAATCTCATCACCTTCCTCCAAGGCAAAACCCTCAAGAGCACACGTTCGCCATCCCCGAACTCAATTTCCTTACACTTCAAGTTCGCGCAAGACTTTTGCCTAACCAATGCTGCCTTCAAATGATCACAAATGAACTTCACCTTTCGGTAGTTCCCTTAAGAAGAGCTGGCATTAAAATCAATTTTGCCCAGCTTCTGCCCAATAGAGAGGAGTTATATACCTTCACCCATACAAAGCTTCGTAAGGAGCCACCCTATAGTTGCCTTACAACCAATGTTACAAGCAATCTCAACCATGGCGTAAGCCTTTCTGATGAACCTTGGAAATCTAAACACAACATCACAACATAACCTTAAGCACCTGAAAAACATGCTCCGGTTACCCACCCGTCAAAGGATGATAAGAAGTACTGAATCTCAACCGCGTACCCCAAGCTCAACTCAACAATTCCCAGAACTTCGATGCGAACCCTGAATCCGTATCCAAAACAACAGACCCCAACACTTCATGTAGTCGCACAATCTTAGCGTTAAACAACTCAACCAACCTATCCAACTCATACGTAGTATGCACTGCCAAGGAATGCGCACTCTTTTTAAAATGATCAACAACCACTCAACAATATTCATCTGGATAAAATCCACAATAATCCAACCACGAATCCACGACAATCTATCCCCCTAAACTCTCTTCATGATAACCCTAACAGTTACCACACCTAAACGATAAACAAACTCAACTTCCACCTACTAACAATCCAAACATTTGCCTACAAATTCATTAACATCCTTTCCCATCTTATCTGCCAATCATCAAATTACGATACCCCTTCGTACAACCAGGGCACACTACGGAAGAACCTCTAATAGTTGATCCAGATTAGAGCACCTCAACTCAATATCACTTGACACCACCATAGAAATTCTCCAATGCACAAAACACCAACATCATTAACACCAAACCACAAGGCTTTCCATCCACAATTCGGCCACAAGATCACCATCTTGTGATATACTCAAGCGAGTAAGCATTGCCCCCACTCCACAGACACCTTTCTACTGAAGCAATGGCCCCAACGTTGGCCTTTCCAACCTGATACCTCATCACGAGATTCTAACACCATCTCCAACCATCACGAAAAGGTTTACTTACACACAGCCAACAGACCACCCTCACATGAGAAATCAGCCAAAACATCATGGCTTTTGAGCTTACATAACCATACGTAAATCTCATTCCCTAAGCACTTGCTCTCGACTGAAGTCACATTCTACAACTTGTACAAGAGTTAAGAACTCTCCACACAACCCAACTAAACCTCAATTAAATCTATTGTCAGAACTTCCTTCCAACTCCTTTAGGGTCTCCTCCGCCAAAACCTTAATCATCTAAAACAATCATCCTACTTTGACTATTCAAGCAAGAATGCAGCGCACTTTAAAAAACACAACCGAAACCTACAACAACCGTTCAACCCAGAACAACTACAACGCTCCAGAACTACATACAAAACGCATTTAACTTCCCACAATACATCCTCGACCGCATTCTAACCAAAACGGTCCCCTCTCTACCATCATTCCGCCAAGGCCTTAAAACACCTAGTAAACTTTTCTTCTGGCTAGCCCACACTAGACCATACTCACTCCTAATGGTGAGCTTATTCACTTTCTCACCTTTTGCCAAAACAAACCTTAAACCCACAAACTACTCTAATCATAACATTGCACTACCAGATCCAAATCAGCTATTAGTAAGTGTGAACATTCATGTACATGATTGCTTACATGCCCTTACGAATGCCTATTGTAACACCCCGGTTTTGGGCTTAGGAGTTTTGGGCGTTGACCGGTTGGTCAAAGTGTTGTTCGAATCTAAAGAGGTGAAATTAGGAAAGCCTAGTTCGGGTTGCATTAAAAATATGGAAAAATGTTCTAAAATCATCTTTTAATATAATTAAGTGAACTGTGAAATCAATTTTGGAAAATGAGTTTTGGAAGTGTGACATTTTGCTAGTGACCAAAATGTAATTTTCGAAAGTTTGGTGACTGCTTTATAAAGGGTTGAAACTTTGAATCTTTAAGGAGCTATTTACCCAAAGGGAGTTTCTCCAGATTTTTCTAAGATATTTTAAGTCTAAATTCTGATTTTAAATGATATTAAAAGTGGAGGGAAAGCCATTTGGCTATTTTGGATTTTGTAACCAACTTTTCTCAATTTTCTTTCTCTCATTTTCTCTCAACCCAAACACATTCTCTCCAGAGAATTGGTTCTGATTTTCTCACCTAAATCCCTCCTTTCAAATCTCATTTGATTCCTAATCAACAAATCTTCAAAACCTCTTCAATTGCTACTTGTTTCAACAAGGTTTTTGATTCCAAAAAGAGGAGAAACTCAAGTTTGGAGGTAAGAACGTCCTTCTCCTCTAAACTATCAGTTCTTTACTAAAATTCCTAAGTTTTCAATCCTAAATTGATGTTTTATTAAAGGTTTTTAAGTGGTGAAATGATTCTTGGCTTATAATGCAAGATTTGGTGATTTTTGGTGATTTTCGTTAGATCTGATTAACCTGTGATTTGAGATGTGTTTTTGATGTTAAATGAACTCTAAATTGATAAGGAATTGAGTTTTGATTAATGAAATCCCGGATAGGTTGAGTTTCCTAAGTTTAGCTTGTGTTTCAAGGTTGTTTTTGAGGTGATCTTGTGGATCTGATGTTGCTGGAGGTATAAGGATGTTAATAGGTTGTTTTTAGATGTTATATGATGTTAAAGGATATGTGGTTTTGCTGGTTTATGGCTGGGCTTTGTTTAGAAGTGGTTTGGATGCATTTTCGGTTGTGTTTGGTGGCCGAAAATGGAGGTTGGGTGAGAGCAGCGAGTTTAGGTGCTTTCATTGAAGCAATTAATGCATGATGATGCATTAATCCTCTGCTTTGATGTGTTGAAACAGGGGAGGCATCTTTGGATCCAAGAGTTGTTGATCCGGAAGCTTGATTTGGTGCTTTGGCTTGAAGCAAAGTGGAATCGGTGAGTGCGTTTGTGAAAATTGGGTTTTCGGCTTTGAAACCAATGTCTTGGGAGCTTAGTTTAAGTCTAAACAACTTTGCTAAGCTCAAGTGTAAGTTTTCGAAATTTCTCTCTAGTGGTGGCCATGATTTTGTTGTGATGCAAAATGGTTATTTGCATGTTTTAATTACTGTTTTGAAAGCATGTTTTAGCATGGTTTTTGCTGATGATGTAAGCCATATGTTGAAGGTAACTCTAGGTAGGAGTTCCTTGCTTTTGTACATTGATTAAATGTGGATTGATGCTTTTAAATGCATGATGAATATGGCTTGGTTTAATGCTTTAAAACAGTGGATTAAATGATGAAAATGATGTTTATTGGCAAGTGATGTTTTAAAAAGGTTAAGGTCACTAAGGTGGTTAAAAGTCCTTGAGTGAGCCTTGTTACTTAAGAACATCAAGGTGGTTAAAAGTCCTTGGATGATTCTTGTTGCGGACACTAAGGTGGTTAAAAGTCCTTAGGTGATCCTTCCATGGTGTTTAAAAGTCCATGGGGCCATGGTGTTTAAAAGTCCATGGGGCCAAGGTGTTTAAAAGTCCTTGGGGCCAAGGTGTTTAAAAGTCCTTGGGGTGATTCAAGCTTTGGACACAAAGGTGGTTAAAAGTCCTTGTGTGGTCCTCATTCATGGTGTTTAAAAGTCCATGGCCAAGGTGTTTAAAAGTCCTTGGGGCCAAGGTGTTTAAAAGTCCTTGGGAAGTTGATGAACTTGTTTTAAAGAAATGGAATCTTTCACTTGAGCCACTATGACATGTTATATTGTTATGAAACATGAGATGCTTGTTTTAAGTATGCTTTTGAGCATGTGCAAAGGTTGTTTTAAAGCATGATTTGTAAATGTTTCAATTGCATTATTGAATGGTTTTTAAGAGCATTCCTCACTAAGCTTTTGCTTACGCTCTCTTCGTTTTCTTAATTCAATAATGCAGAGCATTAGAGAACCTTGAGGGCAGCAAGGAGGGCAAGCATTCAAGTACAAGTAGAGCTCAATGTATGGAAGGTTTTGTTAAACATTTTAGCTTTTGGGTAATTTGGCAATGGGGGACCAATGTGTATGTTTTGGGAGGTGTTTGGGACTCCCTAAGTATGTTGAATGATGATATGAATGTTGGTTTTGTATTGGATCATTACATGCTTATTTTGGAAGTTTTGTGCTTGAATAGCTAGCTTGTGTAGGAAGCATGCCTATAGAATTGGGGCTTTTTGCATATGATGTTGTTTCGATGATTTGATGATGCTTGTAAGTTTTATATATGTTGAATTGCATGCTGGTAAAGTTTGGTAGCATTTGGAGCATGTTTGAATGATCTATTGCATGATTTGGAGTGCATTTTTGCTGCAATCTGTGCAGGCGTTTCGGAACAGTGTGCACCGTTTCGGAACGAGTGCCTTGAATGAACCCAGGCGTCCGAAACGGTATGCACCGTTTCGAAACGGTTTGGCCTCTGCCAGGCCCATGTTCCGGAACCCGTTGCGGAACGGCCCATGTTTCTAAACGGGGTCTACCTGTTTCGGAACGGTCGACCATTGGGGGCTGACATTGGCAGTTATATGTTTTGAATTGTTTGTGTTTTGGTCCTGAAACTTGTTTGTGCAATTGTATGAGTTTGGGAGGTCCTTTTGAGCTGAAATTTCACAGAGAAGCATGAAACCTGACTAATTTCAAGTTTGTAACTTTAATTTGGGTTAAGTCCTTTTATTTATCAGAAATTACAATTTGGTCCCTAAAGTTGTAATTTGTTCAATTGGGTCCCTGTTTGATCTCTGATGTTTGTGATCTTTGTGTATGATGTTGTGTGATCACAATTAGGACTAATGTGCATCTAGACAAGATTAAAAGGAAAAATAAAAGGGTCGTTAATCAAGGTTGACTTTCGGGTTGACTTTGGTTTTCCCCGTGTGACTTTCTTAATTCGGGTCAACCGTCTAGGCCGGATTAAGGGGGTTACATTTGGTGGTATCAGAGCTGAGTTCTCGAGTAATTGGAAATGAATGTATGCATGATTGAAGTAAGTTTGGCTTGTATGCTTATTGTTCGAAAGCATGTTTAGTGGCTTGAGATGTTGATGCAATTGAGTTGTATGCTGTGTTGTAGCATGTTGAGGGTACCCATTTCCAAACAAAAGCTAATGTAATGATGTTGATTTTGAATGAAATTGAGCTTGAATACTTGGATTGCTTACCTTGCTGGGCCTGACTTTGTTTTATTTGCATTGTGATTGCATGGTAAAAGTAAGGCACCACGTAGAGAGTTACGAGGTAGTGTGCGAGCTACGGCTCCCAATGAGAACGAGAATGAAGAGAACACGGGTAGTGCAGTGTTACCCCCTCCTCCGCCTGGTGGTGGTGCTGGAGGTGAGAGAGCTGAAGCTGCAGCTGGTGCTGGAGCTGCTGGACCAGAGGTTGGTCAGGGGCAAGCTATGCCTGATATGTCTATGCTGGTAGAAGCTATTGCGGGTGCTTTTCGAGCAGCAGTAGCTGGAGCTCAAGGAGCTGGGCATCAGGGAGATGCTGGAGTTAGACTACCTTTGCAACGTCTGCGCAGTCTTGGTGGGACTGAGTTCAGGGGTATGTCTGCTGAGGGTTCTGAAGCTTGGCTAGAGAGTACCAAGCGTATCTTGGGTCAGATGAGCTGCACGGATGTGCAAAAGTTGGGTTGTGTTGTGTCCTTGCTGCAGGACGATGCGTATACGTGGTGGACGACCACCATAGCTGGGATGGCTGAAGCTGATGTTACTTGGACATTCTTCCAGAATGTGTTCAAGAGGAGATATCTGGGAGTGAGATATCTTGATGAGAAAAAGCGTGAATTCATGTCTCTTACCCAAGGGAGCATGAGTGTGGCTGAGTATGAAGTGCAGTTTGTGCGACTCAGTCAGTATGCACCGGAGCTGATACCTGATGAGCGAGCAAGGTGCGAGAGGTTCTGTTATGGTCTTGTGACGGACGTGAAAATGTATGTACTGGCCACTGAATATGATGATTTTGATGTGTTGGTGGGCCGAGCCAAGGACATAGAGATGAACTTGGGTTTATCTGTGAAAAG
This sequence comes from Hibiscus tridactylites, assembly GCA_958450335.1. Classification (NCBI taxonomy): domain Eukaryota; kingdom Viridiplantae; phylum Streptophyta; class Magnoliopsida; order Malvales; family Malvaceae; genus Hibiscus; species Hibiscus tridactylites. Next base: position 32,140,574 of record OY288289.1, read on the forward strand.
TGCTGGAGCGAGTTCTGGCAAGAGAGCTGCTGAGTTTAGTTCCGGAGGTGGACGAAACAAGAGGGGACGTGGTCAGAAGTATCAGTCCTCAGCCAAGAGAGGTGGTGGTGCACCTGCTAGAGGAGGTAATGCTAGAGCTGATCCTAGTGCTTGCTGGATCTGTGGTTTGCGTGGTCACATGAAGCGTGACTGCCCTCGTGCTGTGAGGGAGGTGCAAGCTCCTGTTGCGGCAGCTTGTAATGGATGTTGGAATTGTGGTTCTGTAGACCATCTGAGGCGAGATTGTCCGAGGTTGGCTGGTGGCCAAGAGCGTGCTCCTGTTGTTGCTGCACCGCAGAGAGGTCGTGGACGCGGCCGTGGTAATTTCCAGAGTAGAGAGGAAGGTGGTCGTGGGGTAGCCCATGTTGTGGCTATTCAGCCTGAGGGTGGAGGCAAAGCTAGGGTGTATGCTCAGCGTGAGGGAAGGAATGATGCAGATGTGATTGCATGTACCTTTACTTTGCAGTCCTTGTGATTGCTTTCTTTGATTGATTATGGATCTACGCATTCATACATTTTGCGTGAGCATGCTGAATTGCTTGGTTTGCCTGTTGAGTCTTTGGATGTTGGTGTTCGTGTCACTAGTTCTTTTGGTGAAACTGTTGTGACTCGAAAGCTTTATAGAAGGTGTCCCTTGGTTGTTCAAGAACATGTTTTCCATGTTGATCTTATGGAGTTGCCCTTCTATGGTTTTGATGTGATCCTTGGGATGGATTGGCTTGCGGAGCATCGTGCTGTGGTTGATTGTGAAAATAAGCGAGTTTCGCTTAAGCTTGCGGATGATTATGAAGTTGTTGTGGTTGGTGAGAATGTGAAGTTTCTTGGTAATGTGGTGTCTACCTTGGAGGCGAGTAGGATGCTGAGGCAAGGTTGTGAAGCTTATCTAGCTTTTGTGATGAATCCTAGCTCTAAGGAGTTGAGGGTGCAAGATATCAAAGTTGTGAAGGAGTTTCCTGGTGTTTTTCCGGAGGAGTTGCCTGGTTTACCTCCTAATCGCGAGGTGGAGTTTGGAATTGAGCTGTATGAGAATACAACTCCTGTGTCCATTACTCCCTATAGAATGGCACCTAAGGAGCTGAAGACGCAGTTGCAAGAGCTGCTAGATCGTGGTTTCATCCGGCCGAGTGTGTCACCTTGGGGAGCACCGGTCTTGTTTGTGAAGAAGAAAGATGGCACTATGAGAATGTGCATTGATTACCGTCAGCTGAACAAGTTGACTGTCAAGAATCGGTATCCTTTGCCGAGGATTGATGATCTCTTTGATCAATTTCGGGGAGCTGATGTGTTCTCTAAGATTGACTTGAGGTCAGGGTATTATCAGTTGAAGGTGAAAGATGTGGATGTGCCTAAGACAGCTTTCAGGACAAGGTATGGGCATTATGAGTTCCTTGTGATGCCGTTTGGTTTGACAAATGCTCCTGTTGCTTTCATGGACATGATGAATTGTGTGTTTCATGAATACCTGGACAAGTTCGTTGTGGTGTTCATTGATGATATCCTCGTGTACTCGCGTACTGAGGAGGAGCACGAAGAGCATTTGAGGATTGTGCTGCAAGCTTTGTTGGAGAATCAGCTTTATGCTAAGCTGAGTAAGTGTGAGTTCTGGCTTAAGGAGGTGGTGTTTCTTGGGCATGTGGTCTCAGCTGAGGGGATTCGTGTTGATCCTCAGAAGATTGAAGCGGTGATGAATTGGAAAGTTCCTAAGTCTGTTCATGAGGTCCGTAGTTTCCTTGGTTTGGCGGGATACTACCGAAGGTTTGTGGATGGTTTTTCCAAGATTGCTGCTCCTTTGACGAAGCTGTTGCAGAAGGATGTTAAGTATGAGAGGACGGAAGCGAGACAGCAGGCTTTTGAGAAGCTTAAGGCGGCTTTGACGCAAGCTCCTATCTTGGTTCAGCCTGAATCAGGGAAAGAGTTTGTGGTCTATAGTGACGCATCCTATGTTGGTTTGGGATGTGTGCTGATGCAAGAGTGTAAGGTTGTGGCCTATGCGTCGCGGCAGTTGAAGGTGCATGAGCGCAACTATCCTACGCATGATATTGAGCTGGCTGTAGTGGTTTTTGCTCTGAAGATCTGGAGACATTATCTGTATGGTGAGAAGTGTACTGTGTACACGGATCACAAGAGTTTGAGGTATCTGATGTCTCAGAAGGAGTTGAATCTTAGGCAGCGACGTTGGTTGGAGTTGCTCAAGGATTATGATCTGACGATTGAGTATCATCCTGGAAAGGCTAATGTTGTTGCGGATGCCTTGAGTAGGAAGGTAGCTGTTGAGCTGAGGGCTATGTTTGCTAGCTTGAGCATATCGCGAGATGGTGGTCTTGTTGCTGAGTTGCAAGTGAAACCATCTTTGGTTCAGTTGATCAAGGAAAAGCAGTTGTTGAATGATTCCTTGGTGTCTCATGTTCAGGATATCGCGGAGGGTAGACCTTCGGATTTCTGCTTTAATGAGGATGGTGTGCTGTGTTTTGGGAGTCGGATAGTAGTGCCTGCTGATGTTGAGTTGAGGCGTGCTATTCTGACTGAAGGTCATAGTAGTCCTTTTGCTATGCACCCTGGTAGTACTAAGATGTATCGTGATCTTCGTGATGAGTACTATTGGGTGGGTTTGAAGAAGGATGTTGCAGAGTTTGTGAGCAAGTGTTTGGTGTGTCAGCGGGTTAAGGCTGAGCATCAGGTTCCTTCTGGGTTGTTGCAACCGTTGAAAATCCCTGAATGGAAGTGGGAGAGGGTTACCATGGATTTTGTATCTGGTTTACCTTTGTCTCCTTCGAAGAAGAATTCTATTTGGGTGATTGTGGATCGCCTGACGAAGTGTGCGCATTTCTTGCCTGTGCATACTACGTTTTCTTTGGATAAGCTGGCAGAGCTGTACATTGCTGAGATTGTGAGGCTGCATGGTGTGCCTAAGTCGATTGTGTCGGATAGGGATCCGAGGTTCACATCGCGTTTCTGGCAGTGTTTGCATCAAGCTCTGGGTACAAGGTTGCATTTCAGTACATCCTATCATCCTCAGTCGGATTGTCAGTCTAAGCGGGTTATCCAGATTTTGGAGGATATGTTGAGGTGCTGCGTGATTGAGTTCCAAGGTTCTTGGGAGAAGCATCTGCCTTTGGTTGAGTTCGCTTATAACAATAGTTATCAGGCGAGTATACAGATGGCACCTTATGAGGCTCTGTATGGGAGGAAGTGTAGGACTCCTCTTTGTTGGGCTGAAACTGGTCAAAAGTTGGTTTCGATGCCGGCTTTGCTGAAAGGGACCACCGAGAAGGTGAAGCTCATTTGTGAGCGGTTGAAGGCTGCCTCTGATCGGCAGAAGTCTTACGCGGATTTGAAGCGTAAGGAGATAGAGTATGCGGTGGGTGACCGTGTGTTCTTGAAGGTTTCGCCTTGGAAGAAGGTGATGAGGTTTGGCCGGAAGGGTAAGTTGAGCCCTCGGTACATTGGACCATATGAGGTGGTTGAGTGTGTGGGTCCTGTTGCGTATCGGTTGAGGTTACCTCAAGAGTTGGAGAAGATTCATGATGTGTTCCATGTTTCTATGCTCCGGAAGTATAGATCTGATCCTTCGCATGTGATGCCTGTGGAGGATGTGGTTTTGAATCCGGATTTTACCTATGATGAGGAACCGGTGAAGGTTCTGGATTCGGATAGCAAGGTTCTTCGTGGCAAGACCATTGAGTTGGTGAAGGTGCTGTGGAAGCATCGAGGTGTTGAGGAGGCCACGTGGGAGCGGAAGGAAGACATGCTGAAGCAGTTTCCTTATCTCTTTCCTTCAGGTAAATTTCGAGGACGAAATTTCTTAAGGGGGGGAGAGTTGTAACGCCCCGGTTTTGGGCTTAGGAGTTTTGGGCGTTGACCGGTTGGTCAAAGTGCTGTTCGAATCTAAAGAGGTGAAATTAGGAAAGCCTAGTTCGGGTTGCATTAAAAATATGGAAAAATGTTCTAAAATCATCTTTTAATATAATTAAGTGAACTGTGAAATCAATTTTGGAAAATGAGTTTTGGAAGTGTGACATTTTGGCTAGTGACCAAAATGTAATTTTCGAAAGTTTGGTGACTGTTTTATAAAGGGTTGAAACTTTGAATCTTTAAGGAGCTATTTACCCAAAGGGAGTTTCTCCAGATTTTTCTAAGATATTTTAAGTCTAAATTCTGATTTTAAATGATATTAAAAGTGGAGGGAAAGCCATTTGGCTATTTTGGATTTTGTAACCAACTTTTCTCAATTTTCTTTCTCTCATTTTCTCTCAACCCAAACACATTCTCTCCAGAGAATTGGTTTTGATTTTCTCACCTAAATCCCTCCTTTCAACTCTCATTTGATTCCTAATCAACAAATCTTCAAAACCTCTTCAATTGCTACTTGTTTCAACAAGGTTTTTGATTCCAAAAAGAGGAGAAACTCAAGTTTGGAGGTAAGAACGTCCTTCTCCTCTAAACTATCAGTTCTTTACTGAAATTCCTAAGTTTTCAACCCTAAATTGATGTTTTATTAAAGGTTTTTAAGTGGTGAAATGGATCTTGGCTTATAATGCAAGATTTGGTGATTTTTGGTGATTTTCGTTAGATCTGATTAACCTGTGATTTGAGATGTGTTTTTGATGTTTAATGAACTCTAAATTGATAAGGAATTGAGTTTTGATTAATGCAATCCCGGATAGGTTGAGTTTCCTAAGTTTAGCTTGTGTTTCAAGGTTGTTTTTGAGGTGATCTTGTGGATCTGATGTTGCTGGAGGTATAAGGATGTTAATAGGTTGTTTTTAGATGTTATATGATGTTAAAGGATATGTGGTTTTGCTGGTTTATGGCTGGGCTTTGTTTAGAAGTGGTTTGGATGCATTTTCGGTTGTGTTTGGTGGCCGAAAATGGAGGTTGGATAAGAGCAGCGAGTTTAGGTGCTTTCATTGAAGCAATTAATGCATGATGATGCATTAATCCTCTGCTTTGATGTGTTGAAACAGGGGAGGCATCTTTGGATCCAAGAGTTGTTGATCTGGAAGCTTGATTTGGTGCTTTGGCTTGAAGCAAAGTGGAATCGGGGAGTGCATTTGTGAAAATTGGGTTTTCGGCTTTGAAACCAATGTCTTGGGAGCTTAGTTTAAGTCTAAACAACTTTGCTAAGCTCAAGTGTAAGTTTTTGGAATTTCTCTCTAGTGGTGGCCATGATTTTGTTGTGATGGAAAATGGTTATTTGCATGTTTTAATTACTGTTTTGAAAGCATGGTTTTTGCTGATGATGTAAGCCATATGTTGAAGGTAACTCTAGGTAGGAGTTCCTTGCTTTTGTACATTGATTAAATGTGGATTGATGCTTTTAAATGCATGATGAATATGGCTTGGTTTAATGCTTTAAAACAGTGGATTAAATGATGAAAATGATGTTTATTGGCAAGTGATGTTTTAAAAAGGTTAAGGTCACTAAGGTGGTTAAAAGTCCTTGAGTGAGCCTTGTTACTTAAGAACATCAAGGTGGTTAAAAGTCCTTGGATGATTCTTGTTGCGGACACTAAGGTGGTTAAAAGTCCTTAGGTGATCCTTCCATGGTGTTTAAAAGTCCATGGGGCCATGGTGTTTAAAAGTCCATGGGGCCAAGGTGTTTAAAAGTCCTTGGGGCCAAGGTGTTTAAAAGTCCTTGGGGTGATTCAAGCTTTGGACACAAAGGTGGTTAAAAGTCCTTGTGTGGTCCTCATTCATGGTGTTTAAAAGTCCATGGCCAAGGTGTTTAAAAGTCCTTGGGGCCAAGGTGTTTAAAAGTCCTTGGGAAGTTGATGAACTTGTTTTAAAGAAATGGAATCTTTCACTTGAGCCAATATGACATGTTATATTGTTATGAAGCATGAGATGCTTGTTTTAAGTATGCTTTTGAGCATGTGCAAAGGTTGTTTTAAAGTATGATTTGGAAATGTTTTAATTGCATTATTGAATGGTTTTTAAGAGCATTCCTCATTAAGCTTTTGCTTACGCTCTCTTTGTTTTCTTAATTCAATAATGCAGAGCATTAGAGAACCTTAAGGGCAGCAAGGACGGCAAGCATTCAAGTACAAGTAGAGCTCAATGTATGGAAGGTTTTGTTAAACATTTTAGCTTTTGGGTAATTTGGCAATGGGGGACCAATGTGTATGTTTTGGGAGGTGTTTGGGACTCCATAAGTATGTTGAATGATGATATGAATGCTGGTTTTGTATTGGATCATTACATGCTTGTTTTGGAAGTTTTGTGCTTGAATAGCTAGCTTGTGTAAGAAGCATGCCTATAGAATTGGGGCTTTTTGCATATGATGTTGTTTCGATGATTTGATGATGCTTGTAAGTTTTATATATGTTGAATTGCATGCTGGTAAAGTTTGGTAGCATTTGGAGAATGTTTGAATGATCTATTGCATGATTTGGAGTGCATTTTTGCTGCAATCTGTGCAGGCGTTTCGAAACAGTGTGCACCGTTTCGGAACGGGTGCCTTGAATGAACCCAGGCGTCCGAAACGGTATGCACCGTTTCGAAACGGTTTGGCCTCTGCCAGGCCCATGTTCCGGAACCCGTTGCGGAACGGCCCGTGTTTCCAAACGGGGTCTACCTGTTTCGGAACGGTCGACCGTTGGGGGCTGACATTGGCAGTTATATGTTTTGAATTGTTTGCGTTTTGGTCCTGAAACTTGTTTGTGCAATTGTATGAGTTTGGGAGGTCCTTTTGAGCTGAAATTTCACAGAGAAGCATGAAACCTGACTAATTTCAAGTGGGTAACTTTAATTTGGGTTAAGTCCTTTTATTTATCAGAAATTACAATTTGGTCCCTAAAGTTGTAATTTGTTCAATTGGGTCCCTGTTTGATCTCTGATGTTTGTGATCTTTGTGTATGATGTTGTGTGATCACAATTAGGACTAATGTGCATCTAGACAAGATTAAAAGGAAAAATAAAAGGGTCGTTAATCAAGGTTGACTTTCAGGTTGACTTTGGTTTTCCCCGTGTGACTTTCTTAATTCGGGTTAACCGTCTAGGCCGGGTTAAGGGGGTTACACCTATGCACATGTATGCATACTTCTAGTGTCATGACTAATGTACGTATGTACCAACATATGTATTATATTTATACAAATGATTTAAACTGTGCATGTATGTCTGTTCACACCTACTAATAACGTCTTCGAATCATACATGGAACAACTCCACGTCCTATTTCCAAACTTGTCCTACTCCACCATCCTCACAACTTATTACAACACTATTTGAACTACTATTCCTCTTCTCCAATATTGTTCTAAGAACAACAACAACACTATTCATAACTTACTAACTATCGAATCCCGACACTACCCAAGAGAATGCAAAGCAAAACTAAGCAAATATAACAATAACATGGATTGCAAAGAAAAGATACCTACAATCACATCATTGTGTTCCAAACAACGAACACCCACACCCTCTTCCGCAGAGCCACCATGGTCTCCATGTTGGAAAGAACCATAACCGCACTCGCGACCACTGGGAGCTTCAAAAGACACCCCGAGCTAACACTGAACAATCTCACCTCAAATGTCCAATAGACCCACAACTCCAACAAGATTCAACCAACAAACTCTCTACACCTCTCTGCCTTTCTTGCCACCTTCGAATCCTAACTCGACCACGCTCATGGCCTTTCTGAGGTGCAGCCACCGCAAGGGTACGTCCTTGGCCTCTACTTGCTAACAGAGGACACTCACGCCTTAAATGATGTGCTGAACCACAATTCCAGCAATAATTCCCTGTCACTTTAACATGAGCTTGTACCTCTCCAGCCACACAGGGACAGTCCCTCCTCAAGTGCTCTCGAGAACCACACGTCCATCACGTGTGCTGCTCCACCCTCGCTTTGTTCCCTTGAACCAATGCACCATGTCCAAGGTTACCTCGCCTAACAACAGGATGATACCTCCTATCTCGACCTTTCTTGGTCCGTTTACTTCAAAAATCGAATTCATCAGCTCTCTTACCAGAGCTAGAACCACCACTATGAGATGCCAGGCTCAAATTCTGCTCATCAACATGAACTGAAACCATACCCTCTCGCTATTGGCCACCCGAAAGCTTATCTCCAATATACCGATTCATAAAGGCAGCTGAAAAGAATTCCCAATCCACATCCTGAATATTCGATGCCACTGACACAGAAGTTCACCACGTACTAGCATCATCCAATATTAACGTGACAATGATTCCCAACTTACAAGCGTGGTCACACCCATTCTGATCCAAGATTGAGATTGTTCTAGCTAACCAACCCTCGAACGCCTCCGGCGTCGACCCATGATACTCAACAGCTCCCAAATCATGCAGACGTTGTTTTGACAAACTAGCATGTCCGACAGATGGTATGTGCGCATGCTTTTCATTTCCCGCGACCTGAGAAGCTCCGGACATCTCATGAACCACTGACGATAAAACTTTCACCACCGGGCCAACCTCTTCACACTGCCCTATCGCCTCAAATCCAAATGAGAACGGCCTAATAAACACATTCTCAAAAGACAGAACATCGTTCCCTTGATTACCCTGCACACCCGCAGGTACGATCGTATCCGATCCCAACTCTCTCCTCGGACTCATCATGCTATTTTAACAAGGCATAATAACAAAAACAACAAATCCAACCATGATTTTGGCCAGCCTCAAGCAAGGATCCAAGTTTACAAAAACAATTAATCAGTGTAATAAGGCAATGGGTACCCCAATTTCCCTCAACATGGCATAGCATACAGTGATACATCATGCTCAACATGCTTTTCATCACCCAAAATCAACACATAACAGCTTTACATCATCGCCACACACTCACATTCATTTCACATGCGATTCACATAAATCTAGAATAACATAAACTTAAAAATTCAACCAATAGTGTATCCCCCTTAACCCGGCCTAGACGGTCGACCCAAATTAAGAAGATCACACGAGGAAAACCAAAGTCAACTTGAAAGTCAACCTTGATTAGCGACCCTTTTTTTTCTTTTTACTCTTGTCTAGATGCACGTTAACCCTAGATATGTTCTCAAGATCATCATATTCAAACATCATAACAAACAGAGAACATTCAGGGACTCAATTGCACAAATTACAATTTTAGGGACCAAATTGTAAATTCTGGAAACTTTAAGGACTTAACCAAATTTTAAGTTACCAACTTAAAATTAATCATCTTTCATGCATCTCTGCCAACTTTCAACTCAAACGGACTTCTCAAACTCATACAATTGCATAAACATGTTACAGGACCAAAATGCAAACATTTCAAAACATATAACCGCCCATGTCAGCCTCCAACGGTCAGGTGTTCCGAAACAGGAAGAACCCGTTTCGAAACGCGGGACCATTCCGCAACGTGTTCCGAAACGAGGCCTGGCAGAGACATTTTCGTTTCGGAACGGTACCTTCCGTTTCGAACGCCTGGGCCACTACAGGGCCCCCGTTCCGAAACGGTAGCTCCTGTTCCGATACGGCCTGCTCAGAATGCAGATAATTGGCTGATTAAACACAGAATTGACCTACCAAACATGTTCCAAATGCAACCAAACCTTACCAGCAAGTCATACAACATACAAGGAACATAATTGCATCAACCAAACATCGACATGGCATCAATTATGAAAAGCTCCGAATCTATAGGCATGCTTCCTACTTAGCAAACCATTCAAGCATCAATTTGATAAAACCAACTCGTAAAGACCAATTACATGTTCCAATATTATCAACAACACAAAACCAATCTTGTCCAACATACACAAACTCATTAACATCAACATAAGAGATTCTCCCCCCCATTGCCTTTATTATCTATAGCTATTAACCGAGACATACATCTCAAGTGGAGCTTTCCTTGAATCCCTTGCTTCCCGTTGTTCCAACTTCAAAGATCTGCATTGATGGACAAAAAGGAGCGTAAGCACATAATGCTTAGTGAGGAATGCTCAAAACCAAAACACCATCAATGCAGCGAATCACAAAACCACTTTTTAAAAGCAAACTAGATTCGATAGACCGAAGCAATGATTGAAAACCCTTTTCAACAACAAGCTTAAAATCATGCATTTTTCAAACATGGAAAACAACCCCTTAGCTTATAAGCTAAGTTATCCTTTTTAAAGCACAAACTTGCAAAACCATCTATTTAACCATTCCATGCATGAACATCATATGCAAGGTTAAATACAAGATCCTTGGAAAACATTTCCACTTCACATCATACTTTTCTCATACATTGAAAATCATTTCAAAACAAGAAACCATTTGAAAGTCACTACTCATTCAAACAATCACATGCATTAAGTAAATGCAACACATGAACCACAACTCAACATTTGCATTACATGCCCTTTTTAACAAGCCTTCACAAGACTTCAATGCACTAAAGAGATTTCATGCACTCATGCAACATTATCAAAAGACAATAAATACTTGTACGAGCTAACAAGTAATACATGCATTCATAAAGCATTACGCACTTTTCATGCAACCATGCATCATTTCAAGCATCTCATGCTTCATTATAATCAAGAACATTATATTGGCTTCCAAGTGATAAATCATATCCACTTTTCAACTCAACAACCAATCGGATACGCGGAGCACAAGCGTTGTCCCCACGCTTCATACACACTACCAATCCAAGGTTCCCAAATGGAATTTTAACCACCATTTGACCTTACCACACACAAGGTCCCCATATGGAATTTTAACCACCATATGACCTTAACATTTACAAGGTTCCCATATGGAATTTTAACCACCATATAACCTTAACATTCACAAGATCCTCATATGGAATTTTAACCACCATATGACCTTAACATGCACAAGGTCCCCATATGGAATTTCAACCACCTTATAACCTTAACATTCACAAGATCCTCATATGGAATTTTAACCACCATATGACCTTAACATGCACAAGGTCCCCATATGGAATTTTAACCACCATATGACCTTAGCACCAACCATTGGTAGTTGTATAACATCACTAATGAGATCCGGGACACCCTACACAAGATCCACACATGGACTTTACACCACCATTGTGATCTTAACAAGCACAAGGTCCTCAAATGGAATTTCAACCACCATTATCCCCTTTGCTTACACAAGACCCACCCATGGAATTTCAACCACCATGGTGTTCTTAACCATCTCGTTAGGATACTTGGATGGAGTTACCGGTTCACTTATAATCACTCCACACCCAAGGCGACTTTATTCACGGTGCACCCAATCCTATAGCCGGCTAACTATATCCGATTAAAGTAACCAAGAACCACTTACATCACTTGCCAATATAACCATCTTACCACATTAATCCATCGTTTTACAAGCTTAAGCAAAATGCATAAACCACCATTTACCATCATCAATCCACTGTTTTTGAAGCATTACACAAAGCCATTAAACAACATGCAACACCATGCATCAATTCCACAATTCCAATGTACAAAACCATGAATCTCTTACCTTGAGCATCCATCACACATGGCTTTCAAAACCAGCATTAAACCATGCTAAAATAAGCTTTCAAAACAGAATTTAAAACATGCAAATCACATGCATTGCATCCAACAATCACAAGTGCTTTAAAAACCAATTCATACACAAACCAAGTGAGAAATTCCATTTACTTACTCTTGAGCGTAGCTAAGTTGTTTAGACTTATACTAAGCTCCCAAAACCTTCAAACCTTGGTTTAAAAGCTGAAAACCCAACTTCACTCACCGATACACAAAACAAGGCTAGCCAACAAGCCTTCCAAGCATCCAAAACCTTCCACACCACCTCTAATGCTCACGGATCAATCTCCCCTGTTTCAAGCACACAACAACAGAGGATTAATGCATCATTATGCATTAAAAACACCAACAACACAACTAAACTCGCTGCTCTTAGCAAATCCAACATTTCGGCTACCAAACACAACCGAAATCACCTCCAAACACTTCCAAAACTTAACCCAACCAAGATCAATCACTTCTACCCATTTATAAACATCAATTAACATCCAAAATGATCCCAACCACGTCCTTATACATCCAGCAATAACAGATCATCAAAAACACTCCAAAAACAACCAAAAACTCAAGCAAAACTTAGGAAATTCAACCTATTCGGGATTGCATTGATCAAACCTCAAATCCTCATCAATTTAACATTCATTTAACATCAAATTGACACCTCAAAACACTGCCCAAACAGATCATACGAAATTTCTCCAAAATCAAGCAAATCTTGCATTTTAAAGCCAAATCAAGATTACAATTGTAAAACCTTAAATAAATCACAAATCATGGATTGAGAACTTGGGAATTTCAGTAAAGAACTGAGAGTTTAGAGGAGAAGGACGTTCTTACCTCCAAACTTGAGTTTCTACCTTTTTAGAACCAAAATCTTGAAAATCCGATTAGCAATTTGATGAAGAGATGATTAGAGATCAAAAGAGAATTGAAATGTGATGTTTAGATGACAAAATCAGAGGAAAAAGATCTGGAGAAATGTGTTTGGTTTGAGAGAAAAGATGAGAGAAAATGAAAATAGAAAACTAGGAAAAGTTAGTTAAAAGGCTAAAATATCTTTCCCTCCTTTTTACCTTTATTTTAAACCATCAATAAATCATTTAATATTTAAGAAAAATCTGGAGAAACTCCCATTGGGTAAATAGCTCCTTAAAGATTCAAAGTTTAAATTCTTTTTAAAATAGTCTCACAGTTTTCAAAAATTATATTTTGGTCACTAACCCAAAATGTCACCCTTCCAAACCTCATTTTGTAAAATTGATTTCACCTCTCTCTTATATATAATAAAAGAGGATTTTAGAACATTTTTCCATATTTTTAATGCAACTCGAACCAGGCTTTCCTAAAAATCACCTTTTATATTCGAACCGAAAATCCGACCGAACCGGTCCAAACCCACAACTTCCAAGCCCAAAATTGGGGCGTTACAACTCTCCCCCACTTAGGAAATTTCGTCCTCGAAATTTCAACCAACGGAAAAAGCACAACCAAACTTCTCAAACAACCCACAAGGCAACACAGGAGACTTACCCACCACTGAACACTCTCCAAAACAAAACTCCATCAAACCCAATACCACCACATTCTGTTCACGAATTCCTGAACACTCAAACTTTTACAGCATACAACACCTTAACACACAACTCCCAAAACCTTGTTCACACAGTGGCACCAACCAATCCAATTCAGCCACCATGTAACCCACAACCTCCTCTGCTTCCAAAACTCTTTGCCAAAAACTACTCAACCTCCTTCAGAGATTTCCACAACAAGCAAAAATTCTTAAGCAACAACTCCTTACCCAAACTTCTCAACGTATTGTTGATATTCCTTCACATCCGCCACTATTATTACCACAACAACTCACCAGGACTACTCACCCATCATCCGATAATCACGTCACAAACCCCAACCTTGACTTCGCCAACCGTTCCACACACCACCAGCTGACCTCAAAAAGAATTTACTCATTCACAACCAGCCAACCACTTCTCACAAGAACCCGTCCAACCAACAATGGCCTTTGATCTTACATTGCCTTTCCACTCCAAGCTTTAACTACAACACTAACCTTACTACAGCATTTAACACCAAGAAACCACCTCTTCTACTAGCTATTCAAAACCACTCGACCGATTCTAACTTCAACCGGTACTCCTCACCACCAAACCACTAAACTCTTTAAGCATCAAACACCTTCCTTCCACTAACATGCTATACCGCACTCACTACTACCAACAGCTCGCTTAAAACCCTCCATTACCTCTAATATTCTCCTAGCACTAAAACAACCTCTAAAAACCCATCATCCAACCTAACCCTATCATAACACTAACAGACTCGATTAGTTATTAACGAGTGTGAACGTTCATATGCATGGTCACCAATATGCCCTATCAATGCCTGATGTACATGTATGCAAAACCTCTAATGTCATGCCACATGTATGCATGGACCAGTACATATATAATATAGCATATAACAAATGATTTTAACTGTGCATGTATGTCGGTTCACACCCACCAATAACATCCTCAGAGTCCGTCTAAGAACAACCTCCTACCTCACTTTCAACTTGTCTAACTCCACCATTCTAGCAACCATTATCCACAAGATACTCACTAAAGCCCTCTTCACACAAAAGTTGTTTTCAAAACAACAACAACTACTACCCCAAACATGCTAGCAACGAAACCATACCCATTTCGCAAGGAAAAACCAAACCAAAACCAAACCAAAACCAAACTAGGATACTAGAGCAAAGGTTACTTAACAAGGTTACCTGAAAACACATCACCACCCCGGAGCTTTCAACAGACGAGCCCTCTTCCTTGCAGAACCATCATTCTCCAGCCGCACCGCTGCAGCACCAGCTAACACACCAAGGTCATCACCATCTCCCTGCGGTAAAGAACCTTGGCTACCCCGAGCAACTTCAAACAATTACGTCTCATATGTCCAACAGACCTACAATTCCAACAGATTTCATTTTCCAAGCTCCTCACAACTTTCCGCTCTCGCTGCCACATTCGAACCTTGTCTCGGTCGTGCCCACGACCCTTCAGAGACCCTTCTGCTACCACTGAAGCGGATTTTACCACTTGAGGACAATCTCGCTTCACATGCTCCTTAGAACCACAGTTCCAACAAACACCTGCGCCCCAAAAACCTCCAACATGGCGCCTTCCACAACGGTCACACACCGGTAACCGAGCTTCCACTCCTTGTTCAAACAGCACTTGCCCCAGCTTTGAACTACCACTCAAACTTTGATTCAAGCAAAACCTCCCAGCACGTAGCCTCTTACACTGACCGTTTCCGAGATCAGTATTCACAACTTTCTCGCTTAAACTTTTCTCACCTTCATAAACAGAAACCACACCCTCACATAGCTCAACCCTTGGGAATTTCCCTCCAAGATACCTTTCATAAAAGGCAGACACAAAGAAATCCCAATCAATGTCGTGGATGTGCGATGCCACCGCCACCGATGTCCACCAGGCACAAGCGTCCTCAACATCAATGTGACAACACTTCCCAGCTTACAAGCATAATCACAACCTTCCTGATCCAAAATCAGAACTACACTGGCTAACCAGGCCTCAAATGTCTCAGGTGTCGAACCATGATACTCCACAGCTCCCAAATCATATAAACGATGTTTCGACAAACCCGCACATCCCACAGCCAGCACATCTACAGACCTTACTTTTGCCATAGCCTGAGATGTTCCCAACACCTCTTGAACTATAGGTGATGAACTTTCCATCACAGAACCAGCTTCTTCCTCTTGCCTCAATACTTCAACACCAGGCACAAAAGACTGAGATGAAACACCTCCATAAAAAGGTGAATTCCACGCCTTAACAACCTGCTCTAAAGCAGCAACCATCTCACCTAACTGCCATTCTTTCATCGATTTCACCATGCTATTAACAGCAAACAATCACAACAAAACAAACAAATCAATTAGACCAGCTTTAAGCAAGGATTCAAACTCCCACTCCAAAATAACACAATAGCTATAATAATAAGGCAATGGGTATCCCGAATTCTCCCCTTTTACATGACATAACAGTCAATAAAGACATGGATATCACAACATCAAGCATATCAAACAACATATTCGATCATGCTTTCATCAAACAACATCCACTCGCAACAGCATAGCATCATCAATAACATACCCATTACACTCTCATCATTCATAAAAATCGGCTCATAACACCAGCTCAACATCAGCACAAATCCACATGAGCTCAATAAAGATTCACAATCAAAAAGCATGCTAATAACATCAATACTTCACTCAAAAACATGCATTTCAACCGGCTTTCAACCACACATCAGCATAAACATCATACACATATTACATCAATTTACCGTTTTCCCCAAGCATTCGCAACTCAGCTCTGATACCACCAAATGTAACCCCCTTAACCCGGCCTAGACGGTCGACCCGAATTAAGAAGATCACACGGGGAAAACCAAAGTCAACCCGAAAGTAAACCTTGATTAGCGACCCTTTTTTTCTTTTTACTCTTGTCTAGATGCACGTTAACCCTAGATATGTTCTCAAGATCATCATATTCAAACATCATAACAAACAGAGAACATTCAGGGACTCAATTGCACAAATTACAATTTTAGGGACCAAATTGTAAATTCTGGAAACTTTAAGGAGTTAACCAAATTTTAAGTTACCAACTTAAAATTAATCATCTTTCATGCATCTCTGCCAACTTTCAACTCAAACGGACTTCTCAAACTCATACAATTGCATAAACATGTTACAGGACCAAAATGCAAACATTTCAAAACATATAACCGCCCATGTCAGCCTCCAACGGTCAGGTGTTCCGAAACAGGAAGAACCCGTTTCGAAACGCGAGACCGTTCCACAACGTGTTCCGAAACGAGGCCTGGCAGAGACATTTTCGTTTCGGAACGGTACCTTCCGTTTCGAACGCCTGGGCCACTACAAGGCCCCCGTTCAGAAACGGTAGCTCCCGTTCCGATACGGCCTACTCAGAATGCAGATAATTGGCTGATTAAACACACAATTGACCTACCAAACATGTTCCAAATGCAACCAAACCTTACCAGCAAGTCATACAACATACAAGGAACATAATTGCATCAACCAAACATCGACATGGCATCAATTATGAAAAGCTCCGAATCTATAGGCATGTTTCCTACTTAGCAAACCATTCAAGCATCAATTTGATAAAACCAACTCGTAAAGACCAATTACATGTTCCAACATTATCAACAACACAAAACCAATCTTGTCCAACATACACAAACTCATTAACATCAACATAAGAGATTCTCCCCCCCATTGCCTTTATTATCTATAGCTATTAACCGAGACATACATCTCAAGTGGAGCTTTCCTTGAATCCCTTGCTTCCCGCTGTTCCAACTTCAAAGATCTGCATTGATGGACAAAAAGGAGCGTAAGCACATAATGCTTAGTGAGGAATGCTCAAAACCAAAACACCATCAATGCAGCGAATCATAAAACCACTTTTTAAAAGCAAACTCGATTCGATAGACCGAAGCAATGATTGAAAACCCTTTTCAACAACAAGCTTAAAATCATGCATTTTTCAAACATGGAAAACAACCCCTTAGCTTAGAAGCTAAGTTATCCTTTTTAAAGCACAAACTTGCAAAACCATCTATTTAACCATTCCATGCATGAACATCATATGCAAGGTTAAATACAAGATCCTTGGAAAACATTTCCACTTCACATCATACTTTTCTCATACATTGAAAATCATTTCAAAACAAGAAACCATTTGAAAGTCACTACTCATTCAAGCAATCACATGCATTAAGTAAATGCAACACATGAACCACAACTCAACATTTGCATTACATGCCGTTTTTAACAAGCCTTCACAAGACTTCAATGCTCTAAAGAGATTTCATGCACTCATGCACCATTATCAAAAGACAATAAATACTTGTACGAGCTAACAAGTAATACATGCATTCATAAAGCATTACGCACTTTTCATGCAACCATGCATCATTTCAAGCATCTCATGCTTCATTATAATCAAGAACATTATATTGGCTTCCAAGTGATAAATCATATCCACTTTTCAACTCAACAACCAATCGGATACGCGGATCACAAGCGTTGTCCCCACGCTTCATACACACTACCAATCCAAGGTTCCCAAATGGAATTTTAACCACCATTTGACCTTACCACACACAAGGTCCCCATATGGAATTTTAACCACCATATGACCTTAACATTTACAAGGTTCCCATATGGAATTTTAACCCCCATATAACCTTAACATTCACAAGATCCTCATATGGAATTTTAACCACCATATGACCTTAACATGCACAAGGTCCCCATATGGAATTTCAACCACCTTATAACCTTAACATTCACAAGATCCTCATATGGAATTTTAACCACCATATGACCTTAACATGCACAAGGTCCCCATATGGAATTTAACCACCATATGACCTTAGCATCAACCATTGGTAGTTGTATAACATCACTAACGAGATTCGGGACACCCTACACAAGATCCACACATGGACTTTACACCACCATTGTGATCTTAACAAGCACAAGGTCCTCAAATGGAATTTCAACCACCATTATCGCCTTTGCTTACACAAGACCCACCCATTGAATTTCAACCACCATGGTGTTCTTAACCATCTCGTTAGGATACTTGGATGGAGTTACCGGTTCACTCATAACCACTCCACACCCAAGGCGACTTTATTCACGGTGCACCCAATCCTATAGCCGGCTAACTATATCCGATTAAAGAAACCAAGAACCACTTACATCACTTGCCAATATAACCATCTTACCACATTAATCCATCGTTTTACAAGCATAACCAAAATGCATAAACCACCATTTACCATCATCAATCCACTGTTTTTGAAGCATTACACAAAGCCATTAAACAACATGCAACACCATGCATCAATTCCACAATTCCAATGTACAAAACCATGAATCTCTTACCTTGAGCATCCATCACACATGGCTTTCAAAACCAGCATTAAACCATGCTAAAATATGCTTTCAAAACAGAATTTAAAACATGCAAATCACATGCATTGCATCCAACAATCACAAGTGCTTTAAAAACCAATTCATACACAAACCAAGTGAGAAATTCCATTTACTTACTCTTGAGCTTAGCTAAGTTGTTTAGACTTATACTAAGATCCCAAAACCTTCAAACCTTGGTTTAAAAGCTGAAAACCCAACTTCACTCACCGATACACAAAACAAGGCTAGCCAACAAGCTTGAGTTTCTCTCTTTTTAGAACCAAAATCTTGAAAATCCTATTAGCAATTTGATGAAGAGATGATTAGAGATCAAAAGAGAATTGAAATGTGATGTTTAGATGACAAAATCAGAGGAAAAAGATCTGGAGAAATGTGTTTGGTTTGAGAGAAAAGATGAGAGAAAATGAAAATAGAAAATTAGGAAAAGTTATTTAAAAGGCTAAAATATCTTTCCCTCCTTTTTACCTTTATTTTAAACCATCAATAAATCATTTAATATTTAAGAAAAATCTGGAGAAACTCCCATTGGGTAAATAGCTCCTTAAAGATTCAAAGTTTCAATCCTTTTTAAAACAGTCTCATAGTTTTCAAAAATTACATTTTGGTCACTAACCCAAAATGTCACCCTTCCAAACCTCATTTTGTAAAATTGATTTCACCTCTCTCTTATATATAATAAAAGAGGATTTTAGAACATTTTTCCATATTTTTAATGCAACCCGAACCAGGCTTTCCTAAAAATCACCTTTTATATTCGAACCGAAAATCCGACCGAACCGGTCCAAACCCACAACTTCCAAGCCCAAAATTTGGGCGTTACAAATAGCAGGCTTTTCGAACGTCATACTTCAACACATAACAATTTCACATGCCAAAATTCCAAATTCTTTCGTAACCTCGCTCTTATACCAACAAATGTAAGCCCCTTAGCCCGACCTAAACGTTTAACCCGAACTACGAAGGTTACACGGGGAAAACCAAAGTCAACCCGATAGTCAACCTTGATTAACGACCCATTCTTTCTTTTTTACTTTTCTAGATGCTCAATGTTAACCTATGTGTTTAATCAATTACTTCAGCGGAAGAGATAGAGCGAACAGACCTCAAATACGGACCCAATTGAACAATAACGTATTTTAGGGACCAAAACGTAATTTCCACAAAGTACAAGGACTTTCATGATTTTAGTATTACCAAACCTCAATTAATCATATTACATGTCATCATGTCAAAAATCAACTCAAAAAGATCATTTAAACTTACTAATTAAAGCAGCCAACCATTAAGGACCAACGTGTAAGAATCAAAAACTCAGATCAACTCAAAATTCAAATCCAACGGCCATCTGTTTCGGAACGCCTACCCTGGTATCGAAATGGTCGTATCGAAACTGAGTTGACTGTTTCAGTAATCAGGCTCATTTCGAGACCCGTATCGAAACAAGGTCTTCCAGTAGCCAAAGTGTTCCGAAACACCTTCATCTGTTCCGAAACACTATGGCGATTTCGGGCCCCTGTTTCGAAATAGATAAGGGTGTTTCGATACACCCTGCCCTGTGACAGCAGAAAATGCTTGTTTTTCATGCTTTTTCACACTCGAATCAACCCCGTGACATCTCGCAACATGCATACAACATGTATACACATCAACAATCATCAAATCGAGGCAATAGCTTAAACATAGCAACCAACACGTAAGTAGAGGCACTAAAGGCATACTCCCTAGTTCACCAAAACCATAACAAGCTATAACATCATATAAACCAAAATGCAATCACCAAAAGTCATTTACAACTCAAGTATAGGCAAACCAACATGCTCAAAGTAAAGGGAAACATTCTCAAACATTTCGATGTATATATCCCAGCCATTGCCTCCTATTACACTTGAGAAAAACCACATACATTGTTTAACCAAAACTCTTAGATTTCGCTTGCTCTTGAGATGCCTTGATTGCTCAATTCTCTGCATTGATGAAACAAATGAGCGTAAGCAATAAGCTTAGTGAGGTTCGCTATAAAACCAAACATTCATCAATGCATTTTAAAACCAAAACATCGTCCTTTGAAAACATTTGCCTTCCATTAAAACATGCACTTTAGAGCACCAAAATCACTTTCAAATCCACATGCTCAAAACATCATTAGTTACAATAACAAGAACCTTTACTCATGCTTAAACCAAGCATCCTATGCATTCTAGCATA
Organism: Hibiscus tridactylites; assembly: GCA_958450335.1. Taxonomy (NCBI): domain Eukaryota; kingdom Viridiplantae; phylum Streptophyta; class Magnoliopsida; order Malvales; family Malvaceae; genus Hibiscus; species Hibiscus tridactylites. The sequence goes on from OY288289.1 coordinate 32,161,424, forward strand.
ATTCTCAAGCATCACATGCTTTAACAAAACAAATGTTCTTCATTAAAACATTGAGTCACCATCATCATATAGGCTCATAAGTGACCTTCAAATGTATATCATAACAACACACATCAAACTTGACACAATCGGATACGCGGATCACAAGCGTTGTCCCACACGCTTCATACACACTACCGGACTACATAAGGTGGAGATAAATGGCACAATCACAACCCCTCAACACCCGTGATGGAGATAAATGGCACAATCACAACCCCTCAACACCCGTGGTGGAGTTAATGGCACAATCACAACCCCTCTACACCCATGGTAGAGTTAATGGCACAATCTCAACCCCTCAACATCACTCATTGGTAGTTGTACAACCCACTAGCGAGAGTCGGGACACAAACAAGGCTTACACATGGAAGTTACTTCAACCATTGTAATCACCTTAACCAAGCTCACACACGGGAGAATCCCTCCACCGTAGTGACGCTTAACTAAGTCTACCCACGAGAGCCTACCTTCAATCGTGGTGACTCTAATTCTTCAATCGCTAGGGTACTCGGTTGAAGATTACGCCACAATCACAACCCCTCGACATCTAAGGCGACTTATTCACGGAGCACCCAATCCTAGAGCCGGCTAACTATATCCGATTAAAGTAACCAAAATTCATTTACATCACTTGCCAATGTAATCATTTAACCACATTAATCCAATGTTTTACAAGCATAAACACAATGTCATCTCCACAATCATAACATGCTTACATCATATGCCTTCAACACATAAAAACCAAGGATCACTTACCTAGTGTATCCTTAACATAATGGCATTAAAATCCATCAACATTCATGCTTAAAACATGCCTTAAAACAGTAATCAAAACAAATTTAAACCAAGTGCATTTTTAAGCCAAAACATAGCACAATCCGAGAGAGAGACTTATGATTTACTTACTCTTGAGCTTAGCTAAGTGTTTCAAAACTTACACTAAGCCCCCAAAACCACATTCAAACCGTTTCGAAGCTGGAAAACTCTTTTCCACTCACCGACACGCGAAGTCTTGCTCGCCGACACAGAAATTACACCTCCGGAGCCTCCAAAATCACCTTATTTGCTTCCGAATCAAGACAAAGATCTAAATGCATTAAAATGCATTCTAACACTAGCAACAAATCACAAACTCGTTGCCCTCTCAAACTACACCAAAATACCCTTCCAAAATAATTGAAAACTCAATCAATTGCTTCTTAAACCAAGCCAAGCCAACATACATCACTTCCCAAGCATTATCAACATTAAAACACATCAATTGAACAACCTAACACATCCTTATACCTCTAGCAAGCAAGATTCCACCATTTCACCTGAAAATCTCACTTAAAACAACCAAGAAACTCAAGGATCTCTAGGATTTCGAGATCTATGTTATCAATACTTCATTTTAACATATAAATCAACTTAGAACTCAATTAAAACCAATACAAAACAAAGCCCAACTCATCAAGTCCGAAAATCAAGATTTCATCCATAATTTCACAAGATTTTGATCTCAAATCAAAACTATATTGAAAACTCACTCAAAAATAGTATTTAGAAGCCAAATATCCTTGGAATTTCAATAAAGAACTTAGATTAGAGGTTGAGAATGGGATTTACCTCCAATCCTTGCTTCCTTCAATAGATGACAAGTTTTTCTTGCAAAAATCTTGAAGAATTAAGGAAGATCTCTTGAAGAAGATTTAGGAAATGTTGAGAGAGTTTTTGGGAGGAAGAATTCTGAAAAAAGATGAGAGAAAATGATGTTTGGCTGAAAATGAAAGAGGGAAAAGTAGTTACGTAAGTGAAAATCTCATTAACTACCTTTTAATTATTTAATTATAAAAATCCAATTAAAATCATTTAATTAAAAACCCTTTTAAAGCACATGTCATATTGAAGAAAGGTCAAATTTACTTTAAGCCCCCTAAAGATTCTAAGACTTTGGCTTCCACTTAAAAAATCACAGTTTCCCAGTTTTGAAACTTTACAATTTGGTCACTACTCAAAATGTCTCACTTCCAAAACTCTTTTTGTAAAATTGATTTGACCAACCTCTTAATTATATTTTTAGAGGATTTTATCAAATGTTACCATATTTTTATCCTATCTCGGTCCTTGATTTCCAAAAATCACCTTACGCGATTCGAATCGTTCTCGACCGGTCCGATCCGACCTCTAAAACATCCAGGCCCAAAACCAGGGCGTTACACCTAGTATGGTCCAATGTATCTTGGCTCAACTTGCCCTTCTGGCCAAATCTCATCACCTTCTTCTAAGGTGAAACTTTCAAGAACACACGGTCACCCACCGCAAATTCTATCTCCTTACGCTTCAAATCCGCGTAAGACTTTTGCCGATCGAATGCTGCCTTTAACCGCTCACAAATGAGCTTCACCTTCTCGGTGGTTCTTTTCAACAAAGCCGACATCGAGACAAACTTTTGCCCCGTTTCAGCCCAGTAAAGAGGCGTTCTGCACTTCCTCCCGTACAAAGCTTCATAAGATGCCATTTGAATACTTGCCTGGTAACTATTATTATAAGCAAACTCCACCAAAGGAAAATGCTTCTCCCAAGAGCCTTGAAACTCAATAACACAGCACCTCAACATATACTTAAGCACTTGGAGAATACGCTCCGACTGTCCATCCATCTGCAGATGATAAGAAGTATTGAAATTCAGCCGCGTACCCAATGCTTTATGCAAACACTCCCAAAACCTTGCGGTGAACCTCGAATCTCGATTCGACACTACATATTTTGGTACACCATGCAAACATACAATCTCATCAATGTACAACTCTGCAAGCTTATCCAAGGTGTACGTAGTATGCACAAGCAAGAAATGCGCACATTTCGTAAGGCGATCCACAATCACCCGAACAAAATTCTTCTTTGATGGCGATAAAGGCAAACCTGACACAAAGTCTATGGTGATCCTCTCCCATTTCCATTCAGGGATCCTTAACAGCTGCAACGACCCTGAAGGAAACTGATGCTCAGCCTTAACCCACTGACAAACCATACACTTGCTCACATACTCAAAGACATCTTTCTTCAAACCCACCCAATAGTACTCATCCTTCAGATCACGGTCAATCTTTGTACTACCAGGGTGCCTAGAAAAAGGAGTACTATGAGCTTCGGTCAAAATAGTGCACCTCAACTCCACATCACTCGGCACCACTATCCGACTCCAAAAACATAGAACACTGTTGAGTGTGTAAAAGTTCTATATTTTACCCCCTATTTAACCCATATTTCTGCTGCATTCAAGCATAATACATTGCATTTAGGATAGATTTCATTCCAACATCACAATTATATTAAATGTCACAGTTTCCACTGAAATTGGTTACTTTTCCAGGTAGCTGTTGTAGCAGATGCAGTGCAGTGGAGAAGCAGAGTTGGAACACAAGACTGCAGACGAGAAGAAAGATGCTGCCATGGCTGTTGCCGTGGCAGCCAATGACGACAGCAATAATGAAGGGAAGAAGTGAAGTGGAGCTCGATAGAAAGAGGAAATTAAGTCGGTCTTTCGTGGAGCACTCTTTTATTTTTCTGAGCCCTAGATCAGAATGAAAGCCAAGCCCAAAGATCAAGGAAGAAACTCCAACCAAGAAGAGAGGACGAATTAAAGACAACTACTCTGAAGATTTAGTCTTTAATTGAGTTGTACTTTAATTTAAACTTGTATTCTTGCCATATTAGAACACTTGAACCCAAGGCCTATAAAAAGGCATGTAATTCGACCTAGGGAAGGAGATCTTAAACTCTATCCGTCTTCCCCTAAACTCTAGTCGTTTCCCCCCTTCTCATCATGTTCTAAACTTCCCCTAGGGCTAAGGATTGATTCTGTAAAGTAGTTGCAAGGGTTGCATTGTTTTAGGAATTTTTCTATTCAATAAAGTAGACTTCAAGTTTGCTTATTCTAGTTTTCAACATCTTGCAAGAGTATCGGGAGAGCATTGTGAGATTACACATTTACTTAATATTAGGAGAGTTAAGTATATGAAAGGAATAAGTACGGGTTCTCCAGTTTATGGTTGAACTATCTCGGACCTAGGGATATGACAAGGTTAAGTGGCTAAGGATGAATTCAACAACATCGGTGTTCATCCTTCGATTCACGCCGGAAGGTATCATCAAAGACGTGTTCATCAACAGACTTGGACCTAGGGATAGGCCAAGGCACGACATGGATTCTGGCCAAGCTTGATGTACAGAGTTGTGTGTTCACTGTCGCGACAACAACAAACCGCTGCCGCAGCAGGTGCTTCCGCGACAGACGCTACGACATAACATAGAAGTCCTAGGCAGTGCAATACCTGCACTACTGAGCAATTCAATACCGGCCTACTCTTTACTCTGAATATTTTCATCTCTTACTTTCAATATTCTTTATTACTTCGTGACAAACAATTAAACTCTTTCTTTTCCTTCTTGTGCATCAATCCAAGGTTAAAGCTATTAGCCCAGTCCCTATGGAGACGATATCCTATACTTACGTATCAATTTACTACTTGCGTCGTGTACACTTGCACTATATTGCGATAGACTCTTTTACACGCAACAAGTTTTTGGCACCGTTGCCGGGGACTGGCAACATATCTTTACCCTACTTTTACTGCACTTTCTTAATTTTTATGTTTTTACGTGGATTGATCACCTTGTGCTTTCCACAATGTCTTTTGTTTGCTTATGCGAAGATCTCAACGAGACAAAGAACCTGAGCACGAGTTAGATCCTGAAATCGAACGAACGTGAACCTCAGGAAACGAGTCCGCCTCCAAGTATAAAGAAACGGGTACCTGGAGGAACAGTTAGAAGCAATGGTGAACGAAAGACACGAAGACAGGAGGAACAACCAAGGGAATCCCCAAGGTCCTGAAGATCCTATCGGAGATGGAGGAAACAGACAGCTTGCCGATCCTCCTGCTGCTATCGCACGTCGGTCATGTCGAGATTACATGATCAATGATCATGTGGAACTAGAGACCACCCTGCCAGACGTGGAGGCTGAAAATTTCGAGCTGAAAATTGTCATGTTCAGCAAGATTAATTTCGCTGGCCAATTTAGTGGTGCTACTGCAGAGGATGCTAGGGAACATCTGAAAACGTTCCAAGAAATCTGTGGTTCGTTTAGACTACCAGGAGTAAATCCGGAGATACTGAGGCTTCGGTTATTTCCTCATTCATTGAGGGACAGAGCTAAAACTTGGTGGAATAAACTAACGCCGGGTTCAATACGAACTTGGGCGGGTTTAACTCGTGAATTTTTGTCTCGTTTTAACGATTCCCATTTATCTAAGCGATTACGTAACGAAATTGCTACTTTTCAATAGGAAGACGATGAGCCAATGCACGAGGCATGGGACAGGTTTACTACTCTTCTGAGGAATTGCACGATGCACGGATTCCCTATTTGGAATCAGGTAATCAAATTCTACAATGCTGCCAACCTACAGACTCGTATGAGAATCGATTCAGCAGCCAATGGGTTGTTGTTAGATAAATATCCAGATGATGCCATGGTAGTATTAAATAATTTGGCAATAAATGAAGAGCAATTCCCCACATCAAGGAGAGGTAAACGAGTACTAGCTGTGAAGGATTACGAAGCCGATACTTCTTTAAAGACACAAGTTGCATGTCTCACAAAGGCTGTAGAGAACTTGCTGAAGAAGGATTCTCAACCTGTTTATGCTGCAGAAGAGGTATGTGGAACTTGCAGTGGGAATCATAGTTCGGAGGACTGCCCACTACAGCTAGAATAAGGGATGTATGTTGGGAACTATAACAAGCAGAACTACAATTCCAACAATTACAATCCCAACTGGAGAAAAGATATCAAATTATCTTGGAGCAACCCAAACAATGCCCTGAACCCTCAAGTACAGAACACTCAAAATCAGGGGGCACCTAGACTTCTGACTCGGCAGCAACCGCAACAGCAGCCGCAACAGCCACCAGCAGCCACAACTAGTATATTGGAACAGACCTTGGCCAAGTTTATGTCTCAGACAGGAACTTACATTGAGAACATGAATCACTTCGTTAAGAAAACTGAGTCATTCATGGATAAAACAGAGATGCAAATGACTAACCATGAACCTACTCTGAAATCACTGGAGACACAGATGGGTCAAGTTTCCCAGCATATGAAGCCAAGGCAGAACGGAGGATTCCCTAGCGATACTAAGGTCGCTAGACAACCCACACATGAGCAGTGCAAAGCTATCACAACGAGGAGTGGGAACAAATTACCAGGGCCAGAGAAGGAGGCTGAACCAGTTAAGAAACCCGCCCTATAATCGACTGCCGAGAATGCTGCCCCGGCAGACGATAAATAGCCTGATGCCGACGCACCTGTCATGACAGCATAAGGGACAGAGGAGAAGGATGAAGAACCTAAGCCTCCTCAGATCCAAATGCAATGGGAAGGACGCATTGAAGATTATCTTCATCCACCTCCTTTTCCACAGCGGCTATAGAAGTTGAAACAAGAATCCCAGCTTAAGAATATCTATGATATTTTTAAGCAGGTCCACATCAATATTCCGCTGTTAGATGCTATCAATGAGATGTCTGGTTCTGCCAAATTTCTCAAGGATGCTTTGTCGAAGAAATCCAGACTTGGGGAATTTGAGACGATTAAACTGACAGAAGGATGCATGACTATTCTGCACAAGCATCCACCCCAGAAAAAGAAGGATCATGGGAGCTTCATAATACCGTGCATAATCGGAGACAAATTTGTGGGCAAGGCACTTTGTGATCTAGGTGCCAATATTAATTTAATGCCAAAATCTGTGTTTCAAAAATTAGGTATTGGACGAGCACGACCTACTACAGTTATGCTGCAGCTGGCAGACCGCTCTTACGTGCAACCAAAAGGGAAAATTGAAGATATTCTAATAAGAGTGGATAAATTTATTTTTCTTGTTGACTTTCTTGTTTTAGATTGTGAAGCAGATGAGAATGCACCAATCATCCTGGGGCGACCCTTCTTAGCCACAGGAAGATCACTGATTGATGTAGAAAATGGAGAACTCACTATGAGAGTGAATGATCAAGAGATCAAGAGGAATGTTCTCCAAGCAATAAAGCACGCTGATGCAGAAGAAGAATGCAAGGCTATCACTGAAGTTATCCTTGACCAACCCTGCATCAGGTTGGAGTGCCAGGACATCAAATTTGGCCACTGCCCCAACAGCCATTTAGAAGACTGTCACGGCAGCGACGACGACGGCAGCTGCTCAGATTCTGACACATCTAATACTGAAGATCATGAGGAGGTAAACTGGATAGGCAATCATCCAGGTAAGTTATTCGAGGCCTTAAACTATACCTCGAATGAACATATCATCCAAAAGCCATCAACTGTAGAGCCATCTGTTCTAGATCTTAAGCCCCTGCCAGGGCAGCTCAAATATGTTTTCCTTGGATTAAATAATACATTGACCGTATTCATCTCTTCCAAGTTGATGCAGGAACATGAACAACAGTTGATAGGGTTTGTACAACAGCACAAAAAGGCTATTGGATGGACGATAGCTGATATACAAGGCATTAGTCCGGCACTATGCATGCATAAAATCCTCTTAGAGGATGATCACAAGCCGACCATTGATGCCCAGAGACGTTTGAATGATGCTATGCGAGAAGTGTTCCGAAAAGAAATTATCAAATGGCTAGATGCTGGGATAATTTATGCCATCTCAGATAGTAAGTGGGTGAGCCCGGTGCAGTGCGTTCCTAAGAAGGGAGGAATAACCGTGGTGACCAATGAAGAAAACAAGTTAAACCCAACAAGGACTGTGACCGGTTGGAGGGTTTGTATGGACTACTAGAAGCTTAACAAAGCTACCCGGAAGGACCACTTTCCCGTGCCTTTTATTGATCAAATGCTTGATAGATTAGCGGGAAAGCCTTATTACTGTTTTCTTAATGGTTACTCAGGTTATAACCAAATAGCCATCGCACCAGATGATCAAGAGAAAACAACTTTCGCTTGCCCGTACGATACTTACGCTTTTCGGAGGATGCCATTTGGACTTTGCAACGCACTAGAAACTTTTTAGAGGTGTATCAGATGTGTCCCAATGGCATCCTCCGAAAAGCGTAAGTATCGTACGGGCAAGTGAAAGTTGTTTTCCCTTGATCCTCCGGTGCGATGGCTATTTGGTTATAACCTGAGTAACCATCAAGAAAACAGTAATAAGGCTTTCCCGCTAATCCATGAATTCTCCGATATGATGGAGGATTTCCTGAAGATATTCATGGAGGATTTCTGTCTTTGGAGACAATTTTGAAAGGTTCTTAGGCAACCTGCAGAAAGTGCTCGAAAGATGCGAGAAAGCGAACTTGGTATTAAATTGGGAGAAATTACACTTCATGGTGGATGAAGGGATAGTCCTAGGCCATAAGGTAAGCTGCCGCGGCATAGAAGTTGACAGAGCTAAGATCGAGGTAATTGAAAAACTGCCACCACCCACCACAGTCAAGGGTATTCGGAGTTTCTTAGGGCATGTTGGGTTCTATCGAAGGTTTATAGCAAATTTTTCGAAGATCACCAAACCATTGTGCCACCTTTTAGAGCAGAATTGTCCCTTCGACTTCAACACTGAATGTACTGAGGCATTCAAAATTCTGAAAGAGAAGCTAGTAACAGCCCCAAATATACAGCCACCAGACTGGAAGTTGCCATTCGAGATTATGTGTGATGCCAGTGATTATGTTGTAGGGGCAACACTTGGGCAGAGGAAACACAAGCTATTCCATGTAATTTACTACGCTAGCAAAACACTCAACGATGCCCAAGTGAATTACACCACAACAGAGAAAGAATTGTTGGCTGTGGTGTTTTCAATTGACAAGTTCTGATGCTACATACTTGGAACGAAAGTAGTGGTCCACACAGACCACTCTGCAATGAAATATATCTTTGCTAAGAAAGACGCAAAGCCCAAACTGATTCGTTAGATTCTGCTGCTGCAAGAGTTCGACATAGAAATCAAGGATAAAAGGGGACAGAGAACCAAGTTGCAGATCACTTGTCAAGATTAGAGAAGGGAAAGAGTCTCCCAATAGACGAGACACACATACTTGAGACCTTCTCTGACGAGCAGTTGTTCGCTGCCACAAGCACTGCCGCGACAACCATGGCGGCAAGTAAGTTTTCTGAACTCCCCTGGTATTCTGATTTCGTTAATTATTTAGTTATCGGAATATTTCTTTCTGACCTTAACTATCAAGCTAGGAAGAGGTTCCAAAATGATGTTAAGCATTATTATTGAAACGAACCTCTTCTTTTCAAAATATGTGCAGATCAGATCATCAGTAGGTGTGTACCACATGATGAGCAGCAAGTTGTGCTTCATCACTGCCATGTTTCACAATATGGAGGACACTTAGGTGGTAACAAAATTCTTGCCAAGGTTTTGAAGTCTTGTTTTTATTGGTCTTCACTGTTCAAGGATGCCCAGGCATTCTACAAAAGTTGTGACAAATGTCAACGGACTGGAAACATCTCAAGGTGACATGAGATGCCGCTGCAAAACATTCTTGAAGTCGAAATCTTCGACGTTTGGGGGATTGATTTCATGGGACCATTCCCAGCATCATGTGGGAACCTTTATATCCTCCTGGCAGTGGACTACCTGTCCAAATGGGTTGAAGCAATCGCCACGCAGAAAAATAATGCCAAGACAGTTCAGAGATTTCTACACAAAAAACATTTTCTCTAGATTTGGCATCCCAAAGGCGATCATCAGTGATGAAGGGAGGCATTTTGATAATAGGGTAATAGCTACTACCTTAAGGAAATATGGTGTCAAACATCAGAATGCTATAGCTTATCACCCTCAGACCAATGGACAAGCTGAAATATCCAACAGAGAGGTAAAGAACATTCTTAGGAAGATGGTGAAACCAACTCGGAAGGACTGGTCCTTACACCTCAATGATGCACTATGGGCCTACAGAACATCATTTAAAACTCCATTGGGAATGTCACCCTACCTGATGATTTACGGAAAAACATGCCATCTACCTGTTGAGATAGAGCACAAAGCATACTGTGCCATCAAAGCAGTTTATATGGGCTTGGAAAATGCAAGGACAGAAAAGGCTACTTGACTTGAATGATATTGAAGAAATTCGAGCAATGGCCTATGACAACGCAAGGATTTAAAAGGACAAGACAAAGAAGTGGCATGACAAGAAACTGCTGCCACGACAGTTCTACCCAGGGCAACTTGTGTTGTTATTCAACTCTAGGTTGAAACTCTTCCTAGGAAAGTTGAAATCTAGGTGGTCAATCCCATTTCAAGTGGTGCAAGCTTTTCCTCATGGTGCCATCACGATCAAATCCTTAAAAGACGGGCACCAATTCAGAGTCGACAGACATAGATTGAAACATTATCAGAGGACTGAAGCCCCTTTAGGAGATGCCCCTCCTGGCATCCCTAATTTAACCTAATTTTATTTTTATTTTATATATATATATATTAGGTAAATAGAATTAATTTATTTTTAGAAAACTAAGCTTTTATTTTTATTATTTTTAGGAAATAAAGGAGACAAGGAGAAGAGAAGAAGTGAACTCAGCCCGCCATCTCACCATCAGCCCAAAAAGAACAAAATCGGAGCCTGTCGTTACACCTGCCGTGACAGACGCGAAAAATCCAGCCTGTCAACACACTGTCGCGGTAGACACGGAAACACGTAACATACGGGCAGCAGACACGGAAACGCATGACAGACGCGTTAGAAACCGCGTAACAGCTGGCCCCGTTATTCGCGCCTGCCGTTACAGCTCCAACGAACAGCAAACTCATCATCTATATAAACCCCGTTTTACTATTCATTTTTCACTTCACTTTTTACTCTCTCTCTCTACTTGCTTCCTCTCTAGAATTTCATTTGCTTTCATTTTTCTATAGTCCCTTGCAACCATGAGTACCAGAAACACCAGACGCAGTGCTGCCTCAGGCTCTACCCCAGCAGCAGCCACTCCCACCTCTTTCCAGTGTAGAGATATGTGGGAAGAGAAAGGGTTCATCTACAGCAAACGAACGGAGAATCTCGGGCTCAAACCATTCATAGCCCGTAAGATCAGAGCACTACATTGGAAAATGTTTGCTGAGCAACCTGAAGAGATGAATGTCACCCTGGTCAGATAATTTTATGCTGCCATCGACAGCAGAGACGCGACAACAGTGATGGTTCGTGATAAGGAAGTCCACTTTGAGCCAGAGTACATTAACACCCTTTATGGACTCTACGTCGGTAGAAGGGAAGATGGGCACCAGAGATTCGTGAAGAGCCTGGAGGGAGCATATTTTGATGTTGTCATGGTAGAGCTCACCGAGGAAGGAACCCAATGGAATGCAGACCCCAAACATCCAAGGACGGTGAAACGAGCCGAACTCACCCCCGAAGCCAAGCTGTGGAACGCATTCGTCAAAAAGAGGATTATGCCCTCCTTACACAATAACACGGTAGATCAACCAAGGTTAGCTCTCGTTCATTCAATTCTAAATGAGAGGCCTATTAATGTTGGTAGATACATTCAAAAAAAGGGTTTTGGATTGTGCTATGCGGCCATCGAGACCTCTTCTTTTCCCCTACCTCATAACAACATTCTGTCGTGGCCACAATGTCCCTGAAGTTGTTGAGGATTTGAGAATCCAAGGAAAAGGATGGAAGGAGAGAAACATCCTCAGCTTGATGGAGCTGAAAGTCGCAACGCCAATCACCAGCTTCAACCCATCTGCCGTGGCAGGTGAGCCGACAGAGCCCACCCAGAAAGAGCCTGCCGCCACAGAACCGAGACAGCAAACAACAGCAGCTCCCCCAGCCGACCCCTCCACCCAACTCCTTGCCTCCCTACAGAAAATGGAGGAACGACATCTAGGTCTGATGAGCTTAATCTGGTACTTCACAACACTAACGGTAAATTTCATTAAAATCAATTTAAATTTTCTAGATGTATTGTTTCCTGCTTTCCCTTATCACTATTTTGCTGCCTCAACACATGCCCATACCCTTACCCCTGCTGCCACACCGAGAACATCGTCTACCGAGTCTACCCCAACCCCGGCCACGACAGCTGCAGGTGGCAGCCACACCGCCACAGCATCTTCCAGGGGAGAAAATAGAAAAGAGCCCATGTCCGACCTCGACGAGTTCATAGTTGGTTTCTCCTCTTCCTCAATTTGGGAGGAATCCGATGCAGAACCCTCTGTCAAGAGGAACCTGTCTAAAGAATTCACCCAGATGAAACGGCAGAAACCCAACACTAGAGTCGAACCATTCAGCCAAGGGAAAACTTACAGCAACAGCAGCATCATTGGTAGCAGCAGCAACATCAGCTCTTCTGAGGAGATTCAGGTGCTGGAGAAACCACCCCAGATCTCACCGACCCTCATCCAGCCTCCAACGGAAGCCAAGAAAAATACCGCCTCTGCCTCTCCAAGCCATCTGCCGGCACCAACGAGGAAAGTCAATGTCCGCCGGTAGATTCAGATCATTAGCAGCAACAACAGCAGCGACAACAACACTTAAAATTTAAGTTTCTTTTCTTATCTTTGTTGTCTACTATTTTGTTATAATTGTGATGTTATTTTTATTTTGTTTTGTTCATTTTCTCATCATGCATTGAGGGCAATGCAACCCTTGAGTTTGGGGGTGGCATCCCTCCATTAATGAAGTGTCTTTATGTTTAGAAATTATGTCTAATGTTTAGTTTATTTTTGCTTAAAAATAAAAATTTGGCTTAAGTCTTTGAACTTTACTTACCTGCCACAACATATGATGTCGTGACAGTGCCTTTAGGAAATTTTATGATTTGTTTAGAGCCTTGCTATGATTCTACCATGTAAAACACTCTTTGTGACTCTTATACTTTTTAGATTACTCTAGTACACTGGAATAGGGATGTTTACCCGCTTGAAACGGCCCATAGAGGTGCCTATCATTGGCTCTAGGAAAACAAGAAAGAAAGAAAGAAAAATATTCAGACTAAATAGCTTGAAAAACTGCCTTGCACTTATTTTAGGAGATTTCTTTTTTAGCTAAGTTAGAAAAAACTAAAGGAGCCTAAGAATTGCCTCCAAAAGAATTGAAATGGCATAACCTCAAGTTTGTAGATATAACTATTCTAGTACAATAAGGTAGTCTAGATGAATAAGTGTTCACAAAACCCACACACATCATAAGAACTATAACATGGTTCCAAATGAGTCTAGAAATGCCCGACAAGGTGCTATTCTTGATAAAATACAAGTGGTAGGTAATGTAGAGTTCACTGATTTAAGCCAAAGAAAAAAAATAAGTTAGGTAATATTTGCTTGAGGTAAAGCAAAAACTTGAGTTTAGGGGTGTGTTGAGTGTGTAAAAGTTCTATATTTGAACCCCTATTTAACCCATATTTCTGTTGCATTCAAGCATAATTCATTGAATTTAGGATAGATTTCATTTATACATCACAATTATATTAAATGGCACAGTTTCTAATGAAATTGGTTACTTTTTCAGGTAGCCGCTGTAGCAGATGCAGTGCAGTGGAGAAGCAGAGCTGGAACACATGACTGCAGACGAGAAGAAAGATGTTTCCATGGTCGCTGTCATGGCAGCCAATGACGACAGCAATAATGAAGGGAAGAAGTGAAGTGGAGCTCGACAGAAAGAGGAAATTAAGTCGGTCTGTCGTGGAGAACTCTTATATTTTTCTGAGCCCTAGATCAGAATGAAAGCCAAGCCCAAAGTTCAAGGAAGAAACTCCAAGCAAGAAGAGAGGACGAATTAAAGACATCTACTCTGAAGATTTAGTCTTTAATAGAGTTGTACATTAATTTAAACTTGTATTCTTGCCATATTAGAAAACTTAAACCCAAGGACTATATAAAGGCATGTAATTCGACCTAGGGAAGGAGATCTTACACTCAATCCGTCTTCCCCTAAACTCTAGTCGTTTCCCCCCTTCTCATCATGTTCTAAACTTCCCCTAGGGCTAAGGGTTGATTCTGTAAAGTAGTTGCAAGGGTTGCATTGTTTTAGGAATTTTTCTGTTCAATAAAGTAGACTTCAAGTTTGCTTATTCTAGTTTTCAAAATCTTTCAAGAGTATCGGGAGAGCATTGTGAGATTACACATTTACTTAATATCAGGAGAGTTAAGTATATGAAAGGAATAAGTACAGGTTCTCCAGTTTATGCTTAAACTATCTCGGACCTAGGGATTGGACGAGGTTAAGTGGCTAAGGAAGAATTCAACTACATCGGTGTTCATCCTTTGATTCACGCCGGGAGCAATCATCAAAGACGTGTTCATCGACACACTTGGACCTAGGGATATGCCAAGGCACAACAGGGATTCTTGCCAAGCTTGAAGTATAGAGTTGTGTGTTCGCTGCCGCGACAACAAGAGACTGCTGCCCCAGCAGGTGCTACCGCGACAAACACTACGACAGAACAGAGAAGTCCTAGGCAGTGCAATACCTGCACTATTGAGCAATTCAATATCGGCCTACTCTTTACTCTGAATATTTTCATCTCTTACTTTCAGTATTCTCTACTACTTCGTGACAAACAATTATACTCTTGCGTCGTGTGGAGACGATATCCGATACCTACGTATCACTTTACTACTTGCGTCGTGTACACTTGCCTACATTGCGATAGACTCTTTTACACGCAACAAACACCATCAACATTAAAACAGAAATCTGATGGCCTATCTTCAGCGATATCCTTAACATGTGGCACCAAGGAATCATCCAACAACTGTTTATCCTTTATCAACTGGATTAGAGATGGTTTCACTTGCAATTCAACATCAAGACCACCATCTCACGATATGCTCAAGCAAGAAAACATCGCTTTTAACTCCACCGCCACTTTCCTAAGATTTACCTCTTTCTGAGACATCAGATACTTCAAACTCTTGTGATCCGTGTACACAGTACACTTCTCACCATAAAGATAAGGTCTCCTGATCTTTAGAGCAAAAACCACTGCGGCCAACTCAATATCATGCGTTGGATAATTGCGCTCATGCACTTTCAGCTGTCGTGATGCATAAGCCACCACCTTACCCTCTTGCATTAACACACACCCCAAACCAACATAGGATGCGTCACTATACACCACAAACTCTTTCCCTGATTCAGGTTGAACCAAGATTGGAGTTTGCATCAAAGCTGCTTTTAGCTTCTCGGATGTTTGTTGTCTTGCTTCCGTCCACTCATACTTAACATCCTTTTGCAACAACTTCGTCAAATGGGAAGCAATCTTAGAAAATCTATCCACAAACCTTCGGTAGTATCATGCCAACCCAAGGAAACTACGGACTTCATGAACATACTTAAGAGGATTCCAATACATCACCGCCTCAACCTTCTGGGGATCAACTCGAATCCTTTCGGCCGAAACCACATGACCAAGGAAAACAACTTCCTTAAGCCAAAACTCACATTTACTCAGCTAAACATAAAGCTGATTTTCCAACAGCGTTTGCAAAACAATCCTCAAAAGACCTTCATGCTCCTCCTCAGGACGAGAGTACACAAGGATATCCTCGATGAACACCACAACGAACTTGTCCAAGAATTCATGGAACACCCTATTCATCATGTCCATGAAAGTAGCAGGAGCATTCGTCAACCCAAACGGCATCACAAGGAACTCATAATGCTCATACCTCGTTCTAAAGGCTATTTTTGGCACATCCACATCCTTCACCTTTAACTGATAGTACCCTGACCTCAAATCAATCATTGAGAACACAGCCGCTACCCGAAACAGATCAAAAAGATCATCAATCCTCGGCAAAGGATACTTGTTCTTGACGGTCAACTTATTCAGCTGACGATAATTGATGCACATTCTCATCGTGCCTTCTTTCTTTTTAACAAACAAGATCGGTGCACCCCAAGGTGACACACTAGGCTGAATAAAGCCACGGTCAAGCAACTCCAAAAGTTGCGTCTTCAACTCCTTCAACTCTTTGGGTACCATGCGATAGGGAGAAATGGACACCGGAGTTGTGTTCTCATACAACTCAATTCCAAACTCAACCTCTCGACTAGGCGGCAAACAAGGTAATTCCTCAGGAAACACCCCAGGGAACTCACACATGGTCCTTATATCTGAACGCGCACCTCCTTTGAACTAGGATTTATAACAAAGGCTAGATAAGCCTCATATCCTTGCTGCAACATCCGACTTGCTTCTAACCTAGACACCACATTACCTAGAAACTTCATATTTTCTCCCACCACTACCACCTCATAATCATCCGCAAGTTTTAATGAAACTCGCTTGCTTTCGAAATCCATAATGGCTCTATGCTCAACAAGCCAATCCCCGCCAAGAATTACATCAAAACCATAGAATGACAATTCCATCAGATGAACAAGAAACACATGATCTTGCACCTTTAAGGGTCACCTCCTATAAAACTTCGTCGTTACAACCGTCCCACCAAAGGAACTAGTCACACGCATACCAACATCCAAAGACTCAACAGGCAAAACAAGCATTTGAGCATGTTCACGCAATATGTACGAGTGTATAAATCCAGAATCATTCAAAGAAAAGAATGACAAGGATTGCAAAGTAAAGGTACCTGCGATCACGTCTGTGTCATTCCTTCCCTCACGATGGGAATACACTCGAGCCTGACCACCACCCTCAGGTTGGACAACCACCACATGTGCAACATTCCTTCCACCCTCATCTCTACGCTGAAAATTACCACGGCCACGCCCACGACCTCTATGTGGCTCAACTGCTCTCACCGGAGCCTATCCCTCTCTCAGCGGCTGAGGACAATCTCTCTTCATATGCCCTCGATTACCATAGTTCCAAATGTCCCAAGGTTACCCCAACACTCATCAGCGTGTCTTATACCACACCGGTTACACTCAGGAGTCCTCAAGAAGGCATTAGGTCCTTGCTGACCTCTCCCAGGGTTACCACCCCCGTGCCTAGCACCAAAATGTGGCTTTCTATCCTTATGCCTCTTGTTGCGATCTCTACCATAATTGCGTTCTGCAACTCGCTTCCCCGAGCTAGAAGCTTCTGCTCGACTTGCCAAGCCAAGATTCAATTCAATGTCCTTGGCTCTAGTGACCAAGACATCAAAATCAGTGTAATCAGCTGCAAGCATATAGGTTTTCACGTCCGGTACCAGCCCATAACCGAATCGTTCACACCTTTCCCTCTCGCTAGGAATTAGCTCATGTGCATATTGACTAAGGCGAACAAATTGGATATCATATTCAGCCACAGACATGCTCCCTTGCACAAGAGACATAAACTCCCTCTTCTTCTCGTCGAGGTAGCGAACCCCTAAATATTTTCTCTTAAACGCATTCAAAAAGAATGTCCAAGTTACTTCATCATCCTCCATTCCGGAGATAGTGGTCGTCTACCACGTGTATGCATCACCATGTAGTAGTGACACAATGCATCCCAGCTTACCCTCCTCCATCAACACACAACCCAAACCAACATAGGACGCATCACTATAGACCAAAAACTCCTTGCCAGACTAAGGTTGAATCAGGACAGGAGCTTGCGTCAAAGCTTTCCTCAGCTTCTCAAAAGCATGTTGCCTCGCATCTGTCCATGAAAAGTGAACATTCTTTTGCAACAACTTAGTCAACAGTGCAGCAATATTCGAGAAACCCTCGACAAACCTACGGTAATACCCAGCCAAGCCAAGAAAACTCCGCACCTCCGTTGTAACGCCCCGGTTTTGGGCTTAGGAGTTTTGGGCGTTGACCGGTTGGTCAAAGTGTTGTTCGAATCTAAAGAGGTTAATTTAGGAAAGCCTAGTTCGGGTTGCATTAAAAATATGGAAAAATGTTCTAAAATCATCTTTTAATATAATTAAGTGAACTGTGAAATCAATTTTGGAAAATGAGTTTTGGAAGTGTGACATTTTAGCTAGTGACCAAAATGTAATTTTCGCAAGTTTGGTGGCTGTTTTATAAAGGGTTGGAACTTTGAATCTTTAAGGAGCTATTAATCCAAAAGTGATTTCTCCAGATTTTTCTAAGATATTATAAGCTATTTTCTGATTTTAAAGATATCAAAAAGGAGGGAAAAGCTCATTTGGCAATTTTCTCAACTAACTTCTCAATTTTCTTTCTCTCATTTTCTCTCAACCCAAACACTACATTTCCAGAGATTTGTTTCTGATTTTCTCACCTAAATTCCTCCTTTCAACTCTCATTTGATTCCAAATCAACATATCTTCAAAACCTCTTCAATTGCTACAAGTTTCAACAAGCATTTTGATTGCAAAAAGTGGAGAAACACAAGTTTGGAGGTAAGAACGTCCTTCTCCTCTAAACTATCAGTTCTTTACCGAAATTCCTAAGTTTTCAATCCTTAATTGATGTTTAATTAAAGGCTTTTAAGTTGATTTATGGATCTTGGCTTATTATGCAAGATTTTGATGATTTTTGATGATTTTCGTTAGATCTGAGTAATCTGTGATTTAAGAGGTGTTTTTGATGTTAAATGATCTCTAAAATGATGTGGAATTGAGTTTTGATTGATGCAATCCCGGATAGGTTGAGTTTCCTAAGTTTAGCTTGTGTTTCAAGGTAGTTTTTGAGGTGATCTTGGTGATCTGATGTTGCTGGAGGTATAAGGTTGTTAATAGGTTGTTTTTAGATGTTATATGATGTTAATGGAAGTGAGGTTTTGCTGGTTTATGGCTGGGCTTTGTTTAGAAGTGGTTTGGATGCATTTTCGGTTGTGTTTGGTGGCCGAAAATGGAGGTTGGATGAGAGCAGCGAGTTTAGGTGCTTTCATTGAAGCAATTAATGCATGATGATGCATTAATCCTCTGCTTTGATGTGTTGAAACAGGGGAGGCATCTTTGGATCCAAGATTGGTTGATTCGGAAGCTTGATTTGGTGCTTTGGCTTGAAGCAAAGTGGAAATCGGTGAGTGCATTTGTTGAAATTGGGTTTTCAGGTTTAAAACCAAGGTTTGAAGGTTTTGGGAGCTTAGTTTAAGTCTAAACAACTTTGCTAAGCTCAAGTGTAAGTTTTCGGATTTTCTCTCTAGTGGTGGCCATGACTTTGATGTGTTGCAAAATGATGATTTGCATGTTTTAATTACTGTTTTGAAAGCATGTTTTAGCATGGATTTTGCTGATTATGTAAGCCATATGTTGAAGGTAACTCTAGGTAGGAGTTCCTTGCTTTTGTACATTGAAATGATGTGGTTTGATGCTTTGAAATGCATGATGAAAATGGCTTGGTTTAATGCTTTAAAATAGTGGATTAAATGATGAAAATGATGTATATTGGCAAGTGATGTTTTGAAAAGATTAAGGTCACTAAGGTGGTTAAAAGTCCTTGATTGAGCCTTGTTACTTAAGATCGTCAAGGTGGTTAAAAGTCCTTGGATGAGTCTTGTTGCGGACACTAAGGTGGTTAAAAGTCCTTAGGTGATCCTTCCATGGTGTTTAAAAGTCCATGGGGCCAAGGTGTTTAAAAGTCCTTGGGGCCAAGGTGTTTAAAAGTCCTTGGGGTGATTCAAGCATTGGACCCAAAGGTGGTTAAAAGTCCTTGTGTGGTCCTTATTCATGGTGTTTAAAAGTCCATGGCCAAGGTGTTTAAAAGTCCTTGGGGCCAAGGTGTTTAAAAGTCCTTGGGAAAGTTGTTGAACTTGTTTTAAGAAATGAAATGTATCACTTGAGCCAATATGACATGTTAAGTATATTATGAAGCATGAGATGCTTGTTTAATGTTTATGTTGAAGCATGGGATTGCTTGTTTTAAGTATGCTTTTGAGCATGTGCAAGGATTGATTTTAAGCATGATTTATAAATGGTTTTAATTGCATTATTGAATTGTTTTTAATGAGCATGCCTCACTAAGCTTTTGCTTACGCTCTCTACGTTTTCTTAATTCAATAATGCAGAGCATTAGAGTACCTTGAGGGGCAGCAAGAAAGGGCATCCAATGCATGATTTGGAATGCCAATTTGCTGCAATCTGTGCAGGCGTTTCGGAACAGTGTGCACCGTTTCGGAACGGGTGCCATGCATGAACCCAGGCGTCCGAAACGGTATGCACCGTTTCGAAACGGTTTGGTCTCTGCCAAGGCCGTGTTTCGGAACGGTGTCGATCGGTTTCGGAACGGCCCGTGTTTCGGAACGGGGTTGATTGGTTTCGGAACGGCCGACCGTTAGGGGCTGACATTGGCAGTTATATGTTTTGAATTGTTTACGTTTTGGTCCTGAATCTTGTATGTTCAATTGTATGAGCTTGGAAAGTCCTTTTGAGCTGAAATTTCACAGAGAAGCATGAAACCTGATTAATTTCAAGATGGTAACTTTAATTTGGGTTAAGTCCTTTTAATTATCAGAAATTACAATTTGGTCCCTAAAGTTGTAATTTGTTCAATTGGGTCCCTGTTTGATCTCTGATGTTTGTGATCTTTGAGTATGATGTTTATGTGATCACAATTAGGATTAATGTGCATCTAGACAAGATTAAAAAGAAAAAAAAGGGTCGTTAATCAAGGTTGACTTTCGGGTTGACTTTGGTTTTCCCCGTGTGACTTTCTTAATTCGGGTCAACCGTCTAGGCCGGGTTAAGGGGGTTACATTTGGTGGTATCAGAGCTGAGTTTGCGAGTAATTGGGAATGAACGTATGCATGATTGAAGTATGTTTGTCTTGTATGCTTGTTGTTTGAAAGCATGATCAGTGGCTTGTGATGTTGATGCAATTGAGTTGTATGTTGTGATGTTGCATGTTGAGGGTACCCATTGCCAAACAAAAGCTAATGAAATGATGTTGATTTTGAATGAAATTGAGCTTGAATACTTGGATTGCTTATCTTGCTGGGCCTGACTTGTTTTATTTTGCATTGTGATTGCATGGTAAAAGTATGGCACCACGTAGAGAGTTAAGAGGTAGTGTGCGAGCTACGGCTCCCAATGAGAATGAGAATGAAGAGAATACGGGTAGTGCAGTGTTACCCCCTCCTCCGCCTGGTGGTGGTGCTGGAGGTGAGCGAGCTGAAGCTGCAGCTGGTGCTGGAGCTGCTGGACCAGAGGTTGGTCAGGGGCAAGCTATGCCTGACATGTCTATGCTGGTACAAGCTATTGCGGGTGCTTTTCGAGCAGCAGTAGCTGGAGCTCAAGGAGCTGGGCATCAGGGAGATGCTGGAGTCAGATTACCCTTGGAGCGTCTGGGCAGTCTTGGTGGGACTGGGTTTAGGGGTATGTCTGCTGAAAGTTCGGAAGCTTGGCTGGAGAGTACCAAGCGTATCTTGGGTCAGATGAGCTGTACGGATGTGCAAAAGTTGGGCTGTGTTGTGTCCTTGCTGCAGGACGATGCATATACGTGGTGGACGACCACCATAGCTGGGATGGCTGAAGTTGATGTTACTTGGACATTCTTTCAGAATGCGTTCAAGAAGAGATATCTTGGAGTAAGATATCTGGATGAGAAAAAGCGTGAATTCATTTCTCTTACCCAAGGGAGCATGAGTGTGGCTGAGTATGAAGTGCAGTTTGTACGCCTCAGTCAGTATGCACCGGAGCTGATACCTGATGAGCGAGAGAGGTGCGAAAGGTTCCGTTATTGCTTGGTGATGGAAGTAAAGACCTACATGTTGGCTGCTGAGTACAATGATTTTGATGTGTTGGTTAGCCGATCCAAGGACATTGAGATGAACTTGGGTTTAGCTGCGAAAGGTGCTGGAGCAAGTTCCGGCAAGAGAGCTGCTGAGTATAGTTCCGGAGGTGGACGGAACAAGAGGGGACGCGATCAGAAGTATCAGTCCTCAGCCAAGAGAGGTGGTGGTGCACCTGCTAGAGGTGGTTTTGCTAGAGCTGAACCAAGTGCTTGCTGGATCTGTGGTTCGCGTGGTCACATGAAGCGTGACTGTCCTCGTGCTGTGAGGGAGGTGCAAGCTCCTGTTGCGGTAGCTGGTAATGGATGTTGGAACTGTGGTTCTGTTGACCATTTGAGGCGAGATTGTCCGAGGTTGGCTGGTGGCCAAGATCGTGCTCCTGTTGTTGCACCGCAGAGAGGTCGTGGGCGCGGCCGTGGTAATTTCCAGAGGAGAGAGGAAGGTGGTCGCGGAGTAGCTCATGTTGTGGCTATTCAGCCTGAGGGTGGAGGCCAAGCGAGGGTGTATGCTCAGCGCGAGGGAAGGAATGATGCTGATGTGATTGCAGGTACCTTTACTTTGCAATCCTTGTCATTGCTTTCTTTGATTGATTCTGGATCTACGCATTCATACATTTTGCGTGAGCATGCTAAATTGCTTGGTTTGCCTGTTGAGTCTTTGGATGTTGGAGTTCGTGTCACTAGTTCTTTTGGTGAAACTGTTGTGACTCGAAAGCTTTATAGAAGGTGTCCCTTTGTTGTTCAAGAACATGTCTTTCATGTTGATCTTATGGAGTTGCCTTTCTATGGTTTTGATGTGATCCTTGGTATGGATTGGCTTGCTGAGCATCGTGCTGTTGTTGATTGTGAGAATAAGCGGGTTTCGCTTAAGCTTGCGGATGATTATGAAGTTGTTGTTGTTGGCGAGAATGTGAAGTTTCTTGCTAATGTGGTGTCTACCTTGGAGGCGAGTAGGATGCTGAGGCAAGGTTGCGAAGCTTACCTAGCTTTTGTGATGAATACTAGCTCTATGTAGTTGAGGGTGCAAGATATCAAGGTTGTGAAGGAGTTTCCTGGTGTGTTTCCTGAAGAGTTGCCTGGTTTACCTCCTAATCGCGAGGTGGAGTTTGGAATTGAGCTGTATGAGAATACAACTCCTGTGTCCATTTCTCCCTATAGAATGGCACCTAAGGAGCCGAAGGAGCTGAAGACGCAGTTGCAAGAGCTGCTAGATCGTGGTTTCATCCGGCCGAGTGTATCGCCTTGGGGTGCTCCTGTCTTGTTTGTGAAGAAGAAGGATGGCACTATGAGGATGTGCATTGATTACCGTCAGCTGAACAAGTTGACTATCAAGAATCGGTATCCTTTGCCGAGGATTGATGATCTCTTTGATCAATTTAGGGGAGCTTATGTGTTCTCTAAGATTGACTTGAGGTCAGGGTATTATCAATTGAAGGTGAAGGATGTGGATGTGCCTAAGACAGCTTTCAGGACAAGGTATGGGCATTATGAGTTCCTTGTGATGCCGTTTGGTTTGACAAATGCTCCTGCTGCTTTCATGGACATGATGAATCGTGTGTTTCATGAATACCTGGACAAGTTCGTTGTGGTGTTCATTGATGATATCCTCGTGTACTCGCGTACTGAGGAGGAGCACGAAGAGCATTTGAGGGTTGTTTTGCAAGCATTGTTGGAGAATCAGCTTTATGCTAAGCTGAGCAAGTGTGAGTTTTGGCTTAAGGAGGTGGTGTTTCTTGGGCATGTGGTCTCAGCTGAGGGGATTCGTGTTGATCCTCAGAAGATTGAAGCGGTGATGAACTGGAAAGTTCCTAAGTCTGTTCATGAAGTCCGTAGTTTCCTTGGTTTGGCGGGATACTACCGGAGGTTTGTGGATGGTTTTTCCAAGATTGCTGCTCCTTTGACGAAGCTGTTGCAAAAGGATGTTAAGTATGAGTGGACAGAAGCGAGACAGCAGGCTTTTGAGAAGCTGAAGGCGGCTTTGACGCAAGCTCCTATCTTGATTCAGCCTGAATCAGGGAAAGAGTTTGTGGTCTATAGTGATGCATCCTATGTTGGTTTGGGGTGGGTGCTGATGCAAGAGGGTAAGGTTGTGCCTTATGCGTCGCGGCAGTTGAAGGTGCATGAGCGCAACTATCCTACGCATGACATTGAGCTGGCTGCAGTGGTTTTTGCTCTGAAGATCTGGAGACATTATCTGTATGGTGAGAAGTGTACTGTGTACACGGATCACAAGAGTTTGAGGTATCTGATGTCTCAGAAGGAGTTGAATCTCAGGCAGCGGCGTTGGTTAGAGTTGCTCAAGGATTATGATTTGACGATTGAGTATCATCCTGGTAAAAGCTAATGTTGTTGCGGATGCCTTGAGTAGGAAGGTAGCTGTTGAGCTGAGGGCGATGTTTTCTAGCTTGAGCATATCACGAGATGGTGGTCTTGTTGCTGAGTTGCCAGTGAAACCATCTTTGGTTCAGTTGATCAAGGAAAAGCAGTTGTTGGATGATTCCTTGGTGTCTCATGTTCAGGATATCGCGGAGGGTAGACCTTCGGATTTCTGCTTTAATGAGGATGGTGTGTTGTGTTTTGGTAGTCGGATAGTAGTGCCTGCTGATGTTGAGCTGAGGCGTGCTATTCTGACTGAAGGTCATAGTAGTCCTTTTGCTATGCACCCTGGTAGTACTAAGATGTATCGTGATCTTCGTGATGAGTACTATTGGGTAGGTTTGAAGAAGGATGTTGCAGAGTTTGTGAGCAAGTGTTTGGTGTGTCAGCGAGTTAAGGCTGAACATCAGGTTACTTCTGGTTTGTTGCAACCGTTGAAAATCCCTGAATGGAAGTGGGAGAGGGTTACCATGGATTTTGTATCTGGTTTGCCTTTGTCTCCATCAAAGAAGAATTCTGTTTGGGTGATTGTGGATCGCTTGACGAAGTGTGCGCATTTCTTGCCTGTGCATACTACGTTCACTTTGGATAAGCTGGCAGAGCTGTACATTGCTGAGATAGTGAGGTTGCATGGTGTGCCTAAGTCGATTGTGTCGGATAGGGATCCGAGGTTCACATCGCGTTTCTGGCAGTGTTTGCATCAAGCTCTGGGTACAAGGTTGCATTTCAGTACATCCTATCATCCTCAGTCGGATGGTCAGTCTGAGAGGGTTATTCAGATTTTGGAGGATATGTTGAGATGCTGCGTGATTGAGTTCCAAGGTTCTTGGGAGAAGCATCTGCCTTTGGTTGAGTTCGCTTATAACAATAGTTATCAGGCGAGTATACATATGGCACCTTATGAGGCTCTGTATGGGAGGAAGTGTAGGACTCCTCTTTGTTGGGCTAAAACTGGTCAAAAGTTGGTTTCGATGCCTGCTTTGTTGAAAGGGACCACCGAGAAGGTGAAGCTCATTTGTCAGAGGTTGAAGGCTGCTTCTGATCGGCAGAAGTCTAACGCGGATTTGAAGCGTAAGGAGATAGAGTATGCGGTGGGTGACCGTGTGTTCTTGAAGGTTTCGCCTTGGAAGAAGGTGATGAGGTTTGGTGGGAAGGGTAAGTTGAGCCCTCGGTACATTGGACCATATGAGGTGGTTGAGCGAGTGGGTCCTGTTGCATATCGGTTGAGGTTACCTCAGGAGTTGGAGAAGATTCATGATGTGTTCCATGTTTCTATGCTCCGGAAGTATAGATCTGATCCTTCACATGTGATGCCTGTAGAGGATGTGGTTTTGAATCCGGATTTGACCTATGATGAGGAACCGGTGAAGGTTTTGGATTCGGATTGCAAGGTTCTTCGTGGCAAGACCATTGAGTTGGTGAAGGTGCTGTGGAAGCATCGAGGTGTTGAGGAAGCCACGTGGGAGCGGAAGGAAGACATGCTGAAGCACTTTCCTTATCTCTTTCCTTCAGGTAAATTTCGAGGACGAAATTTCTTAAGGGGGGGAGAGTTGTAACGCCCCGGTTTTGGGCTTAGGAGTTTTGGGCGTTGACCGGTTGGTCAAAGTGCTGTTCGAATCTAAAGAGGTTAATTTAGGAAAGCCTAGTTCGGGTTGCATTAAAAATATGGAAAAATGTTCTAAAATCATCTTTTAATATAATTAAGTGAACTGTGAAATCAATTTTGGAAAATGAGTTTTGGAAGTGTGACATTTTGGCTAGTGACCAAAATGTAATTTTCGCAAGTTCGGTGGCTGTTTTATAAAGGGTTGGAACTTTGAATCTTTAAGGAGCTATTAATCCAAAAGTGGTTTCTCCAAATTTTTCTAAGATATTATAAGCTATTTTCTGATTTTAAAGATATCAAAAAGGAGGGAAAAGCTCATTTGGCAATTTTCTCAACTAACTTCTCAATTTTCTTTCTCTCATTTTCTCTCAACCCAAACACTACATTTCCAGAGATTTGTTTCTGATTTTCTCACCTAAATTCCTCCTTTCAACTCTCATTTGATTCCAAATCAACATATCTTCAAAACCTCTTCAATTGCTACAAGTTTCAACAAGCATTTTGATTGCAAAAAGTGGAGAAACACAAGTTTGGAGGTAAGAACGTCCTTCTCCTCTAAACTATCAGTTCTTTACTGAAATTCCTAAGTTTTCAATCCTTAATTGATGTTTGATAAAAGGCTTTTAAGTTGATTTATGGATCTTGGCTTATTATGCAAGATTTTGATGATTTTTGATGATTTTCGTTAGATCCGAGTAATATGTGATTTAAGAGGTGTTTTTGATGTTAAATGATCTCTAAAATGATGTGGAATTGAGTTTTGATTGATGCAATCCTGGATAGGTTGAGTTTCCTAAGGTTAGCTTGTGTTTCAAGGTAGTTTTTGAGGTGATCTTGGTGATCTGATGTTGCTGGAGGTATAAGGTTGTTAATAGGTTGTTTTTAGATGTTATATGATGTTAATGGAAGTGAGGTTTTGCTGGTTTATGGCTGGGCTTTGTTTAGAAGTGGTTTGGATGCATTTTCGGTTGTGTTTGGTGGCCGAAAATGGAGGTTGGATGAGAGCAGCGAGTTTAGGTGCTTTCATTGAAGCAATTAATGCATGATGATGCATTAATCCTCTGCTTTGATGTATTGAAACAGGGGAGGCATCTTTGGATCCAAGATTGGTTGATTCGGAAGCTTGATTTGGTGCTTTGGCTTGAAGCAAAGTGGAAATCGGTGAGTGCATTTGTTGAAATTGGGTTTTCAGGTTTAAAACCAAGGTTTGAAGGTTTTGGGAGCTTAGTTTAAGTCTAAACAACTTTGCTAAGCTCAAGTGTAAGTTTTCGGATTTTCTCTCTAGTGGTGGCCATGACTTTGATGTGTTGCAAAATGATGATTTGCATGTTTTAATTACTGTTTTGAAAGCATGTTTTAGCATGGATTTTGCTGATTATGTAAGCCATATGTTGAAGGTAACTCTAGGTAGGAGTTCCTTGCTTTTGTACATTGAAATGATGTGGTTTGATGCTTTGAAATGCATGATGAAAATGGCTTGGTTTAATGCTTTAAAATAGTGGATTAAATGATGAAAATGATGTATATTGGCAAGTGATGTTTTGAAAAGATTAAGGTCACTAAGGTGGTTAAAAGTCCTTGAGTGAGCCTTGTTACTTAAGATCATCAAGGTGGTTAAAAGTCCTTGGATGAGTCTTGTTGCGGACACTAAGGTGGTTAAAAGTCCTTAGGTGATCCTTCCATGGTGTTTAAAAGTCCATGGGGCCAAGGTGTTTAAAAGTCCTTGGGGCCAAGGTGTTTAAAAGTCCTTGGGGTGATTCAAGCATTGGACCCAAAGGTGGTTAAAAGTCCTTGTGTGGTCCTTATTCATGGTGTTTAAAAGTCCATGGCCAAGGTGTTTAAAAGTCCTTGGGGCCAAGGTGTTTAAAAGTCCTTGGGAAAGTTGTTGAACTTGTTTTAAGAAATGAAATGTATCACTTGAGCCAATATGACATGTTAAGTATATTATGAAGCATGAGATGCTTGTTTAATGTTTATGTTGAAGCATGGGATTGCTTGTTTTAAGTATGCTTTTGAGCATGTGCAAGGATTGATTTTAAGCATGATTTATAAATGGTTTTAATTGCATTATTGAATTGTTTTTAATGAGCATGCCTCACTAAGCTTTTGCTTACGCTCTCTACGTTTTCTTAATTTAATAATGCAGAGCATTAGAGTACCTTGAGGGGCAGCAAGAAAGGGCAAGCAATCAAGTTCAAGTGAAGCTTAATGTATGAAGGTTTTATAAGTACATTTTAGCTTTTTTGTGATTTGGCAATGGGGGACCAATGTGTATGTTTTGGGAGGTGTTTGAGACTCCCTAAGTATGTTGAATGTTGTTAAGATTGCTGGTTTATGAATTGGAACCTTATATGCTTGTTTTGGAAGTTTGGTGTTGAATAGCTAGCTTGTGTAGGAAGCATGCCTATAGAATTGGGGCTTTTTGCTTATGATGTTAGATTGATGTTGTGATGGTGCCTATAAGTCTTAAATATGTTTAATTGCATGCTGGTAATGTTTGGTGACATTTGGAGCATGTTTGATTGATCAATTGCATGTTTTGGAATGCCAATTTGCTGCAATCTGTGCAGGCGTTTCGGAACAGTGTGCACCGTTTCGGAACGGGTGCCATGCATGAACCCAGGCGTCCGAAACGGTATGCACCGTTTCGAAACGGTTTGGTCTCTGCCAAGGCCGTGTTTCGGAACGGTGTCGATCGGTTTCGGAACGGCCCGTGTTTCGGAACGGGGTTGATTGGTTTCGGAACGGCCGACCGTTAGGGGCTGACATTGGCAGTTATATGTTTTGAATTGTTTACGTTTAGGTCCTGAATCTTGTATGTTCAATTGTATGAGCTTGGAAAGTCCTTTTGAGCTGAAATTTCACAGAGAAGCATGAAACCTGATTAATTTCAAGATGGTAACTTTAATTTGGGTTAAGTCCTTTTAATTATCAGAAATTACAATTTGGTCCCTAAAGTTGTAATTTGTTCAATTGGGTCCCTGTTTGATCCCTGATGTTTGTGATCTTTGAGTATGATGTTTGTGTGATCACAATTAGGATTAATGTGCATCTAGACAAGATTAAAAAGAAAAAAAAAGGGTCGTTAATCAAGGTTGACTTTCGGGTTGACTTTGGTTTTCCCCGTGTGACTTTCTTAATTCGGGTCAACCGTCTAGGCCGGGTTTAGGGGGTTACATCCGTCACTGACTTAGGCACTTTCCAACTCATCACTGCCTCTACCTTATGTGGACCAACACGAATACCCTCGGCAGATACAACATGTCCAAGGAAGACTACCTCCCTAAGCCAGAACTCACACTTGCTCAGCTTAGCATAAAACAGGTTCTCCAACAACACTTACAACACTATCCTTAGGTGTCTATCATGATCCCCCTCAGTACGAGAGTACACAAGGATGTCATCGATGAACACCACTACAAACTGATCATAGAACTTATGGAGCATGTGATTCATCATGTCCATGAAAGCAGCAGGGGCGTTGGTTAAACCAAAAGGCATTACTAGGAACTCATATTGCCCGTACCTTGTCCGAAAGGCTATCTTATGTATGTCCACATCCTTCACCTTCATCTGGTAATACCCTGACCTCAACTCAATCTTAGAAAACACCGAAGTTCCAAGAAACTAATCAAAGAGGTCATCAATCCTTGGCAAGGGTTACATGTTCTTGATCATCAACTTGTTTAGTTGCCGATAATCTATACACATCCGCATTGTCCCATCTTTCTTTTTTACAAACAACACCATTGCACCCCAAGGTGAAACACTCGGCCGGATGAACCCTCGATCAAGCAACTCCTTAAGTTGCGTCTTCAACTCTTTCAGCACTTTAGGTGCCATTCGATAAGGAGCAATGGACATCGGAGTCGTATTCTCATACAATTCAAAACCAAACTCAACTTCCCTGTTTGGCGGCAACCCAAGAAATTCTTCCAGAAAGACACCCAGAAAAATCGCAAACGGTTCTGATGTCCTGCACATGTACATCTTTTGTACCACGATTCATCGCATATGCAAGGTAAGCATCACAACCCATCCTTAGCATACAACTTGCTTCCAAAGCCGAAACAACATTAGACAAGAATTTGACATTGTCGCCTACTATCTACACCTCATAATCACCAGCAAGCTTTAAAGTGACTCGCTTAACATCAGAGTAAACCACTACTCTATGCTCAGACAACTAATCCATACCAAGAATCACATCAAATCCATAAAAGGGTAATTCCATCAACTCCACAAGAAAGACAAGACCCTGAACTGATAAGAGACACCTCCTATACAACCTCCTTTTGGCTACAGTCTCACCAAAAGAATTTGTCAAGTGCATTCCTACTTCAAGCAACTCAACATGTATATCAAGCAAATGTGCATGCTCAATCAAATATAAGAATGTGTGCATCCAAAATCAATCAAAGCCAACAATGACAAAGACTATAGAACAAAGGTACCTGTGATAACAAAAGAGTCAATGTGCCCCTCGCGTTGAGCATAGACCATCGTAGGACCACCTCCCTTAGGCTGAACTGCTACCACATGAGCGATACCACGCTGACCCTCATATCTCCACAAAAAATTGCCTCGGCCGCGCAAATGGCCTCTCTGAGGTGCATCCACAGCATGTGCACGTTCCTGGCCTCCACCAGCCAACAGTGGACACTCACGCCTCATGTGATCTGCTGAACCACAGTTCCAGCAAGAATTCCATGTCACCACAACAAGAGCATGTGTCTCTCTAGCCGCACGCGGACAATCTCGCGTCAAATGGTCTCTCGATCCACATGTCCAACACGTGTCATGCTCAGTCCTCACTCGCCCACCATGAGCCTGTCCACCTCGTCTTAGAGCACCTCCCCTCACATCAGGCTGATGCCTCCTATCTCGGCCACTCTTGTACCGTCCACCTCCGGAACTAAACTCAGCAACCCTCTTACCAGAGCTAGAACCACCTCCACGAGATGCAAAAGCCAGGTTCTGCTCGATGTCCTTAGCTCGACATACGAGCACATCAAAATCCGTGTAATCTGTAGCCAACATATAGGTCTTTACTTCCTGCACCAGCCCATATCGGAAGAGATCACAATGATGCATCTCATTCGGCATCAACTCAGGCGCATACTAGCTTAGACGTACGAACTGGACCTCGTACTCAACCACAGAAAGACTTCGTTGAACAAGCGATATAAACTCATGCTTCTTTTCATCCAAGTATCTCACACCAAGGTACTTCTTCCTAAAGGCACTTCGAAAGAACTCTCAATCCACCTCATTGGGCTCAAAACCAGAAGTGATAGTCGTCCACCAACAATAGGCATCACCCTGAAGCAAAGAAACTACGCATCCCAGCTTGCGCATATCACTACATTCCATCTGATTCATAATGCGAATGGTACTAGCTAACCGTGCCTCGGATTCCTCAGAAGACAAGCCATGAAACTCAATAGGTCCAAAATTCCTTAGCCTTTCCAAAGGCAAACCCGTTTGCCCAGCTGCAGGTGCCCGGACTTGCGCTCCAGCTACTACAGCCTGAAACGCTCTGGTGGCGCTAGATCACCCAATCCTGGACCAGCCTATCCACATTGCTCTGGCTCTCTACCTCCAGGTGGGGGTGGCGGAGGTAGAGTCTCAACATCTGGGTTCTCAACCCCTTGATTACTCTGATTTCCCTGCTCAGGCGAAGGCACGATCGTATTCGATCTATCCTCTCTCCTCGGACCCATTGGGCTATTTTTAACAAGGCATAACAAAAACAAATCAAACCATGATTTAGGCCAGCCTCAAGCAAGTACCCAAGTTCACAAAAACATTTAACTATTGTAATAAGGCAATCGACACCCCAATTTCCCTCAAGCACATCGTAGCATACAACGACATATCATAAGTATCATGCTTTATCTAATCCACAATCAGCATACATCCTTACAACATCATCATCGTACATTCATATACAATTCTCACATGATTCAAAACAACCAAGCATGGCATAGGCACCAACATTTAACCAAAACATGATTTTCCAAACAACATGCCACTTAACATTGAATCGAACATCAAAACATACTAATTTCATTTACCATCATCCCCAATTCTTTCAAAATCTTGCTCTAATACCAACAAATGTAACCCCTCAGCCCAGCTTAGATGCCCGACCCAAACTAGGAAGATTACACGAGGAAAACCGAAGTCAACTCGTTAAAATCAACCTCGATTAACGACCCTTTTTTAAAACTTCTTCTTTATAAGCACAAAATTATCCTATTTGATCAGCAAAACATTTAGAAAACAATGGCAGTGGTTCAGTTGCAAACATTTGACTTTTAGGGACTATTCCACGAAATACTGGGACTTTTCAAATTTTAGAGTTACCAATCCTTAATTAGTCATGTAACCTAATATCATGTCAAATTTCATCACAAACGGATCATCCAAGCTCAACCAATTGAACATACAACACTCAGGGACCAAAATGCAACATTTCAAGACTTTTAAAAATACTTTTAACTGAAAATAACAAACAGGTATCGGTACGCTTGAGCTCGTATCGATACGCAAAATGGCAGTGGCAAAATTTAGGACAAAGGGGTACAGATACGCTTTCCCCTGTATCGGTACAACCTTCAATCCTTTGCCTAGGCGTAACGATACGCACGTAACTCGTATCGGTACACCTAAGCTGAAAAGCCTGAAAATTGGTATAGCGTATCGATACGCAATCCCGAGTATCGATACACAAACCAGAATTGCACTTCCAACAACCCTCAAAACTCCTTTGACAACATCTAAACATGTCCAAAACATCCATACATGATATAATCGACATACCAACACTTAAGTATCATCAAACATTTGCAAAATAAGCAACAAGCATGGTAATTCATGGTGATACGTTAACCACTCAAGCATGCTTTAAAAGATAAACCATAGCTGTAACCCCCTTAACCCGGCCTAGACGGTTGACCCGAATTAAGAAAGTCACACGGGGAAAACCAAAGTCAACCCGAAAGTCAACCTTGATTAACGACCCTTTTTTTTTCTTTTTAAACTTGTCTAGATGCACATTAATCCTAATTGTGATCACACAAACACCATACTCAAAGATCACAAACATCAGAGATCAAACAGGGACCCAATTGAACAAATTACAACTTTAGGGACCAAATTGTAATTTCCGATAATTAAAAGGACTTAACCCAAATTAAAGTTACCATCTTGAAATTAATCAGGTTTCATGCTTCTCTGTGAAATTTCAGCTCAAAAGGACCTTCCAAGCTCAAGCAATTGAACATACAAGATTCAGGACCAAAACGTAAACAATTCAAAACATATAACTGCCATTGTCAGCCCTTAACGGTCGGCCGTTCCGAAACCAATCAACCCCGTTCCGGAACACGGGCCGTTCCGAAACCGATCGACACCGTTCCGAAACACGGCCTTGGCAGAGACCAAACTGTTTCGAAACGGTGCATACCGTTTCGGACGCCTGGGTTCATGCAAGGCACCCGTTCCGAAACGGTGCACACTGTTCCGAAACGCCTGCACAGATTGCAGCAAATTGGCATTCCAAAACATGCAATTGATCATTCAAACATGCTCCAAATGTCACCAAACTTTACCAGCATGCAATTAAACATATTTAAGACTTATAGGCATCATCACAACATCAATCTAACATCATATGCAAAAAGCCCCAATTCTATAGGCATGCTTCCTACACAAGCTAGCTATTCAAACACCAAACTTCCAAAACAAGTATATAAGGTTCCAATTCAAAAACCAGCAATCTCAACAACATTCAACATACTTAGGGAGTCTCAACCATCTCCCAAAACATACACATTGGTCCCCCATTGCCAAATCACACAAAAGCTAAAATGTACTTATAAAACCTTCATACATTGAGCTTCACTTGAACTTGATTGCTTGCCCTTTTTTTTTTGCTGCCCCTCAAGGTACTCTAATGCTCTGCATTATTGAATTAAGAAAACGCAGAGAGCGTAAGCAAAAGCTTAGTGAGGCATGCTCATTAAAAACAATTCAATAATGCAATTAAAACCATTTATAAGCCATGCTTAAAATCAATCCTTGCACATGCTCAAAAGCATACTTAAAGCAAGCAATCTCATGCTTCAACATAAACATTAAACAAGCATCTCATGCTTCATAATATACTTAACATGTCATCTTGGCTCAAGTGATACATTTCATTTCTTAAAACAAGTTCAACAACTTTCCCAAGGACTTTTAAACACCTTGGCCCCAAGGACTTTTAAACACCTTGGCCATGGACTTTTAAACACCATGAATAAGGACCACACAAGGACTTTTAACCACCTTTGTGTCCAATGCTTGAATCACCCCAAGGACTTTTAAACACCTTGGCCCCAAGGACTTTTAAACACCTTGGCCCCATGGACTTTTAAACACCATGGAAGGATCACCTAAGGACTTTTAACCACCTTAGTGTCCGCAACAAGACTCATCCAAGGACTTTTAACCACCTTGATGATCTTAAGTAACAAGGCTCACTCAAGGACTTTTAACCACCTTAGTGACCTTAATCTTTTCAAAACATCACTTGTCAATATACATCATTTTCATCATTTAATCCATTGTTTTAAAGCATTAAACCAAGCCATTTTCATCATGCATTTCAAAGCATCAAACCACACTATTTCAATGTATAAAAGCAAGGTACTCCTACCTAGAGTTACCTTCAACATATGGCTTACAACATCAGCAAAATCCATGCTAAAACATGCTTTCAAAACAGTAATTAAAAACATGCAAATCATCATTTTGCAACACATCAAAGTCTTGGCCACCACTAGAGAGAAAATCCGAAAACTTACACTTGAGCTTAGCAAAGTTGTTTAGACTTAAACTAAGCTCCCAAAACCTTCAAACCTTGGTTTTAAAAGCTGAAATCCAATTTCCACAAATGCACTCACCGATTTCCACTTTGCTTCAAGCCAAAGCACCAAATCAAGCTTCCGGATCAACCAATCTTGGATCCAAAGATGCCTCCCCTGTTTCAACACATCAAAGCAGAGGATTAATGCATCATCATGCATTAATTGCTTCAATGAAAGCACCTAAACTCGCTGCTCTCATCCAACCTCCATTTTCGGCCACCAAACACAACCGAAAATGCATCCTAACCACTTCTAAACAAAGCCCAGCCATAAACCAGCAAAACCTCACTTCCATTAACACCATATAACATCTAAAAACAACCTATTAACAACCTTATACCTCCAGCAACATCAGATCACCAAGATCACCTCAAAAACTACCTTGAAACACAAGCTAAACTTAGGAAACTCAACCTATCCGGAATTGCATCAATCAAAACTCAATTCCACATCATTTTAGAGATCATTTAACATCAAAAACACCTCTTAAAGCACAGATTACTCAGATCTAACGAAAATCATCAAAAATCATCAAAATCTTGCATAATAAGCCAAGATCCATAAATCAACTTAAAAGCCTTTAATTAAACATCAATTTAGGATTGAAAACTTAGGAATTTCAGTAAAGAACTGATAGTTTAGGGGAGAAGGACGTTCTTACCTCCAAACTTGTGTTTCTCCACTTTTTGCAATCAAAATGCTTGTTGAAACTTGTAGCAATTGAAGAGGTTTTGAAGATATGTTGATTTGGAATCAAATGAGAGTTGAAAGGAGGAATTTAGGTGAGAAAATCAGAAACAAATCTCTGGAAATGTAGTGTTTGGTTTGAGAGAAAATGAGAGAAGGAAAATGAGAAGTTAGTTGAGAAAATTGCCAAATGAGCTTTTCCCTCCTTTTTGATATCTTTAAAATCAGAAAATAGCTTATAATATCTTAGAAAAATCTGGAGAAACCACTTTTGGATTAATAGCTCCTTAAAGATTAAAAGTTCCAACCCTTTATAAAACAGCCACCAAACTTGCGAAAATTACATTTTGGTCACTAGCCAAAATGTCACACTTCCAAAACTCATTTTCCAAAATTGATTTCACAGTTCACTTAATTATATTAAAAGATGATTTTAGAACATTTTTCCATATTTTTAATGCAACCCGAACTAGGCTTTCCTAAATTAACCTCTTATGATTCGAACAGCACTTTGACCAACCGGTCAACGCCCAAAACTCCTAAGCCCAAAACCAGGGCGTTACAACTCTCCCCCCCCCCTTAAGAAATTTCGTCCTCGAAATTTACCTGAAGGAAAGAGATAAGGAAACTGCTTCAGCATGTCTTCCTTCCGCTCCCACGTGGCTTCCTCAACACCTCGATGCTTCCACAGCACTTTCACCAACTCAATGGTCTTGCCACGAAGAACCTTGCTATCCGAATCCAGAACCTTCACCGGTTCCTCATCATAGGTCAAATCCGGATTCAAAACCACATCCTCTACAGGCATCACATGCGAAGGATCAGATCTATACTTCCGGAGCATAGAAACATGGAACACATCATGAATCTTCTCCAACTCCTGAGGTAACCTCAGCCGATATGCAACAGGACCCACTCGCTCAACCACCTCATATGGTCCAATGTACCGAGGGCTCAACTTACCCTTCCGGCCAAACCTCATCACCTTCTTCCAAGGCGAAACCTTCAAGAACACACGGTCACCCACCGCATAGTCTATCTCCTTACGCTTCAAATCCGCGTAAGACTTTTGCCGATCAGAGGCAGCCTTCAACCTTTCACAAATGAGCTTCACCTTCTCGGTGGTCCCTTTCAACAAAGCAGGCATCGAAACCAACTTTTGACCAGTTTCAGCCCAACAAAGAGGAGTCCTACACTTCCTCCCATACAGAGCCTCATAAGGTGCCATCTGTATACTCGCCTGATAACTATTGTTATAAGCGAACTCAACCAAAGGCAGATGCTTCTCCCAAGAACCTTGGAACTCAATCACACAGCATCTCAACATATCCTCCAAAATCTGAATAACCCTCTCAGACTGACCATCCGACTGAGGATGATAGGATGTACTGAAATGCAACCTTGTACCCAGAGCTTGATGCAAACACTGCCAAAAACGCGATGTGAACCTCGGATCCCTATCCGACACAATCGACTTAGGCACACCATGCAACCTCACTACCTCAGCAATGTACAGCTCTGCCAGCTTATCCAAAGAAAATGTAGTATGCACAGGCAAGAAATGCGCACACTTCGTCAAGCGATCCACAATCACCCAAACAGAATTCTTCTTTGATGGAGACAAAGGCAAACCAGATACAAAATCCATGGTAACCCTCTCCCACTTCCATTCAGGGATTTCCAACGGTTGCAACAAACCAGAAGGAACCTGATGTTCAGCCTTAACTCGCTGACACACCAAACACTTGCTCACAAACTCCGCAACATCCTTCTTCAAACCCACCCAATAGTACTCATCACGAAGATCACGATACATCTTTGTACTACCAGGGTGCATAGCAAAAGGACTACTATGACCTTCAGTCAGAATAGCACGCCTCAACTCAACATCAGCAGGCACTACTATCCGACTACCAAAACACAACACACCATCCCCATTAAAACAGAAATCCGAAGGTCTACCCTCCGCGATATCCTGAACATGAGACACCAAGGAATCATCCAGCAACTGCTTTTCCTTGATCAACTGAACCAAAGATGGTTTCACTTGCAACTCAGCAACAAGACCACCATCTCGCGATATGCTCAAGCTAGCAAGCATCGCCCTCAGCTCAACAGCTACCTTCCTACTCAAGGCATCCGCAACAACATTAGCTTTACCAGGATGATACTCAATCGTCAGATCATAATCCTTGAGCAACTCCAACCAACGTCGCTGCCTAAGATTCAACTCCTTCTGAGACATCAGATACCTCAAACTCTTGTGATCCGTGTACACAGTACACTTCTCACCATACAGATAATGTCTCCAGATCTTCAGAGCAAAAACCACTACAGCCAGCTCAATATCATGCGTAGGATAGTTGCGCTCATGCACCTTCAACTGCCGTGACGCATAAGCCACAACCTTACCCTCTTGCATCAGCACACACCCCAAACCAACATAGGATGCATCACTATAGACCACAAACTCTTTCCTTGATTCAGGCTGAATCAAGATAGAAGCTTGAGTCAAAGCCGCCTTCAGCTTCTCAAAAGCCTGCTGTCTCGCTTCTGTCCACTCATACTTAACATCCTTTTGCAACAGCTTCGTCAAAGGAGCAGCAATCTTGGAAAAACCATCCACAAACCTCCGGTAGTATCCCGCCAAACCAAGGAAACTACGGACCTCATGAACAGACTTAGGAACTTTCCAGTTCATCACCGCTTCAATCTTCTGAGGATCAACACGAATCCCCTCAGCTGAGACCACATGCCCAAGAAACACCACCTCCTTAAGCCAAAACTCACACTTGCTCAGCTTAGCATAAAGCTGATTCTCCAACAAGGCTTGCAAAACAATCCTCAAATGCTCTTCGTGCTCCTCCTCAGTACGCGAGTACACGAGGATATCATCAATGAACACCACAACGAACTTGTCCAGGTATTCATGAAACACACGATTCATCATGTCCATGAAAGCAGCAGGAGCATTTGTCAAACCAAACGGCATCACAAGGAACACATAATGCCCATACCTTGTCCTGAAAGCTGTCTTAGGCACATCCACATCCTTCACCTTCAACTCATAATACCCTGACCTCAAGTCAATCTTAGAGAACACAGCAGCTCCCCTAAATTGATCAAAGAGATCATCAATCCTCGGCAAAGGATACCGATTCTTGATAGTCAACTTGTTCAGCTGACGGTAATCAATACACATCCTCATAGTGCCATCTTTCTTCTTCACAAACAAGACAGGAGCACCCCAAGGCGACACACATGGCCGGATGAAACCACGATCAAGCAGCTCTTGCAACTGCGTCTTCAGCTCCTTCAGCTCCCTAGGTGCCATTCTATAGGGAGTAATGGACACAGGAGTTGTATTCTCATACAGCTCAATTCCAAACTCCACCTCGCGGTTAGGAGGTAAACCAGGCAACTCTTCAGGAAAAACACCAGGAAACTCCTTCACAACCTTGATATCTTGCACCCTCAACTCCTTAGAGCTAGGATTCATCACAAGAGCTAGGTAAGCCTCGCAACCTTGCCTCAGCATCCTACTCGCCTCCAAGGTAGACACAACATTAGCAAGAAACTTCACATTCTCGCCAACAACAACAACTTCATAATCATCCGCAAGCTTAAGCGAAACCCGCTTATTCTCACAATCCATAACAGCACGATGCTCAGCAAGCCAATCCATACCAAGGATCACATCAAAACCATAAAAGGGCAACTCCATAAGATCAACATGAAAGACATGATCTTGAACAACCAAGGGACACCTTCTATAAAGCTTTCGAGTCACAACAGTTTCACCAAAAGAACTAGTGACACGAACTCCAACATCAAAAGACTCAACAGGCAAACCAAGCAATTCAGCATGCTCACGCAAAATGTATGAATGCGTAGATCCAGAATCAATCAAAGAAAGCAATGACAAGGATTGCAAAGTAAAGGTACCTGCAATCACATCAACATCATTCCTTCCCTCGCGCTGAGCATACACCCTCGCTTGGCCTCCACCCTCAGGCTGAATCGCCACAACATGAGCTACTCCGCGACCACCTTCCTCTCTCCTCTGAAAATTACCATGGCCGCGCCCACGACCTCTCTGCTGTGCAGCTACAACAGGAGCACGATCTTGGCCACCAGCCAACCTCGGACAATCTCGCCTCAGATGGTCAACAGAACCACAGTTCCAACATCCATTACCAGCTGCCGCAACAGGAGCTTGCACCTCCCTCACAGCACGAGGACAGTCACGCTTCATGTGACCACGCGAACCACAGATCCAGCAAGCACTTGGTTCAGCTCTAGCAAAACCACCTCTAGCAGGTGCACCACCACCTCTCTTGGCTGAGGACTGATACTTCTGATCACGTCCCCTCTTGTTCCGTCCACCTCCGGAACTATACTCAGCAGCTCTCTTGCCAGAACTTGCTCCAGCACCTTTCGCAGCTAAACCCAAGTTCATCTCAATGTCCTTGGATCGGCTAACCAACACATCAAAATCATTGTACTCAGCAGCCAACATGTAGGTCTTTACTTCCGTCACCAAGCCATAACGGAACCTTTCGCACCTCTCCCGCTCATCAGGTATCAGCTCCGGTGCATACTGACTGAGGCGTACAAACTGCACTTCATACTCAGCCACACTCATGCTCCCTTGGGTAAGAGACATGAATTCACGCTTTTTCTCATCCAGAGATCTCACTCCAAGATATCTCCTCTTGAACGCATTCTGAAAGAATGTCCAAGTAACATCAACTTCAGCCATCCCAGCTATGGTGGTCGTCCACCACGTATATGCATCGTCCTGCATCAAGGACACAACACAACCCAACTTTTGCACATCCGTGCAGCTCATCTGACCCAAGATACGCTTGGTACTCTCTAGCCAAGCTTCCGAACTTTCAGCAGACATACCTCTGAACTCAGTCCCACCAAGACTGCGTAGACGCTCCAAAGGTAATCTGACTCCAGCATCTCCCTGATGTCCAGCTCCTTGAGCTCCAGCTACTGCTGCTCGAAAAGCACCCGCAATAGCTTGCACCAGCATAGACATGTCAGGCATAGCTTGCCCCTGACCAACCTCTGGTCCAGCAGCTCCAGCACCAGCTGCAGCTTCAGCTCTTTCACCTCTAGCACCACCACTACCAGGCGGAGGAGGGGGTAACACTGCACTACCCGTATTCTCTTCATTTTCATTCTCGTTAGGAGCCGTAGCTCGCACACTACCTCTTAACTCTCTACGTGGTGCCATACTTTTACCATGCAATCACAATGCAAAATAAAACAAATCAGGCCCAGCAAGGTAAGCAATCCAAGTATTCAAGCTCAATTTCATTCAAAATCAACATCATTTCATTAGCTTTTGTTTGGCAATGGGTACCCTCAACATGCAACATCATAGCATACATCTCAATTGCATCAACATCTCAAACCACTGAACATGCTTTCACACAACAAGCATACAAGGCAAACATGCTTCAATCATGCATACATTCATTCCCAATTACTCGCAAACTCAGCTCTGATACCACCAAATGTAACCCCCTTAACCCGGCCTAGATGGTTGACCCGAATTAAGAAAGTCACACGGGGAAAACCAAAGTCAACCCGAAAGTCAACCTTGATTAACGACCCTTTTTTTCTTTTTAAACTTGTCTAGATGCACGTTAATCCTAATTGTGATCACACAAACACCATACTCAAAGATCACAAACATCAGAGATCAAACAGGGACCCAATTGAACAAATTACAACTTTAGGGACCAAATTGTAATTTCTGATAATTAAAAGGACTTAACGCAAATTAAAGTTACCATCTTGAAATTAATCAGGTTTCATGCTTCTCTGTGAAATTTCAGCTCAAAAGGACCTTCCAAGCTCAAGCAATTGAACATACAAGATTCAGGACCAAAACGTAAACAATTCAAAACATATAACTGCCATTGTCAGCCCTTAACGGTCGGCCGTTCCGAAACCAATCAACCCCGTTCCGGAACACGGGCTGTTCCGAAACCGATCGACACCGTTCCGAAACACGGCCTTGGCAGAGACCAAACCGTTTCGAAACGGTGCATACCATTTCGGACGCCTGGGTTCATGCAAGGCACCCGTTCCGAAACGGTGCACACTGTTCCGAAACGCCTGCACAGATTGCAGCAAATTGGCATTCCAAAACATGCAATTGATCATTCAAACATGCTCCAAATGTCACCAAACTTTACCAACATGCAATTAAACATATTTAAGACTTATAGGCATCATCACAACATCAATCTAACATCATATGCAAAAAGCCCCAATTCTATAGGCATGCTTCCTACACAAGCTAGCTATTCAAACACCAAACTTCCAAAACAAGCATATAAGGTTCCAATTCAAAAACCAGCAATCTCAACAACATTCAACATACTTAGGGAGTCTCAACCACCTCCCAAAACATACACATTGGTCCCCCATTGCCAAATCACACAAAAGCTAAAATGTACTTATAAAACCTTCATACATTGAGCTTCACTTGAACTTGATTGCTTGCCCTTTTTTTTTTGCTGCCCCTCAAGGTACTCTAATGCTCTGCATTATTGAATTAAGAAAACGCAGAGAGCGTAAGCAAAAGCTTAGTGAGGCATGCTCATTAAAAACAATTCAATAATGCAATTAAAACCATTTATAAGCCATGCTTAAAATCAATCCTTGCACATGCTCAAAAGCATACTTAAAGCAAGCAATCTCATGCTTCAACATAATCATTAAAACAAGCATCTCATGCTTCATAATATACTTAACATGTCATATTGGCTCAAGTGATACATTTCATTTCTTAAAACAAGTTCAACAACTTTCCCAAGGACTTTTAAACACCTTCGCCCCAAGGACTTTTAAACACCTTGGCCATGGACTTTTAAACACCATGAATAAGGAATACACAAGGACTTTTAACCACCTTTGTGTCCAATGCTTGAATCACCCCAAGGACTTTTAAACACCTTGGCCCCAAGAACTTTTAAACACCTTGGCCCCATGGACTTTTAAACACCATGGAAGGATCACCTAAGGACTTTTAACCACCTTAGTGTCCGCAACAAGACTCATCCAAGGACTTTTAACCACCTTGATGATCTTAAGTAACAAGGCTCACTCAAGGACTTTTAACCACCTTAGTGACCTTAATCATTTCAAAACATCACTTGTCAATACACATCATTTTCATCATTTAATCCACTGTTTTAAAGCATTAAACCAAGCCATTTTCATCATGCATTTCAAAGCATCAAACCACACTATTTCAATGTATAAAAGCAAGGTACTCCTACCTAGAGTTACCTTCAACATATGGCTTACAACATCAGCAAAATCCATGCTAAAACATGCTTTCAAAACAGTACTTAAAAACATGCAAATCATCATTTTGCAACACATCAAAGTCTTGGCCACCACTAGAGAGAAAATCCGAAAACTTACACTTGAGCTTAGCAAAGTTGTTTAGACTTAAACTAAGCTCCCAAAACCTTCAAACCTTGGTTTTAAAAGCTGAAATCCAATTTCCACAAATGCACTCACCGATTTCCACTTTGCTTCAAGCCAAAGCACCAAATCAAGCTTCCGGATCAACCAATCTTGGATCCAAAGATGCCTCCCCTGTTTCAACACATCAAAGCAGAGGATTAATGCATCATCATGCATTAATTGCTTCAATGAAAGCACCTAAACTCGCTGCTCTCATCCAACCTCCATTTTCGGCCACCAAACACAACCGAAAATGCATCCTAACAACTTCTAAACAAATCCCAGCCATAAACCAGCAAAACCTCACTTCCATTAACACCATATAACATCTAAAAACAACCTATTAACAACCTTATACCTCCAGCAACATCAGATCACCAAGATCACCTCAAAAACTACCTTGAAACACAAGCTAAACTTAGGAAACTCAACCTATCCGGAATTGCATCAATCAAAACTCAATTCCACATCATTTTAGAGATCATTTAACATCAAAAACACCTCTTAAATCATAGATTACTCAGATCTAACGAAAATCATCAAAAATCAACAAAATCTTGCATAATAAGCCAAGATCCATAAATCAACTTAAAAGCCTTTAATTAAACATCAATTTAGGATTGAAAACTTAGGAATTTCAGTAAAGAACTGATAGTTTAGAGGAGAAGGACATTCTTACCTCCAAACTTGTGTTTCTCCACTTTTTGCAATCAAAATGCTTGTTGAAACTTGTAGCAATTGAAGAGGTTT
The DNA here is from genome assembly GCA_958450335.1 of Hibiscus tridactylites. Classification (NCBI taxonomy): domain Eukaryota; kingdom Viridiplantae; phylum Streptophyta; class Magnoliopsida; order Malvales; family Malvaceae; genus Hibiscus; species Hibiscus tridactylites. The sequence goes on from OY288289.1 coordinate 32,204,960, forward strand.
TGAAGATATGTTGATTTGGAATCAAATGAGAGTTGAAAGGAGGAATTTAGGTGAGAAAATCAGAAACAAATCTCTGGAAATGTAGTGTTTGGTTTGAGAGAAAATGAGAGAAGGAAAATGAGAAGTTAGTTGAGAAAATTGCCAAATGAGCTTTTCCCTCCTTTTTGATATCTTTAAAATCAGAAAATAGCTTATAATATCTTAGAAAAATCTGGAGAAACCACTTTTGGATTAATAGCTCCTTAAAGATTCAAAGTTCCAACCCTTTATAAAATAGCCACCAAACTTGCGAAAATTACATTTTGGTCACTAGCCAAAATGTCACACTTCCAAAACTCATTTTCCAAAATTGATTTCACAGTTCACTTAATTATATTAAAAGATGATTTTAGAACATTTTTCCATATTTTTAATGCAACCCGAACTAGGCTTTCCTAAATTAACCTCTTAAGATTCGAACAGCACTTTGACCAACCGGTCAACGCCCAAAACTCCTAAGCCCAAAACCAGGGCGTTACAATAGCATAGCCACAATACCATAAGCAAGACCATAAACCAAATAAATGTCATTTACAAGTCTCAAGACAAATACCAAACATGCTCAAAGTATTTAACAACACCAAATAAATCCATGAGTAGAAATCCCTCTCATTGCCTCTTATTACACTTAGGTGAAAACACATAGTTTGCTTAGCTAAAACACTTGGATTTTCCTTGCTCTCTTACTGCCTCAAATGCTCAATTCTCTGCATTGATGAAACAAATGAGCATAAGCGTAAAGCTTAGTGAGGACCACTAAAACCAAACATTCATCAATGCATTTATAAAACCAAAACATCATCCTTTGTCAACACATGCCTTCCTTTAAAACATGCACTTTAAAACAACCATTGCACTTTCAAAACCACATGCTCATAGAATGATAAATTCAACAGCAAAAACCTTTGCTCATGCTTAAACCCAGCATCACATGCATTATAGCATAAGTCACAAGCATCACATGATTAAAACATTACTCGACATCATTATATTGGCTCGCAAGTGATCAATTCTCAATCTATACTAGAATCAACTCAAATGACACAATCAGATACGCGAATTACAAGCGTTGTCCCACACGCTTCATACACACTAACGTATTACACAAGGTGGAGTCAAATGGAACAATCATAACCCCTCAACACCCTTGATAGAGATTAATGGCACAATCACAACCCCTCAACATCACTCATCGGTAGTTGTATAATTCCACTAACGAGAGCATGAGACAAAAACCACAAGATTCACACATGGGATTAAACCATCCATCGTTGTGATCTTATCCTCAATTGTTAGAGTACTTTGATGGAGTTTACGGTACAATCACAACACCTCGACATCCAAGGTATCTTTATTCACGGTGCACCAAATCCTATAGTCGGCTAACTATATCTGATTTAAGTAACCAAAAACCATTTTCATCACTTGCCAATATAATCATTAATCATCATTAATTAATTATTTTACAAGCATAAACCACAATGCCATTTTCACAAGCATCAACATGCTTAAAATCAAATGCATATGTCATATAAGGATCACTTACCATGCACATCCTTAACCAAATGGCATTTAAATCCTAGCATCATCAATGATCAAAACATGCTTTAAAACAGTCATCAAACCACATTTAATTCAAGTGCATTTTACACCAAAACATAGCATATCCCGAGAGAGATTTTCGATTTACTACACCAAATGGCATTCAAGTGTTTCAAACATACAATAGGCTCCAAAAACCACGCTAAAAGCGTTTCAAGATGGAAAATCCTTTTCAACTCACCAGTACGCAAAACATCACTTACCGACGTGAAGATCACTCGTCCGAAGCCTCCAAAAATGCTTCGCTTGCTTCTGGATCAAGATCCCTTGTTTTTAGAGCATTAAAACAGAGATCCAAATACATTAAAATGCATTCCAATACCGGCAACTAAACACAAACTCGTTGCTCAACTAAACTATACCAATTTACCCATCTAAAGCAACCGAAAACTCAATCCATTGCTTCCTAAACCAAGCCCAGCCAACATACATCACATCTAACCATTAATAAACATCAAAACACATTTAGAAACAACATAAACACCTCCAGCAAGCAGATCACCATCAACCACCCAAAAAATCCTAACTAAAACCATCAAGAAACTCAAGGATCTTAAGGATTTCAGGATATATATTATCAAAACTCTTTTTCAACATTATACTGAACTCAAAGCTCAATTAGAATGAATCCAAAATAGAGCTCATCAACAATACTCCGAAAATCAAGATTTAAACTACTATTTTGATATTAAATCAAATCTATAATCAAAACTCAACTAAAAACAACAATTAGGAGCCAAACATCTCTGGAATTTCAATAAAGAACCTAGATTAGAGGTTGAGAACGGGATTTACCTCCAATCCTTGCCTTTCTTAAAGATTAATAAGTTTATGCTTCATAATTCTTGAAGAACTTGAAGAAAATTCTTTGAAAAAGATGAGAACCCAAAGGGAGAGTGTTTGGGATAAAAGAAATCTAGAGAAATGATTGAGAAAATGTATTTTGATGAAATGGGAGTTAGTTACGTCAAAAACTTCTCATTTTACTATTTTAACAATTTAATTAAATAAAAATCATTTTAATTAAATCATCTAAAATCATTTAAAACGCATGTCAATATAATAAAAGGTTTAATTGTACAAAAGCTCCCTAAAGATTCTAAGATTTTGAAATTATCAATTTTCTTTAGTTTTAAAACTTTACATTTTGGTCACTACCCAAAATGTACCACTTCCAAAACTCTTTTTTGTAAAATTGATTATACCAACCTCTTAAACACAATTTAGAGGATTTTGGCAATTTTTTCATATTTTTATCCTTTCCCGACCCTTGATTTCCCTAAACAACCTATTATGATTCAAATCGTTTCCGACCGGTCCGACCCGATGTTCATAACATCTAGGCCGAAAACTAGGAGGTTACAATATACGTAGTATGCACTGCCAAGAAGTGTGCATACTTCGCAAGACGGTCAACAATCACCCAAACAAAATTCCTCTGTGACGGTGTCAAAGGTAATCCAAACACGAATCCATGGTAATATTTTCCCATTCCCATTTTGGGATCCTCAACGGTTGCACAAAATTAGAAGGAAACCAATGCTCAGCTTTTACCCGCTAACAATGTAACCCCCTTAGCCCAGCCTAGACGTTTGACCCGAACTACAAAGATTACACGGGGAAAACCAAAGTCAAGCCGAAAGTCAACCTTGATTCACGACCCTTTTTAATTTTATTCTTGTCTATATGCACATTAAGCCTAGGTGAGCACTCACAAATCGTGGAAGGGATCGACACAGCGATCAGAACATATTTAGGGACTAAAATTCTTAACTTATGCATATTAGGGACCAAATTGTGTTTTTTTGTAAATTAGAGGGACTTCATTGATTTTAGGGTTACCATTATGAAATTAATCATGTTACATGCTTCTCTGCCAAATTTCAGAGAAATTATTATATGGACCCTTCCCACCACGTCATCCATGGTCCATAGTAATAAAAAAAATTCCACGTCATTATTTTTTCCATATCATTTGTACACTAGGATTATATTTTCCAAATCATGGTGTCGTATCAAATTAAAAATAAATTAGGGTTTATTATTTCCTTTTTTTCTTCAAGAACGATAGCTTCTTCCACTAACCCTTAACCTTAACCTTAAACTCTAAACCCTAAACCCTAACCCTAAACCATAAACTCTAAACCCTAAACCCTAAACCATAACCCTAAACCTTAAACATTAAACCCTAAACCCTAACTCTAATCTTAAACCCTTAACCCTACGTTAATTGGAGAAATTAGAGAAGATGATTTGGAAATTATAAATTTGAGTGTGTAAATGACGTGTAATAAAATAATGACGTGGAATTTTTTTATTACTAGGGACCATGGATGACGTGGTGGGAAGGGTCCATATAATAATTTCTCCAAATTTCAGCTTAAAAAGACATCCCAAGCTCAAGCAATTGCAATCTAAACATTTAGGACTAATGTAACCCCCTTAACCCGGCCCAGACGGTTGACCCGAATTAAGAAAGTCACACGGGGAAAACCAAAGTCAACCCGAAAGTCAACCTTGATTAACGACCCTTTTTTTTCTTCTTTTTACTCTTGTCTAGATGCACATTAACCTTAGATGTGATCATGCAAACAGCATACGTAAAGATCATAAATATCAGAGATCAAACAGGGACCCAATTGAACAATTTACAACTTTAGGGACCAAAATATAAATTCTGAAAACTTTAAGGACTTAACCTGATTTTAAGTTACCAACTTAATATTAAACATGTTTCATGCTTCTCTGCAAAATTTCAGCTCAAACGGACATTCCAAACTCATACAGTTGCACAAATAAGATTCAGGACCAAAATGCAAACTTTTCAAAACATTTAACTGCCAATGTCAGCCCCCAACGGTCACCCGTTCCGAAACAGGCAGAGCCCGTTTCGAAACGCGGGGCTGTTCCGCAACACGTACCGCAACGGGGAACTGGCAGTAGCCAAACCGTTTCGGAACGGTGTCACCCGTTTCGGACGCCTGGGTTTATGCTGGGCACTCGTTCCGAAACGGTGTCAACTGTTCCGAAACACCCTGCACAGATTGCAGCATTTTGCTTACTCAAATACACAATTGATCATTCAAATATGCTCCAAAAGCCACCAAACTTTACCAACATGCAATTCAACATATATGAGACATACCTGCATCAACAATTCATCAAAATAACATCATACATGAATAGCCCCAAATCTATAGGCATGCTTCCTACACAAGCAACCATTCAAGCTTAAACTTCCAAATCAATCTCATTAAGGCCAAAGCATGTTCCAACAACATTAACAACAACATAAAACCATCCTTGTCCGAACATATACGAACACATAAACATCAACCCAAGAGATTCTACCCCATTACCTTTATTAACTATAGCTATTCACCGAGACATGCATCTCAAATGGAGTCCTCCTTGAATCCCTTACTTCTCGCTGTCCAAACTTCAAGAATCTGCATTGATGGACAAAAAGGAGCGTAAGCACATAATGCTTAGTGAGGAATGCTCAAAACCAAAACACCATCAATGCAGCGAGTCATAAAACCTCTTTGAAAACAACTCGATTTGTTTACCAAGCAAGTTTGAAAACTCTTTTCCAACATCATGCTTAAAACCATGCATTGCACAAACATGAAAACCAACCCTTAGCTTAGCAAGCTAAGAAAACCTTTTCAAAGCACAATCCACAAAATCATCCATTTAACCATTCCATGCATAAACACCATATGCAAAGTTAAATTCAAAACCTTGGAAAACACTTCCATTTCATATTATACCTTTCATATACTTGAACATCATTTCAAGCAAGAAACCTTTTAAAACCATTACTCAAACAATCCAACACATGCATTAAGCCAAGGCAATATACGAACCACAACATCATCATCACATGCCTTTTAAAACAAGTCTTAACTAGACTCCAATGCATTAAAGAGATTTCATGCACACATGCATCATTTACCATATGATAATCAACACTTGTTCAACTTAACAAGTAAGCATGCATTCACAAGCATTAACAACTTTTCATGCAACCATGCATCTTTTCAAGCATCTCATGCTTCATTATAATCAAGAACATTACATTGGCTTCCAAGTGATCAACCACATCCACTTTTCAACTCAACGCCCGATCGGATACGCGGATCACAAGCGTTGTCCCCCACATTTCATACACACTACCAATCCAAGGTCTTTAAATGGACTTTTAAACACCATTTGACCTCACCATCCTAAGGTTCTCATGTATGGACTTTTAAACACCATACAACCTTAGCTTTTCACAAGGTTCCCATGTATGGACTTTCAAACACCATACAACCTTAACTTTTCCCAAGGTTCCCATGTGTGGACTTTTAATCACCATACAACCTTGACATGCACAAGGTTCCCATGTATGGACTTTTAACCACCATACAACCTTTGCATTCACCGATTGGTAGTTGTATGACATCACTAACGAGATCCGGGACACCCTACACAAGATCCACACATGGACTTTACACCTCCATTGTGATCTTAACAAGCACAAGGTTCCCATATATGGACTTTTAACCACCATATAACCTTTGCTTAACCAAGGTCCTCGAATGGGCATTCAACCTCCATTATGACCTTAACCATCTCGTTAGGATACTTGAAGGGAGTTTACCGGTTCACTCTTAACCACTCCACCTCCAAGGCGACTTTATTCACGGTGCACCCAATCCTATAGCCGGCCAAATATATCCGATCAAAGAAACCAAGAACCACTAACATCACTTGCCAATATAATCATCTTACCACATTAGTCCAATGATTCACATGCATAATCATAATGCAAAAACCATCATTTACCATCATCAATCCACAGTTTTTAAGCATTAAACAAGCCATTGAACAACATGCAACCCCATGCATCAAAACCACATTTTCTATGTATAAAACCAAGGATCTCTTACCTTGAGCATCCTTCACATATGGCTTTCAAAACCAGCATTAAACCATGCTTAAAATATGCTTTCAAAACAGAATTTAACCATGCAAAACACATGCATTTCAATCATCAACCATCAATGCTTAAAAAGCCAATCCATAACACAAACCAAGAAAGAAATTCATTTACTTACTCTTGAGCTTAGCAAAGTTGTTTAGACTTAAACTAAGCTCCCAAAACCTTCAAACCTTGGTTTAAAAGCTGAAAACCCAACTTCACTCACCGATAACCAAAACAAGGCTAACCAACAAGCCTTCCAAGCATCCGAAGCCTTCCGCACCACCTCTAAAGCTCACGGATCAAACTCCCCTGTTTCAAGCACACAACAACAGAGGATTAATGCATCATTATGCATTAAAAACACCAGCAACAAGACTCAACTCGCTGCTCATCACAAATCCAACAATTCGGCTACCAAACACAACCGAAATCACCTCCAAACACTTCCAAAACTTAACCCAGCCAAGATCCATCACTTCTAACCATTTTTACACATCAATTAACATCCAAAATGATCACAAACACGTCCCTATACCTCCAGGTATAACAGATCATCAAAAACACTCCGAAAACAACCAAAAACTCAAGCCAAACTTAGGAAATTCAACCTATCCGGGATTGCATTGATTAAACCTCAGCTTCTAATCAATTTAGCATTCATTTAACATCAAAAACACACCTCAAAACCCTGCTTAAACAGATCATACGAAAATTCCACCAAAAATCACCAAATCTTGCATTTTAAGCCAAAATCAAGATTTCAATTGAAAAGCCTTTAACAAATCACAAATCAAGGATTGAGAACTTAGGAATTTCAGTAAAGAACTGAGAGTTTAGAGGAGGAGGACGTTCTTACCTCCAAACTTGAATTTCTCCTTTTTAGAACCAAAAAGCTTGATGAAACAACTTGCAAATTGAGAGGTTTTGTTGATGTGATGATTAGGAATCAAAAGAGAATTGAAATGAGTGATTTAGATGACAAAATCAGAAGAGAAAATCTGGAGAAATGTGTTTGGGTTGAGAGAAAATGAGAGAAAAGGAAAATTGGAAGAAAATGGGAAGTTAGTTATAAAATAACCAAAATGATTTTCCCTCCTCTTGTCTTATGTTTTAAAATCAGATTTAAACCTTAAAATATCTTAGAAAAATCTGGAGAAACTCTTTTTGGAATAATAGCTCCTTAAATATTCAAAGTTTCAATCCTTTATAAAACAGTCACGTAACTTTCAAAAATTACATTTTGGTCACTAGCCAAAATGTCACCCTTCCAAACCTCATTTTCCAAAATTGATTTCACAGTTCACTTATATATATTAAAAGATGATTTTAGGACATTTTTCCATATTTTTAGTGCAACCCGAACTAGGATTTCCTAAATTCACTCTTATATATATTCGATCAGCACTTTGACCGAACCGGTCAACGCCTAAAACTTCTGAGCCCAAAACCGGGGCGTTACAACTCTCCCCCCCCCTTAGGAAATTTCGTCCTCGAAATTTCAACTGGCGAAAAGGGAACCACAGCCTTTTCAAAGCAACACACAAGGCAACACAAAAGCCTCAACCACCACTGAACACATTCCACACAAAACTCCACCGAACCCAACACCACCACACACTGTTCACAAAATCCAGAACACTCAAAGATAACCACAACTTGCCCTTTCACATTTCCAGACTGTACACAGCCCCTACATCAACCTGAAGAACTTCAACATACTTAGGGAGTCTCAACCACCTCCCAAAACATACACATTGGTCCCCCATTGCCAAATCACACAAAAGCTAAAATGTACTTATAAAACCTTCATACATTGAGCTTCACTTGAACTTGATTGCTTGCCCTTTTTTTTTTGCTGCCCCTCAAGGTACTCTAATGCTCTGCATTATTGAATTAAGAAAACGCAGAGAGCGTAAGCAAAAGCTTAGTGAGGCATGCTCATTAAAAACAATTCAATAATGCAATTAAAACCATTTATAAGCCATGCTTAAAATCAATCCTTGCACATGCTCAAAAGCATACTTAAAGCAAGCAATCTCATGCTTCAACATAATCATTAAAACAAGCATCTCATGCTTCATAATATACTTAACATGTCATATTGGCTCAAGTGATACATTTCATTTCTTAAAACAAGTTCAACAACTTTCCCAAGGACTTTTAAACACCTTCGCCCCAAGGACTTTTAAACACCTTGGCCATGGACTTTTAAACACCATGAATAAGGAATACACAAGGACTTTTAACCACCTTTGTGTCCAATGCTTGAATCACCCCAAGGACTTTTAAACACCTTGGCCCCAAGAACTTTTAAACACCTTGGCCCCATGGACTTTTAAACACCATGGAAGGATCACCTAAGGACTTTTAACCACCTTAGTGTCCGCAACAAGACTCATCCAAGGACTTTTAACCACCTTGATGATCTTAAGTAACAAGGCTCACTCAAGGACTTTTAACCACCTTAGTGACCTTAATCATTTCAAAACATCACTTGTCAATATACATCATTTTCATCATTTAATCCACTGTTTTAAAGCATTAAACCAAGCCATTTTCATCATGCATTTCAAAGCATCAAACCACACTATTTCAATGTATAAAAGCAAGGTACTCCTACCTAGAGTTACCTTCAACATATGGCTTACAACATCAGCAAAATCCATGCTAAAACATGCTTTCAAAACAGTAATTAAAAACATGCAAATCATCATTTTGCAACACATCAAAGTCTTGGCCACCACTAGAGAGAAAATCCGAAAACTTACACTTGAGCTTAGCAAAGTTGTTTAGACTTAAACTAAGCTCCCAAAACCTTCAAACCTTGGTTTTAAAAGCTGAAATCCAATTTCCACAAATGCACTCACCGATTTCCACTTTGCTTCAAGCCAAAGCACCAAATCAAGCTTCCGGATCAACCAATCTTGGATCCAAAGATGCCTCCCCTGTTTCAACACATCAAAGCAGAGGATTAATGCATCATCATGCATTAATTGCTTCAATGAAAGCACCTAAACTCGCTGCTCTCATCCAACCTCCATTTTCGGCCACCAAACACAACCGAAAATGCATCCTAACCACTTCTAAACAAATCCCAGCCATAAACCAGCAAAACCTCACTTCCATTAACACCATATAACATCTGAAAACAACCTATTAACAACCTTATACCTCCAGCAACATCAGATCACCAAGATCACCTCAAAAACTACCTTGAAACACAAGCTAAACTTAGGAAACTCAACCTATCCGGAATTGCATCAATCAAAACTCAATTCCACATCATTTTAGAGATCATTTAACATCAAAAACACCTCTTAAATCACAGATTACTCAGATCTAACGAAAATCATCAAAAATCATCAAAATCTTGCATAATAAGCCAAGATCCATAAATCAACTTAAAAGCCTTTAATTAAACATCAATTTAGGATTGAAAACTTAGGAATTTCAGTAAAGAACTGATAGTTTAGAGGAGAAGGACATTCTTACCTCCAAACTTGTGTTTCTCCACTTTTTGCAATCAAAATGCTTGTTGAAACTTGTAGCAATTGAAGAGGTTTTGAAGATATGTTGATTTGGAATCAAATGAGAGTTGAAAGGAGGAATTTAGGTGAGAAAATCAGAAACAAATCTCTGGAAATGTAGTGTTTGGTTTGAGAGAAAATGAGAGAAGGAAAATGAGAAGTTAGTTGAGAAAATTGCCAAATGAGCTTTTCCCTCCTTTTTGATATCTTTAAAATCAGAAAATAGCTTATAATATCTTAGAAAAATCTGGAGAAACCACTTTTGGATTAATAGCTCCTTAAAGATTCAAAGTTCCAACCCTTTATAAAATAGCCACCAAACTTGCGAAAAATTACATTTTGGTCACTAGCCAAAATGTCACACTTCCAAAACTCATTTTCCAAAATTGATTTCACAGTTCACTTAATTATATTAAAAGATGATTTTAGAACATTTTTCCATATTTTTAATGCAACCCGAACTAGGCTTTCCTAAATTAACCTCTTAAGATTCGAACAGCACTTTGACCAACCGGTCAACGCCCAAAACTCCTAAGCCCAAAACCAGGGCGTTACAATAGCATAGCCACAATACCATAAGCAAGACCATAAACCAAATAAATGTCATTTACAAGTCTCAAGACAAATACCAAACATGCTCAAAGTATTTAACAACACCAAATAAATCCATGAGTAGAAATCCCTCTCATTGCCTCTTATTACACTTAGGTGAAAACACATAGTTTGCTTAGCTAAAACACTTGGATTTTCCTTGCTCTCTTACTGCCTCAAATGCTCAATTCTCTGCATTGATGAAACAAATGAGCATAAGCGTAAAGCTTAGTGAGGACCACTAAAACCAAACATTCATCAATGCATTTATAAAACCAAAACATCATCCTTTGTCAACACATGCCTTCCTTTAAAACATGCACTTTAAAACAACCATTGCACTTTCAAAACCACATGCTCATAGAATGATAAATTCAACAGCAAAAACCTTTGCTCATGCTTAAACCCAGCATCACATGCATTATAGCATAAGTCACAAGCATCACATGATTAAAACATTACTCGACATCATTATATTGGCTCGCAAGTGATCAATTCTCAATCTATACTAGAATCAACTCAAATGACACAATCAGATACGCGAATTACAAGCGTTGTCCCACACGCTTCATACACACTAACGTATTACACAAGGTGGAGTCAAATGGAACAATCATAACCCCTCAACACCCTTGATAGAGATTAATGGCACAATCACAACCCCTCAACATCACTCATCGGTAGTTGTATAATTCCACTAACGAGAGCACGAGACAAAAACCACAAGATTCACACATGGGATTAAACCATCCATCGTTGTGATCTTATCCTCAATTGTTAGAGTACTTTGATGGAGTTTACGGTACAATCACAACACCTCGACATCCAAGGTATCTTTATTCACGGTGCACCAAATCCTATAGTCGGCTAACTATATCTGATTTAAGTAACCAAAAACCATTTTCATCACTTGCCAATATAATCATTAATCATCATTAATTAATTATTTTACAAGCATAAACCACAATGCCATTTTCACAAGCATCAACATGCTTAAAATCAAATGCATATGTCATATAAGGATCACTTACCATGCACATCCTTAACCAAATGGCATTTAAATCCTAGCATCATCAATGATCAAAACATGCTTTAAAACAGTTATCAAACCACATTTAATTCAAGTGCATTTTACACCAAAACATAGCATATCCCGAGAGAGATTTTCGATTTACTACACCAAATGGCATTCAAGTGTTTCAAACATACAATAGGCTCCAAAAACCACGCTAAAAGCGTTTCAAGATGGAAAATCCTTTTCAACTCACCAGTACGCAAAACATCACTTACCGACGTGAAGATCACTCGTCCGAAGCCTCCAAAAATGCTTCGCTTGCTTCTGGATCAAGATCCCTTGTTTTTAGAGCATCAAAACAGAGATCCAAATGCATTAAAATGCATTCCAATACCGGCAACTAAACACAAACTCGTTGCTCAACTAAACTATACCAATTTACCCATCTAAAGCAACCGAAAACTCAATCCATTGCTTCCTAAACCAAGCCCAGCCAACATACATCACATCTAACCATTAATAAACATCAAAACACATTTAGAAACAACATAAACACCTCCAACAAGCAGATCACCATCAACCACCCAAAAAATCCTAACTAAAACCATCAAGAAACTCAAGGATCTTAAGGATTTCAGGATCTATATTATCAAAACTCTTTTTCAACATTATACTGAACTCAAAGCTCAATTAGAATGAATCCAAAATAGAGCTCATCAACAATACACCGAAAATCAAGATTTAAACTACTATTTTGATATTAAATCAAATCTATAATCAAAACTCAACTAAAAACAACAATTAGGAGCCAAACATCTCTGGAATTTCAATAAAGAACCTAGATTAGAGGTTGAGAACGGGATTTACCTCCAATCCTTGCCTTTGTTAAAGATTAATAAGTTTTTGCTTCATAATTCTTGAAGAACTTGAAGAAAATTCTTTGAAAAAGATGAGAACCCAAAGGGAGAGTGTTTGGGATAAAAGAAATCTAGAGAAATGATTGAGAAAATGTATTTTGATGAAATGAGAGTTAGTTACGTCAAAAACTTCTCATTTTACTATTTTAACAATTTAATTAAATAAAAATCATTTTAATTAAATCATCTAAAATCATTTAAAACGCATGTCAATATAATAAAAGGTTTAATTGTACAAAAGCTCCCTAAAGATTCTAAGATTTTGAAATTATCAATTTTCTTTAGTTTTAAAACTTTACATTTTGGTCACTACCCAAAATGTACCACTTCCAAAACTCTTTTTTGTAAAATTGATTATACCAACCTCTTAAACACAATTTAGAGGATTTTGGCAATTTTTTCATATTTTTATCCTTTCCCGACCCTTGATTTCCCTAAACAACCTATTATGATTCAAATCGTTTCCGACCGGTCCGACCCGATGTTCATAACATCTAGGCCGAAAACTAGGAGGTTACAGTATACGTAGTATGCACTGCCAAGAAGTGTGCATACTTCGCAAGACGGTCAACAATCACCCAAACAAAATTCCTCTGTGACGGTGTCAAAGGTAATCCAAACACGAATCCATGGTAATATTTTCCCATTCCCATTTTGGGATCCTCAACGGTTGCACAAAATTAGAAGGAAACCAATGCTCAGCTTTTACCCGCTAACAATGTAACCCCCTTAGCCCAGCCTAGACGTTTGACCCGAACTACAAAGATTACACGGGGAAAACCAAAGTCAAGCCGAAAGTCAACCTTGATTCACGACCCTTTTTAATTTTATTCTTGTCTATATGCACATTAAGCCTAGGTGAGCACTCACAAATCGTGGAAGGGATCGACACAGCGATCAGAACATATTTAGGGACTAAAATTCTTAACTTATGCATATTAGGGACCAAATTGTGTTTTTTTGTAAATTAGAGGGACTTCATTGATTTTAGGGTTACCATTATGAAATTAATCATGTTACATGCTTCTCTGCCAAATTTCAGAGAAATTATTATATGGACCCTTCCCACCACGTCATCCATGGTCCATAGTAATAAAAAAAATTCCACGTCATTATTTTTTCCATATCATTTGTACACTAGGATTATATTTTCCAAATCATGGTGTCGTATCAAATTAAAAATAAATTAGGGTTTATTATTTCCTTTTTTTCTTCAAGAACGATAGCTTCTTCCACTAACCCTTAACCTTAACCTTAAACTCTAAACCCTAAACCCTAACCCTAAACCATAAACTCTAAACCCTAAACCCTAAACCATAACCCTAAACCTTAAACATTAAACCCTAAACCCTAACTCTAATCTTAAACCCTTAACCCTACGTTAATTGGAGAAATTAGAGAAGATGATTTGGAAATTATAAATTTGAGTGTGTAAATGACGTGTAATAAAATAATGACGTGGAATTTTTTTATTACTAGGGACCATGGATGACGTGGTGGGAAGGGTCCATATAATAATTTCTCCAAATTTCAGCTTAAAAAGACATCCCAAGCTCAAGCAATTGCAATCTAAACATTTAGGACTAATGTAACCCCCTTAACCCGGCCCAGACGGTTGACCCGAATTAAGAAAGTCACACGGGGAAAACCAAAGTCAACCCGAAAGTCAACCTTGATTAACGACCCTTTTTTTTCTTCTTTTTACTCTTGTCTAGATGCACATTAACCTTAGATGTGATCATGCAAACAGCATACGTAAAGATCATAAATATCAGAGATCAAACAGGGACCCAATTGAACAATTTACAACTTTAGGGACCAAAATATAAATTCTGAAAACTTTAAGGACTTAACCTGATTTTAAGTTACCAACTTAATATTAAACATGTTTCATGCTTCTCTGCAAAATTTCAGCTCAAACGGACATTCCAAACTCATACAGTTGCACAAATAAGATTCAGGACCAAAATGCAAACTTTTCAAAACATTTAACTGCCAATGTCAGCCCCCAACGGTCACCCGTTCCGAAACAGGCAGAGCCCGTTTCGAAACGCGGGGCTGTTCCGCAACACGTACCGCAACGGGGAACTGGCAGTAGCCAAACCGTTTCGGAACGGTGTCACCCGTTTTGGACGCCTGGGTTTATGCTGGGCACTCGTTCCGAAACGGTGTCAACTGTTCCGAAACACCCTGCACAGATTGCAGCATTTTGCTTACTCAAATACACAATTGATCATTCAAATATGCTCCAAAAGCCACCAAACTTTACCAACATGCAATTCAACATATATGAGACATACCTGCATCAACAATTCATCAAAATAACATCATACATGAATAGCCCCAAATCTATAGGCATGCTTCCTACACAAGCAACCATTCAAGCTTAAACTTCCAAATCAATCTCATTAAGGCCAAAGCATGTTCCAACAACATTAACAACAACATAAAACCATCCTTGTCCGAACATATACGAACACATAAACATCAACCCAAGAGATTCTACCCCATTACCTTTATTAACTATAGCTATTCACCGAGACATACATCTCAAATGGAGTCCTCGTTGAATCCCTTACTTCTCGCTGTCCAAACTTCAAGAATCTGCATTGATGGACAAAAAGGAGCGTAAGCACATAATGCTTAGTGAGGAATGCTCAAAACCAAAACACCATCAATGCAGCGAGTCATAAAACCTCTTTGAAAACAACTCGATTTGTTTACCAAGCAAGTTTGAAAACTCTTTTCCAACATCATGCTTAAAACCATGCATTGCACAAACATGAAAACCAACCCTTAGCTTAGCAAGCTAAGAAAACCTTTTCAAAGCACAATCCACAAAATCATCCATTTAACCATTCCATGCATAAACACCATATGCAAAGTTAAATTCAAAACCTTGGAAAACACTTCCATTTCATATTATACCTTTCATATACTTGAACATCATTTCAAGCAAGAAACCTTTTAAAACCATTACTCAAACAATCCAACACATGCATTAAGCCAAGGCAATATACGAACCACAACATCATCATCACATGCCTTTTAAAACAAGTCTTAACTAGACTCCAATGCATTAAAGAGATTTCATGCACACATGCATCATTTACCATATGATAATCAACACTTGTTCAACTTAACAAGTAAGCATGCATTCACAAGCATTAACCACTTTTCATGCAACCATGCATCTTTTCAAGCATCTCATGCTTCATTATAATCAAGAACATTACATTGGCTTCCAAGTGATCAACCACATCCACTTTTCAACTCAACGCCCGATCGGATACGCGGATCACAAGCGTTGTCCCCCACGCTTCATACACACTACCAATCCAAGGTCTTTAAATGGACTTTTAAACACCATTTGACCTCACCATCCTAAGGTTCTCATGTATGGACTTTTAAACACCATACAACCTTAGCTTTTCACAAGGTTCCCATG
Source organism: Hibiscus tridactylites (assembly GCA_958450335.1). NCBI lineage: Eukaryota > Viridiplantae > Streptophyta > Magnoliopsida > Malvales > Malvaceae > Hibiscus > Hibiscus tridactylites. The sequence goes on from OY288289.1 coordinate 32,221,071, forward strand.
TATGGACTTTCAAACACCATACAACCTTAACTTTTCCCAAGGTTCCCATGTGTGGACTTTTAATCACCATACAACCTTGACATGCACAAGGTTCCCATGTATGGACTTTTAACCACCATACAACCTTTGCATTCACCGATTGGTAGTTGTATAACATCACTAACGAGATCCGGGACACCCTATACAAGATCCACACATGGACTTTACACCTCCATTGTGATCTTAACAAGCACAAGGTTCCCATATATGGACTTTTAACCACCATATAACCTTTGCTTAACCAAGGTCCTCGAATGGGCATTCAACCTCCATTATGACCTTAACCATCTCGTTAGGATACTTGAAGGGAGTTTACCGGTTCACTCTTAACCACTCCACCTCCAAGGCGACTTTATTCACGGTGCACCCAATCCTATAGCCGGCCAAATATATCCGATCAAAGAAACCAAGAACCACTAACATCACTTGCCAATATAATCATCTTACCACATTAGTCCAATGATTCACATGCATAATCATAATGCAAAAACCATCATTTACCATCATCAATCCACAGTTTTTAAGCATTAAACAAGCCATTGAACAACATGCAACCCCATGCATCAAAACCACATTTTCAATGTATAAAACCAAGGATCTCTTACCTTGAGCATCCTTCACATATGGCTTTCAAAACCAGCATTAAACCATGCTTAAAATATGCTTTCAAAACAGAATTTAACCATGCAAAACACATGCATTTCAATCATCAACCATCAATGCTTAAAAAGCCAATCCATAACACAAACCAAGAAAGAAATTCATTTACTTACTCTTGAGCTTAGCAAAGTTGTTTAGACTTAAACTAAGCTCCCAAAACCTTCAAACCTTGGTTTAAAAGCTGAAAACCCAACTTCACTCACCGATAACCAAAACAAGGCTAACCAACAAGCCTTCCAAGCATCCGAAGCCTTCCGCACCACCTCTAAAGCTCACGGATCAAACTCCCCTGTTTCAAGCACACAACAACAGAGGATTAATGCATCATTATGCATTAAAAACACCAGCAACAAGACTCAACTCGCTGCTCATCACAAATCCAACAATTCGGCTACCAAACACAACCGAAATCACCTCCAAACACTTCCAAAACTTAACCCAGCCAAGATCCATCACTTCTAACCATTTTTACACATCAATTAACATCCAAAATGATCACAAACACGTCCCTATACCTCCAGGTATAACAGATCATCAAAAACACTCCGAAAACAACCAAAAACTCAAGCCAAACTTAGGAAATTCAACCTATCCGGGATTGCATTGATTAAACCTCAGCTTCTAATCAATTTAGCATTCATTTAACATCAAAAACACACCTCAAAACCCTGCTTAAACAGATCATACGAAAATTCCACCAAAAATCACCAAATCTTGCATTTTAAGCCAAAATCAAGATTTCAATTGAAAAGCCTTTAACAAATCACAAATCAAGGATTGAGAACTTAGGAATTTCAGTAAAGAACTGAGAGTTTAGAGGAGAAGGACGTTCTTACCTCCAAACTTGAATTTCTCCTTTTTAGAACCAAAAAGCTTGATGAAACAACTTGCAAATTGAGAGGTTTTGTTGATGTGATGATTAGGAATCAAAAGAGAATTGAAATGAGTGATTTAGATGACAAAATCAGAAGAGAAAATCTGGAGAAATGTGTTTGGGTTGAGAGAAAATGAGAGAAAAGGAAAATTGGAAGAAAATGGGAAGTTAGTTATAAAATAACCAAAATGATTTTCCCTCCTCTTGTCTTATGTTTTAAAATCAGATTTAAACCTTAAAATATCTTAGAAAAATCTGGAGAAACTCTTTTTGGAATAATAGCTCCTTAAATATTCAAAGTTTCAATCCTTTATAAAACAGTCACGCAACTTTCAAAAATTACATTTTGGTCACTAGCCAAAATGTCACCCTTCCAAACCTCATTTTCCAAAATTGATTTCACAGTTCACTTATATATATTAAAAGATGATTTTAGGACATTTTTCCATATTTTTAATGCAACCCGAACTAGGATTTCCTAAATTCACTCTTATATATATTCGATCAGCACTTTGACCGAACCGGTCAACGCCTAAAACTTCTGAGCCCAAAACCGGGGCGTTACAACTCTCCCCCCCTTAGGAAATTTCGTCCTCGAAATTTCAACTGGCGAAAAGGGAACCACAGCCTTTTCAAAGCAACACACAAGGCAACACAAAAGCCTCAACCACCACTGAACACATTCCACACAAAACTCCACCGAACCCAACACCACCACACACTGTTCACAAAATCCAGAACACTCAAAGATAACCACAACTTGCCCTTTCACATTTCCAGACTGTACACAGCCCCTACATCAACCTGAAGAACTTCAACATACTTAGGGAGTCTCAACCACCTCCCAAAACATACACATTGGTCCCCCATTGCCAAATCACACAAAAGCTAAAATGTACTTATAAAACCTTCATACATTGAGCTTCACTTGAACTTGATTGCTTGCCCTTTTTTTTTTGCTGCCCCTCAAGGTACTCTAATGCTCTGCATTATTGAATTAAGAAAATGCAGAGAGCGTAAGCAAAAGCTTAGTGAGGCATGCTCATTAAAAACAATTCAATAATGCAATTAAAACCATTTATAAGCCATGCTTAAAATCAATCCTTGCACATGCTCAAAAGCATACTTAAAGCAAGCAATCTCATGCTTCAACATAATCATTAAAACAAGCATCTCATGCTTCATAATATACTTAACATGTCATATTGGCTCAAGTGATACATTTCATTTCTTAAAACAAGTTCAACAACTTTCCCAAGGACTTTTAAACACCTTCGCCCCAAGGACTTTTAAACACCTTGGCCATGGACTTTTAAACACCATGAATAAGGAATACACAAGGACTTTTAACCACCTTTGTGTCCAATGCTTGAATCACCCCAAGGACTTTTAAACACCTTGGCCCCAAGAACTTTTAAACACCTTGGCCCCATGGACTTTTAAACACCATGGAAGGATCACCTAAGGACTTTTAACCACCTTAGTGTCCGCAACAAGACTCATCCAAGGACTTTTAACCACCTTGATGATCTTAAGTAACAAGGCTCACTCAAGGACTTTTAACCACCTTAGTGACCTTAATCATTTCAAAACATCACTTGTCAATATACATCATTTTCATCATTTAATCCACTGTTTTAAAGCATTAAACCAAGCCATTTTCATCATGCATTTCAAAGCATCAAACCACACTATTTCAATGTATAAAAGCAAGGTACTCCTACCTAGAGTTACCTTCAACATATGGCTTACAACATCAGCAAAATCCATGCTAAAACATGCTTTCAAAACAGTAATTAAAAACATGCAAATCATCATTTTGCAACACATCAAAGTCTTGGCCACCACTAGAGAGAAAATCCGAAAACTTACACTTGAGCTTAGCAAAGTTGTTTAGACTTAAACTAAGCTCCCAAAACCTTCAAACCTTGGTTTTAAAAGCTGAAATCCAATTTCCACAAATGCACTCACCGATTTCCACTTTGCTTCAAGCCAAAGCACCAAATCAAGCTTCCGGATCAACCAATCTTGGATCCAAAGATGCCTCCCCTGTTTCAACACATCAAAGCAGAGGATTAATGCATCATCATGCATTAATTGCTTCAATGAAAGCACCTAAACTCGCTGCTCTCATCCAACCTCCATTTTCGGCCACCAAACACAACCGAAAATGCATCCTAACCACTTCTAAACAAATCCCAGCCATAAACCAGCAAAACCTCACTTCCATTAACACCATATAACATCTGAAAACAACCTATTAACAACCTTATACCTCCAGCAACATCAGATCACCAAGATCACCTCAAAAACTACCTTGAAACACAAGCTAAACTTAGGAAACTCAACCTATCCGGAATTGCATCAATCAAAACTCAATTCCACATCATTTTAGAGATCATTTAACATCAAAAACACCTCTTAAATCACAGATTACTCAGATCTAACGAAAATCATCAAAAATCATCAAAATCTTGCATAATAAGCCAAGATCCATAAATCAACTTAAAAGCCTTTAATTAAACATCAATTTAGGATTGAAAACTTAGGAATTTCAGTAAAGAACTGATAGTTTAGAGGAGAAGGACATTCTTACCTCCAAACTTGTGTTTCTCCACTTTTTGCAATCAAAATGCTTGTTGAAACTTGTAGCAATTGAAGAGGTTTTGAAGATATGTTGATTTGGAATCAAATGAGAGTTGAAAGGAGGAATTTAGGTGAGAAAATCAGAAACAAATCTCTGGAAATGTAGTGTTTGGTTTGAGAGAAAATGAGAGAAGGAAAATGAGAAGTTAGTTGAGAAAATTGCCAAATGAGCTTTTCCCTCCTTTTTGATATCTTTAAAATCAGAAAATAGCTTATAATATCTTAGAAAAATCTGGAGAAACCACTTTTGGATTAATAGCTCCTTAAAGATTCAAAGTTCCAACCCTTTATAAAATAGCCACCAAACTTGCGAAAAATTACATTTTGGTCACTAGCCAAAATGTCACACTTCCAAAACTCATTTTCCAAAATTGATTTCACAGTTCACTTAATTATATTAAAAGATGATTTTAGAACATTTTTCCATATTTTTAATGCAACCCGAACTAGGCTTTCCTAAATTAACCTCTTAAGATTCGAACAGCACTTTGACCAACCGGTCAACGCCCAAAACTCCTAAGCCCAAAACCAGGGCGTTACAATAGCATAGCCACAATACCATAAGCAAGACCATAAACCAAATAAATGTCATTTACAAGTCTCAAGACAAATACCAAACATGCTCAAAGTATTTAACAACACCAAATAAATCCATGAGTAGAAATCCCTCTCATTGCCTCTTATTACACTTAGGTGAAAACACATAGTTTGCTTAGCTAAAACACTTGGATTTTCCTTGCTCTCTTACTGCCTCAAATGCTCAATTCTCTGCATTGATGAAACAAATGAGCATAAGCGTAAAGCTTAGTGAGGACCACTAAAACCAAACATTCATCAATGCATTTATAAAACCAAAACATCATCCTTTGTCAACACATGCCTTCCTTTAAAACATGCACTTTAAAACAACCATTGCACTTTCAAAACCACATGCTCATAGAATGATAAATTCAACAGCAAAAACCTTTGCTCATGCTTAAACCCAGCATCACATGCATTATAGCATAAGTCACAAGCATCACATGATTAAAACATTACTCGACATCATTATATTGGCTCGCAAGTGATCAATTCTCAATCTATACTAGAATCAACTCAAATGACACAATCAGATACGCGAATTACAAGCGTTGTCCCACACGCTTCATACACACTAACGTATTACACAAGGTGGAGTCAAATGGAACAATCATAACCCCTCAACACCCTTGATAGAGATTAATGGCACAATCACAACCCCTCAACATCACTCATCGGTAGTTGTATAATTCCACTAACGAGAGCACGAGACAAAAACCACAAGATTCACACATGGGATTAAACCATCCATCGTTGTGATCTTATCCTCAATTGTTAGAGTACTTTGATGGAGTTTACGGTACAATCACAACACCTCGACATCCAAGGTATCTTTATTCACGGTGCACCAAATCCTATAGTCGGCTAACTATATCTGATTTAAGTAACCAAAAACCATTTTCATCACTTGCCAATATAATCATTAATCATCATTAATTAATTATTTTACAAGCATAAACCACAATGCCATTTTCACAAGCATCAACATGCTTAAAATCAAATGCATATGTCATATAAGGATCACTTACCATGCACATCCTTAACCAAATGGCATTTAAATCCTAGCATCATCAATGATCAAAACATGCTTTAAAACAGTCATCAAACCACATTTAATTCAAGTGCATTTTACACCAAAACATAGCATATCCCGAGAGAGATTTTCGATTTACTACACCAAATGGCATTCAAGTGTTTCAAACATACAATAGGCTCCAAAAACCACGCTAAAAGCGTTTCAAGATGGAAAATCCTTTTCAACTCACCAGTACGCAAAACATCACTTACCGACGTGAAGATCACTCGTCCGAAGCCTCCAAAAATGCTTCGCTTGCTTCTGGATCAAGATCCCTTGTTTTTAGAGCATCAAAACAGAGATCCAAATGCATTAAAATGCATTCCAATACCGGCAACTAAACACAAACTCGTTGCTCAACTAAACTATACCAATTTACCCATCTAAAGCAACCGAAAACTCAATCCATTGCTTCCTAAACCAAGCCCAGCCAACATACATCACATCTAACCATTAATAAACATCAAAACACATTTAGAAACAACATAAACACCTCCAACAAGCAGATCACCATCAACCACCCAAAAAATCCTAACTAAAACCATCAAGAAACTCAAGGATCTTAAGGATTTCAGGATCTATATTATCAAAACTCTTTTTCAACATTATACTGAACTCAAAGCTCAATTAGAATGAATCCAAAATAGAGCTCATCAACAATACTCCGAAAATCAAGATTTAAACTACTATTTTGATATTAAATCAAATCTATAATCAAAACTCAACTAAAAACAACAATTAGGAGCCAAACATCTCTAGAATTTCAATAAAGAACCTAGATTAGAGGTTGAGAACGGGATTTACCTCCAATCCTTGCCTTTCTTAAAGATTAATAAGTTTTTGCTTCATAATTCTTGAAGAACTTGAAGAAAATTCTTTGAAAAAGATGAGAACCCAAAGGGAGAGTGTTTGGGATAAAAGAAATCTAGAGAAATGATTGAGAAAATGTATTTTGATGAAATGAGAGTTAGTTACGTCAAAAACTTCTCATTTTACTATTTTAACAATTTAATTAAATAAAAATCATTTTAATTAAATCATCTAAAATCATTTAAAACGCATGTCAATATAATAAAAGGTTTAATTGTACAAAAGCTCCCTAAAGATTCTAAGATTTTGAAATTATCAATTTTCTTTAGTTTTAAAACTTTACATTTTGGTCACTACCCAAAATGTACCACTTCCAAAACTCTTTTTTGTAAAATTGATTATACCAACCTCTTAAACACAATTTAGAGGATTTTGGCAATTTTTTCATATTTTTATCCTTTCCCGACCCTTGATTTCCCTAAACAACCTATTATGATTCAAATCGTTTCCGACCGGTCCGACCCGATGTTCATAACATCTAGGCCGAAAACTAGGAGGTTACAGTATACGTAGTATGCACTGCCAAGAAGTGTGCATACTTCGCAAGATGGTCAACAATCACCCAAACAAAATTCCTCTGTGACGGTGTCAAAGGTAATCCAAACACGAATCCATGGTAATATTTTCCCATTCCCATTTTGGGATCCTCAACGGTTGCACAAAATTAGAAGGAAACCAATGCTCAGCTTTTACCCGCTAACAATGTAACCCCCTTAGCCCAGCCTAGACGTTTGACCCGAACTACAAAGATTACACGGGGAAAACCAAAGTCAAGCCGAAAGTCAACCTTGATTCACGACCCTTTTTAATTTTATTCTTGTCTATATGCACATTAAGCCTAGGTGAGCACTCACAAATCGTGGAAGGGATCGACACAGCGATCAGAACATATTTAGGGACTAAATTTCTTAACTTATACATATTAGGGACCAAATTGTGTTTTTTTGTAAATTAGAGGGACTTCATTGATTTTAGGGTTACCATTATGAAATTAATCATGTTACATGCTTCTCTGCCAAATTTCAGAGAAATTATTATATGGACCCTTCCCACCACGTCATCCATGGTCCCTAGTAATAAAAAAAATTCCACGTCATTATTTTTTCCATATCATTTGTACACTAGGATTATATTTTCCAAATCATGGTGTCGTATCAAATTAAAAATAAATTAGGGTTTATTATTTCCTTTTTTTCTTCAAGAACGATAGCTTCTTCCACTAACCCTAAACCTTAACCTTAAACTCTAAACCCTAAACCCTAACCCTAAACCATAAACTCTAAACCCTAAACCCTAAACCATAACCCTAAACCTTAAACATTAAACCCTAAACCCTAACTCTAATCTTAAACCCTTAACCCTACGTTAATTGGAGAAATTAGAGAAGATGATTTGGAAATTATAAATTTGAGTGTGTAAATGACGTGTAATAAAATAATGACGTGGAATTTTTTTATTACTAGGGACCATGGATGACGTGGTGGGAAGGGTCCATATAATAATTTCTCCAAATTTCAGCTTAAAAAGACATCCCAAGCTCAAGCAATTGCAATCTAAACATTTAGGACTAATGTAACCCCCTTAACCCGGCCCAGACGGTTGACCCGAATTAAGAAAGTCACACGGGGAAAACCAAAGTCAACCCGAAAGTCAACCTTGATTAACGACCCTTTTTTTTCTTCTTTTTACTCTTGTCTAGATGCACATTAACCTTAGATGTGATCATGCAAACAGCATACGTAAAGATCATAAATATCAGAGATCAAACAGGGACCCAATTGAACAATTTACAACTTTAGGGACCAAAATATAAATTCTGAAAACTTTAAGGACTTAACCAGATTTTAAGTTACCAACTTAATATTAAACATGTTTCATGCTTCTCTGCAAAATTTCAGCTCAAACGGACATTCCAAACTCATACAGTTGCACAAATAAGATTCAGGACCAAAATGCAAACTTTTCAAAACATTTAACTGCCAATGTCAGCCCCCAACGGTCACCCGTTCCGAAACAGGCAGAGCCCGTTTCGAAACGCGGGGCTGTTTCGCAACACGTACCGCAACGGGGAACTGGCAGTAGCCAAACCGTTTCGGAACAGTGTCACCCGTTTCGGACGCCTGGGTTTATGCTGGGCACTCGTTCCGAAACGGTGTCAACTGTTCCGAAACACCCTGCACAGATTGCAGCATTTTGCTTACTCAAATACACAATTGATCATTCAAATATGCTCCAAAAGCCACCAAACTTTACCAACATGCAATTCAACATATATGAGACATACCTGCATCAACAATTCATCAAAATAACATCATACATGAATAGCCCCAAATCTATAGGCATGCTTCCTACACAAGCAACCATTCAAGCTTAAACTTCCAAATCAATCTCATCAAGGCCAAAGCATGTTCCAACAACATTAACAACAACATAAAACCATCCTTGTACGAACATATACGAACACATAAACATCAACCCAAGAGATTCTACCCCATTACCTTTATTAACTATAGCTATTCACCGAGACATACATCTCAAATGGAGTCCTCCTTGAATCCCTTACTTCTCGCTGTCCAAACTTCAAGAATCTGCATTGATGGACAAAAAGGAGCGTAAGCACATAATGCTTAGTGAGGAATGCTCAAAACCAAAACACCATCAATTCAGCGAGTCATAAAACCTCTTTGAAAACAACTCGATTTGTTTACCAAGCAAGTTTGAAAACTCTTTTCCAACATCATGCTTAAAACCATGCATTGCACAAACATGAAAACCAACCCTTAGCTTAGCAAGCTAAGAAAACCTTTTCAAAGCACAATCCACAAAATCATCCATTTAACCATTCCATGCATAAACACCATATGCAAAGTTAAATTCAAAACCTTGGAAAACACTTCCATTTCATATTATACCTTTCATATACTTGAACATCATTTCAAGCAAGAAACCTTTTAAAACCATAACTCAAACAATCCAACACATGCATTAAGCCAAGGCAATATACGAACCACAACATCATCATCACATGCCTTTTAAAACAAGTCTTAACTAGACTCCAATGCATTAAAGAGATTTCATGCACACATGCATCATTTACCATATGATAATCAACACTTGTTCAACTTAACAAGTAAGCATGCATTCACAAGCATTAACCACTTTTCATGCAACCATGCATCTTTTCAAGCATCTCATGCTTCATTATAATCAAGAACATTACATTGGCTTCCAAGTGATCAACCACATCCACTTTTCAACTCAACGCCCGATCGGATACGCGGATCACAAGCGTTGTCCCCCACGCTTCATACACACTACCAATCCAAGGTCTTTAAATGGACTTTTAAACACCATTTGACCTCACCATCCTAAGGTTCTCATGTATGGACTTTTAAACACCATACAACCTTAGCTTTTCACAAGGTTCCCATGTATGGACTTTCAAACACCATACAACCTTAACTTTTCCCAAGGTTCCCATGTGTGGACTTTTAATCACCATACAACCTTGACATGCACAAGGTTCCCATGTATGGACTTTTAACCACCATACAACCTTTGCATTCACCGATTGGTAGTTGTATAACATCACTAACGAGATCCGGGACACCCTACACAAGATCCACACATGGACTTTACACCTCCATTGTGATCTTAACAAGCACAAGGTTCCCATATATGGACTTTTAACCACCATATAACCTTTGCTTAACCAAGGACCTCGAATGGGCATTCAACCTCCATTATGACCTTAACCATCTCGTTAGGATACTTGAAGGGAGTTTACCGGTTCACTCTTAACCACTCCACCTCCAAGGCGACTTTATTCACGGTGCACCCAATCCTATAGCCGGCCAAATATATCCGATCAAAGAAACCAAGAACCACTAACATCACTTGCCAATATAATCATCTTACCACATTAGTCCAATGATTCACATGCATAATCATAATGCAAAAACCATCATTTACCATCATCAATCCACAGTTTTTAAGCATTAAACAAGCCATTGAACAACATGCAACCCCATGCATCAAAACCACATTTTCAATGTATAAAACCAAGGATCTCTTACCTTGAGCATCCTTCACATATGGCTTTCAAAACCAGCATTAAACCATGCTTAAAATATGCTTTCAAAACAGAATTTAACCATGCAAAACACATGCATTTCAATCATCAACCATCAATGCTTAAAAAGCCAATCCATAACACAAACCAAGAAAGAAATTCATTTACTTCCTCTTGAGCTTAGCAAAGTTGTTTAGACTTAAACTAAGCTCCAAAAACCTTCAAACCTTGGTTTGAAAGCTGAAAACCCAACTTCACTCACCGATAACCAAAACAAGGCTAACCAACAAGCCTTCCAAGCATCCGAAGCCTTCCGCACCACCTCTAAAGCTCACAGATCAAACTCCCCTGTTTCAAGCACACAACAACAGAGGATTAATGCATCATTATGCATTAAAAACACCAGCAACAAGACTCAACTCGCTGCTCATCACAAATCCAACAATTCAGCTACCAAACACAACCGAAATCACCTCCAAACACTTCCAAAACTTAACCCAGCCAAGATCCATCACTTCTAACCATTTTTACACATCAATTAACATCCAAAATGATCACAAACACGTCCCTATACCTCCAGGTATAACAGATCATCAAAAACACTCCAAAAACAACCAAAAACTCAAGCCAAACTTAGGAAATTCAACCTATCCGGGATTGCATTGATTAAACCTCAGCTTCTAATCAATTTAGCATTCATTTAACATCAAAAACACACCTCAAAACCCTGCTTAAACAGATCATACGAAAATTCCACCAAAAATCACCAAATCTTGCATTTTAAGCCAAAATCAAGATTTCAATTGAAAAGCCTTTAACAAATCACAAATCAAGGATTGAGAACTTAGGAATTTCAGTAAAGAACTGAGAGTTTAGAGGAGAAGGACGTTCTTACCTCCAAACTTGAATTTCTCCTTTTTAGAACCAAAAAGCTTGATGAAACAACTTGCAAATTAAGAGGTTTTGTTGATGTGATGATTAGGAATCAAAAGAGAATTGAAATGAGTGATTTAGATGACAAAATCAGAAGAGAAAATCTGGAGAAATGTGTTTGGGTTGAGAGAAAATGAGAGAAAAGGAAAATTGGAAGAAAATGGGAAGTTAGTTATAAAATAACCAAAATGATTTTCCCTCCTCTTGTCTTATGTTTTAAAATCAGATTTAAACCTTAAAATATCTTATAAAAATCTGGAGAAACTCTTTTTGGAATAATAGCTCCTTAAATATTCAAAGTTTCAATCCTTTATAAAACAGTCACGCAACTTTCAAAAATTACATTTTGGTCACTAGCCAAAATGTCACCCTTCCAAACCTCATTTTCCAAAATTGATTTCACAGTTCACTTATATATATTAAAAGATGATTTTAGGACATTTTTCCATATTTTTAATGCAACCCGAACTAGGATTTCCTAAATTCACTCTTATATATATTCGATCAGCACTTTGACCGAACCGGTCAACGCCTAAAACTTCTGAGCCCAAAACTGGGGCGTTACAACTCTCCCCCCCTTAGGAAATTTCGTCCTCGAAATTTCAACTGGCGAAAAGGGAACCACAGCCTTTTCAAAGCAACACACAAGGCAACACAAAAGCCTTAACCACCACTGAACACATTCCACACAAAACTCCACCGAACCCAACACCACCACACACTGTTCACAAAATCCAGAACACTCAAAGATAACCACAACTTGCCCTTTCACATTTCCAGACTGTACACAGCCCCTACATCAACCTGAAGAACTTCAACTTTTACAGCACACATCTCTGTAAGACACAACTCCCAAGACTTGTTTACACAGTGACACTAACCAATCCAATTCAGCCACTTTGCAAACTTCTCTGCTTCTAAAATTCTTGCAAACTCCCAAACCTTCTTCAGGAATTCTTTTTTCAACAAGCAAAATTCTTAAGCATCAACTGTTTACTCAAACTCCTCAACGAATGCTGATAATCCTTCACATCTGCCGCTAACATTACAATAACGACTCACCAGGACTACTCACCCACAAACCAAAATTACATCACAACACCAACTAGACTCCGCCAGCCATTCCATACACCACCCGCTGACTACAGACGGAACTTACATAACCACAACTAGCCAACCACCTCTCACAAGAACCCAAACAACCAACAAAAGCCTTCGATCTTTCACTGTCTACCCACCACAAGCTTTGACCACAACACCTGCCTTACCAGAACATCGCTTAACCTAAACATACATAACAACTCATCAGCTCCTCAAAGGTTACTAAGAACCAACACTTACAAACACAACCCTTCCATAACATCTTAAATGCTAAGCTACCTCAGCACTTGGAAACACAACCACAAAACTGCAACATCACTAGCACCAAGGAACTACCACTTCCTTTTAACTATTCACACCACTTAACCGATTCTACTTCAACCGGTACTCCTCACCACCCAACCACTAAACTCTTTAAGCATCAAGCACTATCCTTCCACCAACATGCTATACCACCCTCACTATTCTAGCAACTAGCTTAATATCACTTCTAACTCTCACTCAGCGCCAAAACAACCTCTAAAAACCCATCATCCAACCTAACCCGACCACCACACTAACAGATTCGATTAGTTACTAGCGAGTGTGAACGTCGTATGCATGATCACCAACATGCCCTATCATGCCTGATGTACATGTATGCAAAACCTCTAATGTCATGCCACATGTATGCATGGACTAACACATATATAATATAGCGTATAACAATGATTTTAACTGTGCATGAATGCCAGTTCACACCCTCCAATAACATCCTCAAAATCCGTCTAAAAACAACCTCCCAACTCACTCCTAACTTATCTAACTCCATCATACCAACAACCATTAACCACAAGATTCTCACTAAGCCTTCTTCTCACCAAAGATGTTTCCAAAACTACAACTATTACCCCAAACAAGCTAGCAACAAGACTAAACATACAACGCAAGGAAAACCAACAGAAACCAAACTAAGGCAACTAGAGCAAAGATTACTTAACAAGGTTACCTGAAAACACAACACCTCCCTGAAGCTTCATCAGACGAGCTCTCTTCCTCGCGGCATCATCATCCTCCTGCCACACCACTGCAGCACCAGCTAGCACACTAGGGTCACCATCAACTCCTTGCGGTAAAGAACCTTGGCTATTCCGAGCCAACATCAAACAATCACGCCTCATGTGACCAGCAGACCCACATTTCCAGCAAATCTCATTTCCCAAACTCTTCACAACCTTCTGCTCTTTCTGCCACCTCTGAACCTTGCCTCGGCCATGCCCACGAACTTTCAGAGATCCTTTGGCTATCACTGAAGCTGACTTCACCCCAAGAGGACAATCACGCTTCACATGCACTTTGGAACCACAATTCCAACAAGCACCCGCGCCCCAACAACCTCCAACATGGCGCCTTCCACAACGATCACACACAGGTAGCTGAGCTTCCACTCCTTGCTCAAGCAACACTTGCTCCACAACAACACTACCTTCACATTGCTTAGCCCTTAGAAACTTCTCTCCAAGATACCTTTCACAAAAGGCAGATACAAAGAAATCCCAGTCAATATCAGGGATATGTGACACCACCGCCACAGATGTCCACCAGACACATGCATCCTCCAACATCAAAGAAATAACACTTCCCAGCTTACAAGCATAATCACAACCTTCCTGATCCAGAATCAGAATCACACTGGCCAACCAGGCCTCAAATGTCTCAGGTGACGATCCATGATACTCCACAGCACCCAAATCAAGAAAACGCTGCTTCGGCAAACCAACACATCCCACAGCCAGCACATCCACTGACTTTACCTCTACCACAGCCTGAGATGTTCCCAACACCTCCTGAACAATAGGTGATGAACTCTTCATCACAGAACCAGCTTCTTCCTCCTGCCTTAACACCTCAACCCCAGGTACAGAAGACGGAGACAAAACTCCTCTACAGAAAGGTGAATTCCAAGCCTTAACAACCTGCCCTAAGGCAGCAACCATCTCACCCAACTTCCATTCTATCAACGACTTCGCCATACTACTAACAACAACAAACAATCACAACAAAACAAACAAACCAGTTAGACCAGCTTTAAGCAAGGATTCAAACTCCAACTCCAGAATAACACAATAGCTATAATAATAAGGCAATGGGTATCCCGAATCCTCCTCTTTACATGACATAACCGTCAACACAAACATGTATATCACAACATCAAGCATATCAAACAACATACTTTGATCATGCTTACATCAAACAGCATCCACTTGCAACAGCATATTATCAACATAACATACTCATAGCACTTTCATCATGCATAACACCGGCTCACAGCATCAGCACAAATCCACATAAGCTCAACCAAGATTCATAACCATAAAACATGCTTGAAAACATCAGCAACATGCTCAGAAACACGTGTTTCAACCAGATTTCATCCAAACATCAGGATAAACATCATACACACATCACAACAACATACCGTTTTCCCCAAGCATTCACAACTCAGCTCTGATACCACCAAATGTAACCCCCTTAACCCGGCCTAGACGGTTGACCCGAATTAAGAAAGTCACACGGGGAAAACCAAAGTCAACCCGAAAGTCAACCTTGATTAACGACCCTTCTTTTTTCTTTTTACTCTTGTCTAGATGCACATTAACCTTAGATGTGATCATGCAAACAACATACGTAAAGATCATAAACATCAGAGATCAAACAGGGACCCAATTGAACAATTTACAACTTTAAGGACCAAAATATAAATTCTGAAAACTTTAAGGACTTAACCAGATTTTAAGTTACCAACTTAATATTAAACATGTTTCATGCTTCTCTGCAAAATTTCAGCTCAAACGGACATTCCAAACTCATACAGTTGCACAAACAAGATTTAGGACCAAAATGCAAACTTTTCAAAACATTTAACTGCCAATGTCAGCCCCCAACGGTCACCCGTTCCGAAACAGGCATAGCCCGTTTCGAAACGCGGGGCCGTTCCGCAACACGTACCGCAACGGGGAACTGGCAGTAGCCAAACCGTTTCGAAACGGTGTCACCCGTTTCGGACGCCTGGGTTTATGCTGGGCACTCGTTCCGAAACGGTGTCAACATGCAATTCAACATATATGAGACATACCTGCATCAACAATTCATCAAAATAACATCATACATGAATAGCCCCAAATCTATAGGCATGCTTCCTACACAAGCAACCATTCAAGCTTAAACTTCCAAATCAATCTCATTAAGGCCAAAGCATGTTCCAACAACATTAACAACAACATAAAACCATCCTTGTCCGAACATATACGAACACATAAACATCAACCCAAGAGATTCTACCCCATTGCCTTTATTAACTATAGCTATTCACCGAGACATACATCTCAAATGGAGTCCTCCTTGAATCCCTTGCTTCTCGCTGTCCAAACTTCAAGAATCTGCATTGATGGACAAAAAGGAGCGTAAGCACATAATGCTTAGTGAGGAATGCTCAAAACCAAAACACCATCAATGCAGCGAGTCATAAAACCTCTTTGAAAACAACTCGATTTGTTTACCAAGCAAGTTTGAAAACTCTTTTCCAACATCATGCTTAAAACCATGCATTGCACAAACATGAAAACCAACCCTTAGCTTAGCAAGCTAAGAAAACCTTTTCAAAGCACAATCCACAAAATCATCCATTTAACCATTCCATGCATAAACACCATATGCAAAGTTAAATTCAAAACCTTGGAAAACATTTCCATTTCATATTATACCTTTCATATACTTGAACATCATTTCAAGCAAGAAACCTTTTAAAACCATTACTCAAACAATCCAACACATGCATTAAGCCAAGGCAATATACGAACCACAACATCATCATCACATGCCTTTTAAAACAAGTCTTAACTAGACTCCAATGCATTAAAGAGATTTCATGCACACATGCATCATTTACTATATGATAATCAACACTTGTTCAACTTAACAAGTAAGCATGCATTCACAAGCATTAACCACTTTTCATGCAACCATGCATCTTTTCAAGCATCTCATGCTTCATTATAATCAAGAACATTATATTGGCTTCCAAGTGATCAACCACATCCACTTTTCAACTCAACGCCCGATCGGATACGCGGATCACAAGCGTTGTCCCCCACGCTTCATACACACTACCAATCCAAGGTCTTTAAATGGACTTTTAAACACCATTTGACCTCACCATCCTAAGGTTCTCATGTATGGACTTTTAAACACCATACAACCTTAGCTTTTCACAAGGTTCCTATGTATGGACTTTCAAACACCATACAACCTTAACTTTTCCCAAGGTTCCCATGTGTGGACTTTTAATCACCATACAACCTTGACATGCACAAGGTTCCCATGTATGGACTTTTAACCACCATACAACCTTTGCATTCACCGATTGGTAGTTGTATAACATCACTAACAAGATCCGGGACACCCTACACAAGATCCACACATGGACTTTACACCTCCATTGTGATCTTAACAAGCACAAGGTTCCCATATATGGACTTTTAACCACCATATAACCTTTGCTTAACCAAGGTCCTCGAATGGGCATTCAACCTCCATTATGACCTTAACCATCTCGTTAGGATACTTGAAGGGAGTTTACCGGTTCACTCTTAACCACTCCACCTCCAAGGCGACTTTATTCACGGTGCACCCAATCCTATAGCCGGCTAACTATATCCGATCAAAGAAACCAAGAACCACTTACATCACTTGCCAATATAACCATCTTACCACATTAGTCCAATGATTCACATGCATAATCATAATGCAAAAACCATCATTTACCATCATCAATCCACTGTTTTTAAGCATTAAACAAGCCATTGAACAACATGCAACCCCATGCATCAAAACCACATTTTCAATGTATAAAACCAAGGATCTCTTACCTTGAGCATCCTTCACATATGGCTTTCAAAACCAGCATTAAACCATGCTTAAAATATGCTTTCAAAACAGAATTTAACCATGCAAAACACATGCATTTCAATCATCAACCATCAATGCTTAAAAAGCCAATCCATAACACAAACCAAGAAAGAAATCCATTTACTTACTCTTGATCTTAGCAAAGTTGTTTAGACTTAAACTAAGCTCCCAAAACCTTCAAACCTTGGTTTAAAAGCTGAAAACCCAACTTCACTCACCGATAACCAAAACAAGGCTAACCAACAAGCCTTCCAAGCATCCGAAGCCTTCCGCACTACCTCTAAAGCTCACGGATCAAACTCCCCTGTTTCAAGCACACAACAACAGAGGATTAATGCATCATTATGCATTAAAAACACCAGCAACAAGACTCAACTCGCTGCTCATCACAAATCCAACAATTCGGCTACCAAACACAACCGAAATCACCTCCAAACACTTCCAAAACTTAACCCAACCAAGATCCATCACTTCTAACCATTTTTAAACATCAATTAACATCCAAAATGATCACAAACACGTCCCTATACCTCCAGGTATAACAAATCATCAAAAACACTCCAAAAACAACCAAAAACTCAAGCCAAACTTAGGAAATTCAACCTATCCGGGATTGCATTGATTAAACCTCAACTTCTAATCAATTTAGCATTCATTTAACATCAAAAACACACCTCAAAACCCTGCTTAAACAGATCATACCAAAATTCCACCAAAAATCACCAAATCTTGCATTTTAAGCCAAAATCAAGATTTCAATTGAAAAGCCTTTAACAAATCACAAATCAAGGATTGAGAACTTAGGAATTTCAGTAAAGAACTGAGAGTTTAGAGGAGAAGGACGTTCTTACCTCCAAACTTGAATTTCTCCTTTTTAGAACCAAAAAGCTTGATGAAACAACTTGCAAATGGAGAGGTTTTGTTGATGTGATGATTAGGAATCAAAAAAGAATTGAAATGAGTGATTTAGATGACAAAATCAGAAGAGAAAATCTGGAGAAATGTGTTTGGGTTGAGAGAAAATGAGAGAAAAGGAAAATTGGAAGAAAATGGGAAGTTAGTTATAAAATAACCAAAATGATTTTCCCTCCTCTTGTCTTATGTTTTGAAATCAGATTTAAACCTTAAAATATCTTAGAAAAATCTGGAGAAACTCTTTTTGGAATAATAGCTCCTTAAAGATTCAAAGTTTCAATCCTTTATAAAATAGTCACGCAACTTTCAAAAATTACATTTTGGTCACTAGCCAAAATGTCACCCTTCCAAACCTCATTTTCCAAAATTGATTTCACAGTTCACTTATATATATTAAAAGATGATTTTAGGACATTTTTCCATATTTTTAATGCAACCCGAACTAGGCTTTCCTAAATTCACTCTTATATATATTCGATCAGCACTTTGACCGAACTGGTCAACGCCTAAAACTTTTGAGCCCAAAACCGGGGCGTTACAACTAAATTGTAAAGCATTAAGACTCAAAGCAATTCAAATTTGTGTCCAACGGTCACCCGTATCGGAACACCTACCCACCGTACCGAAACTCATGTTTCGTAAGGGTGTTGACCGTTTCGGTACGCCGGTATATTCCGAGACCAGTACCGAAACATGGCATTCTAGTAGCCTAACTGTTTCGGAACAGCCTTTGGTGTTTCGAAACACATAGACCATTTCAGGCCCCCATTTCGAAACACTAGAGGGTGTTTCGATACACCTTGCTCAGAAACAACAACTATTACTGGTTTTTCATCCTTTAGTCTAATCAAACATGCCTTAAAGACTCCCAAATCATACCAACAAAGTGTTTAACACATAAGGAACATATTTAGGACATTCTAATACGAACATAGCATCAAACACAAATTCACATAGTCTAGAGGCATACCTCTCTAATCACAAAACCAATATAAGCAACCCAACCTCAAACAAAACATTTAAGGCCAATTACAACCCAAACATGCACACATAAAGATGCCACAACCTTAGGGAGTTCAAACATATCTCCCAAATACATCCTTGGTTTCCCATTGCCATTATTTCAAAACTAAAGTGTGTGAAAACTTCACCATACATGAGCTTGAACTTCTTTGGATGATCTTAACCTCTTTGATGCCCAGAAGCACCTCAATTATCTGCATTATTGGTAAAAGAGAGTGTAAGCACTAAATCTTAGTGAGGCATGCTCTAAAGAAAACCAACTCAATAATGCATATCTTGAAAACACTTTCTCAAAAGCTTTTTAACAACATGCTCATTCCATCTCATGCTTGAAAACCTTTCAAAGCAACTTCTCATTGAAAACACATGTACCTTCATTCTATCTCATGCATTTAAACCAATGCAAAACTCATGGCAAAGCCATACTCATGCTTGTAACACCAAAGCATTTCATACACAAATCTCATATACAATTCTCATAGCATAAATTATTTCATCAAAGGTAAATGTGGTTCAAAAATCATTTCATATTTTATATTGGCATTTCACGTCTCACTATTACTCGGATATGCGGACATCTCACTAGACACTTCCGGTGCAATCTACCATCACCATACTCACTCGTCCAGCAACATAGTTTCCGGTGGAATCTCACATCACCGTACTCACATGGTGGAATCTCTCATCGCCACAAAGCTTGGGTATTTCACCAAGCCTACCCAATGGAATGCCCATCACCGGTTCTCTCCCTTTGGCTTAACCAAAGAGCACGTACGAATTTTTCATGCAACAATTCTCATCACACTTACTGTTTTTAATCATCACACCTACTGTTTTTCATGCAACAATTCTCAACCATTCTCATCTCATTTCAAAACCATAACATTTGCCATGCGCACTCATCGACTACGTTTCGCTTGCTAAATCCCCAAACCTTAATTCTTTATCCCTCAAGGACTTCTAAAACCATGCGCACTCACCAGTTACGTTTGGCTTGCTCGCCTAAATGCTATCTAGGCTTCCGGATCAACACCAAAAGTGTCCAAAGATATCTCCCCTATTTTAAACACATAAGAGCAGAGGATTAATGCATCATCATGCATTGAAATCATCAGCCAAACACCTAAACTCAATGTTGTACTCAAAAACAACATTTCGGCTACCAAACACAACCGAAATCACCTCCAAACTCATCCACAACAAAACCCAGTCAAGATCTACCACTTCTAATCATTTCTAAACACCAATTAACATCAAAAACCACCCCCAAACTCGTCTTTATATCTCAAGCTATGACAGAACACCAAAATCACCCCAAAAACCATCATTCTAACAAGCAAAACTTAGGAAAGCAATCCTATTCGGGATTTGATTGATAAAACCTCATTAGTAACATAAATTAACATCCAAAATACATTAGAAAACCTTCTCAAAACAGAGCCCAATCATTCACCACGAAAATCTTCAAGATCTCTTCCAAAATCTTGAGTTTTAAGACAATTTCTTGTTTCTAACATTAAAACCACTTAAAAATCATTAACAAAGGATTGATAACTTGGGAATTTCAGTAAAGAACTGATCATTAGAGGAAAAGGAAGAAGCTTACCTCTAATGAATGATTTCTCCTTGATTTGTGCAAGTTTTCTTGAAAATTCAATGTAGAAATCAAGAGGATTTAATGAGGAATTGATTAAGAATCAAAGAAAGATTGAAATCTCATCAAATGATGTGAAAATCAAAGAATATTTGTAGGAGAGAATATGTTTGGTTGAAAGGAATTCGAGAGAAAATAAAACGAGGGAAAATTTGTGAAAAGTAGTTATGAATAGTCAAAGGTAGTTTCTAATTTAATCAACCTTCATTTTCTTTAATTAAAACATTAATTAAATCACCCAAATTAAGGAAAAATCTGATGAAAACATTTTGGTAAAATTAGCTCCTTAAAGATTTAAAGTTTCAATCCTTTACAAAACAGTCACTACTTAACTTTGCAAAAACTGCGATTTGGTCACTACACCGAAATGTAGTATTTTCAAACCTTATTTTTTAAATTGATTCCACCATTATCATTCATATATTAAATGAGGATTTTTAGATATTTTTCTATGTTTTTAAAGCATCCCGAACTAGGTGTTCCCTAAAACTCCCTTTAAGATTCGAATCGTTCTCGACCAGTCCGATTTGGTCTCTAAACATCTAGGCCCAAATTTGGCGTGTTACAACTCTCCCCCTCATAAGAAATTTCGTCCTTGCAATTTACCTGGAGGAAAAAGGTAAGGAAACTACTTCTTCATATCTTCCTTTCTTTCCTACGTGGCTTCCTCAACAAAACGATGCCTCCACAACACCTTAACTAGCTCAATGGTCTTACCACGGAGAACCTTACTGTCCGATCCAAAATCTCAACTGGTTCCTCATCATATGTCAAATCTGGATTCAACACAACTTCCTCCACAGGCATAATATGCGAAGGATCCGATTTATACCTCTGAAGCATGGACACATGAAACACATTATGTATCTTTCCTAATTCTTGTGGTAGCCTCAGCTTATAAGCAACAGGACCCACACGTTCTATCACCTCGTATGGTCCAATATATCTAGGGCTCAACTTACCCTTCCGGAAAAACCTCATCACCTTCTTCCAAGGTGAAACCTTTAAGAACACACGATAACCCACCTTAAACTCTATCTCCTTACGCTTCAAATCCGCGTAAGACTTTTGCCGATCTGATGATGCCTTCAACTGCTCACAAATGAGCTTCTCCTTCTCAGTGGTTCCTTTCAACAAAGCAGGCATCGGGACCAACTTTTGTCCCGTTTGAGCCCAACAAAGAGGAGTTCTGCACTTCCTCCCACACAAAGCTTCATAAGGTGCCATTTGAATACTTTCCTGGTAGGTATTATTATAAGCAAACTCCACCAAAGGCAAGTGCTTCTCCCAAGAGCCCTAAAACTCAATCACGCAGCACCTCAGCATATCCTCAAGCACTTGGATAACGCGCTTTGACTGCCCATCCGTCTGCGAATGATAAGAAGTACTGAAATTCAGTCGCGTATCCAACGCTTGATGTAAACACTCCCAAAACCTTGCCGTGAACCTCGGATCTCTATCCGACACTATAGATTTTGCTACCCCATGACGTACAATCTCAGCAATGTACAGCTCTACAAGCTTATCCAAGGTATACGTAGTATGCACAGGTAAGAAATGCGCACACTTCATAAGGCGATCCACAATCACCCAAACAGAATTCTTCTTGGACGGTGATAAAGGCAAACCAGACACAAAGTCCTTGGTTATCCTCTCCCATTTCCATTCAGGGATCATCAACGGTTGCAACAACCCCAAAGGAAACTGATGCTTAGCCTTAACTCGCTGACAAACCATGCACTTGCTCACATACTCAGCAACATCTTTCTTCAAACCCACCCAATAGTACTCATCCTTCAGATCACAGTACATCTTTGTAGTACCAGGGTGCATAGCAAAAGGACTAATATGAGCTTCGGTCAGAATAGTACGCCTCAACTCCACATCATTTGGCACCACTATCTGACTTCCAAAACATAAAACACCATCATCATTAAAACAAAAATTCGATGGTCTATCCTCAGCAATATCCTGAACATGTGGCACCAAAGAATCATCTAACAACTGCTTATCCTTTATTAACTGAACTAGAGATGGTTTCACTTGCAATTCAGCAACAAGACCTCCATCTCGCGATATGCTCAAGCTAGTAAACATCGCCCTTAACTCCACCGCAACTTTTCTGCTCAAGGCGTCGTCCACAACATTGGCCTTTCCCGGGTGATACTCGATCATTAGATCGTAATCCTTAAGAAACTTCACCCATCGCGGTTGCCTAAGATTCAACACTTTCTGAGACATCAAATACTTCAAACTCTTGTTATCCGTGTACAGAGTACACTTCTCACCATAAAGATAATGTCTTCATATCTTCAAAGCAAAAACCACGGCAGCTAACTCAATATCATGCGTAGGATAATTGCGCACATGCACCTTCAACTGACGCGATGCATAAGCCACCAACTTACCGTCTTGCATTAGCACACACCCCAAACAAACGTAGGATGCGTCACTATACACCACAAACTCTTTTCCTAATTCAGGTTGAACCAAGATAGGAGCTTGCGTCAGAGCTGCCTTAAGCTTCTCAAAAGCTTGTTGTTTCGCTTCCGTCTACTCATACTTAACATCTTTTTGCAACAACTTCATTAAAGGGGCTGCAATCTTAGAAAATCCACCCACGAACCTTCGGTAGTATCCCGCCAGCCCAAGGAAACTACGGACTTCATGAGCAGACTTAAGAGGCTTCCAATTCATCATCGCCTCTACCTTTTGGGGACCAACACGAATCCCTTCAGCCGAAACAACATGATAAAGGAAAACAACTTCTTTTAGCCAAAACTCACACTTTCTCAGCTTAGCATAAAGCTGAGTTTCCAACAGCGCTTGCAAAACAATTCTCAAAAGGCCTTCATGCTCCTACTCAGTACGAGAGTACACAAGGATATCGTCAATGAACACCACAACAAACTTGTCCAAGTACACATGGAACACTCTATTCATCATGTCCATGAAAGCAACATGAGCATTCGTCAAGCCAAACGGCATTACAAGGAACTCATAATGCCCATACCTCATTCTAAAGGTTGTTTTCGGCACATCCACATCTTTCACCTTTACCTGATAGTACCCTGACCTCAAGTCAATCTTTGAAAACACAGCAGCTCCCCGAAACTGATCAAAAAGATCATCAATCCTCGGCAAAGGGTACTTGTTCTTAACGGTCAACTCCTTCATCTCTTTGGGCGCCATGCGATAGGGAGCAATGGACACTAGAGTTGTGTTCTCATACATCTCAATCCCAAACTCCACCTCTCGACTAGGCGACAATCCAGGTAATTCCTCCGGAAACACTCCAGGGAACTCACGCACAGTTCTTATGTCCTCAACTCGCACCTCCTTTGAACTAGGATTCATAACAAAGGCTAGGTATGCCTCACAACCTTGCCGCAACATCCGACTTGCTTCCAATGTAGACACCACATTAGCAAGGAACTTCACATTCTCACCCACTGCCACCACCTCATAATCATCCGCAAGTTTCAACGAAACTCGCTTGCTCTAGAAATCCACAACGGCCTTATGCTCTACTAGCCAATCCATGCAAAGGATTACATCAAAGCCATAGAATGGCAATTCCATGAGATCAACAAGAAAAACATGATTTTGCACCTTCAAGGGACATCTCCTATACAATTTCCTTGTTACAACCGTCTCGCCAAAGGAACTAGTCACACGCATACCAACATCCAAAGACTCAACAGGTAAACCAAGCATTTGAGGTTGTTCATGCAATATGTACGAGTGTGTAGATCCAGAATCAATCAACGAAAATAATGACAAGGATTGCAACGTAAAGGTACATGCGATCACATATGTATCATTTGTTCCCTCACAATAGGCGTATACTCAAGCTTGACCGCCACCCTCGGGTTAAACGGCTAAAACATGTGCTACGTTCCTACCACCATCATCCCTACGCTGAAAATTACCACGGCCGCCCCCACGACCTCTTTGTGGCTCAGCTGCTCTCACCGGAGCATGTCCCTCTCTCAGCAGCTGAGGACAATCTTTCTTCAAATTCCCTCGATTCCCACAATTTCAACATGTCCCAAGGTTACCCCAACACTCACCATCATGTCTTCAACCACAACGATTACATTCAAGAGTCCTTAAGAACGCATTAGGTCCTTGTTGACCTCTACCAGGATTACCAGCCCAACATCTAGCATCGTAATGCGGCCTCCTATCCTTTTGTTTCTTGTTGCGATCTCTACCAAAATCGCGTTCTGCAGCTCGCTTTTCTGAGCTAGAGCCACCAGCTGGACTTGCCAAACCAATATTCGATTCAATGTCCTTGGCTCTTGTCACCAAGACATCGAAATTAGTATAATCAGTTGCAAGCATATAGGTCTTGACATCTGCTACCAGCACATAACGGAATCGTTCGCACCTCTCCCGCTCACTAGAGATTAGCTCAGGTGCATACTGACTGAGGCGAACAAACTAAATTTCATATTCAGCTTCTAACATGTTCCCTTCCATGAGAGACATAAACTCTCTTCTTTTCATCGAGGTAACGCACTCTCGGGTACTTCTGCTTGAACGCATTCAAGAAAAACGTCCAAGTCACCTCATCATCCTCCATCCCGGAGATAGTGGTCGTCCACCACGTATAAGCATCACCATGCAATAGTGACACAATACAACCCATCTTCTACACATTGTTGCAATTCATCTGACCCAGAATCCTCTTGGTGCTCTCCAACCAAGACTCATATTCTTCCGGAGATAAGCCTCTAAACTCAGTCCCTCCAAGACTGCGAAGACGTTCCAAAGGCAATCTCACTTTAGCATTATCCTGATGCGCAGCTCCATGAGCTCCAGCTACTGCTGCCTGGAAAGCTCCAGCAATAGCCTGAATCAACATGGTCCTGTCAGGAGCAGCTTTCCCCTGCACACCCTCGGGTCCAGCAACCTCAGCACCAGCTTTACCAGCTCCAGGTCCACCACCATCGGGTGGTCCACCAGGAGGAGGAGGAAGTAAATCCTCAGCTTTCTCTGCATTCTCATTATCAGCCATCGATCTAGTATTGATTCACAGCTCTCAACGTGGCCCCATAATAAAAACAATGCATTAACAAAAATTCAATAAACACAATTAGGCATAATAAGGTAAGTAATCCAAGTACTCAAGCTCATTTTGGAAAACAATTCTTCTCATTAGTTTTGATATGGCAATGGGATCCCCAACCACACTTCAAACATAGCATACCATCACAAAATCATCTCAAATTGACCACCCATCACTGTTCATACATTAAACTTGCACTAAAAAGACACCATCATGCATAAACACATACAACAACCACATACCAAACCCCAATTATTCAATAACCTGGCTCTCATACAAACAAATGTAACCCCCTTATCCCAGCCTAGACGTTTGACCAGAACTACGAAGATTACACGGGGAAAACCAAAGTCAACCCAAAAGTCAACCTTGATTCACGACCCTTTTTTTATTTTATTCTTGTCTAGATGCACATTAAGCCTAGGTGAGCACTCACAAATCATGGAAGGGATCGGCACATCGATCGGAAAATATATAGGGACTCAATGTCTTAACTTATGCAAATTAGGGACCAAATTGTATTTTTTGTAAATTAGAGGGACTTCATTGATTTTAGGGTTACCAATATGGAATTAATCATGTTACATGCTTCTCTACCAAATTTCAGCTTAAAAAGACATCTCAAGCTCAAGCAAATTCAATCTCAACATTTAGGACTAAATTGTAAAGCATGAAGACTCAAAGCAATTCAAATTTGTGTCCAACGGTCACCCATATCGGAACACCTACCCACCATACCGAAACGCATGTATCGAAATGGTGTTGACCATTTCGGTACGTGGGTATGTTCCGAGACCAGTATCGAAACATGGCATTCCAGTAGCCAAAATGTTTCGAAATAGCCTCCGTCATTTCGAAACACATACACCATACCATTTCAGGCCCCCGTTTCGAAAAACTAGAGGTTGTTTCGATACACCTTGCCCAGAAACAGCAGCTATTGCTGGTTTTACATCCTTTAGCTTAACCAACTAAATAATGCATATCTTGAAAACACTTTCACAAAAGCTTTTTAACAACATGCTCATTCTATCGCATGCTTGAAAACCTTTCAAAGCAACTTCTCATTGAAAACACATGTACCTTCATTCTATCTCATGCATTTAAACCAATGCAAAACTCATGGCAAAGCCATACTTATGATTGTAACACCAAAGGATTTCATACACAAATCTCATATACAATTCTCATAGCATAAATCATTTCATCAAAGGTACATGTGGTTCATAAATCATTTCATATTTTATATTGGCATTTCACATCTCATTATTACTCGGA
This sequence comes from Hibiscus tridactylites, assembly GCA_958450335.1. Lineage (NCBI taxonomy): Eukaryota > Viridiplantae > Streptophyta > Magnoliopsida > Malvales > Malvaceae > Hibiscus > Hibiscus tridactylites. The sequence goes on from OY288289.1 coordinate 32,248,811, forward strand.
TATGCGGACATCTCACTAGACACTTCCGGTGGCATCTACAATCACCGTACTCACTCGTCTAGCAACATAGTTTCCGGTGGAATCTCACATCACCGTACTCACATGGCGGAATATCTCATCGCCACAAAGCTTGGGTATTTCACCATGTCCTACCCGATGGAATGCCCATCATCGGTTCTCTCTATTTGGCTTAACCAAAGAGCACGTACGAATTTTTAGTTATAGTGCACTCTCATGCTATTGATCGATCAATTATATCCGGTAAGTATCTTAACATCTATGCCAATATATTATGTTAAAACATCATCACACCTACTGTTTTTCATGCAACAATTCTCAACCATTCTCATCTCATTTCAAAACCATAACATGTGCCACGGTTAAACACAAAAGCTCAAATCTCAACCATGCAACATGTTACTTCATGAAATCATTTCAAGCATCATCTCATGCTATAAAATATGCATAAAAACAGTAGGAATTTATCAATCTCAAACCATGAGCATGTAAAAGCATTTTAGGGGCAATCCCCAAATCTGTGAGAGTAATCTAGCAAATACTTACTTCCGGAGTTAGGAAGGTGTTTCAAACCTTTCCTAAATCCCCAAACCTTGATTCTTTGTCCCTCAAGGACTTGTAAAACCATACGCACTCACCGATTACGTTTTGCTTGCTCGCCGAAACGCTATCTAGGCTTCCGGATCAACACCAAAAGTGTTCGAAGATGTCTCCCCTATTTTAAACACATAAGAGCATAGGATTAATACATCATCATTCATTGAAATCATCAGCCGCACACATAAACTCGTTGCTCTACTTAAAAACCACATTTCGGCTACCAAACACAACCGAAATCACCTCCAAACTCATCCACAACAAAACCCAGCCAAGATCTACCACTTCTAATCATTTCTAAACACCAATTAACATCAAAAATCACCCCAAACTCGTCCTTATACCTCCAGCTATGACAGAACACCAAAATCACCCCCAAAACCATCATTCTAACAAGTAAAACTTAGGAAAACAATCCTATTCGGGATTTGATTGATAAAACCTCATTTGTCACATCAATTAACATCTAAAATACATTAGAAAACCATCTCAAAATAGAGCCCAATCATTTACCACGAAAATCATCATGATCTCTTCCAAAATCTTGAGCTTTAAGACAATTTCTTGTTTCTAACTTTAAAACCACTTAAAAGTCATTAACAAAGGATTGATAACTTGGGAATTTCAGTAAAGAACTGATCATTAGAGGAGAAGGACGAAGCTTACCTCTAATGAATGATTTCTCCTTGATTTGGGCAAGTTTTCTTGAAAATTCAATGTAGAAATCAAGAGGATTTGATGAGGAATTGATTAAGAATCAATGAAAGATTTAAATCTCATCAAATGAAGTGAAAACCAAAGTATATTTGCTGGAGAGAATGTGTTTGGTTGAAAGGAATTTGAGTGAAAAAAAAATGAGGGAAAATTTGTGAAAAGTAGTTATGAATAGTTAAAGGTAATTTCTAATTTAATCAACCTTCATTTTCTTTAATTAAAACATTAATTAAATCACCCAAATTAAGGAAAAATCTGATGAAAACATTTTGGTAAAATTAGCTCCTTAAATGTAACGCCCCGGTTTTGGGCTTAGAAGTTTTGGGCGTTGACCGGTTCGGTCAAAGTGCTGATCGAATATATAAGAGTGAATTTAGGAAAGCCTAGTTCGGGTTGCATTAAAAATATGGAAAAATGTTTTAAAATCATCTTTTAATATATATAAGTGAGCTGTGAAATCAATTTTGGAAAATGAGGTTCGGAAGGTTGACATTTTGGCTAGTGACCAAAATGTAATTTTTCAAAGTTGCGGGACATTTTTATAAAGGATTGAAACTTTGAATCTTTAAGGAGCTATTATTCCAAAAAGAGTTTCTCCAGATTTTTCTAAGATATTTTAAGGCTTTATTCGGATTTTAAAGATTATGAAATGTGGAGGGAAATCATTTTACCATTTCTTAACTAACTTTTCATTTTCTCTCAATCTTCCTTTTCTCTCATTTTCTCTCCACCCAAACACATTTCTCCAGATTTTCTTCTCTGATTTTGGCATCTAAATCTCTCATTTCAACTCTCTTTTGATTCCTAATCATCTCTACAACAAAACCTCTAAATTTGCAAGTTGTTTCATCAAGCATTTTGGCTCTAAAAAGAAGAAATTCAAGTTTGGAGGTAAGAACGTCCTTCTCCTCTAAACTATCTGTTCTTTACTGAAATTCCTAAGTTCTCAATCCTTGATTTGTGTTTTGTTAATGGCTTTTCAATTGAAATCTTGATTTTGGCTTAAAATGCAAGATTTGGTGATTTTGGTGAAATTTTCGTGTGATCTGTTTGGGCAGTGTTTTGAAGTGTCAAAATGATGTTAAATGAATGCTAAATTGATTAGAAGTTGAGGTTTAATCAATGCAATCCCGGATAGGTTGAATTTCCTAAGTTTGGATTGAGTTTTTGGTTGTTTTTGGAGTGTTTTGATGATCTGTTATACCTGGAGGTATAAGGACGTGTTTGTGATCATTTTGGATGTTAATTGATGTTTAAAAATGGTTAGAAGTGATGGATCTTGGCTGGGTTAAGTTTTGGAAGTGTTTGGAGGTGATTTCGGTTGTGTTTGGTAGCCGAAATGTTGGATTTGTGTTGAGCAGCGAGTTGAGTCTTGTTGCTGGTGTTTTTAATGCATAATGATGCATTAATCCTCTGTTGTTGTGTGCTTGAAATAGGGGAGTTTGATCCGTGAGCTTTGAAGGTGTTGCGGAAGGTTTTCGGATGCTTGGAAGGCTTGTTGGCTAGCCTTGCTTTGTGTATCGGTGAGTGAAGTTGGGTTTTCAGCTTTTAAACCAAGGTTTGAAGGTTTTGGGAGCTTAATTTAAGTCTAAACAACTTTGCTAAGCTCAAGAGTAAGTGATTGGATTTTCGCTCTTGAATTGTGTTGTGTTTTGGTTTTAAAAGCAATTGTGGTTGATGATTGAGATGCATGTGTTTTGCATGGTTTAAATCTGTTTTGAAAGCATATTTTAGCATGGTTTAATGTTGGTTTTGAAAGCCATTTGAGAAGGATGCTCAAGGTAAGGGATCCTTGGTTTTGTACATGGTAATTGTGGTTTAGATGCATAGTGTTGCATGTTGATCAATGGCTTTGTATGATGCTTTAAAACAGTGAATTGATGATGGTAAATGTTACTTTATGCATATTGGTTATGCATGTGAATCATTAGATTAATGAGGTAATGGTTTTGCATATTGGTTATGCATGTGAATCATTGGACTAATGTGGTGATGGTTTTTTCATTGTGGTTATGCATATGAATTAGTGGAACAACATGGTAAGATGGTTATATTGGCAAGTGATGAAAGTGGTTCTTGGTTCGTTGATCGGATATAGTTAGCCGGCTATAGGATTGGGTGCACCGTGAGTTAAGTCGCCTTGGAGGTGGAGTGGTCAAGAGTGGACCGGTAAACTCCCTTCAAGTATCCTAACGAGATGGTTATGGTCATAATGGAGGTGTTGCCCATTCGAGGACCTTGGTTGAGCAAAGGTTATATGGTGTTTAAAAGCCCATATATGAGAACCTTGTGCTTGTTAAGATCACAATGGCGGTGTAAGACCATGTGTGGATCTTGTGTGGGGTGTCCCGGATCTCGTTAGTGATTTATACAACTACCAATCGGTTATGCAAAGGTTGTATGGTGTTTAAAATTCCATACATGGAAACCTTGTGCATGTTGAGGTTGTATGATGTTTAAAAGTCCATACATGGGAACCTTAGGCTTGTAAGGTCAAATGGTGTTTAAAAGTCCATTTGGGAGGCCTTGGATTGGTAGGGTGTATGGAGCGTAGGGACAACGCTCGGAATCCGCGTATCCGATCGGGTTGTTGAGTTGAAAAGTGGATGTGGTTGATCACATGGAAGCCAATGTAATGTTCTTGATCATAAAGAAGCATGAGATGCTTGAAATGATGCATGATTGCATGTGAAGCATGAGATGCTTGAAAAGATGCATGGTTGCATGAAAAGTGTATAATGCTTGAGAATGCATGTTTACTTGTTATGTTGAACAAGTGTTGATTATCATTTGATAAATGATGCATGTGTGCGTGAAATCTCTTTAATGCATTGAAGTCTTGCTAAGACTTGTTTTAAAAGGGCATGTGATGATGATGATGTGATTCCTAAGTTGTCTTTGTTTAATGCATGAATTGGATTGCTTGAATAATGGTTTAAAAGGGGTTCTTGCTTGAAATAATGTTCAAGTTTATGAATGGGTAATATGAAATGGAAGTGTTTTCCAAGGTTTTAAATTTAGCTTTGCATATGGTGTTTATGCATGGAATGGTTAAAGGAATGTTTTTGCAAGTTGTACATTGAGATGGTTTTCTTAGCTTGCTAAGCTAAGGGTTGGTTTTCATGTATGTGCAATGCATGGTTTAAGCATGTTGATGAAAAGGAGTTTTCAAATTTGGCTTTGGTAATGAATCGGGTTTGTTTTAAAAGTGTTTTGTAACCCGCTGCATTGATGGTGTTTTGGTTTTGAGCATTCCTCACTAAGCATTATGTGCTTACGCTCCTTTTTGTCCATCAATGCAGATTCTTGAGGTTTGGACAGCAAGGAGCAAGGGATTCAAGGTGGACTCCAATTGAGATGTATGTCTCGGTGAATAGCTATAGTTAATAAGGGCAATGGGGGTAGAATCTCTCGGATTGATGTTTTTGTATTCGTATATGTTCGGACAAGTATGTTTTAATGTTGCTGATGTTGCTGAATCATGAATTGGCTATAATGAGATTGATTTGGGAAGTTTGTGCTTAAATGGTTGCTTGTGTAGGAAGCATGCCTATAGATTTGGGGCTTTTTGCATATGAAGTTAATTTGTTGATTTGATGATGCTTACAAGTTTTATATATGTTGAATTGCATGCTGGTAAAGTTTGGTGGCATTTGGAGCATGTTTGGATGATCAATTGCATGTTTTGGAATGCCTTTTTGCTGCAATCTGTGCAGGCGTTTCGGAACAGTGTGCACCGTTTCGGAACTGGTGCCTTGAATGAACCCAGGCGTCTGAAACAGTATGCACCGTTTCGAAACGGTTTGGTCTCTGCCAGACCCCTCGTTGCGGTACGTGTTGCGGAACGGCCCCGTGTTTTGAAACGGGCTCTGCCTGTTTCGGAACGGGTGACCGTTGGGGGCTGACATGGGCGGTTAAATGTTTTGAAATGTTTGCATTTTGGTCCTGAAACTTGTTTGTGCAATTGTATGAGTTTGGGTTGTCCGTTTGAGCGGAAATTTGGCAGGGAAGCATGAAATCTAATTAATTTTAAGTTGGTAACTTAAAATTTGGTTAAGTCTTTAAAGTTTTCAGAATTTACAATTTGGTCCCTAAAGTTGTAAATTGTTCAATTGGGTCCCTGTTTAATCTCTGATGGTTGTGATTTTTGAGTATGCTATTTGCATGATCACATCTAAGGTTAATGTGCATCTAGACAAGATTATAAAGAAAAAAAGGGTCATTAATCAAGGTTGACTTTCAGGTTAACTTTGGTTTTCCCCGTGTGACTTTCTTAATTCGGGTCAACCGTCTGGGCCGGGTTAAGGGGGTTACATTTGGTGGTATCAGAGCTGAGTTGCGAATGCTTGGGGAAAACGGTAAGTTGTTGGGATGTGTGCTTGTTGTTTACCTTGATGTGTGGTTGGAAGTTGGTTGAAACACGTGTTTCTGAGTATATTGCTGATGTTTCTGAGCAAATTGTTGATGTTTCTGAGCATGTTGCTGATGTATGCAAGCATGTTTTATGGTTATGAATCTTGGTTGAGCTTATGTGGAAATGTGCTGATGCTGTGAGCTGATGTTATGCATGATGGAAGTGTAATGAGCATGTTATGTTGCTATTATGCTGTTGCAAATGGATGCTGTTTGACGTAAGCATGATCAAAGTATGTTGTTTGATATGCTTGATATTGTGATATCCATGTTGTGTTGACTGTTATGTCATGAAAAGGGGGAGGATTCGGGATACCCATTGTCTTATTAGTATAGCTATTGTGTTATTTGGAGTTGGAGTTTGAATCCTTGCTTAATGCTGGTCTAACTGGTTTGTTTGCTTGTTGTGATTGTTTGTTGTTGTTAGTAGTATGGCAAAGTCGATGGAAGAATGGCAGTTGGGTAAGCTGGTTGCTGCCTTGGGGCAGGTTGTTAAGGCATGGAATTCACCCTTTTGTAGAGGTGTTTTGTCTCAGTCTTCTGTGCCTGGAGTTGAGGTGGTAAGGCAAGGGAAATAAGTTGGTTCTGTGATGAAGAGTTCATCATCTGTTGTTCAGGAGGTGTTGGGAACATCTCAGGCTGAGGTAAAGGTAAAGTCAGTGGATGAGCTGGCTGTGGGATGTGTGGGTTTGCCGAAGCAGCGTTTGCTTGATTTGGGTGCTGTGGAGTATCATGGTTCTTCACCTGAGGCATTTGAGGCCTGGTTGGCCAGTGTGGTTCTGATCTTGGATCAGGAGGGCTGTGATTATGCCTGTAAGCTGGGGAGTGTTGTTTCTCTGATGTTGGAGGATGCTTGTGCCTGGTGGACATCTGTGGCGGTGGCGTCACATATTCCTGATATTGATTGGGATTTCTTTGTATCTGCTTTTTGTGAAAGGTATCTTGGAAGGGAATTTCCAAGGATTGAGCAAGGTGAAGGTAGTGCTGTTGTGGAGCAAGTGTTGTTTGAGCAAGGAGCGGAAGCTCAGCCACCGGTGTGTGACCGTTGTGAAAGGCACCATGTTGGAGGTTGTTGGGGCATAGGTGTTTGCTGGAATTGTGGTTCCAAAATGCATGTTAAGCGTGATTGTCCTCTTGAGGTGAAGTCAGCTTTGGTGTTAGCCAATGGGTCTTTGAAAGGTCGTGGGCACGGCCGAGGCAAGGTTCAGAGGTGCCAAAAAGAGCAGAAGGTTGTGAAGAGTTTGGGAAATGAGAATTGCTGGAAATGTGGGTCTGCTGGACACATGAGACGTGATTGTTTGAGGTTGGCTCGGAACAGTCAAGGTTCCTTACCGCAAGGAGTTGTTGGTGACCCTGGTGTGTTAGCTGGTGCTGCAGTTGTGCCGCAGGAGGTTGAAGGTTCCGCAAGGAAGAGAGCTCGTCTGATGAAGCTTTAGGGAGGCGTTGTGTTTTCAGGTAACCTTGTTAAGTAATCTTTGCTCTAGTTACCTTAGTTGGTTTCTGTTGGTTTTCCTTGCGTGGTAAGTTTAGTCATGTTGCTAGCATGTTTGGGGTAATGGTAGTTGTTTGGAAACATCTTTGGTGTGAAGAAGGCTTAGTGAGTATCTGGTGGTTAATGGTTGTTGGTATGATGGAGTTAGATAAGTTAGGAGTGAGTTGGGAGGTTGTTTTTAGACGGATTTTGAGGATGTTATTAGAGGGTGTGAACTGGCATTCATGCACAGTTAAAATCATTGTTATATGCTATATTATATATGTTGGTCCATGCATACATGTGGCATGACATTAGAGGTTTTGCATACATGTACATCAGGCATTGATAGGGCATGTAGGTGATCATGCATACGATGTTCACACTCGCTAATAACTAATCGAATCTGTTAGTGTGGTGGTTGGTTTGGTTGATGGGTTTTTAGAGGTTGTTTTGGTGCTGGGTGAGAGTTAGAAGTAATATTAAGCTAGTCGCTGGCAATGGTGAGAGTGGTATGGCCTGTGGTAGAAGGATAGTGTTTGATGCTCAGAGAGTTTAGTGGTTTGGTGGTGAAGGGTACCGGTTGAGGTTAGAATCGGTTATGTGGTTTGAATAGCTAAGTGGAGGTGGTAGCTCCTTGGTGCTAAGAATGTTGCAGTTTAGTGGTTGTGTTCCCAAGTGCTGAAGTAGCCTAGTATTTAAGTTGTGGTGAAAGGGTTGTGTTTGAAAGTGCTGGTTCTTAGCAACCTTTGAGGAGTTGAGGAGTTGGTATGTATGACAGGTTGGGGCGATGTCCTAGTAAGACAAGTGTTATGGTTGAAGTTTGAAGTGAAAGGGCTATGAAAGATCGAAGGCTTTTGTTGGTCGTTTGGGTTCTTGTGAGAAGTGGTTGGCTGGTTGTGGTTAAGGAAGTTCCGTTTGTAGTCAGCTGGTGGTGTGTGGAACGGCTGACGGATTCAAGTTGGGGTTGTAATGTAATTCTTGGAATCTGGGTGAGTAATCCTGGTGAGTTGTTGTGGTGATGTTAGCGGCAGATGTGAAGGATTATCAGCATTCGTTGAGGAGTTTGGGTAAGCAGTTGAGGCTTAAAGATTTTTGCTTGTTGGGAAAATCCTTGGAAGAGGTTTGGGAGTTTGCAAGATATTTAGAGGCTGAGAGGTTTGCATAGTGGCTGAATTGGATTGGTTGTTGTCTCTGTGTAAACAGGTCTTGGGAGTTGTGTATTGCAGTGATGTGTGCCGTAAGAGCTGAAGTTCTTCAGGTTGATGTTTGGGCTGTGTACGGTCCGGTTATGTGAAAGGTTAAGTTGTGGCTATCTTGTGTGTTATGGATTTTGTGAACAGTGTGTGGAGGTGCTAAGTTTGGTGGAGGTTTTGTGTGGATAGTAGTCAGTGTTGGTTGAGGCTTTTGTGTTGCCTTGTGTGTTGCTTTGAGAAGGTTGTGGTTCTCTTTTCGCCGGTTGAAATTTAGAGGACGAAATTTCCTAAGGGGGGGGAGAGTTGTAACGCCCCGGTTTTGGGCTTAGAAGTTTTGGGCGTTGACCGGTTCGGTCAAAGTGCTGATCGAATATATAAGAGTGAATTTAGGAAAGCCTAGTTCGGGTTGCATTAAAAATATGGAAAAATGTTTTAAAATCATCTTTTAATATATATAAGTGAACTGTGAAATCAATTTTGGAAAATGAGGTTCGGAAGGTTGACATTTTGGCTAGTGACCAAAATGTAATTTTTCAAAGTTGCGGGACAGTTTTATAAAGGATTGAAACTTTGAATCTTTAAGGAGCTATTATTCCATAAAGAGTTTCTCCAGATTTTTCTAAGATATTTTAAGGCTTTATTCTGATTTTAAAGATTATGAAATGTGGAGGGAAATCATTTTACCATTTCTTAACTAACTTTTCATTTTCTCTCAATTTTCCTTTTCTCTCATTTTCTCTCCACCCAAACACATTTCTCCAGATTTTCTTCTCTGATTTTGGCATCTAAATCTCTCATTTCAACTCTCTTTTGATTCCTAATCATCTCTACAACAAAACCTCTCAATTTGCAAGTTGTTTCATCAAGCATTTTGGCTCTAAAAAGGAGAAATTCAAGTTTTGAGGTAAGAACGTCCTTCTCCTCTAAATTATCAGTTCTTTACTGAAATTTCTAAGTTCTCAGTCCTTGATTTGTGTTTTGTTAATGGCTTTTCAATTGAAATCTTGATTTTGGCTTAAAATGCAAGATTTGGTGATTTTGGTGAAATTTTCGTGTGATCTGTTTGGGCAGTGTTTTGAAGTGTCAAAATGATGTTAAATGAATGCTAAATTGATTAGAAGTTGAGGTTTAATCAATGCAATCCCGGATAGGTTGAATTTCCTAAGTTTGGCTTGAGTTTTTGGTTGTTTTTGGAGTGTTTTGATGATCTGTTATACCTGGAGGTATAAGGACGTGTTTGTGATCATTTTGGATGTTAATTGATGTTTAAAAATGGTTAGAAGTGATGGATCTTGGCTGGGTTAAGTTTTGGAAGTGTTTGGAGGTGATTTCGGTTGTGTTTGGTAGCCAAAATGTTGGATTTGTGTTGAGCAGCGAGTTGAGTCTTGTTGCTGGTGTTTTTAATGCATAATGATGCATTAATCCTCTGTTGTTGTGTGCTTGAAACAGGGGAGTTTGATCCGTGATCTTTGAAGGTGTTGCGGAAGGTTTTCGGATGCTTGGAAGGCTTGTTGGCTAGCCTTGCTTTGTGTATCGGTGAGTGAAGTTGGGTTTTCAGCTTTTAAACCAAGGTTTGAAGGTTTTGGGAGCTTAGTTTAAGTCTAAACAACTTTGCTAAGCTCAAGAGTAAGTGATTGGATTTTCGCTCTTGAATTGTGTTGTGTTTTGGTTTTAAAAGCAATTGTGGTTGATGATTGAGATGCATGTGATTTGCATGGTTTAAATCTGTTTTGAAAGCATATTTTAGCATGGTTTAATGCTGGTTTTGAAAGCCATTTAAGAAGGATGCTCAAGGTAAGGGATCCTTGGTTTTGTACATGGTAATTGTGGTTTAGATGCATAGTGTTGCATGTTGATCAATGGCTTTGTATGATGCTTTAAAACAGTGAATTGATGATGGTAAATGTTACTTTATGCATATTGGTTATGCATGTGAATCATTGGATTAATGAGGTAATGGTTTTGCATATTGGTTATGCATGTGAATCATTGGACTAATGTGGTGATGGTTTTTGCATTGTGGTTATGCATAAGAATCAGTGGAACAACATGGTAAGATGGTTATATTGGCAAGTGATGAAAGTGGTTCTTGGTTCGTTGATCGGATATAGTTAGTCGGCAATAGGATTGGGTGCACCGTGAATTAAGTCGCCTTGGAGGTGGAGTGGTCAAGAGTGGACCGGTAAACTCCCTTCAAGTATCCTAACGAGATGGTTAAGGTCATAATGGAGGTGTTGCCCATTCGAGGACCTTGGTTGAGCAAAGGTTATATGGTGTTTAAAAGTCCATATATAAGAACCTTGTGCTTGTTAAGATCACAATGGCGGTGTAAGACCATGTGTGGATCTTGTGTGGGGTGTCCCGGATCTCGTTAGTGATTTATACAACTACCAATCGGTTATGCAAAGGTTGTATGGTGTTTAAAAGTCCATACATGGAAACCTTGTGCATGTTGAGGTTGTATGGTGTTTAAAAGTCCATGCATGGGAACCTCGGGAAAAGCTAAGGTTGTATGGTGTTTAAAAGTCCATACATGGGAACCTTAGGCTTGTAAGGTCAAATGGTGTTTAAAAGTCCATTTGGGAGGCCTTGGATTGGTAGGGTGTATGGAGCGTAGGGACAACGCTCGGAATCCGCGTATCCGATCGGGTTGTTGAGTTGAAAAGTGGATGTGGTTGATCACTTGGAAGCCAATGTAATGTTCTTGATCATGAAGAAGCATGAGATGCTTGAAATGATGCATGATTGCATGTGAAGCATGAGATGCTTGAAAAGATGCATGGTTGCATGAAAAGTGTATAATGCTTGAGAATGCATGTTTACTTGTTATGTTGAACAAGTGTTGATTATCATTTGATAAATGATGCATGTGTGCATGAAATCTCTTTAATGCATTGGAGTCTTGCTAAGACTTGTTTTAAAAGGGCATGTGATGATGATGATGTGATTCATAAGTTGTCTTTGTTTAATGCATAAATTGGATTGCTTGAATAATGGTTTAAAAGGGTTCTTGCTTCAAATGATGTTCAAGTTTATGAATGGATAATATGAAATGGAAGTGTTTTCCAAGGTTTTAAATTTAGCTTTGCATATGGTGTTTATGCATGGAATGGTTAAAGGAATGTTTTTGCAAGTTGTACATTGAGATGGTTTTCTTAGCTTGCTAAGCTAAGGGTTGGTTTTCATGTATGTGCAATGCATGGTTTAAGCATGTTGATGAAAAGGAGTTTTCAAATTTGGCTTTGGTAATGAATCGGGTTTGTTTTAAAAGTGTTTTGTAACCCGCTGCATTGATGGTGTTTTGGTTTTGAGCATTCCTCACTAAGCATTATGTGCTTACGCTCCTTTTTGTCCATCAATGCAGATTCTTTAGGTTTGGACAGCAAGGAGCAAGGGATTCAAGGTGGACTCCAATTGAGATGTATGTCTCGGTGAATAGCTATAGTTAATAAGGGCATTGGGGGTAGAATCTCTCGGATTGATGTTTTTGTATTCGTATATGTTCGGACAAGTATGTTTTAATGTTGTTGATGTTGCTGAATCATGAATTGGCTATAATGAGATTGATTTGGGAAGTTTGTGCTTAAATGGTTGCTTGTGTAGGAATCATGCCTATAGATTTGGGAAGTTTTTGTATTCGTATATGTTCGGACAAGTTTTATATATGTTGAATTGCATGCTGGTAAAGTTTGGTGGCATTTGGAGCATGTTTGGATGATCAATTGCATGTTTTGGAATGCCTTTTTGCTGCAATCTGTGCAGGCGTTTCGGAATAGTGTGCACCGTTTCAGAACGGGTGCCTTGAATGAACCCAGGCGTCCGAAACGGTATGCACCGTTTCGAAACGGTTTGGTCTCTGCCAGACCCCCGTTGCGGTACGTGTTGCGGAACGGCCCCGTGTTTCAAAACGGGCTCTGCCTGTTTCGGAACGGGTGACCGTTGGGGGCTGACATGGGCGGTTAAATGTTTTGAAATGTTTGCATTTTGGTCCTGAAACTTGTTTGTGCAATTGTATGAGTTTGGGATGTCCGTTTGAGCTGAAATTTGGTAGAGAAGCATGAAACCTAATTAATTTTAAGTTGGTAACTTAAAATTTGGTTAAGTCCTTAAAGTTTTCAGAATTTACAATTTGGTCCCTAAAGTTGTAAATTGTTCAATTGGGTCCCTGTTTGATCTCTGATGGTTGTGATTTTTGAGTATGCTGTTTGCATGATCACATCTAAGGTTAATGTGCATCTAGACAAGATTAAAAAGAAAAAAAAAGGGTCGTTTATCAAGGTTGACTTTCGAGTTGACTTTGGTTTTCCCCGTGTGACTTTCTTAATTCGGGTCAACCGTTCGGGCCGGGTTAAGGGGGTTACATTAAAGATTCAAAGTTTCAAACCTTTACAAAACAGTCACTACTTAACTTTGCAAAAACTGCGATTTGGTCACTACACTAAAATGTAGTATTTCCAAACCTTATTTTGTAAAATGGATTACACCATTATCTTTCATATATTAAATGAGGATTTTTTAGATATTTTTCTATATTTTTAAAGCATCTTGAACTAGGTGTTCCCTAAAACTTTCTTTAAGATTCGAACCGTTCTCGACCGGTTCGATTCGGACTCTAAACATCTAGACCCAAATTTGGGGTGTTACAACTCTCCCTCTCTTAAGAAATTTCATTCTCGAAATTTACCTGGAGGAATAAGGTAAGGAAACTTCTTCTTCATATCTTCCTCTCTTTCCCACATAGCTTCCTCAACACCACGATGCCTCCACAACACCTTAACCAGCTCAATGGTCTTACCACGGAGAACCTTACTGTCCGAATCCAAAATCTCAATTGGTTCCTCATCATATGTCAAATCTCGATTCAACTCAACTTCCTCCAAAGGCAAAACATGCGAAGGATACGATCTATACCTCCGAAGCATGGACACATGAAACACATTATGTATCTTTTCTAATTCTTGTGGTAGCCTCACCTTATAAGCAACAGGACCCACACGTTCTATGACCTCGTCACCTTCTTCCAAGGTGAAACCTTTAAGAACACACAGTCACACACCGCAAACTCTATCTCCTAACGCTTCAAATCTGCTTAAGACTTTTGCCGATCTGATGCTGCCTTCAATTGCTCACAAATGAGCTTCACGTTCTCGGTGGTTCCTTTCAACAAAGCCAGCATCGAGACCAACTTTTTCCCATTTCAGCCTAACAAAGAGGAGTTCTGCGCTTCCTCCCATACAAACGTTCAAAACGTGCCACTTGAATACTTGCCTAGTAGCTATTATTATAAGCAAACTCCACCAAAGGCAAGGGCTTCTCCCAAGAGCCCTGAAACTCAATCACGCAGCACCTCAACATATCCTCAAGCACTTGGATAACGCGCTTTGACTGCCCATTTGTCTGCGGATGATAAGAAGTACTGAAATTCATCTGCGTACCCAACGCTTGATGTAAACACTCCCAAAACCTTGTCGTGAACCTTGGATCTCTATCCGACACTATAGATTTTGGTACCCCATGCAGACGTACAATCTCAGCAATGTATAGCTCTGCAAGCTTATCCAAGGTATACGTAGTATGCACAGGTAAGAAATGCGCACACTTCATAAGGCGATCCACAATCACCCAAACAAAATTCTTCTTGGACGGCGATAAAGGCAAACCAGACACAAAGTCCATGGTTATCCTCTCCCATTTCCATTCAGGGATCCTCAACGGTTGAACAACCCCGAAGGAAACTGATGCTCAGCCTTAACCCCTAACAAAACATGCACTTGCTCACATACTCAGCAACATCTTTCTTCAAACCCACCCAATAGTACTCATCCTTCAGATTACGGTACATCATTTTACTACCAGGGTGCATTGCAAAAGGACTACTATGAGCTTCGGTCAGAATAGTACGCCTCAACTCCACATCATTCGGCACAACTATCTGACTTCCAAAACATAGAACTCCATCATCATTAAAACAAAAATTTGATGGTCTATCCTCAGCAATATCTTGAACATGTGGCACCAAAGAATCATCCAACAACTGTTTATCCTTTATCAACTGAACTAGAGATGGTTTCACTTGCAATTCAGCAACAAGACCTCCATCTCACGATATGCTCAAGCTAGCAAACATCGCCCTTAACTCCACCACCACTTTTCTGGTCAAGGCGTCCGCCACAACATTGGCCTTTCCCGGGTGATACTCGATCGTTAGATCGTAATCCTTAAGCAACTCCACCCATCGCCGTTGCCTAAGATTCAACTCCTTCAAAGACATCAAATACTTCAAACTCTTGTGATTCGTGTACACAATACACTTCTCACCATAAAGATAACGTCTCCAGATCTTCAAAGCAAAAACCACCGCAGCTAACTCAATATCATGCGTTGGATAATTGCGCTCATGCACCTTCAACTGACGAGATGCATAAGCCACCACCTTACCCTCTTGCATTAGCACACACCCAAAACCGTTGTACGATGCATCACTGTACATCACAAACTCAATATCATTCTTCCGTCCACTCATACTTAACATCTTTTTTGCAACAACTTCGTTAAAGGGGATGCAATCTTAAAAAATCCATCCACGAACCTTCGGTAGTATCCAGCCAGCCCAAGGAAACTACGGACTTCATGAACAGACTTAGGAGGATTTCAATTCATCACCGCCTCAACCTTCTGGGGATCAACTCGAATCCCTTCATCCGAAACCACATGACAAAGGAAAAAAATTCCCAAATGGCCTTCATGCTCCTCTTTAGTACGAGAGTACACAAGGATATCGTCACTGAACACCACAACGAACTTGTCCAAGTACTCATGGAACACACTATTCATCATGTCCATGAAAGCAGCAGGAGCATTCGTCAAGCCAAACAGCATTACAAGGAACTCATAATGCCCATACCTCGTTCTAAAGGTTGTTTTCAGCACATCCACATCTTTCACCTTTAGCTGATAGTACCCTGACCTCAAGTCAATCTTTGAAAACACAGCAGCTCCCCGAAACTGTTAAAAAAGAACATCAATCCTCGGCAAAGGGTACTTGTTCTTAACGGTCAACTTGTTCAATTGACGATAATCGATGCACATTCTCATTGCGCCATCTTTCTTTTTCACAAACAAGACCGATGCACCCCTAGGTGACACACTAGTCCGAATGAAGCCACGGTCAAGCAACTCCTGAAGTTGCGTCTTCAACTCCTTCAGCTCTTTGGGCGCCATACGATAGGGAGAAATGGTCACCGGATATGTTTTCTCATACAGCTCAATCCCAAACTCCACCTCTCGACTAGGCGGCAATCCAGGTAATTCCTCCAGAAACACTCCAGGGAACTCACGCACAGTTCTTATGTCCTGAACTCGCACCTCCTTTGAAGTAGGATTCATAACAAAGGCTAGGTAAGCCTCACAACCTTGTCGCAACATCTGACTTGCTTCCAATGTAGACACCACATTGGCAAGGAACTTCACATTCTCACCCACTACCACCACCTCATAATCATCCGCAAATTTCAACAAAACTCGTTTGCTCTCGAAATCCACAACGGCCCTATGCTTGACTAGCCAATCCATGCAAAGGATTACATCAAAGCCATTGAATGGCAATTCCATGAGATTAACAAGAAAAACATGATTTTGCACCTTCAAGCGACATCTCCTATACAATTTCCTTGTTACAACCGTCTCGCCAAAGGAACTAGTCACACGCATACCAACATCCAAAGACTCAACAGGTAAACCAAGCATTTCAGCATGTTCACGCAATATGTACGAGTGTGTAGATCTAGAATCAATCAAAGAAAGTAATGACAAGGATTGAAAAGTAAAGGTACATGCGATCACATCTGTATCATTCCTTCTCTCACGATGGGCGTATACTCGAGCTTGACCGCCACCCTCAGGTTGAACGGCCAAAACATGTGCTACGTTCCTGCCACCATCATCCCTACGCTGAAAATTACAACGGTCGCCCCCACGGCCTCTATGTGGCTCAGCTGCTCTCACCGGAGCCTGTCCCTCGATCAGCGACTAAGGAAAATATTTCTTCAAATTCCCTCGATTCCCACAACTCTAGCATTGTAACCCCCTTAACCCGGCCTAGACGGTTGACCCGAATTAAGAAAGTCACACGGGGAAAACCAAAGTCAACCCGAAAGTCAACCTTGATTAACGACCCTTTTTTTCTTTTTAATCTTGTCTAGATGCACATTAATCCTAATTGTGATCACACAAACATCATACTCTAAGATCACAAACATCAGAGATCAAACAGGGACCCAATTGAACAAATTACAACTTTAGGGACCAAATTGTAATTTCTGATAATTAAAAGGACTTAACCCAAATTAAAGTTACCATCTTGAAATTAATCAGGTTTTATGCTTCTCTGTGAAATTTCAGCTCAAAAGGACTTCCCAAGCTCATACAATTGAACAAACAAGATCCAGGACCAAAACGCAAACAATTCAAAACATATAACTGCCCATGTCAGCCCCCAACGGTCGACCGTTCCGAAACAGGTAAACCCCGTTCCGAAACACGGGTCGTTCCGCAACGGGTTCCGAAACATGGCCTTGGCAGAGACCAAACCGTTTCGAAACGGTGCATACCGTTTCGGACGCCTGGGTTCATGTAAGGCACCCGTTCCGAAACGGTGCACACTGTTCCGAAACGCCTGCACAGATTGCAGCAAACTAGCATTCTAATTCATGCAATAGATCATTCAAACATGCTCAAAATGTCACCAAACTTCACCAGCATGCAATTCAACATATATATGACTTATAGGCATCACCAAATCAACAAACCAACATCATATGCAAAAAGCCCCAATTCTATAGGCATGCTTCCTACACAAGCTAGCAATTCAAAACACCAAACTTCCAAAACAAGCATGCAATGATCCAATCCAAAAACCAGCATTGAAAACAACATTCAACATACTTAGGGAGTTCCAAACACCTCCCAAAACATACACATTGGTCCCCCATTGCCAAATCACCCAAAAGCTAAAATGTTTAACAAAAACCGTTCATACATTGAGCTTTACTTGTACTTGAATTCTTGCCCTTCTTGCTGCCCTTCAAGATACTCTAATGCTCTGCATTATTGAATTAAGAAAACGAAGAGAGCGTAAGCAAAAGCTTAGTGAGGAAAGCTCTTAAAAACCATTCAATAATGCAATTCAAAACATTTACAAAACATGCTTTAAATCAACCTTTGCACATGCTCAAAAGCATACTTTAAACAAGCAATCTTATGCTTCAACATAAACATAACATAACATGTCATATTGGCTCAAGTGATACATTTCATTTCTTAAAACAAGTTCATCAACTTCCCAAGGACTTTTAAACACCTTGGCCCCAAGGACTTTTAAACACCTTGGCCATGGACTTTTAAACACCATGAATAAGGACCACACAAGGACTTTTAACCACCTTTGTGTCCAACGCTTGAATCACCCCAAGGACTTTTAAACACCTTGGCCCCAAGGACTTTTAAACACCTTGGCCCCATGGACTTTTAAACACCATGGCCCCATGGACTTTTAAACACCATGGAAGGGATCACCTAAGGACTTTTAACCACCTTAGTGTCCGCAACAAGACTCATCCAAGGACTTTTAACCACCTTGATGATCTTAAGTAACAAGGCTCACTCAAGGACTTTTAACCACCTTAGTGACCTTAGTCTTTTCAAAACATCACTTGCCAATATACATCATTTTCATCATTTAATCCACTCTTTTAAAGCATTAAACCAAGCCATTTTCATCATGCATTTCAAAGCATCAAACCACATTATTTCAATGTATAAAAGCAAGGTACTCCTACCTAGAGTTACCTACAACATATGGCTTACATCATCAGCAAAATCCATGCTAAAACATGCTTTCAAAACAGTAATTAAAACATGCAAATCATCGTCTTGCATCACAACAAAATCATGGCCACCACTAGAGAGAAAATCCGAAAACTTACACTTGAGCTTAGCAAAGTTGATCAGACTTAAACTAAGCTCCAAAAATCCAATTTCCACAAACGCACTCACCGATTTCCACTTTGCTTCAAGCCAAAGCACCAAATCAAGCATCCGGATCAACCACTCTTGGATCCAAAGATGCCTCCCCTGTTTCAAAACATCAAAGTAGAGGATTAATGCATCATCATGCATTAATTGCTTCAATGAAAGCACCTAAACTCGTTGCTCTCATCCAACCTCCATTTTCGCCCACCAAACACAACCGAAAATGCATCCAAACCACTTCTAAACAAAGCCCGACCATAAACCAGCAAAACCTCACTTCCATTAACATCATAAAACTCCTAAAAACAACCTATTAACAACCTTATACCTCCAGCAACATCAGATCACCAAGATCACCTCAAAAACTACCTTGAAACACAAGCTAAACTTAGGAAACTCAACCTATCCGGGATTGCATCAATCAAAACTCAATTCCTTATCAATTTAGAGATCATTTAACATCAAAAACACCTCTCAAATCACAGATTACTCAGATCTAACGAAAATCATCAAAAATCATCAAAATCTTGCATAATAAGCCAAGATCCATTTCAACACTTAAAAACCTTTAATTAAACATCAATTAAGGATTGAAAACTTAGGAATTTCAGTAAAGAACTGATAGTTTAGAGGAGAAGGACGTTCTTACCTCCAAACTTGAGTTTCCCCTATTTTTGCAATCAAAATCCTTGTTGAAACACTTAGCAATTGAAGAGGTTTTGAAGATACAATGATTTGGAATCAAATGAGAGTTGAAAGGAGGGATTTAGGTGAAGAAATCAGATCCAATTCTCTGGAAAAGTAGTGTTTGGGTTGAGAGAAAATGAGAGAAAGAAAATTAGGAGAAGTTGGTTACAAAATCTAAAAATAGCCAAAATGGCTTCCCTCCAATTTTGATAACCTTTAAAATCAGATTTTAGACTTAAAATATCTTAGAAAAATCTGGAGAAACTCCCTTTGGGTAAATAGCTCCTTAAAGATTCAAAGTTTCAACCCTTTATAAAACAGCCACCAAACTTGCGAAAATTACATTTTGGTCACTAGCCAAAATGTCACATTTCCAAAACTCATTTTCCAAAATTGATTTCACAGTTCACTTAATTATATTAAAAGATGATTTTAGAACATTTTTCCATATTTTTAATGCAACCCGAACTAGGCTTTCCTAATTTCACCTCTTTAGATTCGAACAGCACTTTGACCAACCGGTCAACGCCCAAAACTCCTAAGCCCAAAACCGGGGCGTTACAACTCTCCCCCCCCCTTAAGAAATTTCGTCAACTCACCTCGATGCTTCCACAGCACCTTCACCAACTCAATGGTCTTGCCACGAAGAACCTTGCTATCCGAATCCAGAACCTTCACCGGTTCCTCATCATAGGTCAAATCTGGATTCAAAACCACTTCCTCCACAGGCATCACATGCGAAGGATCAGATCTATACTTCCGGAGCATAGAAACATGAAACACATCATGAATCTTCTCCAACTCCTGAGGTAACCTCAGCCGATACGCAACAGGACCCACACGCTCAACCACCTCATATGGTCCAATGTACCGAGGGCTCAACTTACCCTTCCGGCCAAACCTCATCACCTTCTTCCAAGGCGAAACCTTCAAGAACACACGGTCACCCACCGCATACTCTATCTCCTTACGCTTCAAATCCACGTAAGACTTTTGCCGATCAGAGGCAGCCTTCAACCTCTCACAAATGAGCTTCACCTTCTCGGTGGTCCCTTTCAACAAAGCCGGCATCGAAACCAACTTTTGACCAGTTTCAGCCCAACAAAGAGGAGTCCTACACTTCCTCCCATACAGAGCCTCATAAGGTGCCATCTGTATACTCGCCTGATAACTATTGCTATAAGCGAACTCAACCAAAGGCAGATGCTTCTCCCAAGAACCTTGGAACTCAATCACGCAGCATCTCAACATATCCTCCAAGATCTGGATAACCCGCTCAGACTGACCATCCGACTGAGGATGATAGGATGTACTGAAATGCAACCTTGTACCCAGAGCTTGATGCAAACACTGCCAGAAACGCGATGTGAACCTCGGATCCCTATCCGACACAATCGACTTAGGCACACCATGCAACCTCACAATCTCAGAAATGTACAGCTCTGCCAGCTTATCCAAAGAAAACGTAGTATGCACAGGCAAGAAATGCGCACACTTCGTCAAGCGATCCACAATCACCCAAACAGAATTCTTCTTTGATGGAGACAAAGGCAAACCAGATACAAAATCCATGGTAACCCTCTCCCACTTCCATTCAGGGATTTTCAACGATTGCAACAAACCAGAAGGAACCTGATGTTCAGCCTTAACTCGCTGACACACCAAACACTTGCTCACAAACTCTGCAACATCCTTCTTCAAACCTACCCAATAGTACTCATCACGAAGATCACGATACATCTTAGTACTACCAGGGTGCATAGCAAAAGGACTACTATGACCTTCAGTCAGAATAGCACGCCTCAACTGAACATCAGCATGCACTACTATCCGACTACCAAAACACAACACACCATCCTCATTAAAGCAGAAATCCGAAGGTCTACCCTCCGCGATATCCTGAACATGAGACACAAAGGAATCATCCAGCAACTGCTTTTCCTTGATCAACTGAACCAAAGATGGTTTCACTTGCAACTCAGCAACAAGACCACCATCTCGCGATATGCTCAAGCTAGCAAACATAGCTCTCAACTCAACAGCTACCTTCCTACTCAAGGCATCAGCAACAACATTAGCTTTACCAGGATGATACTCAATTGTCAGATCATAATCCTTGAGCAACTCCAACCAACGTCGCTGCCTAAGATTCAACTCCTTCTGAGACATCAGATACCTCAAACTCTTGTGATCCGTGTACACAGTACACTTCTCACCATACAGATAATGTCTCCAGATCTTCAGAGCAAACACCACTGCAGCCAACTCAATGTCATGCGTAGGATAGTTGCGCTCATGCACCTTCAACTGCCGCGACGCATAAGCCACAACCTTACCCTCTTGCATCAGCGCACACCCCAAACCAACATAGGATGCATCACTATAAACCACAAACTCTTTCCCTGATTCAGGCTGAATCAAGATAGGAGCTTGCGTCAAAGCCGCCTTAAGCTTCTCAAAAGCCTGCTGTCTCGCTTCCGTCCACTCATACTTAACATCCTTTTGCAACAACTTCGTCAAAGGAGCAGCAATCTTGGAAAAAACCATCCACAAACCTCCGGTAGTATCCCGCCAAACCAAGGAAACTACGGACTTCATGAACAGACTTAGGAACTTTCCAGTTCATCACCGCTTCAATCTTCTGAGGATCAACACGAATCCCCTCAGCTGAGACCACATGC
The DNA here is from genome assembly GCA_958450335.1 of Hibiscus tridactylites. NCBI lineage: Eukaryota > Viridiplantae > Streptophyta > Magnoliopsida > Malvales > Malvaceae > Hibiscus > Hibiscus tridactylites. The sequence goes on from OY288289.1 coordinate 32,270,617, forward strand.
CCAAGAAACACCACCTCCTTAAGCCAAAACTCACACTTGCTCAACTTAGCATAAAGCTGATTCTCCAACAAGGCTTGCAGCACAACCCTCAAATGCTCTTCGTGCTCCTCCTCAGTACGCGAGTACACGAGGATATCATCAATGAACACCACAACGAACTTGTCCAGGTATTCATGAAACACACGATTCATCATGTCCATGAAAGCAGCCGGAGCATTTGTCAAACCAAACGGCATCACAAGGAACTCATAATGCCCATACCTTGTCCTGAAAGCTGTCTTAGGCACATCCACATCCTTCACCTTCAACTGATAATACCCTGACCTCAAGTCAATCTTAGAGAACACCGCAGCTCCCCGAAATTGATCAAAGGGATCATCAATCCTCGGCAAAGGATACCGATTCTTGATAGTCAACTTGTTCAGCTGACGGTAATCAATGCACATTCTCATAGTGCCATCTTTCTTCTTCAAAAACAAGACAGGAGCACCCCAAGGCGACACACTCGGCCGGATGAAACCACGATCTAGCAGCTCTTGCAACTGCGTCTTCAGCTCCTTCAGCTCCTTAGGTGCCATTCTATAGGGAGTAATGGACACAGGAGTTGTATTCTCATACAGCTCAATTCCAAACTCCACCTCGCGATTAGGAGGTAAACCAGGCAACTCTTCAGGAAAAACACCAGGAAACTCCTTCACAACCTTGATATCTTGCACCCTCAACTCCTTAGAGCTAGGATTCATCACAAAAGCTAGGTAAGCTTCGCAACCTTGCCTCAGCATCCTACTCGCCTCCAAGGTAGACACCACATTAGCAAGAAACTTCACATTCTCGCCAACTACAACAACTTCATAATCATCCGCAAGCTTAAGCGAAACCCGCTTATTCTCACAATCCACAACAGCATGATGCTCAGCAAGCCAATCAATACCAAGGATCACATCAAAACCATAGAAAGGCAACTCCATAAGATCAACATGAAAGACATGTTCTTGAACAACCAAGGGACACCTTCTATAAAGCTTTCGAGTCACAACAGTTTCACCAAAAGAACTAGTGACACGAACACCAACATCCAAAGACTCAACAGGCAAACCAAGCAATTCAGCATGCTCACGCAAAATGTATGAATGCGTAGATCCAGAATCAATCAAAGAAAGCAATGACAAGGATTGCAAAGTAAAGGTACCTGCAATCACATCAGCATCATTCCTTCCCTCGCGCTGAACATACACCCTCGCTTGGCCTCCACCCTCAGGTTGAATAGCCACAACATGAGCTACTCCGCGACCACCTTCCTCTCTCCTCTGGAAATTACCACGGCCGCGCCCACGACCTCTCTGCGGTGCAACAACAACAGGAGCACGATCTTGGCCACCAGCCAACCTCGGACAATCTCGCCTCAGATGATCAGCAGAACCACAGTTCCAACATCCATTCCCAGCTGCCGCTACAGGAGCTTGCACCTCCCTCACAGCACGAGGACAGTTACGCTTCATGTGACCACGCGAACCACAAATCCAGCAAGCACTCAGATCAGCTCTAGCATAACCACCTCTAGCAGGTGCACCACCACCTCTCTTGGCTGAGGACTGATACTTCTGATCACGTCCCCTCTTGTTCCGTCCACCTCCGGAACTATACTCAGCAGCTCTCTTGCCAGAACTCGCTCCAGCACCTTTCGCAGCTAAACCCAAGTTCATCTCAATGTCCTTGGATCGGCCAACCAACACATCAAAATCATTATACTCAGCAGCCAACATGTAGGTCTTTACTTCCGTCACCAAGCCATAACGAAACCTTTCGCACCTCTCTCGCTCATCCGGTATCAGCTCCGGTGCATACTAACTGAGCCGCACAAACTACATTTTATACTCAGCCACACTCATGCTCCCTTGGTTAAGAGACATGAATTCACGCTTTTTCTCATCCAGATATCTCACTCCTAGATATCTCCTCTTGAACGCATTCTGAAAGAATGTCCAAGTAACATCAACTTCAGCCATCCCAGCTATGGTGGTCGTCCACCACGTGTACGCATCGTCCTGCAGCAAGGACACAACACATCCCAACTTTTGCACATCCGTGCAGCTCATCTGACCCAAAATACGCTTGGTACTCTCTAGCCAAGCTTCCGAACTCTCAGCAGACATACCCCTGAACTCAGTCCCACCAAGACTGCGCAGACGCTCCAAAGGTAGTCTGACTCCAGCATCTCCCTAATGCCCAGCTCCTTGTGCTCCAGCTACTGCTGCTCGAAAAGCACCCGCAATAGCTTGTACTAGCATAGACATATCAGGCATAGCTTGCCCCTGACCAACCTCTGGTCCAGCAGCTCCAACACCAGCTGCAGCTTCAGCTCGCTCACCTCCAGCACCACCACCAGGCGGAGGAGGGGGTAACACTGCACTACCCGTATTCTCTTCATTCTCATTCTCATTGGGAGCCGTAGCTCGCACACTACCTCTTAACTCTCTACGTGGTGCCATACTTTTACCATGCAATCACAATGCAAAATAAAACAAGTCAGGCCCAGCAAGGTAAGCAATCCAAGTATTCAAGCTCAATTTCATTCAAAATCAACATCCTTTCATTAGCTTTTGTTTGGCAATGGGTACCCTCAACATGCAACATCACAACATACATCTCAATTGCATCAACATCACAAGCCACTGAACATGCTTTCAAAAAACAAGCATACAAACTAAACATACTTTTTTTCTTTTTAATCTTGTCTAGATGCACATTAATCCTAATTGTGATCACACAAACATCATACTCTAAGATCACAAACATCAGAGATCAAACAGGGACCCAATTGAACAAATTACATCTTTAGGGACCAAATTGTAATTTCTGATAATTAAAAGGACTTAACCCAAATTAAAGTTACCATCTTGAAATTAATCAGGTTTCATGCTTCTCTATGAAATTTCAGCTCAAAAGGACTTCCCAAGCTCATACAATTGAACAAACAAGATCCAGGACCAAAACGCAAACAATTCAAAACATATAACTGCCCATGTCAGCCCCCAACGGTCGACCGTTCCGAAATAGGTAAACCCCGTTCCGAAACACGGGCCGTTCCGCAACGGGTTCCGAAACATGGCCTTGGCAGAGACCAAACCGTTTCGAAACGGTGCATACCGTTTCGGACGCCTGGGTTCATGTAAGGCACCCGTTCCGAAACGGTGCACACTATTCCGAAACGCCTGCACAGATTGCAGCAAACTAGCATTCCAATTCATGCAATAGATCATTCAAACATGCTCCAAATGTCACCAAACTTCACCAGCATGCAATTCAACATATATATGACTTATAGGCATCACCAAATCAACAAACCAACATCATATGCAAAAGGCCCCAATTCTATAGGCATGCTTCCTACACAAGCTAGCTATTCAAAACACCAAACTTCCAAAACAAGCATGCAATGATCCAATCCAAAAACCAGCATTCAAAACAACATTCAACATACTTAGGGAGTTCCAAACACCTCCCAAAACATACACATTGGTCCCCCATTGCCAAATCACCCAAATGCTAAAATGTTTAACAAAAACCTTTCATACATTGAGCTTTACTTGTACTTGAATTCTTGCCCTTCTTGCTGCCCTTCAAGATACTCTAATGCTCTGCATTATTGAATTAAGAAAACGAAGAGAGCGTAAGCAAAAGCTTAGTGAGGAAAGCTCTTAAAAACCATTCAATAATGCAATTCAAAACATTTACAAAACATGCTTTAAATCAACCTTTGCATATGCTCAAAAGCATACTTTAAACAAGCAATCTCATGCTTCAACATAAACATAACATAACATGTCATATTGGCTCAAGTGATACATTTCATTTCTTAAAACAAGTTCATCAACTTCCCAAGGACTTTTAAACACCTTGGCCCCAAGGACTTTTAAACACCTTGGCCATGGACTTTTAAACACCATGAATAAGGACCACACAAGGACTTTTAACCACCTTTGTGTCCAACGCTTGAATCACCCCAAGGACTTTTAAACACCTTGGCCCCAAGGACTTTTAAACACCTTGGCCCCATGGACTTTTAAACACCATGGCCCCATGGACTTTTAAACACCATGGAAGGGATCACCTAAGGACTTTTAACCACCTTAGTGTCCGCAACAAGACTCATCCAAGGACTTTTAACCACCTTGATGATCTTAAGTAACAAGGCTCACTCAAGGACTTTTAACCACCTTAGTGACCTTAATCTTTTCAAAACATCACTTGCCAATATACATCATTTTCATCATTTAATCCACTCTTTTAAAGCATTAAACCAAGCCATTTTCATCATGCATTTCAAAGCATCAAACCACATTATTTCAATGTATAAAAGCAAGGTACTCCTACGTAGAGTTACCTACAACATATGGCTTACATCATCAGCAAAATCCATGCTAAAACATGCTTTCAAAACAGTAATTAAAACATGCAAATCATCGTCTTGCATCACAACAAAATCATGGCCACCACTAGAGAGAAAATCCGAAAACTTACACTTGAGCTTAGCAAAGTTGATTAGACTTAAACTAAGCTCCCAAAACCTTCAAACCTTGATTTAAAAGCTGGAAATCCAATTTCCACAAACGCACTCTCCGATTTCCACTTTGCTTCAAGCCAAAGCACCAAATCAAGCTTCCGGATCAACCACTCTTGGATCCAAAGATGCCTCCCCTGTTTCAACACATCAAAGCAGAGGATTAATGCATCATCATGCATTAATTGCTTCAATGAAAGCACCTAAACTCGCTGCTCTCATCCAACCTCCATTTTCGCCCACCAAATACAACCGAAAATGCATCCAAACCACTTCTAAACAAAGCCCAGCCATAAACCAGCAAAACCTCACTTCCATTAACATCATAAAACACCTAAAAACAACCTATTAACAACCTTATACCTCCAGCAACATCAGATCACCAAGATCACCTCAAAAACTACCTTGAAACACAAGCTAAACTTAGGAAACTCAACCTATCCGGGATTGCATCAATCAAAACTCAATTCCTTATCAATTTAGAGATCATTTAACATCAAAAACACCTCTCAAATCACAGATTACTCAGATCTAACGAAAATCATCAAAAATCATCAAAATCTTGCATAATAAGCCAAGATCCATTTCAACACTTAAAATCCTTTAATTAAACATCAATTAAGGATTGAAAACTTAGGAATTTCAGTAAAGAACTGATAGTTTAGAGGAGAAGGACGTTCTTACCTCCAAACTTGAGTTTCCCCTCTTTTTGCAATCAAAATCCTTGTTGAAACACTTAGCAATTGAAGAGGTTTTGAAGATACAATGATTTGGAATCAAATGAGAGTTGAAAGGAGGGATTTAGGTGAAGAAATCAGATCCAATTCTCTGGAAAAGTAGTGTTTGGGTTGAGAGAAAATGAGAGAAAGAAAATTAGGAGAAGTTGGTTACAAAATCTAAAAATAGCCAAAATGGCTTCCCTCCAATTTTGATAACCTTTAAAATCAGATTTTAGACTTAAAATATCTTAGAAAAATCTGGAGAAACTCCCTTTGGGTAAATAGCTCCTTAAAGATTCAAAGTTTCAACCCTTTATAAAACAGCCCCCAAACTTGCGAAAATTACATTTTGGTCACTAGCCAAAATGTCACACTTCCAAAACTCATTTTCCAAAATTGATTTCACAGTTCACTTAATTATATTAAAAGATGATTTTAGAACATTTTTCCATATTTTTAATGCAACCCGAACTAGGCTTTCCTAATTTCACCTCTTTAGATTCGAACAGCACTTTGACCAACCGGTCAACGCCCAAAACTCCTAAGCCCAAAACCGGGGCGTTACAAGCATGTCCCAAGGTTACCCCAACACTCACCACCATGTCTTCTACCACAACGATTACATTCAGGAGTCCTTAGAAAAGCATTAGGTCCTTGTTGACCTCTACCAAGATTACCACCCCTACGTCTAGCATCGTAATGCGGCCTCCTTTCCTTTTGTCTCTTGTTGCGATCTCTACTAAAATCGCGTTCCACAGCTCGCTTTCCCGAGCTAGAGCCACCAACTCGACTTGCCAAACCAAGATTCGATTCAATTCCTTGGCTCTTGTGACCAAGACATCGAAATCAGTGTAATCAGTTGTAAGCATATAGGTCTTAACATCCGCTACCAACCCATAACGGAATCGTTCGCACCTCTCTCTCTCACTAGGGATTACCTCAGGTGCATACTGACTGAGGCGAACAAACTGAATTTTATATTTAGCTACTGACATGTTCCCTTGCATGAGGGACATAAACTCTTTCTTCTTTTCATCGAGGTAACGCACTCTCAGGTACTTCCGCTTGAACGCATTCAAGAAAAACGTCCAAGTCACCTCATCGTCCTCCATCCCGGAGATAGTGGTCGTCCACCACGTATAAGCATCACCATGCAACAGTGACACAATACAACCCAGCTTCTGCATATTGTTGCAATTCAACTGACCCAGAATCCTCTCGGTTCTCTCCAACCAAGACTCAGATCCTTCCGGAGATAAGCCTCTAAACTTAGTCCCTCCTAGACTGCGAAGACGCTCCAAAGGCAATCTCACATTAGCATTATCCTGATGCGCAGCTCCATGAGCTCTAGCTACTGCTGCCTGGAAAGCTCCAACAATTGCATGAATCAACATGGTCATGTCAGGCGCAGTTTGCCCCTACACACCTTCTGGTCCAACAACCCCAGCACCAGTATTACCAGCTCCAACTCCACCACCACCGGGTGGTCCACTAGGAGAAAAATGAGGTAAATCCTCAGCATTCTCATTATCAGCCATTGATCTAGTATTGATTCCCAGCTCTCTACGTGGCCCCATAATAAAAACAATGCATTGACAAAAATGCAATAAACACAATTAGGCATAATAAGGTAAGTAATCTAAGTACTCAAGCTCATTTTCGAAAACAATTCTTCTCATTAGTTTTGATATGGCAATGGGATCCCCAACCACACTCCAAACATAGCATACGATCACAAAATCATCTCAAATTGACCACCCATCATTGTTCATACATTAAACTTTCACTGAAAAAACACCATCATACATAAACACATACAACAACCACATACCAAACCCTAATTATTCGATAACCTGGCTTTGATACCAATAAATGTAACCCCCTTAGCTCGACCTAGACGTATGACCCGAACTACGAAGATTACACGGGGAAAACTAAAAGTCAACCTAAAAGTCAACCTTGATTCACGACACTTTTTTATTTTATCCTTGTCTAGATGCACATTAAGCCTAGGTGAGCACTCAAAAATCATGGAAGGAATCGGCACAGCGATCAGAAAATATTTAGGGACTTAATTGCTTAACTTACGCATATTAGGCACCAAATTGTAATTTTTGTAAATTAGAGGGACTTCATTGATTTTAGGGTTACCAATACGAAATTAATCATGTTACATGCCTCTCTGCCAAATTTCACCTTAAAAAGAAATCCCAAGCTCAAGCAATTACAATATAAACATTTAAGACTAAATTGTAAAGCATGAAGACTCAAAGCAATTGAAATCAGTGTCCAACGGTCACCCGTATCGGAACACCTACCTACCGTACCGAAACGCATGTATCGAAACGGTGTTGACTGTTTCGGTACGCGAATATGTTTCGAGACCAATACTGAAACATGGCATTCAAGTAGCCAAACTATTTCGAAATAGCCTCCGTCGTTTCGAAACACATAGACCATTTCAGGCCCCCGTTTCGAGACACTAGAGGGTGTTTCGATACACCTTGCCCAGAAAAAACAATTGTTGTTGGTTTTTCATCCTTTAGCCTAATCAAACATGCCTCAAAGACTCCCAAATCATACCAGCAAACTATTTAACACATAAGGAACATATTTAGGACATTCTAATACAATCATAGCATCAAACACAAATTCACATAGTCTACATGCATACTCTCTAATCACAAAACCAATATAAGCAATCCAACCTCAAACAAAACATTTAAGGCCAATTACAACCCAAACATGCCAACATAAACATGCCACAACCTTAGGGAGTTCAAACATATCTCCAAAATACAACCTTGGTTTCCCATTGCCATTATATCAAAACTAAATGTGTGAAAACTTCACCATACATGAGCTTGAACTTCTTTCGATGATCTTAACTTCTTTGATGCCCGGAAACACCTCAATTATCTGCATTATTGGTAAAAGAGAGTGTAAGCTCTAAAGCTTATTGAGGCATGCTCTAAAGAAAACCAACTCAATAATGCATATGTTGAAAACACTTTCTCAAAAGCTTTTTAACAATATGCTCATTCTATCTCATGCTTGAAAACCTTTTGTTGAGTGTGTAAAAGTTCTATTATTTACACCCTTTTTAACCCATTTTTCTACCGCATTCAAGCATCATTACATTGCATTTAGGTCAGTTTACAGTAAAACATCACAAATATATTAAAGGCACGGATTCTACTAAAAGATGGCTGATTTTGCAGGTTGCTGCCATAGTTGACGGAGAAGGCGGGCGCAGGGCAGATAAGCAGAAGAGCTGAACTGGACAAGCAGACGAAGAGGACGATGCTGCCATGGAGCTGCCGTGACAACAGAGGACGACAGCAAGTTAGCAGAGGAAAAGCAAAGTGGACCTCGATAGATAGAGAAAATTATGCTCGTCTGTCATGTGAAAACCATACATTTTTCCAAGCCCCTGATCAAAAGATATGTCAAGCCAAAGCTCAAGGAGAGGAAATCCCAAGAAACAAGGAAGGCGGCTAAGGAAATCCCATAAATTTGTAATCCTTGTTAACTTAGAATACATGAGCCCAAAGCTTATATAAGGGCATAGATTTTAACCTAGGAGACATCTTCCCCATAACCGATAACAAAAACCCCTCCGCCGTTTACCCGCCGTCGATATGTTCTAAAAAACCCCTAGGGCCACGGGTTGATTTGTAAAGTAGTTGCAAGGGTTGTTTTGTTTTAGGGTTTTTCAAGTTCAATAAAATAAACTTCAAGTTCTCTTCTTTTGGTTATTAATATCTTGCAAGAGCATCAGGAGAGCATTGTGAGGTTATCCATTTACTTAGCATCGAGAGAGTTAAGTATACGAAAGAAATAAGAGCAAGTTCTCTAGTTTATAGTTGAACTATCTTGTGCCTAGGGATAGGGCAAGGTTAAGTGGCTAAGGAAGAATTCATTCACATCGATGTTCATCCTTCGATTCACGCCGGGAGGTATCATCAAAGACGTGATCATCGACAGACTTGGACCTAGGGATAGGCCAAGGCAATTTTGGGATTCTTGCCCAACTTGAAGTACTGAGTTGGTGTGTTTGTTGCCGCGACAACCAACGGGCAGCTACCGCGACAGGCGCGACGACAGAACTGGAGTTCTTAAGCATTGCAATACCTGCACTACTGAACAATTCAATACCAGCCCATTCTCTCTATCTTGATATCTCAATTCTTTTATTTACGTTTTTCCTTATTATTTTCGTGACAATTCTCTAAAATATTTCCTTTACTTTTGTGCAGTAAATTAAGGTGAAGCTATAGCCCAATCCCTGTGGAGACGATATCCAATACTTCGTATCACTTACTACTTGCGTCGTGTACACTTGCACTACAATTGCGATAGACTAATTTACACGCAACAAGTTTTTGGCGCCGTTGCCGGGGATTGGCAACATAACTACACTTTTCTTTTATTGCACTTTTCGTTTTTGTTTTTGTTTTTCTTTTAATTTTTCTTTTTCTATTTTTCGTTAGTACTTTCAACTCTTGCATTTCACGAGGTTTTCTTGTTTATGCGCAGATCTAAAAGAGGTAAAGATCCTGAGTATAAATTAGATCCAGAAATCAAATGTTTCTTCAATCTCAAGAAACAACTTCGCCACCTTTTAGCCAGGAACGAGTACCTTGAGGAACATCTATAGAATATGGCCCGTAACCCGCCTGCTGGTGATGGTATGCCGCCTGTCGGTGACTCGCCTGCAGCAGATGGACGACGGTCCTGCCGTGACTACATGTTGAACGATCATGTAGAGCTGGAGACCATGTTGCCTGATATTGAAGTTGATAACTTCGAGCTTAAACCTGTCATGTTTAGTATGATCAACAATGCCGGGCAGTTTAGTGGTGTTGTTACAGAAGATGCTAGGGAGCATCTCAAAACGTTTCAGGAGATCTGTGGTTCGTTTAGACTGCCAGGAGTTAATCCGGAGATACTGAGGCTTCTGTTATTTCCCCATTCATTGAGGGACAGAGCTAAAACTTGGTGGAATAAACTTACGCCGGGTTCAATTATAACATGGCCAGATTTATCTCGTGAATTTTTATCTCGTTTTAATCCTTCGCATTTATCTGAGCTATTACGTAATGAAATTGCTACTTTTCAACAGGAAGATGACGAGCCAATGCACGAGGCCTGGGACAGATTTACTACTCTTCTTCGAAACTGCCCAATGCATGGATTCCCTGTCTGGAATCAGGTAACAAAGTTTTATAATGCTGCTAACTTACAAACTCGCATTCGAATTGATTCTGCAGCAAATGGACTGTTATTGGATAAAGATCCAGACGAGGCATTGCAAGTTTTGAAAATTCTGGCCAAGAATGAGGAGCAGTTTCCGACTACAAGAAGAGGGGGTAAACGGGTACTTGCTGTCAAGGATTATGAGGCCGACAGCACTATGAAATCACAGGTAGCATTCCTTACTAAAGCAATGAAAAGCTTATTGAATGATAATGGTTTACAAGGATTTGCTGTTGAGGAAGTTTGTGACATCTGTGAGGGAAATCATAGTCGGGATGAGTGCCCAATACAAATAGAAGTGGGAAAATATGTTGGAAACTACAAGCCGAATTACAATTCCAACAATTATAATCCCAATTGGAGGAAGGATCCCAAATTTTCCTGGAGTAATCATAATAATGCCCTGAATCCTCAAGCACACAATCAGAATCAGGGAGGACCTAGATTGCTGACGCGACAACAACTGCCGCCGCAACTGCCACCGCAACTGTCGCCGCAGCAACCGGCTGCCACGAGCAGTATACTGGAACAGATTCTGGCCACTTTTATGTCTCAGACCGGTACTTATATAGAGAAAATGAATCATTTTGTCAAGAAAACAGAGAATTTCATGGATAAAACCGAGATGAGGATGACAAATCATGAAGCTACTTTGAAATCTCTAGAGACACAAATGGGTCAGGTTTCCCAACATATTAAGCCGAGGCAGACTGGAGGATTCCCTAGTAATACTGAAAATGCCAGGCGGCCCACACATGAGCAATGTAAAGCGATCACTATTAGGAGTGGAAAGAAACTACAAGGGCCGGAAAAAGAAACTGAAACAGTAAAGGAACCTGCCTTGGATAAACCTACCGAGGAAGCTGCCCCGACAGGTGATAAACAGACTGTTGCCGATGAGCATGTCACGACAGCAGAAGCGACAGAGGAGAAAGATGAACCCAAACCTCCTCAGATTCGTATGCAGTGGGAAGGACATATTGCTGATTATCGTCCCCCGCCACCTTTTCCTCAACGGATACAGCAAGCCAAGCAAGAATCTCAACTTAAAAAGATTTATGATATTTTTAAGCAGGTTCATATTAATATTCCGCTGTTAGATGCCGTTAGGGAGATGTCCGGTTATGCTAAATTTCTCAAGTATGTTATGTCGAAAAAATCTAAACTTTGGGAGTTTGAAACGGTAAAGATGACAGAAGGTTGCATGAGTATTCTTCATCGGCAGCCACCCCAAAAAAAGAAGGATCCGGGGAGCTTCATCATATCATGCGTAATCGGAAATAAATTTGTGGGTAAGGCACTTTGTGATCTTGGTGCTAGTGTTAATTTAATGCCAAAGTCTGTTTTTCAGAAATTAGGTATTGGAAAGGTGCGGCCGACGACAGTAACTCTTCAGCTGGCAGACCGCTCTTACGTTCATCCAGAGGGAAAGATTGAAGATATTCTGGTAAGAGTGGATAAATTTATTTTTCCTGCTGACTTTCTTGTTTTAGATTGTGAAGTAGACGAAAACGCACCAGTCATCCTTGGGCGACCCTTCTTAGCCACGGGAAGATCACTGATTGATGTGGAGAAAGGAGAACTCACCATGCGAGTGAACGATCAAGAGATTAAGTTGAATGTTCTCCAAGCAATGAAACATGCTGATGTGGATGAGGAATGCAAGGCTATCATTGATGTTACCCTTGATCAACCCTGCATCAGGTCGGGCTGTCACGATATTAAATTTGAGCACTGCCGCGGCAGCCATCTACATGACTGTCACAACAGCACAGACGACAGCACCGACGACAACGACTCCTCTGAATCTGATACATCTGACACTGAAGGTCAGGAGGAGGTAAACTGGTTAGGCAATCGTCCAGGTAAGTTATTCGAACCTTTGAATTATACTTCAGATAACCATTTAATCCAAAAGCCATCTACTGTTGAACCACCTGCCTTTGAATTGAAGCCCCTGCTAGGGCAGCTTAAATATGCTTTTCTGGGTTCAAATGATACATTGCCCGTAATCATCTCTTCTAAGCTGCCACAGGAACAGGAACGGCAGCTAATCGGCATGCTAAGGCAGTACAAAAAGGCGATTGGATGGACGATTGCTGATATACAAGGCATTAGTCCGGCGTTATGCATGCACAAAATCCTTCTAGAGGAAGATCATAAGCCGACTATTGATGCCCAATGGTGGCTAAACCATGCGATGAAAGAGGTGGTGCGTAAAGAGATAATTAAATGGTTAGATTATGGTATTATTTACGCCATCTCCGACAGCAAATGGGTGAGCCCGGTGCAATGCGTTCCAAAGAAAGAAGGAATGACCATCGTAACCAATGAGAACAATGAGTTAATCCCAACCAGGACTGTGACCGGTTGGAGGGTTTGTATGGACTATCGGAAGCTTAACAAAGCCACCCGAAAGGACCACTTTCCTTTACCCTTTATTGATCAAATGCTTGATAGATTAGTGGGTAAACCTTACTATTGTTTTCTTGATGGTTATTCAGGTTATTATCAAATTGCTATCGCACCGGAAGATCAAGAAAAGACGACTTTCACATACCCATACGGAACATATACTTTTAGAAGAATGCCTTTTGGACTATGTAATGCACCCGCCACCTTCCAAAGGTGCATGATGGCCATATTCTCCGACATGGTAGAGGACTTCCTAGAGATTTTTATAGATGATTTTTCCGTCTTTGGAGACGATTTTGAGAGCTGCCTCGGCAATCTACAAAAGGTACTTGAAAGATGTGAAAAAGCTAATCTTGTTTTGAATTGGGGAAAATGCCACTTTATGGTGGATGAAGGAATAGTCCTTGGCCATAAGATTAGCTGCCGTGGGATAGAAGTCGACAGGGCTAAGATTGAAGTAATTGAGAAGCTGCCGCTACCAACCACAGTTAAGGGCATTAGAAGTTTCTTAGGGCATGCTGGTTTTTATCGGAGATTCATTGCAAATTTCTCAAAAATCAATAAGCCCCTATGCCATCTCTTAGAGCAGAACCGACCCTTTGACTTTAATGAAGAATGTACTGAAGCATTCAAGGTTCTGAAGGAATAACTAGTAACAGCCCCAATAGTACAGCCACCAGACTGGACACAGCCATTTGAGATTATGTGTGATGCTAGTGACTATGCTGTCGGGGCAGCACTTGGGTAGCGCAGGGATAAGCTATTTCATGTCATATACTATGCCAGCAAGACATTGAATGACGCCCAAGTAAACTACACCACCACAGAGAAGGAGCTATTAGCTGTGGTGTTCTCCATTGACAAGTTTCGTTCTTACATACTTGGGACGAAAGTAATAGTGCACACAGATCATTCTGCCCTTAAGTATTTGTTCGCGAAAAAGGACGCAAAGCCTAGATTGATACGGTGGATCTTGCTATTGCAAGAGTTCGACCTTGAGATCAAGGACAAAAAGGGGACAAAAAATCAAGTTGCAGACCACTTGTCAAGGTTGGAGAAGGGACAGAGTCTACCAATCGACGAGACAAACATACTGGAGACCTTCCCAGACGAGCAGCTCTTTGCTGGCGCAATCGCTGCCGCGACAGCCATGGCGGCAGGTAAGTCTTCTGAACTCCCCTGGTATGCTGATTTCGTTAATTTTATAGTTAGCGGAATACTTCCTTCGGATCTTAATTATCAAGCCAGGAAGAGGTTCCAAAATGATGTTAAGCATTATTATTGGGACGAACCTCTTCTTTTCAAAATGTGTGCAGATCAGGTTATAAGGAGATGTGTACCACAAGAAGAGCAAGAAGACATTCTCCATCACTGCCATGCTTCACAATATGGAGGTCACTTAGGAGGCAACAAAACTGCTGCCAAGGTGCTGCAGTCAGGGTTCTACTGGCCGACATTGTATAAAGATGCACAGGACTTCTACAAGAACTGTGACAGGTGCCAGCGGACAGGTAACATCTCGAGGAGAAACGAGATGCCACTGCAGAACATTTAATAAGTCGAGATCTTCGACGTTTGGGGGATTGATATTATGGGACCTTTTCCATCTTCATGTGGAAATCTATACATCCTCCTAGCAGTGGATTATGTCTCTAAGTGGGTTGAAGCTATCGCCACTCAAAACAATGATGCCAAGACAGTCCAAAAGTTTCTACACAAAAACATTTTTTGTAGATTTGGCATCCCTAAGGCGATTATCAGTGATGAAGGGAGACATTTTGACAATAGGGTTATTGTTGCCGCCTTGAAGAAATACGGTGTCAAGCACAGAATCGCGATTGCATACCACCCACAGACCAATGGACAAGCTGAGATATCCAATAGGGAAGTTAAGAAAATTCTTGAGAAGATGGTTAAGCCAACTATGAAAGATTGGTCTTTACTCCTTAACGATGCATTATGGGCATACATGACAGCTTTCAAGACTCCATTGGGCATGTCTCCATACCGACTGATTTTTGGAAAAACCTGTCATCTGCCTATCGAGATAGAGCACAAAGCATACTGGGAAATCAAGGCAGTAAATATGGACTTGGACAAGGCAGGCCAGAAAAGGCTGTTAGATTTGAACGAGATTGAAGAAATACGGACAATGGCCTACGACAATGCAAGGATCTACAAGGGGAAAACTAAGAAGTGGCATGACAGGAAGTTGTTGCCATGGCAGTTCTGCCCAGGACAGCTTGTGTTGTTGTTCAATTCTAGACTGAAACTCTTCCCAGGAAAGCTAAAGTCTAGATGGTCTGGCTCGTTCCAAGTGGTACAAGTTTTTCCCCATGGTGCCATCACAATCCGATCATTAAAAGACGGGCACCAATTCAAAGTCAATGGACAGCGCCTCAAGCATTATCAGGGGACTGAAGCCCCAGGAATACAGGAAGTGGTTACTTTAGGATATGCCCCACAAGGCATCCCTAATTTAACCTAAATTTTATTTTTATTTATTTATTTTTATTATTTATTATTTATTAGGAAATAAGGTTTATTTTATTCGAATAATGTTTTGTTTTTATAATTTCTTTTTTAGGAAATAAAGGAGTCAAGAAGAAAAGGAGAAGTGACCCAAGCCCACCATCCATCCATCAGCCCAACAGAGCCCATTTATTGAAGCCTGTCGTTCCAGCTGTCGCCGCAGACACGGATAAGACAAGCTATCAACAAACTGACACGGCAGACGCAGAATCGTGTGACAGACGCGTAACAGACGCATAATTACGTGTCAGACGCGTCAGACACGCCAAAACTCAACAGTCGCCCTGTTATTCACGCCTGCCGTTACAGCATTAAACGGACAGCAACTCTACCGCTATAAAACCTCGTTCTCATTTTCATTTCCCTCACTTCTGCTTATTCTTACTTGCTTTCTCCTATCGTTTTTATTTGTTTTCTTTACTTTCACAACCCTTGCAACTAATATGTCTTCCAGACGTACCCGCCGCAGTGCTGCTTCAACCTCTTTAGCAGCAGCACCCACCCCGCATTCTTTCGCAACCAAGGAATTATGGGAGGAAAGAGGATTCATCTACGTCCGAAAGGCAGCAAACATGGGGCTCAGACAGATGGGGCTGATGACATTCATCCGAGATTTCGCCAACTCAACGGTAAATTTCATTACCAATACTTTACATTATCCCGATGTTGTTTTCCCCACTTTCCCTGCCCACTATTTCCACATCCCTACCCCTGTCCACACACCTACACAACCCGCCTCCCCACATGCACATTCTACTGCTTCCATCCAATCACCTGCCCCCACGGCAGCTGGCAGTCCTTCGACCGACACCTCCGCCCGAGGAACGAAGCGACCGGCTTCAGATGACAGCGAAGCATAACCTCCTATTAGGAGGAATTTGGAGAAGGAATTCACGCCTGTCAAGAGGAAGAAACACGTGGCCGACCGAAAGCTAATGCCCAAGGCCAGCACCACCACCAGCAGCACTTGGGATAGCGGCAGCAGCTCAGACATCCAGGTCGTGGAGCTACCTGCCCAGCCTGCCCCACAACCCAGACGCCGCCACCAAATCCGTGTCAGCAGCAGCAGTG
The DNA here is from genome assembly GCA_958450335.1 of Hibiscus tridactylites. Classification (NCBI taxonomy): domain Eukaryota; kingdom Viridiplantae; phylum Streptophyta; class Magnoliopsida; order Malvales; family Malvaceae; genus Hibiscus; species Hibiscus tridactylites. Next base: position 32,287,174 of record OY288289.1, read on the forward strand.
AAGACAACAATTAAAATCTAAGTCTTTTCTTTTCTTGTTATTTCTGCCTGCTTTATATATTTTGTGATGTACCTGCCTTCATTTTTCTGTCATTTGCATTGAGGGCAATGCAACCTTCGAGTTTGGGGGTGGCAACCCACCATTTTAATGGAGTCTTAGTACATCTTTAATTAATTGTGGTGTCTTTTATTTAATTAAGTTCTCAAAAAAAATCAGAAAAGACTAAAAAAAATTGTTGGCTTAAAACTGTGAAGTAAACTTACCTGTCATGACAACTCTGTCGTGGCAGCATCTATAGGACAGTTTAAGGAGAAGTTTAGAGCATTTCTATAGTTCTGAAAAATTTAAACACCATTGTGACTGTTATATTGCTTAGATTTCTTTTAGCCAAACTAGAATAGGATGCTTAGTACTTGAATAGCCCCTAGAGGTGCCTAAAACTGGCTCTAGGAAAGAAGTTTAGCAAAAGAAACTCGAAAACCTAGAGGTGCCCGAAACCGGCTCTAGGAAGCTAACTAGAGGTCCCCAAAACTGGCTCTAGTAAAACTTAGCTTGAAAATAGAAGAAAAGAAGCATGAAAATGTGTCTTAAAAAAATAATAAATAAATAAACTTTGGCATAAAAAATCGAGTTAAAAAGTTGAATATTCTAGTGAAACTAAGAGAGTCTTGGCATATAACTGTTCACAAGCATGCACACACTGCACGAGAACTATAGTGAGATTCCGGACAGATCCTAATCTTTCCGACAGGTTGCTGCCGCCACAGAGAATGAGCGACGGGTAAGGGACAATTCACTGTTTGAAAGCCAACACAAAAATATTCATTTTCTTTTAGGTCTTAATTGCTTGAGGACAAGCAAAAACTTGAGTTTGGGGGTGCGTTGAGTGTGTAAAAGTTCTATTATTTAAACCCTTTTTAACCCATTTTTCTGCCGCATTCAAGCATCATTACTTTGCATTTAGGTCAGTTTACAGTAAAACATCACAAATATATTAAAGGCACGGATTCTACTAAAAGATGGCTTATTTTGCAGGTTGTTGCCGTAGTTGACGGGGAAGGCGGGCGCAGGGCAGATAAGCAGAAGAGCTAAACTTGACAAGCAGACGAAGAGGACGATGCTGCCATGGAGCTGTCGTGATAGTAGAGGACGACAGCAAGTTAGCAGAGGAAAAGCAAAGTGGACCTCGATAGATAGAGAAAATTATGCTCGTCTGTCATGTGAAAACCATACATTTTTCCAAGCACCGAATCAAAAGATATGTCAAGCCAAAGCTTAAGGAGAGGAAATCCCAAGAAGCAAGGATGGCGGCTGAAAAGTAGGATACTTGAAGATTAAGTCTTTATTAGATTCTTACTTTTAATTAAAGTTGTAATCCTTGTTAACTTAGAATACTTAAGCCCAAAGCTTATATAAGGGCATAGATTTTAACCTAGGAGACATCTTCCCCATAACCGATAACAAAAACCCCTCCGCCGTTTACCCGCTGTCGAGATGTTCTAAAAACCCCCTAGGGCCACGGGTTGATTTGTAAAGTAGTTTCAAGGGTTGTTTTGTTTTAGGATTTTTCAAGTTCAATAAAATAAACTTCAAGTTCTCTTATTTTGGTTGTTAATATCTTGCAAGAGCTTCGGGAGAGCATTGTGAGGTTATCCATTTACTTAGCATCGGGAGAGTTAAGTATACGAAAGAAATAAGAGCAAGTTCTCTAGTTTATAGTTGAACTATCTTGTGCCTAGGGATAGGGCAAGGTTAAGTGGCTAAGGAAGAATTCATACACATCGGTGTTCATCCTTCGATTCACGCCGGGAGGTATCATCAAAGACGTGATCATCGACAGACTTGGACCTAGGGATAGGCCAAGGCAATTCTGGGATTCTTGCCAAACTCGAAGTACTGAGTTGGTGTGTTTGCTGACGCGACGACCAACGGACAGCTGCCGCGACAGGTGCTTCCGCGACAGGCGCGACGACAGAACTGTAGTTCTTAAGCATTGCAATACCTGCACTACTAAGCAATTCAATACCAGCCCATTCTCTCTATCTTGATATCTCAATTCTTTTATTTACGTTTTTCCTTATTATTTTCGTGACAATTCTCTATAATATTTCCTTTACTTTCGTGCAATAAATTAAGGTGAAGCTATAGCCCAATCCCTGTGGAGACGATATCCGATACTTCGTATCACTTACTACTTGCGTCGTGTACACTTGCACTACAATTGCGATGGACTAATTTACACGCAACACCTTTCAAAGCAACTTCTCATTCAAAACACATGTACCTTCATTCTATCTCATGCATTTAAACCAATGCAAAACTCATGGCAAAGCCATACTCATGCTTGTAACACCAAAGCATTTCATACACAAATCTCATACACAATTCTTGTAACCCCCTTAGCCCGGTCTAGATGCTTGACCCGAACTACGAAGATTACACGGGGAAAACCAAAGTCAACCCGAATGTCAACCTTGATTAACGACCCTTTTTTCATTTTAATCTTGTCTAAATTCATATTAAACCTAAGGGAGTACACCCGAATCATGATTGAGAAAGGCACAGCGGTTGGATAACATTTAGGGACTCAATTGCACTTTATACAAGATTAGGGAGCAAAATGTATTTTTTGTAAATTAGAGGAACTTCATGGATTTTAGGATTACCAATATGAAATTAATCATGTTACATGCTTCTCTGCCAAAATTCAGCTTGAAAAGACATCTCAAGCTCAAGCAATTCCAAACACAACATTTAGGACTAAAATGTAAAGCATGGAAACTCAAAACAATTCAAATTTGTGTCCAACGGTCACCCGTTTCGAAACACCTACCTATTGTACCGAAACGCTGTATCGAAACGGTGTTGACCGTTTCGGTACACGGGTATGTTCTGAGACCAGTACCGAAACGTGACATTCAGTAGCCAAAATGTTTCGAAACAGCCTCACGTGTTTCAAAACACGAAGACCATTTCAGGCCCTCGTTTCGAAACACTAGAGGGTGTTTCGATACACCCTGCCCAAAAATAGCAGCAAATGCTGGTTTTTCATCTTTTAGCACACTCAAACATGCCTCAAAGGCTCCCAAATCATACCAGCAAATCATCATACGTATAAGGAACATATTTGGAACATTCTAACACAAACATAGCATCAAACACAAATTCTCAATAGTCTAGAGGCATGCTTCCTAATCACAAAACCAGAATAAGCAATCCAACCTCAAACCAAAAAATTAAAGCCATTTACAACTCAAACAAGTTAACACAAACATGCCACGACCTTACGGAGTTCAACATATCTCCCAAATACAATTCTTGGTTTCTCATTGTCATTATATCAAAACTAAAGTGTGAAAACTTCACCATACATGAGCTTGGACTTCCTTGGATGAACTTAACTTCCTTGATGCCCAAAAACACCTCAATTATCTGCATTATTGGTAAAAGAGAGCGTAAGCACAAATGCTTAGTGAGGCATGCTCTAAAGGAAACCAACATAAAAATGCATATCTTGAAAACACTTTCTCAAAAGCTTTTAAACCACATGCTCATTCTATCTCATGCTTGAAAACTTTTCAAAGCAATTTCTCATTGAAAACAAATGTACCTTCATTCTATCTCATGCATTTAAACCAATGCAAAACTCATGGCAAAGCCATACTCATGCTTGTAACACCCAAGCATTAGGAAGGTGTTTCAAACCTTTCCTAAATCCCCAAACCTTGATTCTTTGTCCCTCAAGGTCTTCTAAAACCATACACACTCACCGATTACGATTCGCTTGCTCGCCGAAACGCTATCTAAGCTTCCGGATCAACTCCAAAGATTTCCGATGATGTCTCCCCTATTTTAAATACATAAGAGCAAAAGATTAATGCATCATCATGCATTGAAATCATCAGCCACACACCTAAACTCGTTGCTCTACTCAAAAACCACATTTCAGCCTCCAACACTACCGAAAACACCTCCAAACTCTTCCAAAACCAAACCCAACCAAGATCCATCACTTCTAATCATTCGTAAACATCAATTAACATCAAGAACCAACACAACCACGTCCTTATACCTCCAGATATGACAGAACACCAAAATCACCCCAAAAACTATCATTCTAACAAGCAAAACTTACGAAAACAAACCTATTCGGGATTCGATTGATGAAACCTCATTTGTAACATCAATAATCATCCAAAATACATTAGAAAACCATCTAAAAACAGAGCCCAATCATTCACCACAAAAATTTTCAAGATCTCTTCCAAAATCATGAGTTTTAGGACAATTTCTTGTTTCTAACATTAAAACCGCTTAAAAATCATTAACAAAGGATTGATAACATGAGAAGTTCTGAAAAGAACTGATCATTAGAAGAGAAGGACGAAGTTTACCTCTAATGGATGATTTCTCCTTGATTTGGGCAAGTTTTCTTGAAAATTCAAAGTAGAAATCAAGTGGATTTGATGAGGAATTGACTAAGAATCAAAGAGAGATTGAAATCTCATCAAATGAAGTGAAAATAAAAGTGTATTTGCTGGAGAAATATTGTTTGGTTGAAAGGAAATTGAGATAAAATAAAATGAGGGAAAATTTGTGAAAAGTAGTTATGAAAGTCAAAGGTGGTTTTCTAATTTAATCCACCCTCATTTTCTTTAATGAAAACATTAATTAAATCACCCAAATTTAGGAAAAATATGATGAAAATATTTTGGTAAAAGTAGCTCCTTAAAGATTCAAAGTTTCAATCCTTTACAAAACAGTCATTACTTAACCTTGCAAAAACTGCGATTTGGTCACTACATCAAAATGTAGTATTTCCAAACCTTATTTTGTAAAATTGATTCCCTATTGACTTTCATATATTAAATAAGGATTTTTAGATATTTTTCTCTATTTTTAAAGCATCCCGAACTAGGTGTTCCCTAAAACTCCCTTTTAGATTCGAACCGTTTTTCAGACTGGTCCAGTTCAGACTCTAAACATCTAGGCCCATATTTGGGGTGTTACAATTCTCATAGAATAAATCATTTCATCAAAGGTACATGGGGTTCAAAAATCATTTCATATTTTATATTGGCATTTCACATCTCATTATTACTCGGATATGCGGACATCTTACTAGACACTTCCGGTGGCATCTACCATCACCGTACTCATTCGTCTAGCAACATAGTTTCCGGTGGAATCTCACATCACCGTACTCACATAGCAGATTCTCTCATCGCCAAAAAGATTGGGTATTTCACCGAGTCCTACCCGATGGAATGCCCATCATCGGTTCTCTCCCTTTGGCTTAACCAAAGAGCACGTACAATTTTTTAGTTTATAGTGCACTCTCATCCTATTGATCTATCAATTATATCCGGTAAGTATCTCAACATCTATGCCAATATATTATGTTAAAAATCATCTCACCTAATGTTTTTCATGCAACAATTCTCGACCGTTCTCATCTCATTTCAAAACCATAACATTTGCCATGCTTTAACACAAAAGCTCAAATCTCAACCGTGCAACATGTTACTTCATGAAATCATTTCAAGCATCATCTCATGTTATACAATATGCATAAAAACAGTAGGAATTTATCAATCTCAAACCTTGAGCATGTAAAATCCTTTTAGGGGCAATCACCACTTTTATGAGAGCAATCTAGCCAATACTTACTTCCGGACATAGGAAGGTGTTTCAAACCTTTCCTAAATCCCCAAACCTTGATTCTTTGTCCCTCAAGGACTTCTAAAACCATACGCACCCACCGATTATGTTTCGCTTGCTCGCCGAAACGCTATCTAGGCTTCCTGATCAACACCAAAAGCGTTCGAAGATGTCTCCCACATTTTAAACACATAAGAGCAGAGGATTAATGCATCATCATGCATTGAAATCATCAGCAACACACCTAAACTCGCTGCTCTACTCAAAAACCACATTTCGGCTACTAAACACAACCGAAATCACTTCCAAACTCATCCACAACTAAACCCAGCCAAGATCTACCACTTCTAATCACTAAACACCAATTAACATAAAAAACCACCCCAAACTCGTCCTTATACCTCCATCTATGATAGAACACCAAAATCACCCCAAAAACCATCATTCTAACAAGCAAAACTTAGGAAAACAATCCTATTCGGGATTTGATTGATAAAACCTCATTTGTAACATCAATTAACATCCAAAATAAATAAGAAAACCATCTCAAAACAGAGCCCAATCATTCACCACGAAAATCTTCAAGATCTCTTCCAAAATCTTGAGTTTTAAGACAATTTCTTGTTTCTAACATTAAAACCACCTAAAAATCATTAACAAAGGATTGATAACTTGGGAATTTCAGTAAATAACTGATCATTAGAGGAGAAGGACGAAGCTTACCTCTAATGGATGATTTCTCCGTGATTTGGGCAAGTTTTCTTGAAAATTCAATGTAGAAATCAAGATGATTTGATGAGAAATTGATTAAGAATCAAAGAAAGATTGAAATCACATCAAATGAAGTGAAAATCAAAGTATATTTGCTGGAGAGAATGTGTTTGGTTGAAAGGAATTTGAGAGAAAATAAAATGAGAGAAAATTTGTGAAAAGTAGTTATGAATAGTCAAAGGTAGTTTCTAATTAAATCAACCTTCATTTTCTTTAATTAAAACATTAATTAAATCACCCAAATTAAGGAAAAATCTGATGAAAACATTTTGGTAAAATTATCTCCTTAATGATTCAAAGTTTCAATCCTTTACAATACAGTTAGTACTTAACTTTGCAAAAACTACGATTTGGTCACTACACCTTATTTCCAAACCTTATTTTGTAAAATTGATTCCACCATTATCTTTCATATATTAAATGAGGATTTTTAGATATTTTTCTATATTTTTAAAGCATCCCTAACTAGGTGTTCCCTAAAACTCCCTTTAAGATTCGAACCGTTCTCGACCGGTCTGATTCGGACTCTAAACATCTAGGCCCAAATTTGGGGTGTTACAAACAAATCATACATTTTCTTAAAAACTTGGCAACATCCTTTTTCACCTCATTCATTATCACCCAACTCTCTCAAACCACGATACACCTTTGTACAACCAAGGTACACAACAAAAGGACTAGTATGGGCTTCAATCAGAATAGAGCATCTCAATTCAACATCATTTGGCACCACTATTCATTTCTCAAAACTCAAAACACCATCATCATTGTAACAAAAATCCAAAGACTTACCATCATCAATGTCCTGAACATGCATTACTACACATCTCCGATCGACTGAACTAAGGAAGGCTTCACTTGTAACTTTGCTATAAGCCCCTCACCACACGATATACTCAACCAAGCAAACCTTTCTCCGATCGCAGATTTAAAGCATAGGGAGATTGAGTTTGCGGTTGAAGATCGTGTGTTTCATGTGGTATCGCCTTGGAAGAAGGTGATAAGGTTCTGACGTAAGGGTAAGCTTAGTCTGAGGTTTATTGGACCTTATGAGGTTGTTGATCGAGTTGGCCTTGTGGCTTATCGGTTGAGGTTGCCTCACGAGTTGGAGAAGATCAATGATGTGTTTCATGTTTCTATGTTGCAGAGGTATAGATCGGATCCATCTCATGTGATGCCAGTTGAGGAGATTGAGTTTAGCCTGGATTCATCCTATGATGAGGAACCGGTGAGAATTCTGGATTCTAGTAGCAAAGTTCATCGTGGTAAGACGATTTTGCTTGTGAAGGTGTTGTGGCGACATCATGGAGTTGAGGAGGCCACGTGGGAAAGAAAAGCAAACATGTTGAGGCAGTTTCCGCATCTTTTTCCTTCAAGTAAAATTTTGAGGACAAAATTTCCTAAGTGGGGGAGAGTTGTAACACCCCGATTTTGGGCCTAGGTGTTTTGCGTGTCAGGTTAGGCTGGTGGAACCGGTAATCGGTTGTTCGAATTATAAAAGATGGTTTTGGGGAATCAAGGTTCAGGATGGGATAATAATATGACAAAAGTTTCTAAAATCCTCTAAAATTATATTTAAAAGGTGGGTTAAATGAATTTTGTAAAATAAGTTTTGGAAATTACATTTTTTTAGCAGTGACCAAAATGTAAAGTTTTTAAGTTGTTGAAAAATGGTGTTTTTCAAAAAGAGTCAAGATCATAGAATCTTTAGGGAGCTTAATGGCAATTAAGCTTGTTCTCTAATTTGTCATGTGTTTTAAAGGATTTATTACTCATTTGCACTATTGATTTCCAACTTCATCTTTGTGATTTCTCTCAAATTTCTTCAAGATTCTTGAAAGTTAAACTTGCCAAATTAGAAAAGAAACAAGGATTGGAGGTAAATTTAGTGCTAACCCTCTAATCAAGGTTATTTAATGAAATTCCAAAGATATTTGACTCTTTATCCATGTTTTTTACTGAGCTTTTGTTATTGATTTGATAAAATGATGAAATTTTGATAGAAAAGTGGATTTAATGTGTTTTTCGGAGTTATGTTGATTTGATTTGTTTGAGATGGTTTTTAAATGAGTTTTGAAAGGTCCATATTAATCCCGAAATCCTTGAGATCCTTGGTTTTTAAGGTGTTTTAGGTTGGGTTTTTGGGGTGTTTTGTAACGCCCCGGTTTTGGGCTTAGAAGTTTTGGGCGTTGACCGGTTCGGTCAAAGTGCTGTTCGAATATAAAAGGTGAAATTAGGAAAGCCTAGTTCGGGTTGCATTAAAAATATGGAAAAATATTCTAAAATCCTCTTTTAATATATATATAAGTGAACTGTGAAATCAATTTTACAAAATGAGTTTTGGAAGGGTGACATTTTGGCTAGTGACCAAAATGTAATTTTTGAAAACTGCGTGACTGTTTTAGAAAGGATTGAAACTTTGAATCTTTAAGGAGCTATTTACCCAAAGGGAGTTTCTCCAGATTTTTCTAAGATATTAAATAATTTATTTCTGATTTTTAAACCAAAGAAAAGTGGAGGGAAGATATTTTCCTACTTTTAACTAACTTTCTCTCAAATCTTCTATTTTCCTTTTCTCTCATTTTCTCTCAACCCAAACATCTTTCTCCAGATTTTTCCCTCTGATTTTGTCATCTAAATCACTCATTTCAATTCTCTTTTGATCTCTAAACATCTCATCAACAAAACCTCACCCATTTCTAATTGGATTTTCAAGATTTTTGTTCCAAAAAGGGAGAAACTCAAGTTTGGAGGTAAGAACGTCCTTCTCCTCTAAACTCTAACTTCTTTACTGAAATTCCTAAGTTCTCAATCCTTAATTAATGTTTTATAAGTGGTTTTTGAAGTTGTGTAAAGGATCTTGGCTTAAAATGCAAGATTTGGTGATTTTTGGTGGATTTTCGTATGATCTGTTTAAGCAGGTTTTTGAGGTGTGTTTTTGATGTTAAATGAATGCTAAATTGATTAGAAGTTGAGGTTTAATTAATGCAATCTCGGATAGGTTGAATTTCCTAAGTTTTGCTTGAGTTTTTGGTTGTTTTTGGAGTGTTTTTGTTGATCTGTCATAGCTGGAGGTATAAGGACGTGTTTGTGATCATTTTGGATGTTAATTGATGTTTAAAAATGGTTAGAAGTGATGGATCTTGGCTGGGTTAAGTTTTGGAAGTGTTTGGAGGTGATTTCGGTTGTGTTTGGTAGCCGGAATGTTGGATTTGTGATGGGCAGCGAGTTGTGTTGTGTTGCTGGTGTTTTTAATGCATAATGATGCATTAATCCTCTGTTATTGTGTGCTTGAAATAGGGGAGTTTGATCCGTGAGCATTAGAGGTGGTGCGGAAGGCTTCGGATGCTTGGAAGGCTTGTTGGTTAGCCTTGTTTTGTGTATCGGTGAGTGAAGTTGGGTTTTCAGCTTTTAAACCAAGGTTTGAAGGTTTTGGGAGCTTAGTTTAAGTCTAAACAACTTTGCTAAGCTCAAGAGTAAGTAAATGGATTTTTGCTCTTGGTTTGTGTTGTGAATTTGGTTTTAAAAGCAATTGTGATTGATGGTTGCAATGCATGTGATTTGTATGTTTTAAATTCTGTTTTGGAAGCATATTTTAAGCATGGTTTAATGCTGGTTTTGAAAGCCATATGTGAAGGATACTCAAGGTAAGAGATCATTGGTTTTATACATTGAAATTGTGGTCTTGATGCATGGTGTTGCATGATGTTTAATGGCTTTGAGTAATGCTTTAAAAACAGTGGATTGATGATGGTAAATGATGGTTTTTGCTTTATGGTTACGCATGTGAATCATTGGACTAATGTGGTAAGATGGTTATATTGGCAAGTGATGTAAGTGGTTCTTGGTTTCTTTGATCGGATATAGTTAGCCGGCTATAGGATTGGGTGCACCGTGAATAAAGTCGCCTTGGATGTGGAGTGGTTAAGAGAGAACCGGTAAACTCCATCCAAGTATCCTAACGAGATGGTTAAGGTCATAATGGAGGTTGAGTGCCCATTCGAGGACCTTGGGTAAGCAAATGTAGTAATGGTGGTTAAAATTCCATTTGTGGACCTTGTGCTTGTTAAGATCACAATGGTGGTGTAAAGTCCATGTGTGGATCTTGTATAGGGTGTCCCGGATCTCGTTAGTGATGTTATACAACTACCAATCGGTGATGCTAAGGTTGTATGGTGTTTTAAAATCCATACATGGGAACCTTGTGCATGTTAAGGTTATATGGTGTTTAAAAGTCCATATATGGGAACCTTGTGTAAGTTAAGGTTGTATGGTGTTTAAAAGTCCATACATGGGAACCTTGTGAAAGTTAAGGTTGTATGGTGATTGAAAGTCCATACATGGGAACCTTGTGAAAGTTAAGGTTGTATGGTGATTGAAAGTCCATACATGGGAACCTTGAGGAAGTTAAGGTTGTATGGTGGTTAAAAGTCCATACATGGGAACCTTGTGTTTGGTAAGGTCAAATGGTGGTTAAAAGTCCATTTGGGGACCTTGGATTGGTAGTGTGTATGAAGCGTAGGGACAACGCTTGTGATCCGCGTATCCGATTGGATGTTGAGTTGAAAAGTGGATTTGGATTATCACTTGAAAGCCAATATGATGTTCTTGATTATAATGAAGCATGAGATGCTTGGAATGATGCATGGTTGCATGGGAAGTGCATAATGTATTAAGTATGCATGTTTGCTTGTTAAGTTTGAACAACTGTTGATTATCTATTGAGAATGATGCATGTGTGCATGAAATCCCTTTAGTGCGTTGAAGTCTTGCTAAGACTTGTTTTTAAATGCATATGATGCAAATGTTGTTGATGAGGTTCATATGTTGCATTTGTTTAATGCATGTGTTGGAATGATTAAATAAATGGTTTTAAAAGGGTTCTTGTTTGAAATGATGACCAAGTAAGAGGAATGTATAATGTGAAGTGGAAGTGTTTTCCAAGGTTTTGAATTTAACTTTGCATTTGGTGTTTATGCATTGAAAGGTTAAATTGATGTTTTGCAAGTTGTGCTTTGAAAAGGTTTACTTAGCTTGCTAAGCTAAGGGTTGGTTTTCATGTTTGAGCAATGCATGATTTTGAGCTTGTTGTAGAAAAGGGTTTTCAAACATTGCTTTGGTTTACCAAATCGGGTGTTTTTAAAAGTGGTTTTATGACCCGCTGCATTGATGGTGTTTTGGTTTTTGAGCATTCCTCACTAAGCATTATGTGCTTACGCTCCTTTTTGTCCATCAATGCAGATAAGTGAGGTTGGAACAGCAAGGAGCAAGGGATTCAAGGAGGACTCCACTTGAGATGTATGTCTCAGTTAATAGCTATAGTTAATAAAGGCAATGGGGGAAGAATCTCTTATGTAGATGTGTAACGAGATTGTGTATGTTGGACAAGTTTGATATATGTTGTTAAATCATGTGGATTAATGTTGAAACGTTTGAATCATCTTATGCTTAAGTTGATTTGCTATGCTTCTTGTTTAAAAGCATGAATGAGAATTTGAATGTGTCTTATGTGTTGGTGCACCTAGGGGTGATCATGTATTTACATTTTGATGCATATACGTTCCTTATGTGTTGACTAACTTGCTGGTGTGGTTTGATTGCATTTGGAGCATGTTCGGTTGGCCAATTGTGTGTTTAAGCAAGCATTGTGCTGCATTCTGTGCAGGTCGTTTCGGAACAGTAGCTACCGTTTCGGAACGGGTGCCCTGTAGTAGCCCAGGCGTCCGAAACGGGAGACACCGTTCCGAAACGGGAAGCCCTCTGCCAGCCCTCGTTTCGGTACGCGTTGCGGAACGGCCCTGCGTTTCGAAACGGGTTCTCCCTGTTTCGGAACACTTGGCCGTTGGGGGCTGACATTGGCGGTTAAATGTTTTGAAATGTTTGCAAATTGGTCCTGAATCTTGTTTGTGCAATGGTATGAGTTTGGAATGTCCGTTTGAGCTGAAATTTGGCAAAGAAGCATGAACCTTGACTAATTACAAGTTGGTAACATTAATTTGGGTTAAGACCTTTGAATTATTAGATTTTGCAATTTGGTCCCTAAAGTTGTAAATTGTTCAATTGGGTCCCTGTTTGATCTCTGATGTTTATGATCTTTGAGCATGCTGTTTGAATGATCATAACTAGGGTTAATGTGCATCTAGACAAGTTTAAAAAGAAAAAAAGGGTCATTAATCAAGGTTGACTTTCGGGTTGACTTTGGTTTTCCCTGTGTGACTTTCTTAATTCGGGTCAACCGTCTAGACCGGGTTAAGGGGGTTACATGTTTTGTGATATCTACTTTACTCAAGGTATAAGGATGGTTTTAGTGGTTTTAGGTTCTTTTTGGATGTTGACTTATGGTTAAAATGTGTTGGATGTGTTGGTTGATGGCTTGGCTGAGTTTAGAAATCAATCGATTGAGTTTTAGGTTGTTTCGATTGGGTAGATTGATGCGATAGAGCAGCGCTGCGGGTTTTCTTTTCAGTGCAGGTGTTTGAATGCATTATGATGCATTGTATCTCTGTTTTTAATGTGTTGAAAATAGGGGATAGTATTCCGGAATCGAACGAAGTGGTTTTGGAGGCTTCGGGCGATTGATTGTTGCGTCGGCAAGTGTGGTTTTGCATGTCAGTGAGTGGAAACTGATTTTCCAGCGTGGAAATGTTTTAGAAAAGGTTTTGGGAACTTAGTAAGAGCTTGAAACTCTTGCTAAGTTCAGAAATAAGTAAAGTAAATTTCTCTCCCGGATTGTGCTAGTATGAGCCTTTGGTTGCACTTTATTTTAATTGCATTTACCTACTGTTTTAAAGCATGTTTCAAGTATATAAAATGTGTTTGATGATGCCATGTGGATTAAGGATGCATTAGGTAAGTGATCCTTGTATGCAATTGTTGAGGCATGAGGTTTGAAACATGGTTTAATGCTTGAGTTATGGCTTATCATGAATGCTTTGGAAAACCAGTGAGGTATGAATGAAATGTTGATTATATTGGCAAGTGATGTTGTATAAAGTGTTTTGTAAATGAAATTGAGTATACTTACCCGGCGATAGGATTGGGTGCACTATAATCAAGTCACCTTGGATGTTGAGTGGTTGTGATTGTATCGAAAACTTCGTCCAAGTAGAGTGTAACCCCCTTAGCCTGACCTATGTAAATACTCACGAAACATGGAAGAGAGAGGCACATCGATCGGATAACATTTAGGAACTCAATTGCTTAAATTACGCGTTTAGGGACCAAAATGTAATTTTTGGAAATTAGAAGGACTTAAGTGATTTTAGCTTTACCAATCTGAAATTAATCATGTTACCTGCTTCTCTGTCAAGTTTCAACTTAAAAAGACATCCCAAGCTCAAGCAATTGCATCCACAACATCTAGGACTAAAATGTAAAGCATGGAAACTTAGAACAATTCAAATCAGCATCCAACGGTCAACTGTATCGGAACGCTTACCCACCGTACCAAAACGTCCGTATCAAAACGACGTTGACCATTTTCGGTACTAGGGTATGTTCCGAGACCAGTATCGAAACAGGCTTCACCAGTAGCCAAACTATTTCGAAACAGCTTCACACGTTCCGAACCACCAAGGCCATTACAGGGCCCCGTTTCGGAACAGGCGAGGGTGTTTCGATACACCTTGCCCAGTGAGAGCAGAAATTGATGGTTTTTGACATTTCAGGCCATTCAAACGGACTTCAATGAGCATCAAAACATACCAGCAACTCATTTAGCCACTAAGGAACACATTTAAGACCCTTAAACTAGAGCATGGCATCAAACACAAAAGCTCACAATCTAAAGGCATGCTCCCTAGTCTCAAAACCAATATAAGCAACCAAACCTCAACCCACCATTTAGGATCATTTACAACCCTTAAATGCCAACATAAACCTGCCACAAACTTAAGGAGTTCAACCATATCTCCCAAATACAAATTGGTTTCCCATTGTCATATATCAAAACTAAAGTGTACAAAAACATCACCATGCATGAGCTTTGCACTTCCTCGGATCTTCTTATCCTTCTTGATGCCCGAAAACACCTCAATTATCTGCATTATTGGTAAAAGAGAGCGTAAGCACAATTGCTTAGTGATGCATGCTCTAAAGAAAACCAACACAATAATGCATTTCTTTAAAACACTTTCTCAAAACCTTTTTCTACAACACATGTACCTCATGCTTGAAAACCATTCAAGGCAACTTCTCATTGAAAACACATGTACCTCAATTCTATCTCATGCATTTAAACCAATGCAAATCTCATGGCAAAGCCAAACTCATGCTTGTAAAACCAAAGCATTTCATATACAAATCTCTTATGCATTTCTCATAGCATAAATCATTTCATCAAAGGTACATGTGAATAAAAAACAAATTCATATTTTATATTGGCATTTCATATCTCATTGTTACTCGGATATGCGGACAACTCACTAGACACTTTCGGTGGCATCTATCATCACCGTACTCGCTCGTCTAGTAACATAATTTCCGGTGGCATCTACCATCACCGTACTCACATGGCGGTATCTCTCATCGCCACAAAGCTTGGGTATTTCACCAGGTCGTACTCGATGGAATGCCCAACATCGGTTCTCTCCCTTTGGATTAAACCAAAGAGCACGTACGAATTTTTAGTTTATAGTGCACTCTCATCCTATTGATCGATCAATTATATCCGGTAAGTAT
Organism: Hibiscus tridactylites; assembly: GCA_958450335.1. Classification (NCBI taxonomy): domain Eukaryota; kingdom Viridiplantae; phylum Streptophyta; class Magnoliopsida; order Malvales; family Malvaceae; genus Hibiscus; species Hibiscus tridactylites. The sequence continues at coordinate 32,302,285 of OY288289.1, forward strand.
CTCAACATCCATGCCAATATATTATGTCAAAACATCATCTCACCTACTGTTTTTCATGCAACAATTCTCAAATCATTCTTATCTAAGTTCAAAACCATAACATTTGCCATGCTTTAAACAAAGCTCAAATCTCAACCATATAACATGTTATTTCTTGAAATCATTTCAAGCATCACCTCATGCTACAAATCATGCATAAAAACAATTGGAAATTATCTATCTCAAACCATGATCATGTATTAGCATTTTAGGGGCAGCCACCACATTTAAGAGAGCAATCTAGCCAATACTTACTACCAGACTTAGGAAGGTGTTTCAAATCTTTCTTAAATCCCTAAAACTTGATACTTTGTCCCTCAAGGACTTCTAAAACCATACGCACTCATCGATTACGTTTCACATGCTTGCCGAAACACTATCTAGGCTCCCGGATCAACACCAAAGGCGTCCGAAGATGTCTCCCATGTTTTTAACACATAAGAGCAGAGGATTAATGCATCATCATACATTGAAATCATTAGCCACACACCTAAACTCGCTGCTCTACTCACAAACCACTTTTCGGCTACCAAACACAACCGAAATCATCTCCAAACTCTTCCAAAACAAAGCCCAGCCAAGATCTACCACTTCTAACTATTTCTAAACATCAATCAACAACAAAAATCACCACAAACTCTTCCTTATACCTCTAGCATGCAAAACTTAGGAACCCAAGCCTATTCGGGATTGGTTTGATAAAACCTCATTTATAACATCAATTAACATCCAATATACATTAGAAAACAACCTCAAAACAGAGCCTAACCATCAACCACGAAAATCACCAAGATCTCTTCAAAAACCTTGAGTTTTAAGACAATTTCTAGTTTCTAACATTAAAGCAACTAAAAAATCATTAACAAAGGATTGATAACTTGGGAATTTCAGTAAAGAACTGATCATTAGAGGAGAATGACGAAGCTTACCTCTAATGGATGATTTCTCCTTGATTTGGGCAAGTTTTCTTGAAAAATCAATGTAGAAATCAAGTGGATTTGATGAGGAATTGATTAAGAATCAAAGAGAGATTGAAATCTCATCAAATGAAGTGAAAATCAAAGTGTATTTCCTGGAGAAAATATGTTTGGTTGAAAGGATTTTGAGATAAAATAAAATGAGGGAAAATTTGTGAAAAGTAGTTATGAAAGTCAAAGGTGGTTTTCTAATTTAATTCACACTCATTTTCTTTAATTAAAACATTAATTAAATCACCCAAATTAAGGAAAATCTGATGAAAATATTTTGGTAAAATTAGCTTCTTAAAGATTCAAAGTTTCAATCCTTTACAAAACAGTCACTACTTAACTTTGCAAAAACTGTGATTTGGTTACTACACCGAAATGTAGTATTTCCAAACATTATTTTGTAAAATTGATTCCACCATTGTCTTTCATATATTAAATAAGGATTTTTAGACATTTTTCTCTATTTTTAAAGCATCCCGAACTAGCTGTTCCCTAGAACTCCCTTTTAGATTCGAACTGTTTTTCAGACCGGTCCGGTTCAGACTCTAAACATCTAGGCCCAAATTTGGGGTGTTACAATTCTCATAGCATATATCATTTCATCAAAGGTACACGTGATTCAAAAATCATTTCATATTTTATAGTGGCATTTCACATCTCATTATTACTCGGATATGCGGACATCTCACTAGACACTTCCGGTGGCATCTACCATCACCGTACTCACTCGTCTAGCAACATAGTTTCCGGTGGAATCTCACATCACCGTACTCACATGGCGCAATCTCTCATCGCCACAAAGCTTGGGTATTTCACCAAGTCCTACCCGATGGAATGCACATCATCGGTTCTCTCCCTTTGGCTTAACCAAAGAGCACGTACGAATTTTTAGTTTATAGTGCACTCTCATCCTATTGATCGATCAATTATATCCGGTAAGTATCTCAACATCTATGCCAATATATTATGTTAAAACATCATCACACCTAATGTTTTTCATGCAACAATTCTCAACCATTCTCATCTCATTTCAAAACCATAACATTTTCCATGCTTTAACACAAAAGCTCAAATCTCAACCATGCAACATGTTACTTCATGAAATCATTTCAAGCATCAATTCATGCTATAAAATATGCATAAAAACAGTACGAATTTATCAATCTCAAACCATGAGCATGTAAAAGCATTTTAGGGGCAATCACCACATCTATGAGAGCAATCTAGCCAATACTTACTTCCGGAATTAGGAAGGTGTTACAAACCTTTCCTAAATCCCAAAACCTTGATTCTTTGTCCCTCAAGGACTTCTAAAACCATACGCACTCACCGATTACATTTCGCTTGCTCCCCGAAACGCTATCTAGGCTTTCTGATCAACACCAAAAGCGTTCGAAGATGTCTCCCCTATTTTAAACACATAAGAGCAGAGGATTAATGCATCATCATGCATTGAAATCATCAGCCACACACCTAAACTCGCTGCTCTACTCAAAAACCACATTTCGGCTACCAAATAAAACCAAAATCACCTCCAAACTCAACCACAACAAAACCCAGCCAAGATCTACCACTTCAAATCATTTCTAAACACCAATTAACATCAAACACCACCCCAAACTCGTCCTTATACCTCCATCTATGACAGAACACCAAAATCACCCCAAAAACCATCATTCTAACAAGCAAAACTTAGGAAAACAATCCTATTCGGGATTTGATTGATAAAACCTCATTTGTAACATCAATTAACATCCAAAATACATTAGAAAACCATCTCAAAACAGAGCCCAATCATTCACCACGAAAATCTTCAAGATCTCTTCCAAAATCTCGAGTTTTAAGACAATTTCTAGTTTCTAACATTAAAACCACTTAAAAATCATTAACAAAGGATTGATAACTTGGGAATTTCAGTAAGGAACTGATCATTAGAGGAGAAGGACGAAGCTTGCCTCTAATGGATGATTTCTCCTTCATTTGGGCAAGTTTTCTTGAAAATTCAATGTAGAAATCAAGATGATTTGATGAGGAATTGATTAAGAATCAAAGAAAGATTGAAATCACATCAAATGAAGTGAAAATCAAAGTATATTTGCTGGAGAGAATTTATTTGGTTGAATGGAATTTCAGAGAAAATAAAATGAGAGAAAATTTGTGAAAAGTAGTTATGAAAAGGTAGTTTCTAATTTAATCAATCTTCATTTTCTTTAATTAAAACATTAATTAAATCACCCAAATTAAGGGAAAATTTGATGAAAACATTTTGGTAAAATTAGCTCCTTAAAGATTCAAAGTTTCAATCCTTTACAAAACAGTCACTACTTAACTTTGCAAAAACTGCGATTTGGTCACTACACCTAAATGTAGTATTTCCAAACCTTCCTGCTCGACACTAGGTGTTCCCTAAAACTCCCAACTTCACGGCCACCTTCCTGCTCGACACTTCGGCCCCAACATTGGCATTTCCATTATGATACCTCATCATTAGACCATACTCCTTAAGCAACTCCAACCACCTTCATTGCCTAAGATTCAACTCTTTTCGAAACATTTTATGCTTCAAACTTTTGTGATCCGTGAACCCTAAACTTCTCATCACGAAAACCCAAAATCCGCCCACTCACCATCCAAAAATCCTTGTCACGAGACTCTAACACCGTCTCCAACAGTTGCTTCACTTACATCAACTGTCTCAAGAAGGTTTACTTACACTCAGCCAACAGACCACCCTCTCACGAAGACCCAGCCAAAACAACATGGCTTTTGAGCTTACATTATTTTTCCCACACAAATTTGGCTACGACACTAATCTTACATGGATGCTACCCAACGAAAAAACTTAATCCTCACACAAAAGAAACTACAACATGTCACGCATAAAGCTCATTCTCCAAGCACTTACAACCATTTGAAAGCATACGCTACAACCTTCCCAACCTGCTTAACCACTCATCCTAAAACACATACCAGAGCCATGAATCCTTTACTCAACTCAAGCTAAACCTCGATTAGAACTCTCGTCAGAACTTCCTTCCAACTCCTCCAAGGTCACCGCCAAAACTCCATCCACCTAAAACAACCATCCTGCTATAATTATTCAAGCAAAAATACAACAACACTTCAAAACCACATCCGCAAACCTATAACAACCGTCCAACCCAGAGAAATGATCGATTCTATCCAAAACGATCACTTAGAAAGCTTTACCTCCTGCCCTCCGAGCTAGAACACACTCACTCCTAACAATAAACTTATTCACTTCCTAACCTCACACACGCTCTTCATCTCGCACCAAAACAAAACTTTAAACCCACAAATTACCCTAATCATAACACATCACTATCAGATCCAATTAGCGATTCGTAAGTGTGAACATTCGTATGCATGATTACCTACATGCTCTTACAAATGCCTATGCACATGTATGCAAACTTCTAATGTCATGCCAAATGTATGCATGTACCAATATATGTAATATATGTATACAAATGATTTTAATTGTGCATGTATGTCTGTTCACACTTACTTATAACGCCATCGAACCAAACTAGGAACAACCTCCCATCCCATTCTCAAACTTTTCTTGCTCCACGATTCTTACAACTCATTACAGCAAACTACTCTAACTATTATTCCACATCACCAATGTTGTTCTCAAAGCAAAACCGATTACTATCCAAAACTCACTAACGATAGGACCTTAACCACTACACAAGAGGATGCAAACCACAACTAAGATAAGATAACAATAACAGAGATTGCATAATAAAGATCCATGCAATCACATCTTTGTTCTGGAGCTCCAAGCGACGAGCACTCTCTCTCGTAGGCCCACCAGTCTCCAGCAGCACCATCACATCATCGACCGACACCTTGAGGTTACCATCGTCTCCTTGTTGTAAAGAACCATGATCGCACTCGCGATCACGAGGAGCTTCAACAGACATCCCACCTCGAGCTAACACTGGACAATCTCGCCTCAAATGTCCAGCAGACCCACAATTCCAACAAGATCCAACCATCGTACACCTTGCGCCACTTTGCCCTTCTTGCCACCTCCGAACCCTATCTCGCCCGCACTCACGACATCTTTGAGACTCACTTGCACGCGTTGGAGCTGGTCTCGCCACTTGAGGACAATTACGCTTCACATGTCCCATCGCACCACATCTCCAACAAGTTCAAACGTCCCAACAAACCCCAGTGTGTCGCCTTCCACAACGACCACACTCCGGTAGACGAAACATCTTTTTTGACCTTGATACACTTGACCCAGGTTACCACAACCACCAAAACTCCGGTTCAGGTGAAACCTCCTATCACGAGGTCTCTTACGCTGCCCACTCTCGAGGCACGAAGTCGTAGCTCTTTTGCCCTCATTCAGATCACCATCGCCACCTGTAGCCATGCTCTCGCGTTGTTTAACCCCCGAAAACTTATCTCTTAGGTATCTCCTCTTAAAAGCAGCTAAAAAGAACTCCCAATCCACATCATGGATATTTTGCGCTACCGACACAATTATCCACCAACTACAAACATCATCCAGCATTAATGAGACAACACTTCCCAACTTACAAGCGTTGTCACACCCTTTGTGATCCAGGATTGGAATCGGACTTGCTAACCAAGCCTCGAACCCCTCCGGCGTCGACCCATATTACTCAACAGCTCCCAATCCACACATACGCTACTTTAACAAACTAGTTTGTCCGACAGCTAACACATGCGCATGCCTTTCATTCACCACGGCCTGAGATGCTCCAGACATCTCCTGAACCATAGATGATAAAACTTTCATCAAAGAGCCAGCCCCCTCATGCTCCCCTATCGCCTCAACTTTAGGTAAGAACGGTCGAACATGCACATTCTCAACAAACGAGACATCGTTCCTTTTAGTACCATGCTCGCCCGTAGGTACTATCGTATTCGATCCTAACTCTCTCCTCGGACTCATTGTGCTATTTTTAACAAGGAATAATAACACAAAAAAAAAACAAATCAAACCATGATTTAGGCTAGCCTCAAGCAAGGATCCAAGTTTACAAATCCAATTTAAAACATTTATCTAGTGTAATAAGGCAATGAGCACCCCGATTTCCCTCAAGCATGACATAGCATACAATAGCATATCATAATCATCATGCTTTATATCATCAACAATCAGCACACATCCAATCAGATCATCATCATGCAATCATATATAACTCTCATATGATTTATAACAACCGAGCATAGCATAAGCACCAACATTCAACAAAAAATATGATTTTCAAATGACATGCCACTTAACATCGAATTGAACATCAAAACATACCAATTTCATTTACCATCATCCCTAATTCTTTCGAAACTTGGCTATGATACCAATAAATGTAACCCCCTTAGCTTGTTCTAGACGGTTGACCCAAACCGAGGTGATTACAAAGGGAAAACCAAAGCAAACTCGTTAAAGTCGATTCTGATTAACGACCTTTTTTCTTTTTATCTCTTATATATACAAATTAGATCCTATGTGATCAACAAAGAGTAGAGGAGAAAATGGTGCAACGATCAGATGTCGTTTAGGGGTTAAATTGAACAATTTAAGCTTTTAGGGACAAAAATGTAATTTTCATAAATTAAAGGGACCTTTCCAATTTCTAAAGTTACCAATTTGCAATTATTCATATTTCATGCTTCTTTATAAAATTTCATCTCAAATGGATCATCGAAACTCTTTCAATTGCATACACAAAATTTAGGGACCAAAATGTAACGTTTCAGACTTGTAATGGCTCCATTTAACTAAATTAACGGTCATGTATTGATACTCTACGACCCCGTATCGATACACAGGGAGGAAGTAGCCAAATTTGAGTAACGGTATCGATACCCTTCCCCGAGTATCAGTACGGATGTACAATTATGTACAGGGGTATCAATACACTTCCCCCGTGTATCGATACACCCTACAAAGTTTGCACAGGCGTATCTATACACCTGATGCCCGTATCAATACACCTGCACCATTTTAGCTTAAGGGTATCGATACACTTCCCTCGGGTATTGATACACCCTTAAAAGTTTGCTCAGGTGTATCAATACACATGATGCCTGTATCAATACACCTGCTCCATTTTAGCTTAAGGGTGTCGATACACTTCCCTCATGTACCGATACACCGTTCAAAGTTTGCCCAGACGTATCAATACACTTGCACCATTTTAGCTTAAAGGGATCGATACACTTGCCCGAGTATCGATACCCATACCAAAAATGCTCAAGAAATAGCCCCAAAAATGCATCATAATCATCCAAACACACCCAAAACTCATAGACATGCTTTTATCATCATGTCCAACATATTTGCATAAAAAACTAACCACATTGCAAGCATTAAGCACAACATCTCATATAGCATATGCAACTAGAATGAACATGCTTTTAACCATAAGCCATAGCAAAACTAAAATGCAAAATGAGGACCCAAAGACCACATAATGGCCATCTACAAGTCCCAAACCATGAACCAAACTTGTTCAAGATGTCACATAACACCAAGTAACTCATGAGTGGAAATCCCTCCCATTGCCTCTTATTACACTAAAGTAAAACCACATACTTTTCTTAGCTAAAACACATGGATATCCTTTGCTTGCTTGCTGCCAAAATGCTCAATTCTCTGCATTAATGAAACAAATTAGCGTAAGCATAAATCCTAGTGAGGACCGCTACAAAACCAAAACATTCATCAATGCATTTTAAAAACCAAATCAACATCCTTTGTAAACACATGCCTTCCTTTAAAACATGCAATTAAAACATCATTTCCCCTTTCAAATCCACATGCTCATAGCATCATTAATTACAAAAGCAAAAACCTTTGCCCATGCTTAAACTAAGCATCATATTCATTCTAGCGAGAGTCGAGACACAAAACAAGGGTTACACATGGGAGCTACCTCAACCATTGTAATTACCTTAACCAAGCTCACACACGGGAGCAATCTTCCACCATTGTGACGCTTAACCAAGTCCACCCATGAGAGCCAATCCTATAGCCGGCTAACTACCCAAAATTCCAACAAGATTTTGACTCCTCTTTTGAAATTTGCATTTTTCCACAATTTTAAAACTTTACATTTTGGTCACTACCCAAAATGTACCTCTTCCAAAACTCATTTTGTAAAATTGATTTGACCAACCTGCTAAACATGATTTTAGAGGATTTTAGCAATTTTTGTCCTATTTTTACCCTATCCCGAACCTTGATTTCACTGAACCACCAAATACGATTCGAATTGTTTCTGACCGGCCCGATCCGATATCTAAAACATCTAGGCCCAAAACCAGGGCGTTACAAAGTTGCTTAGAGTTGATATATTGATGTCTCGGTTATTTTCAGTTATGAATCGATGGTTGTTTGTTGCTAGATGTTGAGTTTTTGAGTTGCTGCAAGTTTGAGGGTTTGAAAACACTCTAATGCTCTATTTTGGATGGATTGCAAGCAAGGGAATCTGATTTGGGTACTTTGGACGTGATACCAGGTGATCCAGAAGCTTGATTGTGTGAGCGGCTAGCTTTTGGGTATAGTTGGTGAGTGGAACTGTTTTATAAAGCCTTAACATGGTTAAGGACAAGATTTTGGGGGTTTAGATTGAGCTTGAAAAGCCAATCTAAGCTCAAGAGTAAGTTTGGTTGTTTTCGCCTTTGTTTTCGGCCCAAGAATAATTTTGTTGAGCCCAATTATATCTTGCTGCAAATGATGAAGTATACTGTTTTCATATGCGTTGAGATGATAGAATGAAAAATCATGTAAATCCCATGTTTTGAAATATGTTATGAAGAGTATTATGTTGTTGAGTGCATGCTATGCATGGAGATGTGTATGAAAATGGGATGATAAATGTTATGCTTGTGGCCTTGCAAAACAGTGGGTAAGCGTTGGCCTTGATGAGTATATTGGCACTTGTTGAGATTCTTATTACCATAGATAATTGGTCGACCAATAAGATGAGAGTGCACTATAATGGTAAAATTCGCACATGGCCTTATTGATGTTAGATTCCACTAAGGAGGAGTACAGTGATGGGCATTCCACCGGAAGCCTATTTTTTCTAGACGTTGTGAGTACGGTGATGGGTATTCCACCGGAAGTTGTCTAGTTGTCTTGATTGCAGTGTTGGGCATTCCACCGAACGTTATATGTATATCCGAGTAAAAGGGCTAAAATGTGAATATACTCATGTGACACAGATTGCTCTTATGCTTTATTGTGTTGATGAGCTTGAGATATATGTTTCCATGTAGGCGTGGATGTTATGCATTGTTGTGTATTTCAAGCATGTGATAATTTGAGCATGTGATGTTGAAAGTTTATGTTTGAGAAATGATTTGTGAAATGGTTTGTTTTCAAAGGAAGCAAAATGGTTTAAAACTGCATTGTTGTTGTTGTTGTTTTGAGCACCGCTCACTAAGCATTCTTGCTTGCGCTCTCTCTTCCAACAATGCATATTCGTAGACCATTCATGGCAACAGAGAAGCAAGGAGTGGTCCAAGAGTTCACATTTTTGCACAAGTATGGTTTTGGCATCAAATAATAGTATGTTAGCAACGTGATAGGACCTTTATGTTTTAGGGAGGGTTGTTATGAGACTCCTATGTTAAGACATGTTTATGATGCTTTTTAGACTTGTAAAGTACCTATTGATGTTGAAGTATGTTTGGTTTGAAGTTCGACCGTATTGTGGATTCGTTTATGCTTAAGTTGCTTATATCTAAAATCTTGCTACCTTTGATCATGCTATGTAGATGTTGTTGCCATGATTGTTGAAGTTTTGTGGTATGTTTGAGTTGTATGCATGTTTATGTCTTGATTAGAGGATCTTTAAGGGTTAAGGTTGCAATAAACCATCAAAATGTGTCTTTGCAGGTTGAGCATATCGATAGAGTCTTGATTGTATCGATACGGGGTACCCGAAATGGCCTAAGTGTATCGATATGTTTAAGGTCCGTTCTGGTAGATTTTCCTACTGGAAACCTTGGTTCTGAAACGCCCCCGAGGGTGTTTCGATATGGGCTAGTGTTCGGAGCCCTTCAAATCTGTTTCGATACACTCGTACCGATACAGGGCAACCTGTATCGATATGGCCAGCTGTTTTGTAAGTTATTGGAATCTTTTGAAGTTCCGTTTTTTGTATGTTTTAGTCCCTATTTGTTATGTAATCGTTGTAATGAGTTCAAATGGTTGTTTAAAGCTGCATTTTGGCGTATGGGCATGAAATATGACTAATTGAGGATGGGTAACCTTAATTTCATGCTAGGACCCTAAATCTTATTAGTTTTGCATTTTGGTGCCTTGTTGATGTTCCTTTCTCCGTTTTGGTTTCTTCCGCTGCGAGTTTCTCTCATAGGATGTTTAATGGCATTTAGAAAAGTTTAAAAAACTAAGGTTGCTAATTAGTGTGAAACCCTAGCGGATTTTCCTTCGGTTTTCCCTGTGCAACCTATTTAGTTCGGTCGGGCCACTAGACCGGCTAAGGGGGTTACAAAAATTCTCTTTGAGAGTATCTTTCTTTCTAGTTCTTTTGAAGAACTTTATCGGCTTCAAGTTTGTCTTGTGGTCTTCATCCATTTATTTGTTTATAGCGTTGGTTCCTAGCTCTTCTATAGCTAGTGGGTCACGTTCCATCCTCTATCACTTTATATTGTTGGTTCCTAGCTCTTTATTGCTAGCGGGTCACAATCCATCATCCTTTTCAAACCTTCAAAGCCTATGTCACCACCACTATCTTCCATGTCCAAGTTTCCTTCTACCATAATTTCCAACACTATCAATTCAAATCTTAAATCCAATTGCCACGGCAACTAATTTTCTACAACAAACTTCACAATCGTAGTTTCCACGGAAACTAACTTGCCACGGAAAATGACATTCAACTTCTTACTCAAATCACAATCAGGAAAAACATATATGATTCAGAACTCTCAATCGGGATCATATCAAAATGCCTGACAACCAGAATCCATCATACGGCTCGCTTCTAGGGCCGAAACAACATTTGACAAGAACTTCACATTCTCTCCCACAACTATCACTTCATAATCATCTGCAAGTTTAAAGGAAAGTCGCTTGGTCTTAAAATCAACCACAACTCTATGCTCGGTCAACCAATACATACCCAAGATTACATCAAAACCAAAGAACGACAACTCTATCAAATCAACCGGAAAAACATGACCTTGAACTGTCATCGGACACCTCTTATACATCCTTCTAGCCACATCTAACTCTTTTACACGTATATCAAGCAAATGTTCATGCTCATGCAAAATGTATGAATGCGTAGAACTATAATCAACCAAAGATAACAACAACAAGGATTGCAATGTAAATGTACCTATAATCTCGTCGGTGTCATTATGTCCCTCACGATGTGCATACAACCTCGCGGGACCACCACCCTCTAGCTGAACAACAATGGTTTGAGCAACAGCCCGTTGACCTTCCTCACTTCCCTGAAAGTTACCTCGACCGCGCCCACGACCTCTCTGTGGTACAATATCATGCATAGGAGCTTGTCCATCCTTAGGCAATTGCAGACAGTTGCGCGTCAAATGATCCCGCAAACCTTAATTCTAACATGTTGTTACCTCCTTAAAAGTATTGTTTTTCATGCCTATTTTGATATGCTTTTGCTTGTTTTTGGTTACATTTAGTTGCATTAGGTTGTTAGAATCATGCATTTGCATAAGGAGTTGATTATTCTACCTATGCCAGAGTGAAGGGTTGTTTTTGTGGCTATTTTGCAGGTTTGGCATTGGATTTGGCAGAGGAATGGACACAGGAACACAACACAGTTAGGAATGCAATTAGGAATGCCAAGAGCTGTGGGCACAGATGGACTAGAGGTGTGTCAAGCACTTGTTGGCAGAGAGATGCCAGTGATGCCATGCCAAGAGATGATGAACCCCCGAAAAAATTAGGAAATGGTTAGGCTCCTAAAATATCGCTAACAGACTAATCTCTGAAAAAATAGCAGATAAGGTGGTGCCAAGTGAAGTCAGTAACGTTATGCCAAGCTTGGATGCTAAGGCGACATCAGCATGATGATGTCAGCCCTAGCCTGATAAGCTATCACACCGTGCTGATAAGATGTCAAAATGATCAGATAGAGCTATATCTCTTATCCCTAGATCATTTCAAATTCAAATGAAAATCCTTATCTCATCCTTTCCCACTCAGGCCTATATAAAGACCAAACCAATCAAGAATTGGGGAGACAACGAAACAAGGAGAGACGAAGTGAGAGTTATCCGGTGGAGAGTGACCGGAGTACAGTGTTGGAGTGACCGCTAAGTGATGGCCAGCTGCACCGAGAAAGGATGGTTCAACCTCTTGGCTGAGAGCCTGACATGGAGTGCTGTATCTAGAGACCCCTCTACCTATTCCCTTGGCACAAGTTGTTTGTCTTTAGTTTTTTTATAATGATGTTTTTGAAAACGATTATGATTGTGTTGGTTAATCCTTTCACCATGAACTAATTTTCATAGTTTGTGGGGGATGTTTTGGATTGATTATTGGCCTTATGTCTTAGTTTCTTTATAATAATTTTGTTTTTGGCAAAGTATCTCTTATTTGGCATACTCTAATTTTTCCTAAACACTCTGTCAAGCTAGAGCTAGCATAGTACGCCTATTGCCTCCCAATATCTTAATAGACTGGGGTTGGCGACGATTAAGTTGTTGAATAAATGGGAGAGAAGCTTCGAGAAAAGTCTTTCAAGTAAATGAACTTACTTCGGAAGTGAAATCTACCCCCTCGGATTATTGATTGGTTCTAATCAAATTGATTTAAGAAAAACAAACACTATAGAGATATAGGGGTTTTTACTTGGACAATTTAGGGAAATGACCATCGAGAGAGGCTTTGCTAATGTTGAATCTGCTCTGCAAACAATGCCAAGAAAGTATTGCCAATAAAGGCTTACATGAGCCATGTTGAATCCAGACATTCTCTACCAACAGTCATCACTCATTGAGAAACACCTTCCTTGCCAACAATTTACTTCATTTTATTTTTCTTTTCATTAATTTTAAAACAACTTTCAATATAAACATCTTTTCTTCCAAAGCAAGTAACAATTAAACAATCGAATTCAAGTCAATCTCTGTGGGATCAATAAGTCATCTTACCAAGATATATTACTTTGAGTTGGTGTATACTTGCATGCAAAAGATTCTTGGCATAACTTGCCCAATACAAATCATTTATACCTTTTGTCATCATCCATTTTACACATGTTCAAAAGAGTCTACAAGTTTTTGGCATCGTTGCCGTGGATTTCAATGAATTTGATTGTTTTAAAATTTTTACTTGTTTCATTTCTGTTTTTATTTTATTTTTATTTTTACCAGTGTATGACCAGGAACCGTACTGAGAGGAAAGCTTGTCTATAGACCCTGAGATTCAATGCACCTTGCGTAGATTGAAAAAGAGAATTTGAGACATGAATCATGGAAATCAAGGAAACACATGAGCAAATTGTGTTAACAAAAATCAGAACTCACCAGTGAACAATAATAATACGCTCATCATGCCGAAGAAGAGAGACCCATTCGAGAGCAATCAGCACATGAAATCACAGGCTTAATGCCAAGAGTTATTGGCGATGAGGTAAATGCATCAAATTTTGAACTCAAACTCGTAATGATTTCAACCATTTTGAATGCAGGACAGTTCGATGGAGCACTGACTGGATATCCAAGGCAGCATTTAAAGCAATTCATGGAGATATGTCAATTATTTAAGCAACTAGTAGTATTTGAGGATATTGTGAAGATGAAACCATTTACTTTTTCTTTGAGAAACAAAGAAAAGACGTGGCTCAATTCATTTGCCATATGGATCAGTCACTTCATGGGCAGATCTATGCAAAAAGTTTCTAACGTGAGTTTAGCCGCCAACGCTCACTGCCAAGCTACGTGGTGAGATCATTAACTTCAGGTAGGCTGAGGAAGGGACCTTGTATGATGCATGGGAAAGATTTAAAGACTTGTTGAGAAGGTGTCCTATGTACGGGTTCCCAAATTGGAACCAGATACAAACCTTCTACAACAGATTGAACGCATAGACAAGGACTATTGTTGATGCTTCAGTATCCGAATCATTGCTTGACAAAAAGTATATAGAAGCTCTTGCCATCCTTGAAAGGATAGCCATCAATGATTTTGAGTATCATGTTACTAGACTTGGGACTGGAACCAAAGCTAGTGGGAAACTACAGATGGGTGAGCTAATGTCCATCCATGCCGAGATTTTTAACCTCACCAGTATGATGAGAATTTTACAAAAAAGGAAAGAGTCCCAAGCAATTAAAGTATTGGAGCCATTTTGCACTATCTGTGGAGAGAACCACCATGTGGATGAATGCCCTACCAACCCTGAGTCGGTAAATTTCATTCGCAATTTTTGACGTTATTATAATTCTAACTCTAACACTTATAATGCAGGTTAAAGGCAGCATCCTAAATTAGCTTGGGGAAATCAAGGAGGAACCCAGTACAATGCACAATGCCAGAATGCCCAGAAGCAAAACCAGAATGCCATGCCAGCATTGTGTCAAAATACCATGCCGCAGAGAGCTCAAAATAATTTCCAGCAAGGGCAAACACTCAATCAAAGAGGCAACCTTCCAGAGTACACAAAGTAGAATGATGTCACAGTTCATAGTCTGGCAGCCTCAATACAGAATTTGGAGAATCATATGGGACAAATTGTGAATGCACTCAATAATTGTCCAATAGAAGCTTTACCAAGTAACATTGAAGATGCTCGACACAAAGTAAATGAGCAATGCAAGGCAATAACTCTTCGGAGTGGTAAGTAGTGCGAAGCTGAGATGGCTGCCAAGCAGCCAGTTGATAGCCAAAATGCTAAGCTTGTGCCAGCAAACAAGCCTAGGGAATTAGAGAAGGAGAAAGCTAAAGCAGATGATGTTAGTGGCTATGCCCACAATGATGTCAACGCTCATGGTAGTACCAATACTAAACATGATGCCAATACCAGTACTAGACATGATGCTAGTTCCAGTGCCAACGATGATGTTAGCAATGATAACAAGCAGATTGGGGCCAAAAAGCATACTGATGCCAAAGTGGATGCCAACACTGCTTTAGCAAAGCTGACAATGCCAACATATGTGCATCCACCACCACCATTTCCAGCAAGACTTCAAAAATACAAGAAGGACCATCAATTTAAGCGCTTCTTGGAAGTGATTAAGCAATTGCAAATTAACATTCCATTGGTAAATCCTTTGAGCAAATGCCCCACTATGTAAAGTTCATGAAGGACCTTGTATTTTTGGGGGATCTTGGCATTGCATCATTTAGTAACAGCAACAATTTCAAATGCCCAACTATGTAAAGTTCATGAAGGCCATTGGTAGAGGCCCTTGAGGAAATGTCCAACTTTGAGCCACTCCAATACCCATCAAAGCTGAAAGATCCATGGAGTTTCACTATGTAACCCCCTTAACCCGGCCCAGACGGTTGACCCGAATTAAGAAAGTCACACGGGGAAAACCAAAGTCAACCCGAAAGTCAACCTTGATTAACGACCCTTTTTTTTCTTTTTAATCTTGTCTAGATGCACATTAACCTTAGATGTGATCATGCAAACAGCATACTCAAAGATCACAAACATCAGAGATCAACCAGGGACCCAATTGAACAATTTACAACTTTAGGGACCAAATTGTAAACTCTAAAAACTTTAAGGACTTAACCAGATTTTAAGTTACCAACTTAAAATTAATCAGGTTTCATGCTTCTCAGCCAAATTTCAGCTCAAACGGACATCCCAAACTCATACAATTGCACAAACAAGTTTTAGGACTAAAATGCAAACATTTCAAAACATTTAACCGCCTATGTCAGCCCCCAACGGTCACCCGTTCTGAAACAGGCAGAGCCCGTTTCGAAACTCGGGGCCGTTCCGCAACGCGTTCTGCAACGGGGGTCTGGCAGAGACCAAACCGTTTCGAAACGGTGCATACCGTTTCGGACGCCTGGGTTCATGCAAGGCACCCGTTCCGAAACGGTGCACACTGTTCCGAAACGCCTGCACAGATTGCAGCAAAAAGGCATTCCAAAACATGCAATTAATCACTCAAACATGCTCCAATTGCCTCCAAACTTTACCAGCATGCAATTCAACATATATATGACTTGCAACCATCAACAAATCATCAGAACAACATCATATGCAAAAAGCCCCAATTCTATAGGCATGCTTCCTACACAAGCAACCACTTAAGCACAAACTTTCCAACTCAATCTCATTATAGCCAATTCATGTTTCAGCAACAACAACAACATTAAAACATACTTGTCCGAACATACACGAATACAAAAAATCAATCCGAGAGATTCTACCCCCATTGCCCTTATTAACTATAGCCATTCACCGAGACATACATCTCAAATGGAGTCCACCTTGAATCCCTTGCTCCTTGATGTCCAAACTTCAAGAATCTGCATTGATGGACAAAAAGGAGCGTAAGCACATAATGCTTAGTGAGGAATGCTCAAAACCGAAACACCATCAATGCAGCGGGTTACAAACACTTTTAAAACAACCCGATTTGACAAACCAAAACCATGTTTGAAAACTCCTTTCCAACATCAAGCTTAAACCATGCATTGCACATACATGAAACCAAACCTTAGCCTAGCAAGCTAAGAAAACCTTTCAAAGCATAAATGACATAATCATCCATTTAACCACTCCATGCATAAACACCATATACAAAGTTAAATCAAAACCTTGGAAAACATTCCCATTTCACAACGTACCCTTCTTATACTTAAAAAAAAAACCATTCAAGCAAGAAGCCCTTTTAAATCATTTACTCAATCAATCCAATACATGCATTAACCAAAGGCAACTCATGAACCACAACATCATTATCACATGCCTTTTAAAACAAGTCTCAACAAGACTCCAATGCATTAGAGAAATTTCAAGCACACATGCATCATTTATCAAATGATAATCAACACTTGTTCAACTTAACAAGTAAACATGCATTCACTAGCATCATACACTTTTCATGCAACCATGCATCCTTTCAAGCATCTCATGCTTCTTTATGATCAAGAACATTACATTGGCTTCCATGTGATCAACCACATCAACTTTTCAACTCAACAACCCGATCGGATACGCGGATTCCGAGCGTTGTCCCTACGCTCCATACACCCTACCAATCCAAGGCCTCCCAAATGGACTTTTAAACACCATTTGAACTTACAAGCCTAAAGTTCCCATGTATGGACTTTTAAACACCATAAAACCTTAGCCTTTCCCGAGGTTCCCATGCATGGACTTTTAAACACCATACAACCTCAACATGCACAAGGTTTCCATGTATGGACTTTTAAACACCATACAACCTTTGCATAACCGATTTGTAGTTGTATAAATCACTAACGATATTCGGGACACCCCACACAAGATCCACACATGGTCTTATTCCGCCATTGTGATCTTAACAAGCACAAGGTCCTCATATATGGACTTTTAAACACCATATAACCTTTGCTCAACCAAGGTCCTCGAATGGGCAACACCTCCATTATGACCTTAACCATCTCGTTAGGATACTTGAAGGGAGTTTACCGGTCCACTCTTGACCACTCCTCCTCCAAGGCGACTTAATTCACGGTGCACCCAATCCTATAGCCGGCTAACTATATCCGATCAACGAACCAAGAACCACTTTCATCACTTGCCAATATAACCATCTTACCATGTTATTCCACTGATTCACAAGCATAACCACAATGCAAAACCATCACCACATAGTCCAATGATTCACATGCATAACTAATATGCAAAACCATTACCTCATTAGTTCAATGATTCACATGCATAACTAATATGCAAAAAGTAACATTTACCATCATCAATTCACTGTTTTAAAGCATCATACAAAGCCATAGATCAACATGCAACATCATGCATCAAAATCACAATTACCATATACAAAACCAAGGATCTCTTACCTTGAGCATCCTTCACAAATGGCTTTCAAAACCAGCATTAAACCATGCTTAAAGTATGCTTTCAAAACAGATTTAAACCATGCAAAACATATGCACCTCAATCATCAACCACAATAGCTTTTAAAACCAAAAACACGACACAATTCAAGAGCAAAAACCCAATCACTTACTCTTGAGCTTAGCAAAGTTGTTTAGACTTAAACTAAGCTCCCAAAACCTTCAAACCTTGGTTTAAAAGCTGAAAACCCAACTTCACTCACCGATACACAAAACAAGGCTAGCCAACAAGCCTTCCAAGCATCCGAACACCTTCCGCAACACCTTCAAAGCTCACGGATCAAACTCCCCTGTTTCAAGCACACAACAACAGAGGATTAATGCATCATTATGCGTTAAAAACACCAGCAACAAGACTCAACTCGCTGCTCAACACAAATCCAACAATTTGGCTACCAAACACAACCGAAATCACCTCCAAACACTTCCAAAACTTAGCCCAGCCAAGATCCATCACTTCTAACCATTTTTAAACATCAATTAACATCCAAAATGATCACAAACACATCCTTATACCTCCAGGTATAACAGATCACCAAAAACACTCCAAAAACAACCAAAAACTCAAGCCAAACTTAGGAAATTCAACCTATCCGGGATTGCATTGATTAAACCTCAACTTCTAATCAATTTAGCATTCATTTAACATCATTTTGACACTTCAAAACACTGCCCAAACAGATCACACGAAAATTTCACCAAAATCACCAAATCTTACATTTTAAGCCAAAATCAAGATTTCAATTGAAAAGCCATTAACAAAACACAAATCAAGGATTGAGAACTTAGGAATTTCAGTAAAGAACTGATAGTTTAGAGGAGAAGGACGTTCTTACCTCCAAACTTGAATTTCTCCTTTTTAGAGCCAAAATGCTTGATGAAACAACTTGCAAATTGAGAGGTTTTGTTGTAGAGATGATTAAGAATCAAAAGAGAGTTGAAATGAGAGATTTAGATGCCAAAATCAGAGAAGAAAATCTGGAGAATTGTGTTTGGGTGGAGAGAAAATGAGAGAAAAGGAAAATTGAGAGAAAATAGAAAGTTAGTTAAGAAATTGTAAAATGATTTTCCCTCCACATTTCATAATCTTTAAAATCAGATTAAAGCCTTAAAATATCTTAGAAAAATCTGGAGAAATACTTTTTGGAATAATAGCTCCTTAAAGATTCAAAGTTTCAATCCTTTATAAAACTGTCCCGCAACTTTCAAAAATTACATTTTGGTCACTAGCCAAAATGTCAACCTTCCGAACCTCATTTTCCAAAATTGATTTCACAATTCACTTTTATATATTAAAAGATGATTTTAGAACATTTTTCCATATTTTTAATGCAACCCGAACTAGGCTTTCCTAAATTCACTCTTATATATTCGATCAGCACTTTGACCGAACCGGTCAACGCCCAAAACTTGTGAGCCCAAAACCGGGGCGTTACAACTCTCCCCCCCTTAGGAAATTTCGTCCTCGAAATTTCAACCGGCAAAAAGAGAACTACAACCTTCTCAAAACAACACACATGGCAACACAAAAGCCTCAACCAACACTGAACACTTCCCACACAAAACTCCACCGAACACAACACCACCACATGCTGTTCACCAAATCCAGAACACTCAAGGACAGCCACAACTTAACCTTTCACATAACCGGACTGTACACAGCCCCAACCTCAACCTGAAGAACCTCAACTTTCACAGCACACATTACTGTAACACACAACTCCCAAGACCTGTTTACACAGAGACAACAACCAATCCAATTCAGCCACTATGCAAACTTCTCTGCTTCAAAAGCTCTTGCAACTCCCAAACCTCTTCCAAGGATTTTCCCACAAACAAAAATCTTTAAGCATCAACTGCTTACCCAAATTCCCCAGCGAATGCTGACAACTCCTCACATCTGCCGCTAACATTCCATAACAGCTCACCAAGATTACTCACCCAGATTCCAAGAATTACAACATAACCCCAACTTGAATCCGTCAGCCGCTCCACACACCACCAGCGGACTTCAAACAGAACTTTCTTAACCACAACCAGCCAACCACTTCTCACAAGAACCCAAACAACCAACAAAAGCCTTCGACCTTTCATAGCCCTTTAACTTCAACTTCAACCATAACACTTGCATTACCAGAACATTGCTTATCCAAAACACATATAACAGCTTCTGAACTCCTCAAAGGTTGCTAAGAACCAGCACTTACCATCTCAACCCTTTGACAACAACTTAAAAGCTAAGCTACCTCAGCACTTGGGAACACAACCACAAAACTGCAACATCACTAGCACCAAGGAACTACCACCTCCTTCTAGCTATACAAACCACTTAACCGATACTAACCTCAACCGATACCCTTCACCACCAAACCACTAAACTCTCTGAACATCACACTATCCTTCTACCACAGGCTATACCACTCTCACATTGCTAGCAACTAGCTTAATATTACTTCTAACTCCCACTCAGCACCAAAACAACCTCTAAAAACCCATCATCCAAACCAACCACCACACTAACAGATTCGATTATTTATTAGCGAGTGTGAACATCGTATGCATGATCACCTACATGCCCTATCAATGCCTGATGTACATGTATGCAAAACCTCTAATGTCATGCCACATGTATGCATGGACCAACATATATAATTTAGCATATAACAATGATTTTAACTGTGCATGAATGCCAGTTCACACCCTCCAATAACATCCTCAAATCCGTCTAAGAACAACCTCCTAACTCACTCCTAACTTATCTAACTCCATCATACCAACAATCACTAACCACAAGATACTCACTAACCCTTCTTCACACCAAAGATGTTCCCAAACAACTACCATTACCCCAAACATGCTAGCAACAAGACTAACTTACCACGCAAGGAAAACCAACAGAAACCAAACTAAGGCAACTAGATCAAAGATTACTTAACAAGGTTACCTGAAAACACAACACCTCCCTGAAGGTTCATTAGACGAGCTCTCTTCCTTGCGGAACCATCATCCTCCTGCGGCACAACTGCAGCACCAGCTAACACACCAGGGTCAACATCAACTCCTTGCGGTAAGGAACCTTGGCTATTCCGAGCCAACATCAAACAATCACGTCTCATGTTTCCAGCAGACCCGCATTTCCAGCAATTCTCTTTTCCCAAACTCTTCACAACCTTCTGCTCTTTTTGCCACCTTTGAACCTTGCCTCGGTCGTGCCCACGACCTTTCAGAGACCCATTGGCTAACACCAAAGCTGACTTCACCTCATGAGGACAATCACGCTTAACATGTATTTTGGAACCACAATTCCAGCAAACACCCATGCCCCAACAACCTCCAACATGGTGCCTTTCACAACGGTCACACACCGGTGGCTGAACTTCCACTCCTTGCTCAAGCAACACTTGCTCCACAACAGCACTATCTTCACCTTGTTCAAACCTTGGAAATTCCCTTCCAAGATACCTTTCACAAAAAGCAGTTACAAAGAAATCCCAATCAATATCAGGAATATGTGACGTCTCCGCCACGGATGTCCACCAGACACACGCATCCTCCAGCATCAGAGAAACAACACTCCGCAGCTTACAAGCATAATCACAGCCCTCCTGATCCAAGATCAAAACCACACTGGCCAACCAGGCCTCAAATGCCTCAGGTGTCGAACCATGATATTCCACAGCACCCAAATCAAGCAAACGCTGCTTCGGCAAACCCATACATCCCACAGCCAGCACATCCACTGACTTTACCTTTACCTCAGCCTGAGATGTTCCCAACACCTCCTGCTCAACAGATGATGAACTCTTCATCACAGAACCAACTTCTTTCCCTTGCCTTACCACCTCAACTCCAGGCACAGAAGACTGAAACAAAACACCTCTACCGAAAGGTGAATTCCAAGCCTTAACAACCTGCCCCAAGGCAACAACCATCTTACCCAACTGCCATTCTTCCATCGACCTTGTCATACTACTAACAACAACAAATAATCACAACAAGCAAACAAACCAGTTAGACCAGCATTAAGCAAGGATTCAAACTCCAACTCCAAATAGCACAATAGCTATATTAATAAGGCAATGGGTATCCCGAACCCTCCCCCCTTTACATGACATAACAGTCATCACAAACATGGATATCACAACATCAAGCATATCAAACAATATACTTTGATCATGCTTACGTCAAACAACATTCATTTGCAACAGCATAAAAGCAACATAACATGCTCAGTACACTTCTATCATGCATAACATCAACTCACAGCATCAGCACATTTCCACATAAACTCAACCAAGATTCATAACCATAAAACATTCTTGAAACCTCAGCAACATGCTCAGAAACATCAACAATATACTCAGAACCACGTGTTTCAACCAACCTTCAAACCACACATCAAGGTATACATCAAACACACATCACAACAACTTACCGTTTTCCCCAAGCATTCGCAACTCAGCTCTGATACCACCAAATGTAACCCCCTTAACCCAGCCCAGACGGTTGACCCGAATTAAGAAAGTCACACGGGGAAAACCAAAGTCAACCCGAAAGTCAACCTTGATTAACGACCCTTTTTTTTTCTTTTTAATCTTGTCTAGATGCACATTAACCTTAGATGTGATCATGCAAACATCATACTCAAAGATCACAAACATCAGAGATCAACTAGGGACCCAATTGAACAATTTACAACTTTAGGGACCAATTTGTAAACTCTGAAAACTTTAAAGACTTAACCAAATTTTAAGTTACCAACTTAAAATTAATCAGGTTTCATGCTTCTCAGCCAAATTTCAGCTCAAACGGACATCCCAAACTCATACAATTGCACAAACAAGTTTTAGGACTAAAATGCAAACATTTCAAAACATTTAACCGCCCATGTCAGCCCCCAACGGTCACCCGTTTCGAAACAGGCAGAGCCCGTTTCAAAACTCGGGGCCGTTCCGCACTGCGTTCCGCAACGGGGGTCTGGCAGAGACCAAACCGTTTCGGACGCCTGGGTTCATGCAAGGCACCCGTTCCGAAACGGTGCACACTGTTCCGAAACGCCTGCACAGATTGCAGCAAAAAGGCATTCCAAAACATGCAATTAATCACTCAAACATGCTCCAATTGCTTCCAAACTTTACCAGCATGCAATTCAACATATATATGACTTGCAAGCATCAACAAATCATCAGAACAACATCATATGCAAAAAGCCCCAATTCTATAGGCATGCTTCCTACACAAGCAACCACTTAAGCACAAACTTTCCAACTCAATCTCATTATAGCCAATTCATGTTTCAGCAACAACAACAACATTAAAACATACTTGTCTGAACATACACGAATACAAAAAAATCAATCCGAGAGATTCTACCCCCATTGATGGAGTCCACCTTGAATCCCTTGCTCCTTGCTGTCCAAACTTCAAGAATCTGCATTGATGGACAAAAAGGAGCGTAAGCACATAATGCTTAGTGAGGAATGCTCAAAACCGAAACACCATCAATGCAGCGGGTTACAAACACTTTTAAAACAACCCGATTTGACAAACCAAAACCATGTTTGAAAACTCCTTTCCAACATCAAGCTTAAACCATGCATTGCACATACATGAAACCAAACCTTAGCTTAGCAAGCTAAGAAAACCTTTCAAAGCATAAATGACATAATCATCCATTTAACCACCCCATGCATAAACACCATATACAAAGTTAAATCAAAACCTTGGAAAACATTCCCATTTCACAACGTACCCTTCTTATACTTAAAAAAAACCATTTAAGCAAGAAGCCCTTTTAAATCATTTACTCAATCAATCCAATACATGCATTAACCAAAGGCAACTCATGAACCACAACATCATTATCACATGCCTTTTAAAACAAGTCTCAACAAGACTCCAATGCATTAGAGAAATTTCAAGCACACATGCATCATTTATCAAATGATAATCAACACTTGTTCAACTTAACAAGTAAACATGCATTCACTAGCATCATACACTTTTCATGCAACCATGCATCCTTTCAAGCATCTCATGCTTCTTTATGATCTAGAACATTACATTGCCTTCCATGTGATCAACCACATCCACTTTTCAACTCAACAACCCGATCAGATACGCGGATTGCGAGCGTTGTCCCTACGCTCCATACACCCTACCAATCCAAGGCCTCCCAAATGGACTTTTAAACACCATTTGACCTTACAAGCCTAAAGTTCCCATGTATGGACTTTTAAACACCATACAACCTTAGCCTTTCCCGAGGTTCCCATGCATGGACTTTTAAACACCATACAACCTCAACATGCACAAGGTTTCCATGTATGGACTTTTAAACACCATACAACCTTTGCATAACCGATTGGTAGTTGTATAAATCACTAACGATATCCGGGACACCCCACACAAGATCCACACATGGTCTTATTCCGCCATTGTGATCTTAACAAGCACAAGGTCCTCATATATGGACTTTTAAACACCATATAACCTTTGCTCAACCAAGGTCCTCGAATGGGCAACACCTCCATTATGACCTTAACCATCTCGTTAGGATACTTGAAGGGAGTTTACCGGTCCACTCTTGACCACTCCACCTCCAAGGCGACTTAATTCACGGTGCACCCAATCCTATAGCCGGCTAACTATATCCGATCAACGAACCAAGAACCACTTTCATCACTTGCCAATATAACCATCTTACCTTGTTATTCCACTGATTCACAAGCATAACCACAATGCAAAACCATCACCACATAGTCCAATGATTCACATGCATAACTAATATGCAAAACCATTACCTCATTAGTTCAATGATTCACATGCATAACTAATATGCAAAAAGTAACATTTACCATCATCAATTCACTGTTTTAAAGCATTATACAAAGCCATAGATCAACATGCAACATCATGCATCAAAATCACAATTACCATATACAAAACCAAGGATCTCTTACCTTGAGCATCCTTCACAAATGGCTTTCAAAACCAGCATTAAACCATGCTTAAAGTATGCTTTCAAAACAGATTTAAACCATGCAAAACATATGCACCTCAATCATCAACCACAATAGCTTTTAAAACCAAAAACACAACACAATTCAAGAGCGAAAACCCAATCACTTACTCTTGAGCTTAGCAAAGTTGTTTAGACTTAAACTAAGCTCCCAAAACCTTCAAACCTTGGTTTAAAAGCTGAAAACCCAACTTCACTCACCGATACACAAAACAAGGCTAGCCAACAAGCCTTCCAAGCATCCGAACACCTTCCGCAACACCTTCAAAGCTCACGGATCAAACTCCCCTGTTTCAAGCACACAACAACAGAGGATTAATGCATCATTATGCATTAAAAACACCAGCAACAAGACTCAACTCGCTGCTCAACACAAATCCAACAATTTGGCTACAAAACACAACCGAAATCACCTCCGAACACTTCCAAAACTTAGCCCAGCCAAGATCCATCACTTCTAACCATTTTTAAACATCAATTAACATCCAAAATAATCACAAACACATCCTTATACCTCCAGGTATAACAGATCACCAAAAACACTCCAAAAACAACCAAAAACTCAAGCCAAACTTAGGAAATTCAACCTATCCGGGATTGCATTGATTAAACCTCAACTTCTAATCAATTTAGCATTCATTTAACATCATTTTGACACTTCAAAACACTGCCCAAACAGATCACACGAAAATTTCACCAAAATCACCAAATCTTACATTTTAAGCCAAAATCAAGATTTCAATTGAAAAGCCATTAACAAAACACAAATCAAGGATTGAGAACTTAGGAATTTCAGTAAAGAACTAATAGTTTAGAGGAGAAGGACGTTCTTACCTCCAAACTTGAATTTCTCCTTTTTAGAGCCAAAATGCTTGATGAAACAACTTGCAAATTGAGAGGTTTTGTTGTAGAGATGATTAAGAATCAAAAGAGAGTTGAAATGAGAGATTTAGATGCCAAAACCAGAGAAGAAAATCTGGAGAATTGTGTTTGGGTGGAGAGAAAATGAGAGAAAAGGAAAATTGAGAGAAAATAGAAAGTTAGTTAAGAAATGGTAAAATGATTTTCCCTCCACATTTCTTAATCTTTAAAATCAGATTAAAGCCTTAAAATATCTTAGAAAAATCTGGAGAAATTCTTTTTGGAATAATAGCTCCTTAAAGATTCAAAGTTTCAATCCTTTATAAAACTGTCCCGCAACTTTCAAAAATTACATTTTGGTCACTAGCCAAAATGTCAACCTTCCGAACCTCATTTTCCAAAATTGATTTCACAGTTCACTTTTATATATTAAAAGATGATTTTAGAACATTTTTCCATATTTTTAATGCAATCCGAACTAGGCTTTCCTAAATTCACTCTTATATATTCGATCAGCACTTTGACCGAACCGGTCAACGCCCAAAACTTCTGAGCCCAAAACCGGGGCGTTACACACTATCCCTTGTACAATTAGCAATAAATTTATGGGTGAGGCATTGTGTGATTTAGGAGCCATCATCAATTTGATGCCACCATCTATTTTCAAGAAGCTTGGCATAGAAGCAAGACCTACCACAATGACACTTCGGTTGGCAAATCTATCTTATGCACATCTCATGAATAAGATTGAAAATGTGTTGGTAAAGGTAGACAAATTTATATTTCCATTGGTAGAGGCCATTCCTTGCCACAAGTAGGGCACTTATTGATGTTCATAAAGAGGAACTAACCATGCAAATGAATGACCAACATGTAACTTTTAACGTGTTTCAAGCCTTGAAATGTGTAGATGAATAGGATGAATGTTAAGTTGAGGAGATGATGGAGGCCATTTATACTTTGGACATGGAACAATTGTGCCAGGAGACAGAATTCGATGACAACATGCTTGACGACATAGTTGAACTGTTTGAGTAACCTGAGGAATTATCCTTGGAGGCTAAAGATGTGAGTTACTTTGAGCCACTCCAGTTGGCTGGTGGAGAGATAAAGAAACCGAAACCATCATTTGAGGAATACATTATGAGCTTGGAGAAGTTTTGAGGAGATGCACTCAGACAAACCTAGTGTTGAATTGGGAGAAATGACAGTTCATGGTGAAAGAGGGCATTGTTCTCGGTCACAAGGTAACCAAGAGAGGACTAGAAGTTGATCAAGCCAAAGTGGAGGTAATTAAGAAATTTCCACCTCCAACAAGTGTTAAAGGTATACGGAGTTTTCTAGGTCATGCCGGTTTTTATCGACACTTTATAAAGGATTTTTTTCAAAAATTGCTAAACCTTTATGCTCATTGTTGGAACATAATTCCACCTTTTCTTTTGACGATTCTCGTTTGAGAGCATTTCAAGAACTTAAAGAGAGACTGATCAATGCCCCTATAGTTGTAGCACCATATTGGAATAAGCCCTTCGAGCTCATGTGCGATGCCATCGAATATGCCGTTAAAGTAGTTTTGGGACAACGTCATGGCAAGGTTTTCCATGCCATCTACTATGCCAGCAGAACCTTGATCACATGCAACTAAATTACTCTACAATTGAGAAAGTGTTCCTTGTAGTTGTATTTGTTTTTGATAAATTTAGATCTTATCTTATTGGTAACAAGGTTGTGGTGTATACATATCACTCTACATTGAAGTATCTCTTGGAAAAGAAAGATGCCAAGCCCAGGCTGATCTGATGGATGCTCTTACTTCAAGAATTTGACTTAGAGATCAGAGACAAGAAAGGCAACAAAAACTTAGCATCTTACCACCTCTCTCGAATTGAGCATCACATTGAGAATGGTTAGACCACTACAATTAGAGATGATTTTCCTAACGAGTATTTGCTTGCAGTTAATGACATGCCATGGTATGCTGACATAGTCAACTACCTAGTAAAAAATATTCTACCACCAGACTTGACATACAATGCCAAGAAAAGATTTCTATGAGAGGTGAGGCAATACTATTTGGATGAGTTGATACTATTCAAATAGTGTGCTGACCAAGTGATTTGTCAGTGTGTGACAGAGGATGAGCAACAAAACATATTGCATCTATGCCATGTCGCACCATATGTTGGTCACTTTGCTGGGATGAAGACTGCTGCCAAGGTGTTGTAGTCAGGATTCTTTTGACCCACACTATAGAAGGATGCCCACGATTATGCCAAGGCATGTGATTGATGCCAACGGATAGGGAACATCCCTGGCATACACTAACTGCTTGTCCAAAACATTATGCCTGTGGAATTATTTGATGTATGGGGGATAGACTTTATGGGTCCTTTTCCCCCATCATTTTGTAATATGTATATTATTGTGGTGGTTCACTACATATCAATGTGGGTAGAGGTT
Source organism: Hibiscus tridactylites (assembly GCA_958450335.1). Lineage (NCBI taxonomy): Eukaryota > Viridiplantae > Streptophyta > Magnoliopsida > Malvales > Malvaceae > Hibiscus > Hibiscus tridactylites. Next base: position 32,330,743 of record OY288289.1, read on the forward strand.
GTTGCTCTGCCAACAAATGATGCCAAGGCCGTTGCCAAGTTTTTGCACAATCACATTTTTACTCAATTTGGTGCCCCTAGAATGATCATTCATGAGGAGGATACTCATTTTAAATGTAATTGATCTCTAAAACTTTGTGCAGGTACGTAATTCAGCAGCGAATTGACATATCTTATCATCCACAAACAAACGGGCAAGCTGAGATATCAAACAAAGAGATTAAGAATATTTTAGAGAAGATTGTAAATCCAACAACGAAATATTGGTCTTTGAGGTTAGACGAGTTCTTGTGGGCCTACAAAACTGCATTTAAAACTCCTTTGGGTACTTCACCATTTAGACTTGTCTTTGGCAAACCATGCCATCTGCTAGTGGAACTTGAACATAGAGCTTATTGGGCCATTCAGAAACTTGACATGGCATGAAGAGTTGCTGGAGAAAAGAGGTTGCTCGAACTTAATGAGTTGGAAGAAAAACGTTGCCATGATAGTTGGAGCATGCCAAGACAGTTCGAAATAGGTAAGCTTGTTCTATTGTTTAACTCATGACTTAAACTTTTTCCAGATAAGCTAAAATCAAGGTGGACGGGTCCTTACGAAGTTGTGAAGCCATATGTTCATAGGTTCGTGGACATTAAGAACGGGACAAATTATTAAAGTGAACGATCAACGTTTAAAGCATTATTTGGTCGGTAAGACATACAATGCCAAGGAGGCTATCCTCTTGGGAGAGTTAGAATGAAACTCTCGCAGGTTTGAAACTCTTTGTAAATATTAGGATAATTGTTTTTATTTTCTTTGGGAATTAGATTTTTGTTTTTCTTTCCTCTTGTTGTTTTACAATTTTTATTTCTTTGTTGCGTTACACTATTTTTCATTAAGTGTGTGCAGGAATTTTGACAAAAATTGATGTCATGAATATTTCAAGCATACTTTCCAGAGATTATGTCATGTCTCATGCCAAGGATATGCCCAGGATTTTTGTGTAAAGAAAGAAAAAGAAACCCTAGCTTGATTAAGATGAGAAAATATTTTGGGAGAATTATCTTTAGCCGCCCCCTTTTTATGATAATTAATTTTATCATGATCACCCTATCACTTCAAATCTTTTCCATATCCTTATCACTTATCACTTTTCATTCAAAATTAAACTCTTCCTAATTAAAACTCTCACATCCCATCATTATCTACCCCTATTTTCAGCTACCTCTTTAAAACCTTATTAAACACTCAACATTTTTCTCTCCCTTACCTTGAAACGGATTTCTCCAAGATTTCTCTCACTTTCCATCTTTCTTCAAGCAAGATTCAAGAACCTTTCATTTTTCTTTTTCTTCTCTCGACTTTTACTCTTCATGGATTCATCATCTACTCCTTTCAAGCGGTTCTTCAATGACTAAATCCACAAGAAGTTCGAGGCGAACTTGTCTCCAAGATCGTTTCTTTATAAGAAGTACTTCGATTTTCAACTGGACGTCGTTGTTGGATTCTCGTTGGAGTTCATGACCATCATCGACATGCACAAGAGGAGTGCTTTCTACCAACTGAAGGGAGAGGTTTACGCAACTATTTTTCAAGAGTTTTACGCGCACTTGACCAAAGACTCTCCATTTGTGATGATTCGAGGTAAGGGTTTCCAATTTAATGAGGGTTATGTTAATTCACTTTTTTTCTTTACCTAGTGAAGGAAATGAATATTTTGAGGAAGTCGAGACCATGAACGCTGCCAAACGCAAGAAGATACTAGCAGACTTGTGCGAACCTATCACAACATGGATTGTCTCGTCCACCGGCCAGGGGAATGTTAAGAGGCTAGTATTGAAGCCTCAGATGCGGGGTTGGAATCATTTTATCAAACACAATCTCATTCCCACATCTCACAATGACATGGTTTCGTAGGGTCGGTTGATCCTTTTGCACTCCATTATCAAGGGGCGAAAATAAACATTGGCAGAATCCTTATCAAGGAAACCCACAAATGCACTGCCAAGGGTAAGGGAAGTTTGTTTTTCCCTTTCTTAATTTCTAACATTTGTTTACGCCAAGGATGGCTGAGGATCGCGACCAGGTGATCATGGGAACCGCCATCACTTTCCTTATTTGGAAGAATCTCACGGTTGGAGAGCCAAAAGAAAAAGGGAAAATTCAAGACTACCACGCCAAAGCCAAAGTCAAAGGAAGATCCCAAAAGTGTGCCAAAAACCATGCCAACGAGTTCGTTGGTAGTGCTGTCTCAAGTTTATGCTCGCCATGAGATTATTCTCCAAAAGTTGGAGGTAGTCGAGGAGCTAAATGCCAAGCTGAGGCACTATACCAAGGAGAGGGATGCCACCGTGAGGGAGGTTCTTGTTATTTTTTCTCCCGGTGAGGTTCCCTTGTTTCCACATTTCCTTGTCGAGCTCTCTTCCGGTGATGCTAGGCCAGCCAGTCATGCAAGTCCAGTCAAGTCAGGCAGTCATGTCATGTCAAATCAGCAAGTCCAGTCAAGTCAGCCAGTCTAGTAGGTTCTACCAGTTTCGATGTAACCCCCTTAACTCGGCCTAGACGGTTGACCCGAATTAAGAAAGTCACACAGGGAAAACCAAAGTCAACCCGAAAGTCAACTTTGATTAACGACCCTTTTTTTTCTTTTTACTCTTGTCTAGATGCAAATTAATCCTACTTGTGATCACACAAACATCATACTCAAAGATCACACACATCAGAGATCTAACAGGGACCCAATTGAACAAATTACAACTTTAGGGACCAAATTGTAATTTCTGATAATAAAAAGGACTTAACCCAAATTAAAGTTACCAACTTGAAATTAATCAGGTTTCATGCTTCTCTGTGAAATTTCAGCTCAAAAGAACTTCCCAAGCTCATACAATTGAACAAACAAGATTCAGAACCAAAACATAAGGAATTCAAAACATATAACTGCCACTGTCAGCCCCCAACGGTCGACCGTTCCGAAACAGGTAGACCCTGTTCCGAAACACGGGCCGTTCCGAAACGGGTTCCGAAACATGGCCTTGGCAGAGACCAAACCGTTTCGAAACGGTGCATACCGTTTCGGACGCCTGGGTTCATGAAAGGCACCCGTTCCGAAACGGTGCACACTGTTCCGAAACGCCTGCAAAGATTGCAGCAAACTAGCATACCAAAACTTGCAATTGATCATTCAAACATGCTCCAAATGTCACCAAACTTTACCAGCATGCAATTCAACATATATATGACTTATAGGAATCATCAAAACAACAATCTAACATCATATGCAAAAAGCCCCAATTCAATAGTCATGCTTCCTACACAAGCTAGCTATTCAAAACACCAAACTTCCAAAACAAGCATGCAATGATCCAATCCAAAAACCAGCATTCAAAACAACATTCAACATACTTAGGGAGTCACAAACACCTCCCAAAACATACACATTGGTCCCCCATTGCCAAATCGCCCAAAAGCTAAATGTTTAACAAAAACCTTCCATACATTGAGCTTTACTTGAACTTGAATTCTTGCCCTTCTTGCTGCCCCTCAAGGTACTCTAATGCTCTGCATTATTGAATTAAGAAAACGAAGAGTGCGTAAGCAAAAGCTTAGTGAGGAAAGCTCTTAAAAACCATTCAATAATGCAATTCAAAACATTTACAAAACATGCTTTAAATCAACCTTTGCACATGCTCAAAAGCATACTTTAAACAAGCAATTTCATGCTTCAACATAACATTAAAACAAGCATCTCATGCTTCACAATATTCTTAACATGTCATATTGGCTCAAGTGATACATTTCATTTCTTAAAACAAGTTCATCAACTTCCCAAGGACTTTTAAACACCTTGGCCATGGACTTTTAAAAACCATGAATAAGGACCACACAAGGACTTTTAACCACCTTTGTGTCCAATGCTTGAATCACCCCAAGGACTTTTAAACACCTTGGCCCCAAGGACTTTTAAACACCTTGGCCCCATGGACTTTTAAATACCATGGAAAGGATCACCTAAGGACTTTTAACCACCTTAGTGTCCGCAACAAGACTCATCCAAGGACTTTTAACCACCTTGATGATCTTAAATTACAAGGCTCACTCAAGGACTTTTAACCACCTTAGTGACCTTAATCTTTTTAAAACATCACTTGCCAATATACATCATATTCATCATTTAATCCACTGTTTTAAAGCATTAAACCAAGCCATTTTCATCATGCATTTCAAAGCATCAAACCACATTATTTCAATGTATAAAAGCAAGGTACTCCTACCTAGAGTTACCTTCAACATATGGCTTACATCATCAGCAAAATCCATGCTAAAACATGCTTTCAAAACAGTAATTAAAACATGCAAATCATCATCTTGCATCACAACAAAAATCATGGCCACCACTAGAGAGAAAATCCGAAAACTTACTCTTGAGCTTAGCAAAGTTGTTTAGACTTAAACTAAGCTCCCAAAACCTTCAAACCTTGGTTTTAAAGCTGAAAATCCAATTTCCACAAACTCACTCACCGATTTCCACTTTGCTTCAAGCCAAAGCACCAAATCAAGCTTCCGGATCAACCACTCTTGGATCCAAAGATGCCTCCCCTATTTCAACACATCAAAGCAGAGGATTAATGCATCATCATGCATTAATTGCTTCAATGAAAGCACCTAAACTCGCTGCTCTCATCCAACCTCCATTTTCGGCCACCAAACACAACCGAAAATGCATCCAAACCACTTCTAAACAAAGCCCAGCCATAAACCAGCAAAACCTCACTTCCATTAACATCATATAACATCTAAAAACAACCTATTAACAACCTTATACCTCCAGCAACATCAGATCACCAAGATCACCTCAAAAACTACCTTGAAACACAAGCTAAACTTAGGAAACTCAACCTATCCGGGATTGCATCAATCAAAACTCAATTCCTTATCAATTTAGAGATCATTTAACATCAAAAACACCTCTCAAATCACAGATTAATCAGATCTAACGAAAATCATCAAAATCTTGCATAATAAGCCAAGATCCATTTCAACACTTTAAAACCTTTAATTAAACATCAATTAAGGATTGAAAACTTAGGAATTTCAGTAAAGAACTGATAGTTTAGAGGAGAAGGACGTTCTTACCTCCAAACTTGTGTTTCTCCACTTTTTGGAATGAAAACCCTTGATGAATCAAGTAGCAATTGAAGAGGTTTTGAAGATATGTTGATTTGGAATCAAATGAGAGTTGAAAGGAGAGATTTAGGTGAGAAAATCAGAAACAATTCTCTGGAAACGGAGTGTTTGGGTTGAGAGAAAATGAGAGAAAGAAAATTGAGAAGTTAGTTAAGAAATTAGCCAAATGGCTTTTCCCTCCTTTTTGATATACTTTAAAATCAGATTATAACTCAAAATATCTTAGAAAAATCTGGAGAAACCACTTTTGGATTAATAGCTCCTTAAAGATTCAAAGTTTCAACCCTTTATAAAACAACCACAAAACTTGCGAAAATTACATTTTGGTCACTAGCCAAAATGTCACACTTCCAAAACTCATTTTCAAAAATTGATTTCACAGTTCACTTAATTATATTAAAAGATGATTTTAGAACATTTTTCCATATTTTTAATGCAACCCGAACTAGGCTTTCCTAATTTAACCTCTTAAGATTCGAACATCACTTTGACCTACCGGTCAACGCCCAAAACTCCTAAGCCCAAAACCGGGGCGTTACAACTCTCCCCCCATTAAGAAATTTCATCCTCGAAATTTACCTGAAGGAAAGAGATAAGGAAACTGCTTCAGCATGTCTTCCTTCCGCTCCCACGTGGCTTCCTCAACACCTCGATGCTTCCACAGCACCTTCACCAACTCAATGGCCTTGCCACGAAGAACCTTGCAATCCGACTCCAGAACCTTCACCGGTTCCTCATCATAGGTCAAATCCGGATTCAAAACCACTTCCTCCACAGGCATCACATGCGAAGGATCAGATCTATACTTCCGGAGCATAGAAACATGGAACACATCATGAATCTTCTCCAACTCCTGAGGTAACCTCAGCCGATACGCAACAGGACCCACACGCTCAACCACCTCATATGGTCCAATGTACTGAGGGCTCAACTTACCCTTCCGGCCAAACCTCATCACCTTCTTCCAAGGCGAAACCTTCAAGAACACACGGTCACCCACCGCATACTCTATCTCCTTACGCTTCAAATCCGCGTAAGACTTTTGCCGATCAGAGGCAGCCTTCAACCTCTCACAAATGAGCTTCACCTTCTCAGTGGTCCCTTTCAACAAAGCAGGCATCGAAACCAACTTTTGACCAGTTTCAGCCAACAAAGAGGAGTCCTACACTTCCTCCCATACAGAGCCTCATAAGGTGCCATCTGTATACTCGCCTGATAACTATTGTTATAAGCGAACTCAACCAAAGGCAGATGCTTCTCCCAAGAACCTTGGAACTCAATCACGCAACATCTCAACATATCCTCCAAAATCTGAATAACCCGCTCAGACTGACCATCCGACTGAGGATGATAGGATGTACTGGAATGCAACCTTGTACCCAGAGCTTGATGCAAACACTGCCAGAAACGCGATGTGAACCTCGGATCCCTATCCGACACAATCGACTTAGGCACACCATGCAACCTCACTATCTCAGCAATGTACAGCTCTGCCAGCTTATCCAAAGAAAACGTAGTATGCACAGGCAAGAAATGCGCACACTTCGTCAAGCGATCCACAATCACCCAAACAGAATTCTTCTTTGATGGAGACAAAGGCAAACCAGATACAAAATCCATGGTAACCCTCTCCCACTTCCATTCAGGGATTTTCAACGGTTGCAACAAACCAGAAGGAACCTGATGTTCAGCCTTAACTCGCTGACACACCAAACACCTGCTCACAAACTCTGCAACATCCATCTTCAAACCTACCCAATAGTACTCATCACGTAGATCACGATACATCTTAGTACTACCAGGGTGCATAGCAAAAGGACTACTATGACCTTCAGTCAGAATAGCACGCCTCAACTCAACATCAGCAGACACTACTATCCGACTACCAAAACACAACACACCATCCTCATTAAAGCAGAAATCTGAAGGTCTACCCTCCGCAATATCTTGAACATGAGACACCAAGGAATCATCCAACAACTGCTTTTCCTTGATCAACTGAACCAAAGATGGTTTCACTTGCAACTCAGCAACAAGACCACCATCTCGCGATATGCTCAAGCTAGCAAACATAGCTCTCAGCTCAACAGCTACCTTCCTACTCAAGGCATCCGCAACAACATTAGCTTTACTAGGATGATACTCAATCGTCAGATCATAATCCTTGAGCAACTCCAACCAACGTCGCTGCCTAAGATTCAACTCCTTCTGAGACATCAGATACCTCAAACTCTTGTGATCCGTGTACACAGTACACTTCTCACCATACAGATAATGTCTCCAGATCTTCAGAGCAAACACCACTGCAGCCAGCTCAATATCATGCGTAGGATAGTTGCGCTCATGCACCTTCAACTGCCGCGACGCATAAGCAACAACCTTACCCTCTTGCATCAGCACACACCCCAAACCAACATAGGATGCATCACTATAGACCACAAACTCTTTCCCTGATTTAGGCTGAATCAAGATAGGAGCTTGCGTCAAAGCCGCTTTAAGCTTCTCAAAAGCCTGCTGTCTCGCTTCCGTCCACTCATACTTAACATCCTTTTGCAACAGCTTCGTCAAAGGAGCAGCAATCTTGGAAAAACCATCCACAAACCTCCGGTAGTATCCCGCCAAACCAAGGAAACTACGGACCTCATGAACAGACTTAGGAACTTTCCAGTTCATCACCGCTTCAATCTTCTGAGGATCAACACGAATCCCCTCAGCTGAGACCACATGCCCAAGAAACACCACCTCCTTAAGCCAAAACTCACACTTGCTCAACTTAGCATAAAGCTGATTCTCCAACAAAGCTTGCAACACAACCCTCAAATGCTCTTCGTGCTCCTCCTCAGTACGCGAGTACACGAGGATATCATCAATGAACACCACAACGAACTTGTCCAGGTATTCATGAAACACATGATTCATCATGTCCATGAAAGCAGCAGGAGCATTTGTCAAACCAAACGACATCACAAGGAACTCATAATGCCCATACCTTGTCCTGAAAGCTGTCTTAGGCACATCCACATCCTTCACCTTCAACTGATAATACCCTGACCTCAAGTCAATCTTAGAGAACACAGCAGCTCCCCGAAATTGATCAAAGAGATCATCAATCCTCGGAAAAGGATACCGATTCTTGATAGTCAACTTGTTTAGCTGACGGTAATCAATGCACATCCTCATCGTGCCATCTTTCTTCTTCACAAACAAGACAGGAGCACCCCAAGGCGACACACTCGGCCGGATGAAACCACGATCTAGCAGCTCTTGCAACTGCGTCTTCAGCTCCTTCAGCTCCTTAGGTGCCATTCTATAGGGAGTAATGGACACAGGAGTTGTATTCTCATACAGCTCAATTCCAAACTCCACCTCGCGATTAGGAGGTAAACCAGGCAACTCTTTAGGAAAAACACCAGGAAACTCCTTCACAACCTTGATATCTTGCACCCTCAACTCCTTAGAGCTAGGATTCATCACAAAAGCTAGGTAAGCTTCGCAACCTTGCCTCAGCATCCTACTCGCCTCCAAGGTAGACACCACATTAGCAAGAAACTTAACATTCTCGCCAACTACAACAACTTCATAATCATCCGCAAGCTTAAGCGAAACCCGCTTATTCTCACAATCCACAACAGCACGATGCTCAGCAAGCCAATCCATACCAAGGATCACATCAAAACCATAGAAAGGCAACTCCATAAGATCAACATGAAAGACATGTTCTTGAACAACCAAGGGACACCTTCTATAAAGCTTCCGAGTCACAACAGTTTCACCAAAAGAACAAGTGACACGAACTCCAACATCCAAAGACTCAACAGGCAAACCAAGCAATTCAGCATGCTCACGCAAAATGTATGAATGCGTAGATCCAGAATCAATCAAAGAAAGCAATGATAAGGATTGCAAAGTAAAGGTACCTGCAATCACATCTGCATCATTCCATCCCTCGCGCTGAGCATACACCCTAGCTTGGCCTCCACCCTCAGGCTGAATAGCCACAACATGAGCTACTCCGCGACCACCTTCCTCTCTCCTCTGGAAATTACCACGGCCGCGCCCACGACCTCTCTGCGGTGCAACAACAGGAGCACGATCTTGGCCACCAGCCAACCTCGGACAATCTCGCCTCAAATGTTCAACAGAACCACAGTTCCAACATCCATTCCCAGCTGCCGCAACAGGAGCTTGCACCTCCCTCACAGCACGAGGACAGTCACGCTTCATGTGACCACGCGAACCACAGATCCAGCAAGCACTTGGTTCAGCTCTAGCAAAACCACCTCCAGCAGGTGCACCACCACCTCTCTTGGCTGAGGACTGATACTTCTGATCATGTCCCCTCTTGTTCCGTCCACCTCCGGAACTATACTCAGCAGCTCTCTTGCCAGAACTTGCTTCAGCACCTTTCGCAGCTAAACCCAAGTTCATCTCAATGTCCTTGGATCGACTCACCAACATATCAAAATCATTGTACTCAGCAGCCAACATGTAGGTCTTTACTTCCGTCACCAAGCCATAACAGAACCTTTCGCACCTCTCTCGCTCATCAGGTATCAGCTCCGGTGCATACTGACTGAGCCGCACAAACTGCACTTCATACTCAGCCACACTCATGCTCCCTTGGGTAAGAGACATGAATTCACGCTTTTTCTCATCCAGATATCTCACTCCAAGATATCTCCTCTTGAACGCATTCTGAAAGAATGTCCAAGAAACATCAACTTCAGCCATCCCAGCTATGGTGGTCGTCCACCATGTATACGCAACGTCCTGCAGCAAGGACACAACACAACCCAACTTTTGCACATCCGTGCAGCTCATCTGACCCAAGATACGCTTGGTACTCTCTAGCCAAGCTTCCGAACTTTCAGCAGACATACCTCTAAAATCAGTCCCACCAAGACTGCGCAGACGCTCCAAAGGTAATCTGACTCCAACATCTCCCTGATGCCCAGCTCCTTGAGCTCCAGCTACTGCTGCTCGAAAAGCACCCGCAATAGCTTGTACCAGCATAGACATATCAGGCATAGCTTGCCCTTGACCAACCTCTGGTCCAGCAGCTCCAGCACCAGCTGCAGCTTCAGCTCGCTCACCTCCAGCACCACCACCAGGCGGAGGAGGGGGTAACACTGCACTACCCGTATTCTCTTCATTCTCATTTTCATTGGGAGCCGTAGCTCGCACACTACCTCTTAACTCTCTACGTGGTGCCATACTTTTACCATGCAATTACAATGCAAAATAAAACAAGTCAGGCCCAGCAAGGTAAGCAATCCAAGTATTCAAGCTCAATTTCGTTCAAAATCAACATCATTTCATTAGCTTTTGTTTGGCAATGGGTACCCTCAATATGCAACATCACAACATACATCTCAATTGCATCCAAATCACAAGCCACTGAACATGCTTTCAAACAACAAGCATACAAGCCAAACATACTTCAATCATGCATACATTCATTCCCAATTACTCGCAAACTCAGCTCTGATACCACCAAATGTCACCCCCTTAACCCGGCCTAGACGGTTGACCCGAATTAAGAAAGTCACACGGGGAAAACCAAAGTCAACCCGAAAGTCAACCTTGATTAACGATCCTTTTTTTTTCTTTTTACTCTTGTGTAGATGCAAATTAATCCTAATTGTGATCACACAAACATCATACTCAAAGATCACACACATCAGAGATCTAATAGGGACCCAATTGAACAAATTACAACTTTTGGGACCGAATTGTAATTTCTGATAATAAAAAGAACTTAACCCAAATTAAAGTTACCAACTTGAAATTAATCAGGTTTCATGCTTCTCTGTGAAATTTCAGCTCAAAAGGACTTCCCAAGCTCATACAATTGAACAAACAAGATTCAGGACCAAAACGTAAGCAATTCAAAACATATAACTGCCACTGTCAGCCCCCAACGGTCGACCATTCCGAAACAGGTAGACCCTGTTCCGAAACACGGGCCGTTCCGAAACGGGTTCCGAAACATGGCCTTGGCAGAGACCAAACCGTTTCGAAACGATGCATACCGTTTCGGACGCCTGGGTTCATGAAAGGCACCCGTTCCGAAACGGTGCACACTGTTTCGAAACGCCTGCACAGATTGTAGCAAACTAGCATACCAAAACATGCAATTGATCATTCAAACATGCTCCAAATGTCACCAAACTTTACCAGCATGCAATTCAACATATATATGACTTATAGGAATCATCAAAACAACAATCTAACATCATATGCAAAAAGCCCCAATTCAATAGTCATGCTTCCTACACAAGCTAGCTATTCAAAACACCAAACTTCCAAAACAAGCATGCAATGTTCCAATCCAAAAACCAGCATTCAAAACAACATTCAACATACTTAGGGAGTCTCAAACACCTCCCAAAACATACACATTGCTCCCCCATTGCCAAATCGCCGAAAAGCTAAATGTTTAACAAAAACCTTTCATACATTGAGCTTTACTTGAACTTGAATTCTTGCCCTTCTTGCTGCCCCTCAAGGTACTCTAATGCTCTGCATTATTGAATTAAGAAAACGAAGAGAGCGTAAGCAAAAGCTTAGTGAGGAAAGCTCTTAAAAACCATTCAATAATGCAATTCAAAACATTTACAAAACATGCTTTAAATCAACCTTTGCACATGCTCAAAAGCATACTTTAAACAAGCAATTTCATGCTTCAACATAACATTAAAACAAGCATCTCATGCTTCACAATATTCTTAACATGTCATATTGGCTCAAGTGATACATTTCATTTCTTAAAACAAGTTCATCAACTTCCCAAGGACTTTTAAACACCTTGGCCCCAAGGACTTTTAAACACCTTGGCCATGGACTTTTAAAGACCATGAATAAGGACCACACAAGGACTTTTAACCACCTTTGTGTCCAATGCCTTAATCACCCCAAGGACTTTTAAACACCTTGGCCCCAAGGACTTTTAAACACCTTGGCCCCATGGACTTTTAAACACCATGGAAAGGATCACCTAAGGACTTTTAACCACCTTAGTGTCCGCAACAAGACTCATCCAAGGACTTTTAACCACCTTGATGATCTTAAATAACAAGGCTCATTCAAGGACTTTTAACCACCTTAGTGACCTTAATCTTTTCAAAACATCACTTGCCAATATACATCATATTCATCATTTAATCCACTGTTTTAAAGCATTAAACCAAGCCATTTTCATCATGCATTTCAAAGCATCAAACCACATTATTTCAATGTATAAAAGCAAGGTACTCCTACCTAGAGTTACCTTCAACATATGGCTTACATCATCAGCAAAATCCATGCTAAAACATGCTTTCAAAACAGTAATTAAAACATGCAAATCATCATCTTGCATCACAACAAAAATCATGGCCACCACTAGAGAGAAAATCCGAAAACTTACTCTTAAGCTTAGCAAAGTTGTTTAGACTTAAACTAAGCTCCCAAAACCTTCAAACCTTGGTTTTAAAGCTGAAAATCCAATTTCCACAAACTCACTCACCGATTTCCACTTTGCTTCAAGCCAAAGCACCAAATCAAGCTTCCGGATCAACCACTCTTGGATCCAAAGATGCCTCCCCTGTTTCAACACATCAAAGCAGAGGATTAATGCATCATCATGCATTAATTGCTTCAATGAAAGCACCTAAACTCGCTGCTCTCATCCAACCTCCATTTTCGGCCACCAAACACAACCGAAAATGCATCCAAACCACTTCTAAACAAAGCCCAGCCATAAACCAGCAAAACCTCACTTCCATTAACATCATATAACATCTAAAAACAACCTATTAACAACCTTATACCTCCAGCAACATCAGATCACCAAGATCACCTCAAAAACTACCTTGAAACACAAGCTAAACTTAGGAAACTCAACCTATCCGGGATTGCATCAATCAAAACTCAATTCCTTATCAATTTAGAGATCATTTAACATCAAAAACACCTCTCAAATCACAGATTAATCAGATCTAACGAAAATCATCAAAAATCATCAAAATCTTGCATAATAAGCCAAGATCCATTTCAACACTTTAAAACCTTTAATTAAACATCAATTAAGGATTGAAAACTTAGGAATTTCAGTAAAGAACTTATAGTTTAGAGGAGAAGGACGTTCTTACCTCCAAACTTGTGTTTCTCCACTTTTTGGAATGAAAACCCTTGATGAATCAAGTAGCAATTGAAGAGGTTTTGAAGATATGTTGATTTGGAATCAAATGAGAGTTGAAAGGAGAGATTTAGGTGAGAAAATCAGAAACAATTCTCTGGAAATGGAGTGTTTGGGTTGAGAGAAAATGAGAGAAAGAAAATTGAGAAGTTAGTTAAGAAATTAGCCAAATGGCTTTTCCCTCCTTTTTGATATAATTTAAAATCAGATTATAACTCAAAATATCTTAGAAAAATCTGGAGAAACCACTTTTGGATTAATAGCTCCTTAAAGATTCAAAGTTTCAACCCTTTATAAAACAGCCACCAAACTTGCGAAAATTACATTTTGGTCACTAGCCAAAATGTCACACTTCCAAAACTCATTTTCAAAAATTGATTTCACAGTTCACTTAATTATATTAAAAGATGATTTTAGAACATTTTTCCATATTTTTAATGCAACCCGAACTAGGCTTTCCTAATTTAACCTCTTAAGATTCGAACAGCACTTTGACCAACCGGTCAACGCCCAAAACTCCTAAGCCCAAAACCGGGGCGTTACATTCGAGCCCAATGCAACAGTTCCTATGTCCCCGGTGCATTTTGAATACGCCAGCACCGATTCCTCCTTGGAGTTGGAGGACATTTCTGCCAAGAAGCCAAAGTCTACACCAGTTACACCGTCGGCAGACCCTGCCAAGAAGAAGGATGTTATTGGAGCCTCCACGACCGCCTCAAAGCAGGGTTGAAAAGAGAAGAAAAGAATGGCTTGTAAACGTGGGAGTCTAACCGTGAGAAAGACTCGTGCCAGAAAAGAAGAAGAAGCGTGTGCCAAATGGGAGGAAGAGGCCTCTAAAGGGGTGTCTTCTTCTAGTTAACTCCTTTCCATTTCATTCTTGCATCTTCATATTCATGCATTTTTGTTTTTCTATTTTTCTTGTATATATGTTTTGTTCCATGCATTGAGGACAATGCATATCTTGGGTTTGGGGGTGTGCATTTTCTCACATTATTCCATGCATTTCACGTTTAAAATTTTTGTTTGCCATGTAGTTCATGTAGAGTAGTTTCATACTGAACCATAAAAAAGTGAAAAAGAAAATTTTGTCTCGGCCGAAATTTGAAGTTTGCCAACAATTGTTTAGACAAACTTATTTTGATCCTAGTTTTTCCCCAATGATGAATTTTTAATCTTCAGTTTGCCATGCCAGTAGATAGTATGCCAAGTGGCTTACCAATTGATCTCTAATTTAGGAAATTTATTTACACTTAGCATGTGGTATGTATCTAGTTCCCTAGCAAACTTAGACTATTTGAAACCATGCTCAGATTAAAAAAAAAAGAATGTCGGGGTAAAATAAATAAGGCATCAATGTTCTGCCATTGTAAAAAATGAAATGAGCTCTCCTCTATTTTAGGGATAATAAGCTACTTGGGGCTTCGTGATATGCTCCCTCTTAGTTCTCAAGTCCAAAACCCTAGATTATAAGTTGAAAAGAAAACCTAGTGATGTCTGGATTAAGGTGTGGATTCGTGGTATGCTCTCTCTTATCACTTACACTAAACAGTGTCACGAAGCAAGCTTAAGATAATGCTAGAGACCCTCGGCAAAGAAAAAATAGAAATAAGAATCTGAGTTTAGGAAGTAGAATTTAGCTGAGGGAGTGAAAGGATAATTAGATGCATAATGCCTACACTTTGCGCACAAATCATGCCCTTTCACTAGAGTTATATTGCTGCACTTGAATTATTTTCTACTTGGCATTGTGCACTGTGATTCCTGAGGGCAACATTAGCATCAAACTTTGCTTGCCAGCATTTGTTGGCATTTCGACCAAACTTTTGCTGAGGTACTATTTTCACCATTTTTATTTTTCGTTATTTTGCATTACTTGAGGACAAGCAATGAGCTGGGTTTGGGGGTGTGTTACCTTCTCAAAAGTTTTGTTTTACATGCCTATTTTGATATGTTTTTCTTGTTTTCATGTATATTTAGTTGCATTAGGTTGTTAGAATCATGCATTTGTATAAGGAGTTTAGTATTCTACCTATGCCAGAGTGAAGGGTTGTTTTCATGGCTATTTTGCAGGTTTGGCATAGGATTTGGCAGAGAATGAGCACAGAAATGCAACACAATTAGGAAATGCAGTTAGGAATGCCAAGAGCTGTTGGCACAGATAGACCAGAGGTGTGCCAAGCACTTGATGGTAGAGAGATCCCAATGATGCCATGCCAAGAGATGATAACCCCACAAAAAAGGAAAGGATCAGGCACCTTAAAGATCGTTAATGTACCAATCTCCAAAAAATAGCGGATAAGGTGGTGCCAAGTGAAGTTGGCAATGTTGTGCCAAGCTTGGATGCAAAGTCGACATCGGCATGATGATGTTAGCCCTAGCCTGAAAGCTATCACACCGAGTTGATAAGATGACAAAATGATCGGATAGAGCTCTATCTCTTATCCCTTGATCATTTCAAATTCAAATGAAATGGATTATCTCATCCTTTCCCACTCACACCTATATAAAGACGAAACTGATCAAGCATTGGGGAGACAACGAGACAAAGTGAGAGTGATCGGGTGGAGAGTGACCAGAGTACGACGTTAGAGTGACCGGCGAGTGACGGTCGGCTGCACCGAGGAAGGATGGTTCACCCTGTTGGCCGAGAGCCTGACATGGAGGGCTGCATCGAGAGACCCTTCTACCTATTCCCTTGGTACAAGTTGTTTATCTTTAGTTTTTGTATAATGATGTTTTTGAAAATGATTATGATTGTGTTGGTTAATCCCCTCACCATGAACAAATTTTCACAGTTGGTGGGGGATGTTTTTGATTGAATAATGACCTTATACCTTAGTTTCTTTATAATAATTATGTTTTTGGCAAAGTTTTTCTATTTGGCATACTCTAATTTTTCCTAAACACTTTGTCAATTGAGAGCTGGCATAGTACACCAATTGTCTCCCAATATCTTAACAGACTTGGGTTGGCGACGATTAAGTTGTTGAATACTTCAGAGAGAAGCTTCGAGAGAAGTCGTTCAAGTAGATGAACGTACTTTGGAAGTGAAATCTACCCCCTCGGAGTATAGATCGGTTCTAATCAAATTGGTTTAAAAAAACATACACTATAGAGATATAGGGGCTTTTACTTGGCCAATATAGGCCAATGACCATCGATAGAGGCTTTGCTAATGTTGAATCTGCTCGGCAAACAATGCCAAGACAATTTTGTCAAAAAATGCTGGCATGAGCCATGTTGAATCCAGACATTCCCTACCAACAGTCATCACTCGTTTAGAAAAACCTTCCTTGCCAACAATTTACTTCATTTTATTTTTCTTTTCTTTAGTTTCAAAACAAACATATTTTCTTCCAAAGCAGGTAAAAATTAAACAATCGAATTCAAGTCTATCTCTGTGGGATCGATAACTCAGCTTACCAAACTATATTACTTGTAGACCGTGTATACTTGCACGCAAAAGATTCTTGGCATAACTTGCCCAATACATATCATTTATACCTTTTTCCAGCATCCATTTTACACATCTTCTGAAGACTCTACACATGTACTAGAAGCTCTCTAACACTCTCCAAAATGATGCCTACCACAATGCCCGCACTCAAGGGTTCGAGTAAAGGTGGTCCGGCCCTGCTGACCACGCCCAACACTACCGCCACCATGTATTTGATCAGGGTGATACTTAATATCTTTGTTCCTCTTAAAGAGATCTTTGCCAACATCAAATTCAGCCACCCTCTTTCTGGAACCAGAACCTCCCGAACGCGAAGACAAACCCATATTCTTCTCTATGTCCTTAGCTTGTGGCCAACACATCAAAATCAGTGTAGTCAAAAGCCAACATAAAGGTCTTAACATCTTATACCAATCCATAACGGAATCGGTCACAATGATGCCTCTCGTTCGGTATCAGTTCACGCACATACTGGCTCAACCGTACAAAATGTACCTCATACTAAGCCACAAACATATTGCCTTGAACTAAAGCTATAAACTTGTGCTTCTTCTCATCCAAGTATCTAACTCCTAGATACTTCTTCTTAAAAGCAGATTGAAACAATTCCCGTGTCACATCACTGGGTTCCATGCTTGTGATCATAATAGTCCACCAGCTATACGCGTCTCCATGTAGTAGTGATACAACACAAGCCAGCTTATGGGCATCATTGCATCCTATTTGATCCAATATCCGATCAGTAATAGCCCTCCACTCCTAGAATACTTCTGGTGCCAAGCCTCTAAACTCAACCCCTACAAAACTACGCAAGTATTCTAATGATAATCTAGTTTGCCCAGCAGCAAGCACATGCACATGCATTCCAGGAACAGTAGACTGAAACGCTCCAGCCATCGCCTGACCCAACACCGACCCATTCGGCACTGAGGTACTTGCTCTCCACCCTCAAGTGGGTTAGGTGGAGGAGGTGGCAAATCTCCAGGATGGATATCATTCCCCTCAGCTCTCTGCCCAATGATAGCAACATTTATGCCTGGTCTCAGTTCTCTCCTCGGTCCCATTTTCAAATTATGAATCTACGACATGATAATGCAACAAAACACAATAGTTAGGCCAGCTTGAAGCAAGAATCCAAGATGCTCACTTTTCAAAACAAAAATCATTTCTCATTTTTAGTAATGAGGCAATGTGAATCCCCAAGTTTACCCTAACATAGCATATTTCAACATATCAACATATCTTCAAACATCAAACAATAATTAACCAATCAATAACAACATCTCAATTATCATAAACCACCGTGAAAGTTTCAAACAATAATTAACCAACACGACTTACATATCCCAAACAATCGCAAACTTGGCTCTAATACCACCAAATGTAACATCCTCGACCCGGCCTAGACGCCGAACCGAATTGAACGAGCTACATTGAGTTTGTCAAAGAAAACCCGTTAAAAGGTTACTCGAATTATGTCCATTTTTTCTTTTATCTTAACTAGATGCAATTAATGAACCTACGGAGTACATGCTAGCAGCGGTTCAATTCCCAAACAAAACGAACACTGACAAGGCATTTAATTGCATACATAATCATTAAGGGGCTAAATTGAAAATATGGGAAATTATAAGAACTTAGCCCAATTTTAAGTTACCAATCCTCCATTAATCAAGTTTCATGCTTCCATATTAAATTTCAACTCAAAATGACCATCCAAACTCATACAATTGCATTCACAACATTCCATGACCAAAATGTAAGAATCAGAAACTTCAAATATCACTTTAACCATAAAAACGGCTACTCGTATCGATACTCGAGCAAATGTATCAGTACACTTTTACATTTCTCAAATTCTAGATTCTAGTAGCTCAAAACTGTACCAATACAGTTCCCCGCGTATCGATACGCCTAGCCAAATACACAAGGCTCGTACCGAAACACTAACCCGCATACCAAAACACTAGACAAAATTCAGCTTGTTTGCATCAGTACAGAAGCCCGTGTACCGATACGTCTGGACCTGAAATATCCCAAATTGCTAGTTTTTCATGGTTACAAAGGATCCAAACACATTCCAACATGCCTCAAACATATATACAATTATTCTCATGATCTAACCACATCAAAACATCACATAAACAAGATCATAACAAAGCATCACACTTCATTCATATTTCTAGAGGCATACTTCTTAAAACCATTCCATAAAGAGGCTAAAATGCAAAACCAACCAAAAACCAAACAAGAAAGGTTATTAACAAGTCCACAACAACAACATAAACTTGCACAATTGGGGATTTCAGCAGATAACCCTCCCAAATACAACTTGGTCACATTGCCCTTTATTACTTCAAAGAATTTAAAACCATACTTGAGCAAAACTTAGCACTTGGATCTCTTCTTTACTCGTTAGTAGCCTCGTTCACTTACTTCACTACACTGATGAGAAAAGAGAGCGTAAGCATAAATGCTTAGCGAGAGATGCTCAAAGAAAACACCCATAAATGCATTAAAAACTAATTATGTGAAAACAAGTGTTTAAACATGATGCCAAAACATCTCATGCTTCTCAAACCAATTCAAAGTTATGCACAAAACCATTGTTAAACATGTATCACGGCTCTTTAGCATACACATATGCTAACCTCAATTTAAGCCTTAACATGCTTAACCAACCAAAGCAAGCTTAAAGAGAAAACATGTATAAGTATCATTATACAAAACACAACCATTTCCCATGATACATCATCTCATATATTGGCATTAAAGTGACCCAAAACCAGATTCTTCCATTACAAGTACACATACATCAGATACACGGATTTCCCAAGTGGTTACTCCTCCCACTTAACATACATTGTCAACCGGAGCATGGCTTACTCTTCGCCCCTCAACGATTGATGTATACATCCACACGAGGGGAGCATGGCTTACTCTTTGCCCCTCAACCGTCAGGGTACTCATGTTGGAGAATTGTTTACTCTTCACCGCTCGACAAACATGATGCGACTAATTATTGCACTTTGAACCCTATGGCTAACCAACTATATTCGATAACATTAAAACACTTGTCACTTGCCAATATATACCAGTAAACCACGTTCATCATTGTTTTACATATGCATCAAATCAAACCAAATCTTAATACATTAAACATATATTTTAGCTTTCTCAAAAACCTTTCACAAATCATTTCTCATACTCATGCGTCATCAACATAAGCTCATTTGCAAACTCTTTCAAAGCTAAACATGCATATAACAATAGGTAAACAACATAAAAACATTTGCATGGGATTTCCATTTACGGAACCGTAAATGAGAGCGAGAGAACCCTTTACTTACTTCCGAGCTTAGTTAAGCATTTCAAGCTCAAACTAAGCCCCCATAAACACTTTCAAACCTTTGTAAAGCTTTAAAACTCATTTCCACTCACCGACTACGCAAAGTGTCCACACCGATGTGAAAATCAAGCGTCCGATGTAACACCCTGATTTTGGGCTTTGAAGTTATCCGAGTTAGGCTAGACGGTTCGGTTAAACCGGTTTAGACTAGTTTCGGGAATATATTGATTTAAAATGTTTTTGAGCAAAATAAAATATGGGAAATGTTCTAAAATCCTAAAATAATGTTTTGAAGGTTTTGGAGAGTTCAATTTGATAAAATTGGATTGATTTAATTGGCATTTTGAAAATGGTGCTAAATCGTAAAAAAAGCAAAATACTGTTTAATGACTAAATTGAAAAGATTCAAGGCTTAGAATCTTTAGGGAGCTATGACACCAAGGTTTTTAATAAAAAAGGATATTTTTAAGGCTAAAACATTTTCTTAGGTAACTTCTTTTTCTCTCAACTTTCCCATCAGCCAAACTACTTTCTCATTACTAAAATCTCAAGAGATTTATTCCTTTTCATCCACTTTTGATTTCTAAATGGTTCCCATGGATGTCTACATCAACTATCTTCGGAATTCTTGAAGGTTTTAATCTAAATCAATGCCAATCAAGAGAAAAGCTTGTTTCATAAGTGATCTTTCTTTTCTATCCTCTAATCAAAGGTTCATTATTGAAATTCTCAAGTCTTTGACGCTTTTGTTTTAGTTCTTAATTTGATTTGATGATTACTTGGTAATATCTTGTTTTAATTGGGTTTTATTAACAGGAATTAAATATAATTGGTTGAAATTAGATTTAAGTTCTTGGATTGGGATATTTGGTAGAATGTTAATTTAATTTTTGGAATCAAATATTAGGTTGCATCTTAGGTGTTTGAATAAATTCTTGTAAGGAAAAAATAGTGAGGGGTTCGAATAAGGGCAGAGCATACGAAACAGAGGCGCAAGAGCAGGGCAATGTCGTTGCTGCCTTGCGCGTGATGCAGCCCACCCCTGGGCTTGCGCATGTAAGCACCTGATGGTGCTACGTAAAAGGGATATATATATATGAGATAGGATTCGTTTACACAGTGTAAAACTCTTTAAGTTTTACACGTTTTTTGGACTATTGGATGATTGAAACGAATGGAAGAGATTAACAGTAAATATGTGAAGCTTATCACTTGGAAAAAAAGAGTAAGGAGTTAATCTAAGCCATCCATTCCCCCATCTAACGATCTAGAAAATGTGTAAAACTTAAAGAGTTTTACATTGTGTAAGTTGATCCTAACTTTCTCTCTCTCTATATATATATATAAGGAAATTGGGAGCAGTGGCTGGTTTAATTGTAAAAAATGAGAGAATGATTTGAATTGGTTTCAAGTGGTGCATGGAATAGGAAAATAATTGGAAACGATTCCATGTTACGAGTATAGGCTTGTTGGTGAAATATATTGGTTCGAATAGTTTTTTTAATGTGCTATTTTAATAAAATGGTTACTTTGTTGTGGTTCAATATATATTGATCGTTGCATTTTCTTGTGTAAGTTAGCAAGTGTTCGGATGCTTTTGGTTAGGCGTTGAGGCGTTGGCATCGGGGTTTCGACATCGAAGCAATATCAAGTTGGTGAGTGGAAATGATTTTATAAGCTTTTCGAAGGTTTGAAAGCAAGGTTTGGGGGTTTAGATTAAGCTTGGAATGTTAATCTAAGCTCGAAAGTAAGTATGGAAGATTTCGCTCTCGGTTTATCGGTTTTCCCATTGTTTTGTATAATCATGCTCGTGATTTAGAAACAGATTTCTTACCTACTATTTATGCAAGTTTTGAGAGTTGAAAATGGTTGAATATAATCCCATGAGTTTTGGTTTATGTTTAGAAAGAGTTTATAACTTGTTGAGAAAATGCTATGCATTATTTATGCTTTTGAGATGGGATGAGACTTGATTTATGTTTATGCTTTAAAAACAGTAGGGTAACATGGTTTAAAAGTGAATATTAGAAAATTGATGAGACTTAATATTATCGGATATAATTGGTTGGCCAATTAGATGAGAAGTGCACTAGGGATGGCAATTTAACCCGGACCCAACCCTATAGGGGCGGGTTTTTTAAAAAAAAAAATCGCGTTCGGGGCAGGGCGGGTTTTGGGAGTGATATAGTCTGGGCAAGGGCAGGTTTAAGGTGAGGATTCCCCGACACGATATATTTTAATAATATATTATTATAATTACGAAAATGTCATTCCACATATATACTTATTTAGGGTTTTAAATTTCATTTTGTTTGTATGCGCCCTTCTCTCTACTACTTCTCCTCTTCCTCTTTTTCTTTTCTATCAATTTTATAAGTTTTAGCTTTGATTTTTTTTCTTCTAATTTCTAGTTTCACATTTTTTCTTCCCATTTTTGTTTGTCAACATTGTTCCTATTCCTTCACTTTTGTTTTTTATTTCAATAGATGAATCTTCTGTTATTCGAAGAGTTTTAAGGGAATGATTGTTAGATTTTTCTTCTACTTCTTATTTAGATTCATTTTTGAACTCAAAAACCAACAATAACTTCATATGCAGGAATTCTTATAAATTAGTGCTTTTAAATTTTTCTTATAAAATACAAACACTAATTTTTCGTTCGATTGCTTATCTCTAGAAAATATCATACTCCTAACGCATTTTATATTAATTAGGCGTTTATAAACATTTTTAATGTTGTTCCAGATTTCTAAATTCAAAACTATTGTTTGATTGCATGGTGTTTTAGATCTGTAAATTCAAAATTATTGTTTGATTGCATGGTGTTCCAGATCTGACTTTTGGTTTGCTAGATGAATTTGAATTTTTAAGGTTGGACGAGATGTAAATCGGGGCAGGGCGGGTACGGGTTTAAAGATTAAATTTTGGGTCGGGGTCAGGGCGGGTAAAATATTTAAAATATTCGGTTCGGGTTGGGGTTGAGTCTTAATCCTATTTTTCCGTTATTAATCCGACTCGCCCCGCCCTGTTGCCATCCTTAAAGTGTACTATAATATACAAAATTCGTACGTGAGACAAATTCTCCGGTTACACAATAAGGGAAATTCTATTGTGTTGCGAGTGATTTGGGTAGATTCTATAACCAACGGGCAATGGGGGTAGTGCCATCTCGACCGAAGTGAGATTACGGTGAGGGTAGATTTCACCATAAGACTTGATGGGGGTAGTGCCATCATGGTTTCCGCATATCCAAACATGTATAGATATGGGCAGTGTTATCCAAGGATAGGGTAGATTTTATCCGTGTCACTTTTAATGTCAATATATGAGATTACATATATCATGTTTTAATGGTTTTGTATATTGATATTTATACATGAGAATCTAATTTGAGTCATGCTTTATGGTGTACAAGCATGAGAAGCTTGAAATGAGTTTTTCATTATAGTAAATGCATGAGATTGGTGATACATATTTTATAAACGATTATTGGTTTTGCTTTGAAAGTGATTTAAAGCATGAGTTGTATTTGAGCATGATGAAAAGAAATTTGTATTTGAAAAATGGTTTTAAAATGCATTGTTGTTGGTTTTTAATCGAGCGACCCTCACTAGGCATTTATGCTTACGCTCTCTTTTTCCAACAATTTGGAGAAATAGCTTGGTTGTTGCAGTGAGGAAGCAAGAGAAGATTCCAAGGGAGTTTCTTAGCTCAAGTATGGTGTAGCGACTAATAATTCCCAGTGTCACTTGGAAGAACTGGATTTTTTTATTTTTGAAATAAAATTAGAGGG
Organism: Hibiscus tridactylites; assembly: GCA_958450335.1. Lineage (NCBI taxonomy): Eukaryota > Viridiplantae > Streptophyta > Magnoliopsida > Malvales > Malvaceae > Hibiscus > Hibiscus tridactylites. Next base: position 32,354,689 of record OY288289.1, read on the forward strand.
AGTCTCCACCATTCACAAGATTTAGGTAGACCGGACACCTTCAAACTAGATATTTGTTTGAAAAGGGTTCGGGAGTTGGTTACGTGCGGGGAAGGATTAGCAGTGTTGCGTACAAAAGTGATGCACAAATTGCGTGCAAGTATACACGGTGCCCAGTTATTGTATTTAAGATATTGTCTCCACAGGGATTGTGACAACCTTCAGAATTCACCTTTCTGCACAAATAAAAATAAAGACACAAGTATTAAAAGCTGTTTGGATTTAAATAAATCTAGAAACTAAAGCTATTAAAATAAATTGAGAAATCAGAGTGAGAGAATGGGTCGGTATTGGAATGCTTCATAGTGTGGAGATTGAATGCACTATCTCGGCACAGTTTTGTAGATCAACATAACAACATTAACAGCTGCCCACGAGTATGCCTCGGCAGAAGCCCGCATTGGCAGAGACCAATGTGACTGTCTGGGTAGTTAAGCGATAATTCAAGGTTCGGCAAGGCTCCCTTCAATGACTTCCTCTTACCCCTAAGCTTGAAGTACTATTAGCGAACACGTCTTGGATAATACCTCCCGACGTGAATCTAAGGATGAACACCAACCGATTATGAAGCCTCTTAGCCGCTAAACTTCTAACTTATCCCTAAGCCGAAGTAGCTTTATCCTATGGTTGGATAAAACCGTGTTTACTCGTTTCGTGAGTCCAAATCTCTCAATATTGAACAAATAGATTGATGATCTCTTATCTCTCGATAAAGATTGCACACAATGAAGAACCAAGAGTAAACAAACCTTGAATTTTATTGCAAAAACTAAAACCTAAACAAATACAAGCAAAACTCTCACAACTACTAGGCAACCAACACTTAGCCTTAGGGAAGGTTTAGAACAGAAAGGAGATGACGGCACAAGGGTTTTATCGACAAGAAGGAAGGTTTCTCTTTAATCTCAATTGTGTTTTTCTCCTTCAAGTTGATTTACATTTATAGGGGAGGAGCCTAGGTTTAAGTCGGTTAAGGGAAGGAATCCTACTTAGAATCTAATTACAACTCATTAAAAGAACAAATCTAACATTAAATATTCCTAGATTCCTGTTTGACTTTTTCCACCTTGACTTTGACCATGGCTTTTCTTTGTCTACTGGGATCCAATGCACATGCAAGTGGTCTCCAAAAATCGGGCTTGATGAGCTCTTTCATTCGCATATCACTTTGCATATTTTCACCCTTCCTCGAGTTGTTGCCTAGGCGACATATAGTTGTCTGCCTCGACAGAGGTTTGGGCTGGTTTGTAAGGGTTGGCACAACTCTTCATTCTGGGCCTCTCCTCTTTATCAATTCTCGATCAGCTCTCTAGATGATCCAATAGCTTCCTCCGTCAATTTCCAGCTTCTTTTCTTTTGCCCTTTCTGCTTCCTCGGCGGCATCTGTCTGGGCGGGTACCTACGCACAGAGAGAAAATGCACCTGAGCAGTATTTTTTATATAAAAAAATTAAGTTCATCAAATAAGGTAGAATATCTTATCTATGCAGTTTTGTGTATGTTTTTTCTAATAAATGCAACTAAACTATACTTCAGATCAACAATAATTGAGCTAAATTAGGGCATAAATATAGGACTTTTTCACACTTAACACACCCCCAAACTCGAACTATTGCTTTTCCTCAAGCAATGCAATCTAACAATAGCATGCCAAAACTTAAAATCATATGTAAACTTAGTCGAGAAGCACCTTGAGCAACCTTTACATAACGTGTAGATTTATGCCTAATAGCAACCTTTTGAATGATGATGGACCTACCCGGAACTGAACTATGTATCTCGTGAGTGTGTGTGGTCCTTGTGATAAGAAGGATTCTTGGGCTTCTAAGTAAACTCCGATAAGCACTTTAATTCCCTTGGGTTTCCTCAAAGTTATCTTTACTAGAGTCTATTTTGGACACCTCTAGTTTTTTTAATTCATAACTTAATAAACAATAAAGGGTTTAAACCACTAGAGTCGGTGATAGGTGCCTCTAATGATTTCATTTAGCACTATTTTGGCTAGAGTTGGTTTCGGGCACCTCTAGCTTATCCTAGAGCCAGTTTTGACCACTTCAAGCTCTACCCAAGTTTACTAGGTAAAATACCTAAGTTTCCTAGAAGTCCTAAAATCAAACTAGTCACAAAGAGTGTTTCTTTAAGTTCAGATCATAGTAAAATTCTAAGTAAATCCAGAGTCATGCTAAGGTTGCCGCCCAGGTGGGTAATCTGTAGCGGTGGTAAAAACTACTCAAGACTTTTTCTCAAACTAAGATTTCATTAAATTTTAAACAAAGGCATGTTACAATGGAACCTAAATGTAGCAACTAAAAAAACAAAACAGAAAAATAAAAAATAGAATAAAAAAAATTAGAGGACTAATTTCTGCCCCCCCCCCCAAACTCGAGAGGAGCATTGTCATCAATGCATGCCTACATACACAAAATTTAGCATAGATTAGATAAAAATAAAATAGAAGAAGGATAGAGAAGCTTAGATTGATGGTGATTCAGAGGAGGATTCATCGTCTTCGTCGTCTAGGAACATCCTTCTTTGTGCTTCTACTTTGATTCTTTTGACGGCCCTCGGTGGCTGCTGGCGGGAAGGTGGACCTGGTTTTACTCTTTGCATGACTTCTCGTTCGTCGCCGTCTTTGTTCTCTGGGCATACTTCTTTGGTGACAGAGTGCGTTCTTTTTGTACCTGGGGAGAACGACGGTTCAAGTTTCCTTGTTACCGACCGAACTGTGTCTTCACAACCCAAATCGTCTGACCATGTCTTGAAGAAGGTGGATTCGGACTGGGTACCCTAGATGACTGCCCTTTTTCACTGACTAGGGCGGCTGATGTGTCACCTCTTTCTTCAGATTCTGAATGTGCCATCGTGGATGTCGAGGCTAGAGAAGCTTGAGGCTCTATTGAGATTGGGGTGGTTGGAGATGCGGAGGGGGCTGGATGGGTTACCGAGGAAGAAGGTGTGACAGACGTGTCTGGTGCGGCCGTGGCGAAGATCTCAGTAGAAAATCCTCGAAATTGGGTCGTCGATAACTTCTCATTGATGGTAGTGATGGTTGCATTGTTGAAGTCCCGGATGTAGGCCATGAAGGTCAGTTGGCGTCTTTCCATTCTGTCCAGTTGTGCTGCCAAGCCGCATATTGTGGTTGTCGAGGCGGGCTGTTGGTATGGTTGTTGGCCGCCCATTTTTGATGCCTAGGCAATGCTTTTCGGAGTGGCCGCTGTTATTTCCATTTTTCGGAGGATGATGTCCCTCATCCACCTGGTTCTGTCCGGCGTCCAAGTGTCGGTTGGGAAGACCACAATGTGTGCCTTCTCGCACAATGTTGTGATGAGGCTGGGAAGTAGAGTTGGCCTTTTGTTTTCTGCCCACATTCATAAATTTCATTAGTGATAATTGCACCCACATTGATATACATGTTGTGTATGACGAAGTGGATGAGTGCCAAGCGTTGCTTGTCGAAGGTAGAATTGTGGGATGTGGTTAGCAGCCTTCTCTTCACAAAGGTGTTCCACAATTTTTCCTCGGGCGGTAGATTCCGCCAATTGATAGTGCCTCTATTTTTTCCCACATTCTAGACTATCCCCGAAATGAAAAGTTCTTCTTTCATTACCTCATAACTTTATGTTGTGAGGGAGGCGAGGAACTCCGTGTATTGATCTTCTTGAATGTGAAGGCCATATAAGAGGTTGATCTTGTCCTCATCAATCAATGTTGGCCGCCCGCGGACATTCACCGCCGGTTCTTCTATTGTCAGCCCATGGGCATAATATTCGTGCACCATTGTCTGATTTGCTGGCATTGGTTGTTGGGCAAAGATTTGCCATCTTTGGTGTGCGATCTTGGAGTATATGAACTGCTCGAGCCCAAAGTTTCTTATCCTTCTATCCTAGAAAAAAACCTTGCTCCTCCCACACCGATCTCTCTTTAAGTTTCTCATTATGTCGATCTTTGTATTCTGGTGTAGCAAAGCGTTGGAGAGATTCCTCGAACTCTACCCGAGCAGCACGATGGCATGGGGTTCTCGCCATCCTTAATTTTGGGCTTTAGGGTTTTGATGCGAAGAGGGTTGTGAGAGTTTGTGAGAATCTTAAAATAAAAGGAAATCTAAAAGCAAAAGAGAACAATCGAATCAATATGCAAAAAAGAGAGTAAGAAGAGTGAATAGTAAGAAATTGAGGGGGTTTAAATAGAAGGGAAGAGGTTTTCTTTTCATCTGCCGAGGCAGACGTTGCTGGGCAGAGAGCCGTTGGAATGGAGCAAGCGTCTGGGAACGGCTAGTCTGCAACGGCTAGTTTTGGCGGGTGGGCTGGAATGGGTGATGGAATTGGGCTGGCTTCTTTTCTCTTCTCTTGGGCTATTGTCTCTCCTATAAAAATAAAACTGAAATAAAAATTATTAGTACATAAATGGTAAATTTAAATATACTTCCTAGAAACTGAAATTTATATATTTTAAGTCTACGAAAGTATAAAAATGTGGAAGATAAAATAAAAGTTATGTTACTCTAGGAGTTCATAGGCATGCATCTCCTAAATTGACGACTCATTTGTCTATCCGAGCTTGAGGGGGTCGTTTCCGATACTTCTTATAATCCACTTGAACCCTCCATCGAGTGACTATTTTGCCCATAAAAGGGTGGACCACTGTGTTTGCAACTGCTTGCTTTTTCATTATCATGGTAGAGGTTGCTTTGTTCCTTGTTCTCTTGTAGTCCTTGTGTACCTTCCACCTTTTTGTTTTTCCTGGAGGTATGAATATGTGATTAAAAATCATATCAATGTCCAACCATGTACTTACCTTATTCTCGTCAAAGTTCGTTATGGTGGAAAGTAGCCTTTTTTGCCAAGGTAACTGTTGCGGCAACCGGTTGTTATGGCAATCTTTTGTCATAATGTGGTGCAGGTCAAGGGAAAACCCAATTTTATGAAGAGCCTTGTGAACAACATTTTCTTTAGGTCTCTCAACCATCTCCATCAATAGAGATTCTGTTGGCTTCAACTTTATCAGTGTTGGTTCCTCAAGAAATGCCTGCAATGGAAAAGCTGATTTTTCAAAGAATTCAAAAGGTTTAACTATTTTCAGCTCATTCTCCGTTAGCAAAGTATTTCCATCGTGTTGCTTCTCTATGTGGTCGTTCAATTTCCCAAGAAAAGGTAGATGAGAGCAATCTACAGATTCCTCAACTGCCGAGGCATAGCTCTATTCAGGTTCCTCAGTTCTTGATAGGGAAATATGTTGCATAGGCTCATCAATGTGTTCTTCGTATTGCTCCACGTCTTCTAGCATTGGGATGTCAGTGTCCATGAGACTTAGTTGTTAGTGATCAATGGTTATCGAGGTAGATGTTGTCGAGGAATCATGTTCATCCATGGTGTAACACTCTGGTTTTGGACTTAGGAGTTTCGGTGATGGTTTTAGAGTTGGTCGAATATGTTTTTGGAGTTCGAGTAGTTTAGGGTGAGTTCAGGGAAAACTTTCCTCGAGTGTTCTTATAAATGTGGAAATAATATCTAAAATCCTTATATATTATATATATGTCGTGTGCGAAATCAATTTTGGATAATGAGTTTCGGAATTAGGACATTTTGGTCTAGTGACTAAAATGCGAATTTTCCAAATTGTTTTAGTGATTGTTTTGTAAAAGAATCAAAACATTAAATCTTTAAGGAGCTAATTAGCCAAGTCTAATTTCATACTTTTCTCTTATTTATTTTATTCCTAAAAGTTATATAAAAAGGGTTTTAATTCATATTTTAAAAGGGTTTTATATCATTTCAAGATTTAACGTTAAAACTTCAAAAAGGATTTTTTTCATTCTTTTTTCAATCAAACAGCATTTTAGCAACAAATTTTCAAAGGTAAACTTTTTTTAAGTGGATTTCTAATCATCAAAGTATTTCCTTATGATTTTCTTCTAAAACCCAATTGTTTTCTCTTAGATTTCTTAAGCTTTTTCTTGAAAATCAAGGGGAAACTCTACCATTAGAGGTGAGCTGTATTTTTCTTCTCTAATGTAATGTTCTTTATTGATATTCCCATGTTATTGATTCTTTTATTGTCTTAGATTAAAGGTTTTACAAAGATATTTATGAAAAAGTGAGAAATCAAGCTAAAAATGGTTGTTTAGTGAGTTTCATTGTTGGATCATGTTTTGCTAGGTTTTAGATTATTGTGGGCAATGTTTTTTATGTTGAAATATGTTGAGATAATGTGTTAATCAAAAGAATACTGTATTTAGTTAAGTTGGTGAAGTTTCAGAATGATATTTTTGGGTTTTTGGCTTGGATTTGTGAGAAATTAGTAGCTGGTGGTTATTTAATGATGGGTTAATGTTTTTGGATGCTATTAGATGTATTTATGATGATAATCTTGCTGATTTTTTGCTGGAGATCGTTTCGGTTGATTTATTCGATGTTTTCGGATATGTTTTGATGGCCGATTGTTGTTAGATGACGACTCTCTATTTTCTAGTAGGTTTTTGGGTTGAAATAAAATCTAATGTTATGTTTTGTAATGGTTGGAAATAGGGGTTTTGGATTTGGAATCATCAAACACTTTATTGGGTGATCTGGAGGCTTAAATTGGCGTTTTGGCTTGTGTTTGTGGTTTGCTGGTGAGTGGAAATGCATATAAAGCCTTAACGTGGTTAAGGACATGTTTTAAAGGGTTTGAATTGTGTCTGAGAGACCAATCTAAGCTCAAGCGTAAGTTTGGGTGTTTCACCCTTGTTTTTACCTTGTTTCTGATTGTTTTAGTTTAATGTGATGATGATGCGTATGCATAGATGGTTATAATAAATCCTATTGTTTTCATGCGTGATGAATTGCTTTAAATGTTGTTATATGAAATTCCATGAGTTGATGTAATGATTTCAAGGTTACGAAATTAGGTTGAGAAATGCCATGCATTGTATATGCTTTGAAATGAGATGTTGTGATCATGTTTATGCTTTGAAATTACTAAATGATCTTGGAGGTAAATTGTATATTGCCAAGTGATGATTATGTATATATCAGATATGTTCATCGATCAATAGGATGTGGAGAGCTCTATTATACGAAATTTGCGCGTGTGGTATCCTTTGGTTTCACAATAGATGTAGTGCTATTGTGATGCGTGTGGTAGGGGTAGTGCTATCACCAACGGGCTCTACGGGTAGTAGCATCTCGGCCGAAGTGAATTCTATACATCGGTAATGCATGTGACCTGATAGGAGTAGTGCCAACAAGGTGTCCGTATATCCGATTTGAGAGTGATAGGGGTTGTGCTATCACCTTGGGCTCTGCGGGTAGTAGCATCCCGGATCACTTGTGGCCAATATACATGTGTTTATTTGCATTATGTTTATACTATGTCTTGATATGGTATTGATCATGTGTTGGTAAGTTGAGTTTTGACATGCATCTGTAATGTATGGTTTGAACGAGTTTGGTAAGTTATGGTTAATATGCATCGGTAATGCATGAACTATGATATTGTGGTTTTGACGTGAGGATATGCCTTGTGTTGTAAATGATTTGAAGGAAGGTTTTGTTTTACGAATAAAATATATGGTTTTAAAATTGCATTGTTGTTTCTTTGGTTTTGAGCACCGCTCACTAAGCTCTCTAGCATACACCGTCTTTTCCAACAATGCAGGTCGTTAGACCTTTCAGGGCAGCAAGGGAGCAAGAAAGGTGTCCAAGAGTTCCAATCTTAGCTCAAGTATGGTTTAGCCCAATAGTAGTGTAGTAGCAATGGGGCAAGACTTTTATGAGTGTTGGGAGCGTGTGTTGAACTCCCTTTTTGTTGAGACATGTTTGATATGATCTTTTGAAGTGGTTTGAGGTTTGGTTTCGCTGTTTTAAAGCTTAACTTGTGTTTTGACCTCTTATGCAAATGTGATTCTTCGTATGTTTTGTTCTTGTTCTATCGATGCGTTGTAATGCTCTTGTTTGATGTTGTTAAGTTCCTTTATCTGAGAAATGCATATTTTGTTGATCCCTTGCTGTTGGTATGTAGTTGGGATGGTTTCGGTAAGCTTCGAAAATGCCTAGGACTCATTTTGAACCAAACTGTGCACAGGGGTTCCAAAAACGGCTCGACCGTATCGAAACGGGCATGAATTATGCCTAGCTATTTTGAAACGCCCCTTGGTGTCTCGCAACAGTTTGTGTTTGGAAAATCTGGTTTTGAAACCCTGTTTCAAAACGGGCAGTGGTGTTTCGAAACACCTGGCTGTTATGTTAGTTGAGGCATCTCTTAAGTTCTGTTTCTTGCGTTTTGGTCCCCGGTTGATGTGTTATCGATTGGGTGAGTTTGGATGGCTGTTTCGTGCTACATTTTGGCATCCATGTATGAAAACTTACTAATTGCAAGATGGTAACATTAATTTCATGTTAGGTCCCTATTTTATGCTAGAATTGCATTTTGGTCCCTATATGCTTGTTTGCAAGTTCGAAGTTTGTTTCGTCTTGTTTTTATCCGCTGCGAGTGTTCCTCACCAGGGTTTTAAAAAGAGCATCTAGAAAGGATAACTTTAAAAAGTTGTTCATGTTTTAGGGTTTCTAATTGGAGGGAAATCTTCGGGTCTTTCTTCGTTTAGTCCCGTGTGACCACCTTTGGTCGGTCTAGTGGCTAGGCCAGGCTGAGAGGGCTACACATGGTATTAATGGGGATCGAATTGCAAAAGTGCGTCCACCTTGGAGATTCTTGTGTCCGTAGAACCTGACAATTCTTGATTGAATGCAATGAAAGCTTGAAGCGTGTCTTCCAAGGATTTTGATTGCTCTTGAGGAGAACTACATTGACAGGGCATGTCTGCTGCTACGGCAGCAAAATTGTCATGGTAGAAAAAAATTTGCTTGTTTGTCGTACCATGAATAATCTTGTTGTTGGTCCCATCTCGGTTCATCCATGTATTCACCGAAAAGATTAGGGCAACTTTCGAACTCATGCTTTCCTTCACAAAAATTGCAAGAATTTTCCCACATCAACTCTCGAGTGGTTTTACTTGACATGTTGATGCCCTTGAACTTGTATTGAACATGAACCATTATTATTATTATTATTATTATTATTATTATTATTATTATTATTATTATTATTATTATTATATAATGCCAAGAAATAAAGATAAGTGCAGAAAATTAAAAACGAAGTTGTACGCCAATTCCCAGTAACGGCGCCAAAAACTTGTTGTGTGCAAAAGTGATGCGCAAATTGCGTGCAAGTATACACGGTGCCAAGTTATTGTATTTAAGATATCATCTCCACAGGGATTGTGACAACCTTCGAAATTCACATTTTTGTACATAAAAATAAAGACACAAGTATTAAAAGTTCTTTGGATTTAATTAAAACTAAAAGCTAAAGCAAATAAAATAAAATAAAATGAGAAATCAGAGTGAGAGAATGGGCCGGTATTAGAATGCTTCGTAGTGTGGAGATTGAATGCGCTGTCTCGACACAGTTTTGCGGTTCAACTTAACAACTTTAATAGTTGCCCACGAGTATGCCTCGGTAGAAGCCCACCTTGGCAGAGACTAATGTGATTGCCTGGGCAGTTAATCGATGATTCAAGGTTCGGCAAGGCTCCCTTCAATGACTTCCTCTTATCCCTAAGCTTAAAGTACTAATGGTGAGCACGTCTTGGATAATACCTTCGGGCGTTAATCTAAGGATGAACACCAACCGATTATGAAGCCTCTCTTAGCCGCTGAACTTCTAACTTATCCCTAAGCCGAAGTAGCTTTATCCTATGGTTGGATAAAACTGTATTTACTCGTTCCTGAGTCCAACTCTCCCGCTATTGAACAAATAGATTGATGCTCTCTTCTCTCCCGATAAAGATTGCACACAATGAAGATCCAAGAGTAAACAAACCTTGAATTTTTTTCCAAAAATTGAACCCTAAACAAAAACAAGCAAAACTCTCACAACTACTAGGCAACCAACCCTTAGCCCTAGGGAAGGTTTAGAACATAATGGAGATGGTGGCACAAGGGTTTTTTCGACAAGAATGAGGGTTTCCCTCTAATCTCATTTGTGTTTTTCTCCTTCAAGTCGGTTTACATTTATAGGGGAGGAGCCTAGGTCTAAGTTAGTTTAGGGCGGGAATCCTAGTTAGAATCTAATTACAACTCATTAAAAGAACAAATCTAACATTAAAACTTCCTAGATTCCCGTTTGATATTTTCCACATTGACTTTGACCATGGCTTTTCTTTGTCTGCTGGGCTCCATATGCACGTGCAAGTGATCTCCAAAAATTGGGCTTGATGAGCTCTTTCAGTCACATACCACTTTGTATATTTCCACCCTTCCTCGAGTTGCTGCCTCGGCAGAGGTCTGGGTTGGTGTGCAGGGGTTGGCATAGCTCTTCATTCTGAACCTATCCTCTTTGTCAGCTCTAGATCATCTCTCTAGATGGTCCAATAGCTTCCTCCATCAATTTCCATCTTCTCATCTTCTACCCTTTTTGTTGCCTAGGTGGCATATTCTTGGGCAGGTACCTGCGCACAGAGAGAAAACGCACCTGAGCAATATCTTTTATCTAAAAACAATTAAGTTCATCAAATAAGGCAGAATATCTAATCTATGCAGTTTTGTGTATGTTTTCCCAATAAATGCAACTAAACTATACTTAAGAAAAACAATAATTGAGCTAAACTAGGGCCTAAATATAGGACTTTTGCACAATTAACAAGAACCCCCATCACGCTCGAAATCGGTATCCTATTAAATGTTGCTTTTATCGATGGAAATTGTTGAAATTTAAAATGACTTTAATTAAATGCCCTTACTTGAATACAAAACTTAATAAGTGGATTTTAAATTTTGGTGGACTTGAATTAATTAAAATTTTAATTAACGAGGGTGACGATACAACCGACCATAGATTAAACTGACATCGAATAAGCCCGACTGCCGTGTTAATTTAGGGTTCGAAATTCGTACAATCACATTTATGCATGATGCAAGCATTTAAACATGATGTTGTGATTTGTCAACTTTTAGTTAATATTTACCTTCAGACGGTAAGAATTAATTCAAATATTCGGTCAACATCCATTGAGTCAGGACTGTTACGATGCAAATATCGAAATTAATGAATACCTCCTTTTTATAATTAAATATTAATTAATTATCAAGATAAACAAGGAACTAAAAGGTTAACTAAATGAAAAATAAGATGCATGTCACAAAAATAAGAAAATAGACAAAAACATGGCAAAAGCACAATAAATAGAAAATCTGGAAAAAGGACCAGATCGAACAAAAAAGCGTAAAGTAAATGCGGGAAATTAAAGGCAGAAATTTAAAATGCGGAAAAGTAAATGTTAGAAGTGAGATAGTAGGTGTTAGTTGGCTACGCTAAACAGGCCATAAAAAATATGGATCGTACCCCATTGCGGGTCACCGTAAGGCCGAAAGAGAATCATGGTCGAACAAGAGAAATTTAGTAAACATAAACATAAATCAAGATACCGAAAAGAAACAATATAATATATATATATATATATATAACACGTATCATATATATATATATATATATAACATATATAATATAAATAATATAATATATGTAACTATATAATATATATATAACTACATGTATTAAGGTATGAAGATTATATATTATATGTCAACACTTATTTTATATATAGAAAAAATAAAATAAAAAAGCAAAGAAAAACGCGACATCAAATGAAAAAAGAAAAAAAGGAAATAAGTATTTTAAGCACGGGTAAACTAACCCAATGACCACCATACAATGGTAAATGTATTAAAATGACCACATTAAAAAAATCGACTCAATTGATCACCCAAACTATTGAAATTGGATCAATGTGACCACCAGCCGTTAATGGGATAACGTAAGGTAACGTGACAGTTAAAAAATTAAAGGTATAATTACACATTTGGTCTTTACTATTTACACATTCTTTCAATTTAGTCCTAATTTTAAACTAATAAAATAAATTAATTAGGTGGTGACATGTGTCAACACCTAATTAGAGGAGGAATTTAATTATTTATATTTAACTATTTAGAAGAGAAAAATAAATTTAAGCATACATGCTACTAAGGGGATTCAAACCCGGGCATTGTAGAAGTAATGGCAGTAGGTTAGCAACTATACTAAGAACAATATTTTTCTATAAAACACCAACTTTAATATATGTCTTATTGTTTTCTACAATTATTTTTTTAATTTTACATATAAAATCATCTAATTATTTTTTAATTTAATCAAAAAATATCTAAAATATGTAACTAGAAAATTCTGAACATATTCATGTCAGAAACATACCAGAGAGTGCATTATCTTCTTTTTTTTCCCCTTCAAAAACTCAAGCCCCATCACGCTATACTATTATTGTATATTACAAACACTTGGTTCCATTTGTTATTTCCGAAGTTTTATGTTTAGAATCTCGACTTGCAGTTTCTTGAAGTTGAAACTTTCATCTTGCAGGATGAAGCTGATGGCTCTAACGAATACAATAATTTCCAGCCAGGCTCTCTCAACACTACTAAACAGCTTATCATAGATCTGAAAAACATTGACATAATCTTCCACATTGGAGATATATGCTATGCTAATGGATACATTTCACAATGGGACCAATTTACTGCACAGATTGAGCCTATTGCATCAGCTGTGCCATATATGCTTGCAAGGTTTGCCGTGATTTACTGGCTTTCATTGCTTGAACTTGTATTCCTCTGGTTTTTACCTTCTGTGGCATTTGGTATTGTTTGTTTTATTGTTTAGTGGTAACCATAAAATGTATTTTAAAAGAGGTAACTGGAAATGTATTTTAAAATACATTTCCAGTTAGATATTTCAGATATTTTTAATTAAATTAAAAATTAATCGGATAATTTCATATGTGAAATTAAAAAAATAAATGTAGAAAACAATAAGACATATATTAAATTTGGTGTTTCATAGCACAATATTGTTCTTAGTACAGTGGCTAACTCATTGCCTTTGCTTCTTCAATGCCAAGGTTCAAATCCCATTAATAGCATGTATGTTGAAATTTGTTTTCCACATTGATCCAATTTCAATAGTTTGGGTGGTCAATTGAATCAATTTTTTAACGCGATACATTTACTATAGTACGTAAAAAGGGAAGCTTCTAGTCTGCGGCCGCTCCTCTCCAAAATTGGAGCCGTGAAAGCCAGCTAATGCGGAGATGGTTTCGTTCGACTGCGCGGAGCGCGAATCCAGGAAAAAACCATTCAAACCAGGTACGATTTTAAAACTATCTACTCTTTTGATCTCAATTTTTTTATTTGTAAACGGCTTAAAAACCTTATCAGTTTCTTAAAGAAATTGTAAACGAAGATGGGAAAAGAGAAAGCCCTCTCTAATTCAGAACTTTGCCTCAAAATCCTTTTTGTTTTTGAAAATCAAACCCAAGCTTTTGATTATTTTTTTATTTAAAAAAAGACGATGAAGAACTTCATTCTTCAATGGTGATTAAAGCATGAATAGAACCTTAAATGCTATGTGAAAAATAAAAGATTAGAATACCTATGAAGAACATTGCTTTGTATTTCTGAAAGTTGTAAAAAAGAAGCCCCTTTACATATGGTTCAATTCGGGCTTTTTAGCCGATTTTTCATTACATTAAAATAAAAGAAAATAAAACCCTAAAATTCTATTGGTTGCTACATTTCTGAATTCCTTACTATTATGTTGTCTAGTGCAGGTGGCCTGGAGAAGAGGGGACCATTTCTTGGACAGTTCGTGTATTTGCAAAGAAGACAAGAGCATGTTGCTATGGCTCGATCAAAGCAGGGACCAAGGGTGGTTGCGGCTTCTCGATCAGGATGCACTAAGGTGCCGGTGCTTGGTTGGATCATGGGGTTTAGGTAGCTTGGGTCATTAGCTTTAGGATGAGTTTGGACAAACGGGCGGAGGGATTGTAATTGGTTATGGGTTTATTGGGTTTAAGTGATATTGGGCTATGGTTGTTGGGTAATGAACATTGTAAGTGGTAATGGATTTTGAGTTTCAATGGAATATTTTGTTTTGTTTTAAAAGGATTTAATTTTATTTGTTTGGATTTTAATTTGGTTATTTGAACTCCGGAAAAAATGGTGATTGTATATGGTTTTACATTTACCTAGTAGTAATAAATGACAATAGGATGGTACCTCTATGTTATGGTGGTTGTATTTTGAAGCTCCCTGGTTTGTGACAAGTTTATGTTGCCTATTTAGACTTGTAAGTGGCCTTTATATGTTGATATTTGGTTTGGTTTGCATTTTGAACTTTATGTGGTTATTTTCTTAGAAAGCGTGCCTATAGATTGTCATCTATGGTTATGTTTATGTTGAATGCGTTGTTTGGTGCCTAACACCTTTGGAATTATGTTGCAAATGACTTAGTTTATGTTAGAAGCATGTTAGAATGGTTTTGAATGATTTCTAGTATGTTAGAAACATGTTAGGATGGTTTTGTTAGTTATTTGGTACTTGCAAGTTTGATTTTGTTACGTTTTTGCCCGGAATATTAAGTATGCAATTGATTGAGTTTGGGATGTTGTTTTAAGTTTGTTTTGGATATGTAAACATGATTTATGACTGATTAAGGATTGGTAAACTTAATATGGTCTAAGTCCCTATGTTTAACTTATTTTACAAATTTGTCTCTAAAACATGTTTAGAATTAATCAAATGATCAATTAACCTCGTTTGAGTCGTAACTTTATCCGATGTGAACATGATCACCTTAGGAATTAATAAGAGCATCTAGACAATATATAAAAAATAGGGTCGTTTATTTGTTATAAATCATTACTGATTTTTTTAATATTATATGTGTAACTCGTTCGAGTTGGTGAAATGGTTAGATTAGGTCAAGGGGATACATTTGTTTGTATCAGAGATAGGTTTACAAAAAACTGGGAGGTAAGTTGGTTGAATGATCATTGTTTGAATGATTTCTCAGTGTTTGCTATGTACGGTGGTTGCTTATGTTATGTTTTAATCGTTGATCAATTGTGTGCTATGTATGGTGTTTGATAACATGCTGATGTGGATATTATATGATGTTTAGGGGAGAGATATTGGGGTGCCTATCGCATTATTACTATTAGTATAAAGAGATTTTTGTATAAAACTTGAGCATCTTGGATTCTTGCTTCTAGCTGGCCTGATTGGTTTTACTATTGCATTTTTTTATGCTAGAAATTCATATTGTTTTCTAATGGGACTGAGTATCCAATTATTTCATTTAAAACTATGAAATTAAAAGATACGGTGTAAAGAGATGTTTAAATATGGGTGATCTACTACGCTACTGACGATGATATAAGATCGGGAGATTGGATTGGATCAAGCTACGACTATGACAAAGAGGCATGATTCGGTGATTAGATTGCGATGAGGCACAACTCTTAAGAAGAGGCATGATCTGAGGAGTTAGTTTGGTCATCAAGCTACGACTCTGACGAAGAGGAATGATCAGAGGAGTTGGTTTGGTGATCAAGCTATGACTCTAGCAAAGAGGCATGATCAGAGGAATTAATCAAGCTACGACTCTGACGAAGAGGCATGGTCTCAGGAGTAGGTGGCGATCAAGTTACGACTCTGACGAAGAGGCATGATCTGAAGAGTTTGCAGCGATCAAGCTACGACTCTAACAAAGAGGCATGATCTGAACAGTTTGTGGCGATCAAGCTACGACTCTGATGAAGAGGCATGATCTGAAGATTCTGTGACGATCAAGCTACGACTTTGACGAAGAGGCATGATCTGAACAATTTGTGGCGATCAAGCTACGACTCTGACGAAGAGGCATGATCTGAACAGTTTGTGGCGATCAAGCTACGACTTTGATGAATAGGCATGATCTGAAGAGTTTGTGACTATCAAGCTATGGCTCTAACGAAGAGGCATGATCAGAAGAGTTTGTGGTGATCCGTTACACCATTGACGATGAGTTGAGATCTAAAAATGGATTTGATCAAGCTGCAACTCTGACGAAGAGGCATGATCTGAAGAATTGGTTATGATTAAGCTACAACTATGACGAAGAGGTGTGATCTGAAGAATTGGTTGATTCGTTAAACCATTGATGATAGGGCTGGACCTGAAAAAAGAAGTAAACAATAATTAGTGATTGTTCACTCTAAGTTTTGAGTTTAGGCTTGGCTTCCTCTGCTTTGAGGGTTCGACGTTTCATGTTTAGTGTTGTTATATTTCCTCTTTGAGGGTTCAACTTCTTTGTAGATCTGACTTTCCTTCGTGGTTGAGGGCTTGCCAATTTGTTGTTGTCTTTCATGATTGAGGCTTGAATCTGTTTGTTTCATGTATGAATGGAGCAGATGCGTATAGCATGAATGCATCTAACTTGATGTATGACGTAGGTATTTGATGTAAATGCATTATTGGTGGAATGATGTTGATATGAATGGCATGCAATGCAATTGGACATGATCTTGACTTTAAAGGGGATGCCCCATGACTTTGTAGCCATTATTGGTGGAGTGATAGAATTTGAGAGAAAATGAAATGAGAGAAAATTTGTGAAACGTAGTTATGAATAGTCAAAGGTAGTTTCTCATTTAATTAACCTTCATTTCCTTTAATTAAAACATTAATAAAATCACCCAAATTAATGAAAAATCTGATGAAAACATTTTGGTAAAATTAGCTCCTTAAAGATTCAAAGTATCAATCCTTTACAAAATAGTCACTATTTCACTTTTGCAAAAACTGTGATTTGGTCACTACATCGAAATGTAGTATTCCCAAACTTCATTTTGTAAAATTGTTTTCACCATAATCATTCATATATTAAATGAGGATTTTTAGTATTTTTCCCACATTTTTAAAGCATTCCGAACTAGGTGTTCCCTAAATCTCCCTTAAAGATTCGAACCGTTCTCGAGCGGTTCGATTCGGATTCCAAAACATCTAGGCCCAAATTCAGGGTGTTACATTCGTACTAACAGGGTGCATAGCAAAAAGACTACTATGAGCTTCAGTCAGAAAAGTGCACCTCAACTCAATATTATTCTACACAACTATTCAACTCCCAAAACATAAAACACCATCATCATTGAAACCAAAATCTTAAGGTTTTCAATCCACGATATCCTGAACATACGATACAAGAGAATCATCTAGCATCTGCTTATCCTTTATCAACTGAAGCAAGGAATGTTTCACTTGAAACTCAGCGATAAGCCCGCCTTCATGCGATATGCTCGACCGAACAAACATCGCCCTCAACTCCATGGCCACCTTCCTGCTCAATGCAGCAGCCAGAACATTGGCCTTCTCAGGGTGATACTCAATATCATATCACAATCCTTAAGCAACTCCAATCGTCTTCGTTGCCTAAGATTTAACTCCTTTTTTGACATTAGATACTTTAAACTCATGTGATCTGTGTGCACAACACACTTCTCATCACGAAAACCAAAATCCGCCCACTCACCATCCGAAAAATCCTCGTCATGGGACTCTAACACCGTCTCCAATAGTTGCTTCACTTACATCAATTGTCTCCTTGCAACGAGCACTCTCTCCCGTAGAACCACCATTATCTGGCGGCACCACCACAACATCAACCAACACCCTGAGGTTACCATCGTCTTCTTTCTGTAAAGAACCATGACTGTACTCGTGATCGCGAGGAGCTTCAACGGATATCCCACCTTGACCTCCCTGAGCATACACTGGACAATCTCGCCTCAAATGTCCAGCTAACCCACAATTCCAGCAAGATTCGACCATCGCACACCTCGCGCCTCTTTGCTCTTCTTGCCATCTCTGAACTCTATCTCGGCTACGCTCACGGCCTCTTTGACACTCAACTGCACATGCTGGAGCTGATCTCGCTGCTTAAGGACAATTACGCTTCACATGCCCCATTGCACCACAGTTCCAACAAGCTCCAACACTCCAGCAAACCCCAATGTGTCGCTTTCCACAACGGCCACACTTCGGTAGACAAAGCACCTCTCTCAAGGCCAGAACTCGGAGCTCTTTTGC